>CM060906.1:483099198-484299198 GCA_030737815.1 Allium fistulosum | reverse complement strand
TAACATGAGTGATATTCTATTTAAGAAGAGCACACTTTTTGATGTTTCGGAGACTCGAACCCATAACCTTTAGAAACTCTGTCTAAAGCGCTACACCTTAACTGCTTGAGCTTAAGGTCCTTGACGTAAAAATATCGAATTTCAATAAATAATAGAGATGCCGTGAATCACCAACATTCAAAATGATGTCAAAAATCATTAATTTATATAAGGATGTCGAAAGCCATGCAAGGAGAAAGGAGGAAAAATCATTAATACAAGGAGAGCAAAATCAAGAGGGTTTAGTGTATTTTCCTTAATTAAGCTTCAAAGGATTCATATTCCACCACATACTCCTTGTTGAGGCCACCACCATGATAGTGATCCATGTGATGTGTTCAACCTTAAAGAGATCATGACAAATGGTACCATCAAGTTCGTTCATTATGCCAATCATCAATCCATGTCAACTCACATCAACCAATGGAAACAAGCCTTAGTCCCTTCCGACCGCTATAGATAGAGATGCACCCCCTCATGAAAAGGGCCCCTAACTTCTTTCCCTATTTTAGCATAAATCACTTTTTGGACTAGGACTTTTCTAAGTTCTCCAAGGAGCTTGAGAGCCATTTTAATGGCAAATGGCCAACGAAAAAGATGATGACATAGACAATTGCATTAAAGGACTTGAACAATTAATTTTTTTCATATTTAACTCATTTTGTACCTTGCCTTTCAATTGAACAAAGGATATGACTTGTGCATATTTCCTATTTTACCTATTGATAATAAATCAAGACTTATTGCATATATTGACTTGCTTATTTTACTCTTGAACGCATGTTTGGATTTTAAATAATTTCATGAATAATCATAAAACCAAGGGATATGATTGGAATTTCTTCGAATATGCCCCCTTGTATAACATTTTTGGTGTTTAACCAATTTCGGTTTAATAGTTTGGCGCTAGAAGGAGGGCTCGAACCTCCGAATGTTCGAAAAATGACCAAAATACCCAAAAGTTTGAATTTTATATACTTCGGAGATTTTTTCAAATCCAATCCTTATTTGAATTTTAATCTGGAAACTCACCACTATAAATATTTAATATATGCAGGTAACAACATGGATTCTCAACTGAAATGTTTAATGGACCTGGTGATAAAAAAAGTTGTTGATCTTGCTTGATAAGCTTCGATATCCTGTATCATTTCGCACACATGCGACATCCACTCATTTAAGACATGACTAATCATGAAATTAATTTCCACAATCTTCTCATGTAATTGTGACGCCCCACCTCTATACCCACGCTAACCAAGAACACTACGGGGTAGTGCTGTCAATTAGCACGGAGAATAAGGCTGTTGAGGAGCGACCATCCATGAAATTTCTTTGTGCGAGAACCGATATGTCAGATAGTATAGAATGCATATCTTTTAAGGAGGAAATCCGACATACCGATACAAACACAAAGCTATCACACGGTGGCTATATATAATCTTCGGAAACAAATATAGAAGTATGCATAACATAAATCAGTCACAGACATCCATATCACAAAGGCGGAAGAAGATATGAATAAATATATATATCACATGAAAGTGTACATCAGAGTAGTGGTCGGAAAGATCCACGATAATACAAAAGAATAGCATCACGTGCTATACAAAAGAATAAGTACACAACATAGAGTCTATATCTCAAAGGTGTACATCCAAAAACTACTAATCTAGGTAGTTAGCCAAAAGTCAGAATAATCCTGAAGAGAAGTCAAGCAGAAGCACCTGTAACATCTCGGTCTGACCCGAGTATTATTTATAAGAAAATAATAAACGGATCAGTCTAACTATAAATATCAGATGATATGGTATACAGTAAAAGGCATGACATGAACATGTAATAACCATAGCGACATACTACTATAAGTATGTAAATGATAATCAACAAAAGATTAATCAATATCACAAGAATCTTCTCAAAGATAAAATAGGGTATCATACCCTAAACTTGTATTCATAACAAGTCAATAACACATGAATTCACCAATGCACAAAAACTGATATCATATCAATGAAAATCATGAAAATTGGTGAAGCACAAAATTCCAGAAATCATCATCAGAAATCCAGAAAACACATAAAAGGGGGGAGGCCTAACACATGAATGGGAGCATGAAAACTCACCTACGCGTAAACACATGACGAGATGATATCTCATGGAAGCTATCCATTAAATTTTCACACAGGAATGGCCCGAAGACCGTAGGAAATGTGATGGTGAAACATCACATAATCGGGGTATAGTCTCCCACGTAGACAAAGAGACATCGCTCAATCGCTAGTCTAAATCACAAAAATGATCGTCATGATCATAAGGAAGTGTCAATCACACCAAGCTAGTAAATATATGAGTTTAGCTTCATGTCCCATAACCACTTGCTTAACTTAAATATTTACGAACAAGCTGTAAATCTTCACTAGGAAATTGTCACAAAAAGGGTTCAATCGAACAAGTCCAAGAGCTAACCGACGAAGTGAACGCAAGCGTTTCATACCACCCGTTTTACTAAGTCGTTTAAGTCGATTTCTCATTCGAGTGAAGTAAAGGCTTGTATATACTAGTAGATTGAAAATCGGTTTGAGAAAATGAACTTTTGATATTTAAAATAGTGTTGAAATCGCTTTGATGAAAGAGTTTTGATATTTACTATTAGTATTGAAACCTTCATATATCTTTAAAGTGACAAGTCATAAAACGATTGTAGAAATAAATCAATTCACGTTCGAAGACGTGAGTAAAGTCCAAAGAAGTCAATCCCAAAACCATCAAAGTAGAAATTCTGATAAATGCTTTGTCAGATAAGATTGCCTACGCAGAGTAATACGGGGTTCGACCTAAGGAGAAGTAGGTCCAACGACTTAGTGAAGGCAAGCTGGTCCAACGACCTAAGGAGAAGTAGGTCATACGACCTAAGGGAAGACTGCCGTGCAACCTAGCTGAAGAACAGGTAAAATGACCAAGTGCTAACTCGCGAGCGACCTATCGAAGTGCGCGACCTAACAGTGAGGCGCGACCTAAGGTGATTCGCGACCTAAGGGTACGCGACCTAACATGGTTCGCGACCTAAGACTCGCGACTTAAAGTTTGCCTGGGGAATTATAGGTCGGCAACGACCTACGACTTAACAAAAGTCGAGCGACTTAAGAGGCATGGGAACCAGCGACCTAAAACTGGCGACCTAAGGATACGCGACCTAAAGGCTTGCGACCTAAAGGCACGCGACCTAGAGGTGAACGACCTAACGAGGTCCAGGGGAAGCGACCTAAAATGCTTCGACTTAAAGGTGCACGACTTAAGGTCTTACGACCTAACAACTTGGCTAGGCACGCGACCTAACGACTTAACTGGGCATGCGACCTAACGAATTAGCAAGGCACGCGACCTAACGACCTAAGCTTTGAACGACTCAAGGAGTTAACTCGCGAACGACCTAACACTTAACTCGTAACCGACCTAAGATTTGCCTGGAGATTATAGGTCGGAAACGACCTATGACTTAGCGCCGCGCGACCTAGTGATTCAGAGCGAATTCTTAAGGCTGGAACGACCTATCCCTAGGAGACTTTTCAACGCGCGACCTAAGGCTTAGCGACCTAACGAAGCCAGAGCGACCTAACTGCAGGAATTTCCCAAAAACGCTGAAAGTTGGAGTTTTTCGCCGATTCGATCCAAACCGAAAGCAAATATTCATACAAATGCAATAGGGGATCATTCCCAACAGCCAATGACATCTATAGGCAAGATGTGAGATCAAAAATCTCACCTTTTCACGGAATTTGATGAAGATGGAGATTTGAGAGCAAAGCAAGAACACCAACAAGCTTGAATCAATGGTCTTCACGTGAATTTGATGTTGAATCTCGGATTTGCAATGGAATTTGTGTTTGGAGTTTTAATTTCCACTTCCCACCACCATTTTTGACAAAGCTTGAAGTGTTTTGATAGAGTGAGGAAGATGGTTGGGCTGAACTAAAGGGGTGCAGTCCAAACCAAAGTCAAAGGCGGGAAAAAGTGTTGAAAATTTCACTATCTCCAAACATATCGAAGTTTACACTCAATAAGATCGCAAACGTCATTTTGAACTCAATGGGGGTGGTCTCGAGTCCTAATTTGACCGTATGCAAAAAGTAGCTTTTCGGACTAACATCCGACTAACGATAAAATATTTAAATATAAAATCGATAGATATGCGGGTTGTTACAGTAATCCTCTGTTACTTTATTATGTCACCTTCCTGTTCAAACAAACTATTTCCTTCTCTTCCCTTTACCTGCTCTCTTCCCTCCCTCTTTTTTATATACACTCACTTTCGATATCCTGCCCACTTACGACATCACTTGGTTTATGACATGACTCAATCACATGATCTCCCATTATTTTAATTTGCTAGTTCCCTTTACAAGCAACCTATATTCTCTCCTCCTTCCGCTACTTTCTAAAAAATATATATAATAATATATAAAAGAAACTCAACTCATTCCCCCAGCTCAGTTACCTTCGATAACTCATTCCGCAACTAATTAAAAGCTTCAGGTGATGTCGCAAGTGCCAAGTGATTTCAGCCATGTCAAGTTTCAGCCATATTAACTGATGTCAAATTATGTCATATGAATCAAATGATGGCGTATGGCTCCAATTATGTCGTATGGATCAGGTGATATCGACCATCGAAGATTTTATATGCATATCGATGGTTTTGCATGTTGTACACACCTAGGTATCATATATATATATATCTAGTTATATATATAGTTTTTGAAGATATGCTGCTTTGAATATATATAAAGTTTTTGTATATATGGATCTCAAATATATACTGGTTTCGAAAATATCAGTTTTGACATAATGATTTCATACATATAGGTTTTAAATATTATAATGTTTCATGATCTCGAAAGTATAAAGCTTTAAGTTTATATGAGAGTTTCGAATATGCAATGTTTTATATATGATTTTTAATATATATATATTTATGTATATATATATGGTACATAATCACATGCCTATTACTGCCAATTTGGACAAGCAAAGTTAAATACAATTATTAGAGTAAAGTGGTAGGCACTAAGTTGTTGAACGACAACATTTCTAAAAATAGTAATGGTCTAAGATAGAAAGTTTCTCCCAACGATGTGGGACATTTGTGTGCGTAAGAATTTATTCTAGTTATAAATTTATTTCTCTTTACATCACATATTTTTGTGAAGGGTTGGATATTTAATTTTCTATCACACTTGATTTTAGAGATTTAGAAGCACGTGGTTACATAAATATTGGACTATAACAGCTTTTGTATTGAGAACAAATTTTTTATTTGCGATAAATAATCATTAATCCAACATTGATTTAAAAGGAAATATATAGAAACATTCACAATTTTCGGGAATGATGGTAGCAGTCAAATGCGTAGAGAATATTAGAAAGTTTGCAAGTGTTATAATATGCATTAGGCAATAATATTTGTGTCAAATATATACCTTATTTTTCTTTGTGTCCAAATGTATGGATTTTAATAGTCCTCTTATTAGACTATCATATTATAAATTGCCAAATCACTTTTAGCTAACACTTGATTTTACTTTACAACCGTTGATGCAATTAGAAAGCTCTCTTTAGTATGTTTAGTATCCAAGACGATGCTTATTTTTTAGGATAAGATGAAAGATTTAGAAAGGAAAAATTCGAAAAGAGAAGTGACTCTTACAACTTCAAATTCAGACTCAGGCCAAACCATGAAATTTTGTGGCAATTGGCTGCCCTGAACCAACTCTACTCATTGAAATTTCTGTTCCATTGTACACTGAAATTCACCATATACTAATGCAAAATTCAAGATTCTTCAAAGGGAAAAAGAAGAACCTATCTGCCTTAAATAGACATCTGAGAAGCTATGAATTTTCGAGAATCTCCGTAATCAAATAAATTTCAGATTTTCTATACAAGAAGGATTTCTAGATTTTTTATTATCAAATAATATTCTGGACTTCTTATGATCGGATGGATTTCCGGTCTTCTTATTATCAGATGGTTTCTGGTTTTCTATATCAGATGCATTTTCTAATCTTCTCTTAAGTAGATTTTTGGTTTTCTGTGAAAGAGGATAATTTAAATATCCAAGATAAAATCATTATCTATCTCAAGGCCTAGATTTGTATAATGTAATGGATTTCTTTATGGGATTCTGAATCATTATCAATCCTCCATCACAGGAAAATTTTTGAAAAAAAATAAGTATTCAAGATCCTCTTAGAAGGAGGAATTCTTAAAGAAAAGTGTGTTTTTGTCCGTAATGTTTATCAGTTCATGAACCATGATATTTCAGACTTACAAACAAGACATTCCTTTTCGCTAAGCGAAACCTGAAGTGGTACAGTTATACATATCATACAAAGGTGAAGTAATATACACCAACATTTATTTTAACAAGCAATTTTAGTCAAAAAATATTTACCATGCAAATCTTTGGGGAAAATATTCCAAAAATAAAAGGGATTATTACCAATTACCCTATGGATCAGGGAAGGCATATATTTATCTATTTCAAGGATGATTTGTAAAATCTTCAAAATATGCTGCTTAGCATAAGTAGATACCTATACAAGGTTTTGATCTAGAATGTGCTAACAAGAACATTCTCGAAGTTTTCAGAATTCACTGGAAAAAATAGAAACTTATGCATATTTTCCAAAGAAAATTTTCAAAATTACTAAAGCTCATTAGCGCCTCCAAAATTGGTTCATGAATCATGACCAATCGGTCTCTTATTTGAGATTTGCATTTCTACTATGAGATTGGCTCAAAAACCCTTCTTGGTAGCAACGCTAAGAAGGGGCTTCTCCATCAAAGGGTTCAAATATCCAAAGACTTTTCAACTCATTGACTCAAAACTCAAACCAACATTTTATATGGAAAGATCGATCTTAATAAAATATTTCTTGGTTTATGAAGAAGTTCTTCTTTGAAAAATTCTTTCTTCCAAAGGAAAATTTCACATCAAAAAAGTTGAAGTTTTATTTTTTAAATGAGTTTCTTCAAATGTATCAATTGACTAAAAAGTCATGAGATTATTTTAACAAATTAGTTCTACAAAGACTTTCTTTGAACTAGCGAGAAAAACCTCCTTAAAATATAATAATAATAATAACTCGCTACCTCATTGAGTATAAACAAAGGGCGACCCTTGATTCAAGGCGCACTGTGCTTGTTGAAGGTTCTAACCTGACGAGGTCAATAAAGATTCTTTGAGCAAAGGAATGTCTTATACCTAGCCGGTGTTCACACTGGATCAAATGTTCAGGGGCCTCCCAACTACTGATGTTGGGAGACTGATGCAAGAGTCGGTCGGAGGCCTAAATCACTAGTATTGGGCCTAAATCACTGGTAAAGGGCGAAAAGTTAAAAGCCTAAATCACTAAGTAGAGGCCTAAATCACTAAGTAAGGGGTCTCCAAATGCTAGTAAGGGGCAAAAAGATAAAATCCTAAATCACTAGAAAGGGACACAAGGATCCAAAGCCCAAAGAGTGGCGAAAAGAAAATGGACATAAAAGTCCAAAGCCCAAAGAGAGGCGAAAAGAAAAGTGATGAAGAAGTCCAAAGCCCAAAGAAAGGGGGAAAAGGGACCAAGAAGTCCAAAGCCCAAAGAGAGGCGTAAAGAAAAGGGATGAAGAAGTCCAAAGCCCAAAGAGGGTCGAAAAGAAATGGGATGAAGAAGTTCAAAGCCCAAAAAAGAGACAGAAGGAATCAATCAAAGTTTACATCCTTACCAAAAAGATAAGAAGAAGCAAAAGAAACCAATCAAAGCCTAAATAATTGCCTATTGTGGATCAATCAAATTCAAAATCAATACCTACAGAAATCAAACTCTATCCTAAAGAATGGATCAAAACAATCTTCTAGAGAAAGAATGATCAACTTCGAGCTATTTTTCTCCAAGGAAAAACTAAAAGTATAATTAAAAATAAACACCTTAAAGATCGTGAATCTCTTAATTAGAAACATTGCATTAAACAACGGGAATATCCGTTGCTATTCAAAGTTTCAGTCTCTAGTAAGTTGAGATTTGCCAAAAAATTTCTGCTCTCCTATTTCAAGTAATATTATTGCCAGATAGAATTTCTGATCTAACATTTCAGATAAGGTTATAATATTATCGCTAGATAAAATTTCTGGTCTTTTATTTTAGGTAAAGTCATAATATTATTGACAGATGATTTTCTAGTCTTCTACTCAAAATATTGCTAGATAATTTTCTGGTGTTCTATTCAAGTAATATTATTATAAGATAATTTTCTAGTCTTCTATTCTAGGATTATATAATTATTATTAGATGATCTTGTTATTATTTCCAGAATGTTTTTCAGGTTTTCAACTCAGATTATTACTATCAGAATGATTTTCTGGTCTTCTATTAAGATTATTGCCAAATGGTTTTCTGGTCTTCTAGTCAGATAATTGGCAGAGGGTTTTCTGGTCTTCTATTCAGGTTATTATTGTCAGAATGGTTTTCTGGACTTCTATTCGGATTATTGCTAGATGGTTTCTTGGTCTTCTATTCAGATTATTATTACCAGAGGATTTCTGGTTTCGTATTCAAATAGAGCTATGATACTATTGCTAGATTGAATTTATGTCTTCTTATTGAACATATTTCAGGTCTTCTTAATCAAATTTGACTTTACCTTAAAGTATGAAACCTCTATTTTAGGAGAAAGAGGATAAGATAATTCATGACTTTACCAAATATAAGAGGGATTGGCCAAAAATAAAATTTAAAGTTAATAACGAGAATCATCATTTACTTTGTGTTTTTCAGGAAAACAAGATTGAAGAGAATTTTTTTGCAAAGAAGTGGAAAAATAAGAAAGCTCTTGGTTTTACACTAAAGTGTAAAAAGCTTCTCCTATACAAGGTGAGGGTAAATGTTATCCACATATTTTCTAAAGGAATAAAAAAGGATATGGAAGCAATAAAAGTGATCGAACGCCCAGCAAAGATATCAGATTTCAAGAAGATATCGAAATGCTGCCAAGTTCCTAGAAATGTTGAATTTCTACCGAAGCACACAATATATAATTTTAGGTGGTATTTAGTTCCAATGACTCAGAAGATACCGAATTCCTTCAAGAAAAACGATATCGAGCCTCTACAACATGATGTTGTAGAGCATGAAGACAAAGGAAGATTGCTAAATTACTTGAGCAGGCCGATATAAAGGATGTCGAAACTAATGGGAAGTCATGACCAAAGGTAGAAGGCATGTCGAACCCAAAGGTGATACAGGTTATCTCGCCTATGAACATAAAACAATTGCAAACGGACGATATCAAACCTTAACAAGCAATGTCGAACTTATAAAAAACCTTAAAGAAATGATATCGAATTTCATTACAAGAAGGAATGTCAAAGTTATGGATGTTGAATAATATCAAGCACTATAGGATGGCGCACATGATCAGGATAATAAGGATATCGAACGGTTGAATCGATGCTACATTTCATCAATAATGGATGCTGAATGTTAACAAATATAAATAATATCAAATAAACGCAATATTAAGAGGATATCGTAAATCATCATCAAACAAGAGGAGGTCGCATGTAATCAGATCAATAAAATATCGAATTTCAATAAATAATAAAGATGCTGTGAATCACTGGTATTCGAAAGGACGTCGGAAATCGTTAGTTTACATGAGGATGTCGAAAGCCATGCAAGGATAAAGAGCAAAAATCATTAATACAAGTAGAGCAAAATCAAAAGGGTTTAGTATATTTTCCTTAATTAAGCTTCAAAGGATTCATATTCCACCATATACTCCTTGTTAAGGCCACCACCAAGATAGTGATCCATGTGATGTGTTTAACCTTAAAGAGATCACGACAACTGACACCATCAAGTCCCCTCATTGTGCCAAGTCATCAATCCATGCCAACTCACATCAGCCAATGGAAACAAGCCTTACCATCTTCCAACCGCTATAAATAGAGATGCACCCCCTCATGAAAAAGAGCCCTTGACTTCTTTACCTCTCTTAGCATAAATCACTTTTTAGACTAGAACATTTCTTAGTTCTCCAAGGAGGTTGAGAGCAATTTTAATGGCAAATGGCCAACAAAGAGGATGATGACATGGACAATTGCATACAAGGACTTGAGGAATTAGAAATTTACATATTTGACTCATTTTGTAACTTGCCTTACAATTGAACAAAGAATATGACTTGTGCATATTTCCTATTTTACCTATTGACAATAAGTCAAGTTTTATTACATATTTTGACTTTCCTATTTTACTCTTGAATGCCTGGTTTGGATTTTAAATAATTTTATGAATAATCATAAAACTAAGGAGTATCATTGGAATTTCTTCGAATATGCTCCCTTGTACAACATTTTGGGCGTTGAACCAATTTTCGATTTAACAATGAGTATGGGCAAGTATACATATACGTGTATTTGAAGATATATAATAATCAAAATGATGTGTGAATTGTAGTTAGAAGTGTTGTTTGCTTGCTTGTTTATATAGGTATGCAATTGTTTTATTATATAGATGTATTATTGAATACAAGTTTGTTGCGGGCATTTCAGTTAGCCATAGCGAATATTGTATGAGCTAAGTTGCATGAAGTACACTGGGTTGAGTAATTGCTCCGGTGAAGTCTAAAACGTGAATTGTGAAGTTAATGTTTTTCGACGTGAACGTGTGTGCATAGGCATGCATGAATGAGTGCATCGACACTCATATGAGCTACACACAAGGCAAAGAGGTCGCGTATATTTTTTGGCGTGTTAGAGGAGGTCGGATCAATAGAATTGTCTATTGAACTCTACACGTGAATTCAAGTCGAATGACGGTTGTGCGACATATCTCGGTGATACGAGCCGTACGTCAAAAGCACTCAAGGGAAAGAACAAAATTCAAAATATGTAAATTCATGATTTGAAGTCTCTAGATTGAAGAGGATTTCACTACGGTCATAATGGAAGAAACGACTATGAGTCAGCAAAACAGGGATCTTAAGGCTAAATTAACACTATAGGGGATGGGGGGTAAATAGTGTTTAATTGATTATATGAATATTTTTCAAATTCTTTAAGGTTCTACTTGTAATGATGTAATTAACAGTCATAGAAATAGTAACAGAATCAAAGTGCAGATAAAAGTAAATGCAGTAAAAGTAAAAAGGAAAGAACGTACCAGGTTCGGAGTTACCCTACATCCAGTCCCGCGCAATTCCTTGTACGAATTTCTTTTCAACTAGTAAATGCAAATACAATCTCGATTTCAAGGCTACGAGACATACCCTCAAAAACTCCAACCTATGGGTAGATTCACTTAATTTCCGGGCAACAAGCATAGCTACTAAGCACATCCAATTGATTTTACGGGCTACAATCACACCCATAAGTATAGCGGTATGATTTGATAGAGTTTTATAGACTCAGATCTTCGATCTTGATTACAATTGATCCTATAACTCTTAAATAACACTTTGATCTTGATTTGAGTTTGAGATGAGAGAAATCAGAGAGTAGATGAAAGAGAATTAAACTAGTAATGATTGAATTTGATTCCGATTGAATTTCGGCAGAGTTTGGGTAGAAATTTATTTTGAATACAAGAGAGTGAAAAGAGGAGAGAAGAATAAGAAAGTAGTTAATACAAATTCATTTGGAAGTCTGGTATATATAATATAACAATGGTTATGTCCATTCACAAAGAGATACGGCAAAAATACACTTCCATTCAAAATTTAAATTTTGAAATTTACGGCTACTATGTCGACATATAGGAAATGGATATGTTGACATATCCTTCACAAAATTGAAAAACACTTTATGAACATTATTTTGAAAATCCGTTGCTTTGTAAATAATTTGATACTTTGTAGAATCAATTAAATATAGTTTATACACATTTTTAATCAAAATATAACTTTAGAAAACTTTATAAAATAATTTTGAAAGATTTAATAAGAATATCCAATATAATATAAATAATATATATAAAATCAATAGTTATAAATTATTAAAGTATAAACAAAAATTATGTATATAAACTTAAAAATACTAAAATAATATCTTTATAAGTATAAGAGATTGAAAATCATTTTGAGAAATATATTGAAAAGATTATTTTAAAACAAGGATATTTGAAAAACAATTTAAAACAAAATTAGAGAAGGCGAGAGAGATCAAGAAAGTGCTATCAAGGTTTTAACATAAATTCCATGACTCTATAACTTATCTGAAATATCTTGAACTCTTCAATACTCATGAGTCTTCAATTTCCAACTCTTGAAACTCTATATCAGCATCTTGAATCTACTCTTGATATTGTACAGTCTTCTTAATCAACACCTGTCTAATATCCTACACTACATACTATATATACCTTGATAAAACATTAGAATCTATATTTTATATAATGTCCTATAGTTGTGATCATCAAAACCAAAACCTAAGGTACTAACAATCTCCCTTTTTTTGATGATGATGACTCTGTATATAAAATATAATATATATTCCCTAGATTTCAAAACTTCCCCTTAATCTATGCCTAGATTTTATATATATCTCCCCATTTGTCATCAACAAAAATAAACTAACTATAACTCCCCCTAACTAAGATACTATAGTAAAAACGATAAGAATGATATATAAGAAATAATGAGTGATAACATAAATCATTAATAGGAACCATGCCAAACTATATATTCATTGAATATCACAATACAAAGTAATCACAATCCGATCAAATCCTAAACAATACATATAAGTTCAAAGTAAACTTGTCAAATCAAATCAAATATACATACCACACATTCAAAGTAATCAAAGCAAATAAAATATTATCTAATGTGAATTTCTAATGATTGAGGATTTGTGAATGAGACAATAAGGATAATAAAGGAAAAATTTCCCTTTTTGTTCGACGAGATTTCCATCTCAATCGAAACATACTTTTCGATGCATTGGACTTCGTCATCTTCCTCCATGTGTTCTTCCTCTTCTTCTTTGTCTTCTTTGTCTTCTTCCTCCTCTTCCTTTTCTTCCTCTTCTTCCTCATCATCACTACCTTGAATGGGGTTATGAATTTCCAAATTTACAGAATCATCTTTTATAATTATAGGATTTGTAGGATTATGCAATAGGTATTTTTGCAAATTGTGAAGAATTGTTCTTTGTTTCTCTTGTTCTTTGGTCATACGAAGTTGCACCACTTGAATTTCAGTGAGCATTTGCAGAACGTTCTTCATTTCACCCTCCATTTTAGCGATCTTAGCCATAGTAATGTTTTGGAAGAAGCCTTGGGTTAGAGAAGGGAAGTAAAACAATGAATTCTCTTCTCTAAAACGTTTGGGATTAGAGGAGGCCATGGTTTATTTGTTTTAGAAGTTTAAATCAGAGAGAATACAGAAAAGTGAAGAAGAAAGTCAAAATTTGGTTATTATATAACCACTAATTTGAATTTTAGAGGGAAATTTAAAAAATAGAAATTCCCATTATATGTCGACATAAAAGGTTGGGGTATGTCGACATACATAGTGTTATTTTGATTATTTTGTTTTTCTTATATTTTGTAATTTTTACTTCATTATTTTTATATTTCCGATAGCGAACTAATTACTAACTCACTTCTTAACTTAGTAAAAGATGTTTGATTCAGCAGTTCCATTAATATATCAGCTATTTGATTTTCAGTGTTTATAAATTCAAGTGATTTTTTTTACATTATCCGTTAGAAAATGGTGCCTTATATCAATATGTTTTGTTCTAGTATGATGGGTTGGATTTTTAGATAGATTGATCGCACTTATATTATCACAGTATATTGATGATTTAGTAAAATTTAAATCAAAATCTTTTAATGTTTGTTGTATATAGGTAACCTGTGAACAGGGTAATGCTGTTGAAATACATTCAGCTTCTGTCGTAGACAGAGATACATAGTTTTTCTTCTTACTAAACTAGGAAATCAGAGAGTGCCCCATAAAGTGACATCTTCCACTGGTAATTTTCAGTCTGATTTGCAACCAGCATAGTTAGCACCACTATATGAAGTTAATTCAGAGGAGTCTTCTTTTGGGTAAAAGAGTCCATAGTCTAATGTGTTGTTTACATGTCTCAAAGTTCGTTTTATGGATTTTAAATGAGTTTCTTTAGGTTGAGATTGATATCTTGCATAGAGACAAACACTATGCATTATATCAGGTCTACTAGCAGTTATATAGAGTAGTGATCCAATCAATCCTCTATATAGTTTTTGATCTACATCTTTTGAATTTTCTTCTTTATTTTATTTTTCATTAGTTTCCATGGGAGTTGGTTTACCATTGGTATTTGACATACCAGATTTCTTAACCAAATCTTTAGCATATTTTTCTTGACTAATAAAATTCCATTACTTAGTTATTTTATTTATAATCGTAGAAAATAATTTAGTTCTCCCATATGGCTCAAATCAAATTCCTTAGTCATTATTTTTGAAAATTCCTTATTTAGTTTATCATTTGTAGATCCAAAAATGATATTATCTACATATATTTGTATTATTTGAATATCATTTTTTATCTCTTTTAATAGGAAGTGTAGTATCTACTTTGCCTATTTCAAAATTTGATTATAATAGGTAGGATTTAAGTCTTTTATACCAAGCTCTTGGAGCCTGTTTTAAACCATACAAAGCCTTCTTTAATTTGTGTTTGCACCAAAGTTGGGACAAACACCCAATAGAAGTTTTGAAGAGAAATAAATGAAGTATATAAAATGAAAACAAAGGAATTAAACAATTTAATATAAGAAAATCAAAGCAAGAACACAAACATAATGATTTATAGTGGTTCGGCGTTGTTTGCTTACGTCCACTTTGAATAGATTTCTTTATTAATCACTTCGTAAACTGAGTACAATAAGGATCGGATGAAAATCCTTAGTTACAATAGAGTACAAGGCAACTAGTAGCATATAAGTCTCCAAAATAAACAACCAAGCCTATATTTATTGATGAAGATGACGAAATATCTCCTTGAAAATTTGGCAGAAGGATCTCCAAAACTATATGGACCTGTAAGAGGGATCGCATGGCCTAAATCCCAAAGAATAAGGATCGGTACTGATCCCTCTTTTGGTGTAATTTGGGGGTGCGATCCCTAAGGTAGCTTTCCCATGTCTAAACATGCTTAGCTTCCAAATTTCATGCTAATTGGATTAGTAGAACTTGAGTTATTGCTCGATCTTTACTTCAATATGGATTGCCTTTTGATTTTAGCCGATCCCTATTGAGGGAAGAGGGCCGATCCCTCTTACTCCATCCTTTTAAGGTGCGATCCTTAGTTTAGGCTCCTTAGGGTTCCTATATCTTGCTCATAAAATTTCATAAGCATTGGACTTGTATATATTGAGATATTAATCGTTTTCTATTGAATGCTTTCTGAAACATACCGATCCCTATGTTGGAGGTTGTTATAGCCGATCCCTCCTATATATTGAACCATATTCCATATTTCGAACATTCTGCATTGCTTATTTCTCAATTCCATTCAACCACGGTTTTATATTACCATCCGTACTTGACTTTTGTACCCCACAATCATCGCCCTGGACTTACCGGCCTTGACGTCAATCGAATCTAACTTGTCCAATCAGTTCAAATTAGCTAGGTCAAAATGCTGGATAACACTTGACCCCCAAAGTACGGCTTGTGCTGAACATGACATGCTTTGAATCGAAGCAGGTTAGAGCCTTCAGAATGAAATCCATCCAGTTTTCTAAGTAGTCATTATCCTTCCATCGAATTATTTTCCCAAAGCGTTGTATCTCTCTTTGATCATCATGACATTTGGTCGATTTCCAATAGCATAAATCCAGGATTATATTCTGTTAGCTAATATCTATGTCTGGTTCTACGAGACTAGTAAGCGTTGGCTATCTGATGTAGTCTCAAACTTAAAAATTTCAGGTTTGATTCAATTTCTGTTGACTTCAAAAATTAAACTTTTAGAATATACATGTGCATGTTCGGGTTCACGTTCTTGTCGTTGGCTCCTGGACGCATTTGTACGCTGATGGGTCATCGCCAATTTTCGTTGAGTCAGATGCAATTCACTTAGTATATATGTGCTTTACATAATTTTCATATCCATGTTTATATGAACTAAAGCCCATAGCTGATCCCTTCTTTTCTTCCCTCTTTTTTTTATGCACATATAGGGATCGACATTCTCCTTGCCGATCCCTCCCTCCTTCTCTTATTTTCTCTCTCTCTTCTTCTCCCTTTTTTAATATGGTAGGGATCGGATGGAACCGATGGATCCCCAAGTCAAGGGATTGGTATCGATCTCTCAACATGTTAGGAACTCGACTCACTTGGCCTCGTAAGAGATTAAAAAATTAGCCAAACCCCCAACCTTCATATATAAGCCAATAGTATACTTTCTACCCTTTACTTCATTTCATCCTTCTCTCACTTTTGCCTTCCCCATGACCGAACCCTTATTCTAGTTCCCCAATGCCGATCCCTTCTTTTTTCCATCAATCCGATCCCAAACATCGCCTCCTTCCTTTAATCCACCACCTTCTCTCGCTCCAAGCCATTGCTCCATCTTAAACTTGACCCGAAGTCGAGAATCCTCTACCAAGCAACTTGCAATTTTTAAACTTAGGTTGGTTTTCTTGCGTTTTGCCATAATTTTGTGATGAAATGATGAGTTCTATTACATTGGTGGTCTGGAGTTCGACGTGACGGAGAGGTGATGGTCGAAGCTATTTGGGGGAGATGAGATATAAAATGGAGCAAGGCTCAACAATGTAGTAAGGAAGGAGGAAGAAAGGAACGTTGGACATAGGGATCGACCAAAAGTTTTGAGAGAGAACACGGGAATGTGGAAGGAAAGGGATCGGTTGTTTTGGCTTGCGTGGAGGGATCGGTAGTATGGCGAAGGAAAGGGATCGATGGTTATCAGAGAAAAGGATCGGCATGAATAATTTGTAGAGAAGGATCGGTTGTCTCGCTTTGGAATAGGGATCGGCATATGTAAGGGTCGACTATTTGTGCTTGGCCGATCCTTAGCTTTGAATTGAACTTGAAACCAATCCATATGCACTTGTTCGAACTAAAAGAACCAATTTCGTCCCAATAAACTTGAACATATGATGATAATGAACAATAGGATCTGCATATCTAATACCGAACTTGAAATTGAATAACCAAACTCCCGACACTTAAAACCTAAATTAAAACTTAACATACAGACTTTGATAATGGATTTCATACTTCAATATGCCAATGACCGATTCCAATGCTTACACAACCGATAAATATAGTTGCCAGTTGAGACAGTCAGCAATGACGGTCTCTCTGGTCAGAATCCAAAGTCTTGTCATTTACTTTAGCATTTTGTTTTGAACTGCTTATCTCTTCACTGCATGACACTGGACCACACTAGCTTACACTTAGCATAGAGGGACTTGTAAATTTTATTTAATCTTTATTATCTACTGAGTTTAGTTGATATGAACTCCAAACGTTCAAAGCGTCTAGCTACAATGTCCTCTATGCTAACTTCACAACATGGCAACCCCAGAGCCGAATCTAGTTCCGCAACTGTATTTGGCAGACTTTCCATTGGTCGTCGAACTGAACAACCGAAGGTTTCAGGCCCGTCAGATGACCTTTTCTTTGATGTTCTCGTGTTCACGGTGGAAGATATAAGCCAAACCCCCGATGTCATAGAAGGTGTATATTTTTAGATGATTTGACGGATTCCCAAGCCTCTAAGATCGGTGAGGCCGCACTTCGCAGACCATGCTCTAGACACGGGATTTCGTTTGGAGATGTTCTGGTTCCTTCAGTGAATGATAGGGCTCATTTGCCTCTAGAGTGGTATATAGCATGCAACAAGTTCATGTGCTGGGCCGGATGCATGCCGTCGTTCAATTCTTTTATCCGGGAGATGCTAAAATATCTTGGAATAACTCCCGCTCAACTAAACTCAAACAGCTATACCTTTCTTCAAGCACTTTCTTGCTATTCATGAACGTTCTTTTCCGCTCACCATCTCCAGAGGATATTATGTTCATTTATAACTTCAAACGGCGGATAGAAAACCTTTCCTACACTTTTCTCGAGCCTTTGCCCAATTTTCAAGTCTTAACAGGCACTTGGAACAAACTCAGCCTCTTCAAACATGAAGGGTTCTATGTACGATGCCCGCTTGGCTTTGCGAGGCGATGGTTGGAAGGACGTAAGTGTCATCCTCACTTTACTCTCAAATTCTATAGTCCAAGTCTTATCCCGAACCAACTAATATTTTGAAAATCTATAGGCGCCCATCCACGTCTAGAGGACGATGGTTTCTCAAGGGCAATTCGTGCCACCTCGGTCGAAGACCGGGACATTAGATCCCTAGTAACCAATGAACGACTATCTCTGTTTGGGCTGCTTGAAGAAGGTCGCAGCATTGGGCCTCCAGGAAGCGGTGCACCACCAGGAACTGTTGTAGAATAAGAAGGCGATGCCAATTACCTTGTCGTGCACCCAGTCGAGAGGACTCAGGATGACATCGAAGAGGGTGAAATTAGGGTGCCAAAGTCAATAAGACTGGCGATGTTGATGTAGGTCCGTCCAATGTGCCTGTGGTCGAATCGCCACAAGGCACACAACTTCACATGCCAATAAGGAGAAAAAAGCTTGCGTATAAACTCTATAGGAGAAAAATGGCTAAAGAGTTCGAGTTTTTTTATCACTTTCGTCAATGAAGAGTCTTCCTCTCAACATTTAAAAAGTTCGATGGAAGGGTTCTCGAACCTTCCAATTTCTAATGACATCATGACTTATGACTTCCCTAACATCAGTATTTGAGGGCTCAATTCTCCCACCAGAAGTGGTGACGACATTCTTTCCACTAGCAAAGGGGAGAAAACTATTATGAGCAAGGCTGCAGAAACTGGTCCGTCGTGTGGACATTAGGACACTCACAATTACATGCACTTCACCACATGATTTTCATCTATCTTTTGTTCAATGATCACTTATATACTTTTGTTTTGTTTGCAGGTGCGACGTCTCAATCCCATGCTTTCGATCGTTTGAGGGGTTCCTTGACGCAATACGGATCTAGCCATGGTTCAGAATCAGGTAGGCGTAGAGAGAGAGAGATGATGGCCAAGAAAGAAGCCATCATTCGAGGGAATCTTTATCTTCCAAACTTAAGTCCCAGTCTCAACCGTCTCATCAGGAAGTTCAGCCTAATCTTCCTGTACATAGTGGCGATTAGACTTCTTTTCATGGTCCTAAGGTTGTTATACTGCTTGAGCAATATTCTGGTTCATTTAACTCCAGATAGTCTTATGATCGAAGTTCGAGCGCCCAATCATTACTTCTGATCCATCTTTTCTGACTGTAGCTCCTGAGGCTTCCACGACGAAAAAACTGGTCGAAGTTAAGGTCAATTTCCCAAAGATTTACTTTGATGGGATTATGTTCCTTCCATCCATTCATACAATACCAGGGACTGCTAAAGCGAGTTCCCTCGCATGCATCAATGATATTTTTGTGCATCACGAATCGTTCCAACACTTAGCTGAAAAGATCTCCGAGGTGTTTATCAAGAGATAGCATGAAACTAACCGTCTCAAGCTAGAGGTGATCTATGATAAAGATATATTTAAACATCAAGATAATGAGATCTCGTAGTTGACAGTGAAGCTAACAGAGGCAGAAAAAAGTGCCATGGGAACATCTGAGGTTGTGAGTTGTCAAGAAGCTGCCAACAAAAAGGAACCGAATGCCACCCTCAACTGTAGTGATGTGCTTGCCTTGGAAAAAGATACCTTGCAAAAGGAGAATTTTTTTTGGCCCGCCGCAATGAGGAGGCTGAAGAACTCCTTAAAAAAGAGAGGAAAGAGAAAATCGAAGCTCAGGAGGAGTCACAATGATATTGCAAAGAGGCCGTTGAACACCAGGGACTAAAAATTAAGCTTGACTAACAACTCGCTCAAATCGAAGTCCTCAAGGAAGAGGCAAGGAAAGTTGGCCGCAATGAGATTAGAGAACAGATCGAGGCCCAGTTAGAAGATGCCATAGAAGCTAGTCAAAATCAAATTAAGGACATGTTCAATCCCTTGATCACCGAATATAATGCTAAAGTTCTTATCCATCGCAATTTGAGTTTTGTTGGAGAGGGCTATCTCAAGTTGCTCGCCAAAGCCTTGGAATACATTATTGAAATGAAAAAGAAAACCCTCGGTGAAGTTGATTTAGATGAAGAGAAGCTGGTATGGGAGATTCTTCGCGGGGATGAAACTTTAGACCTTGCTGCTACAAGACTCCGATACTTTGACATCCTAGCACCCTCCGGCAAAGGGAAAAACACTGCTGAGTCTTCAAATTTTGATCCCAAGAGACCCTCCTCTTTTTAAACAGCCGGAGCATCGGTTTCTCTCAGCCTTGGACAAGATCTTAGCTATGATCCAAATAGACCCGGTTATCAATCTAAGGTGCTGACTCCTATCCTAGAGGGGAGCAATCCGGTGACAACTGAGTGTTAGTAGGATGTAGGTATCCCGCTTTATTCTCCACTTTTCGTTCTTTATGCCCAATACTTAGGGGCTTATTGTAACACCACATATTTTTATAACATTATTTAGAATAATTTGGTAAATTAAATAAAATAATGTGAAGATTAATGGGTTGAGACTTGATTAAATTAAGGGTAGTTGTGCCTTGTTAATTATAAATCAAATAAAACAATTTGAACTAATGTGTAAGGAATGAGTAAGGGCAATATGGGAAATAGGAAAGGCTTATACCCTAAACCCTTAGGAATTGAAACTCACGTTCATTCTCATTTTACCAAACTAAAAACTCTAAAGGTCGGCCACCATTATTGTTCTCAAGGAAAGATTAAAGCTAGGATTCAAGTGAAGGAAGATAATCAACATAATCAACATCAAATCTCACATCTTTTAATCTCAAAGTTAAGGTGAATAATTATTTTATCCCATTTCTTATAGTTTTCGGTTTTAAGATTAGATCGGAAATGTTTTTGCAAGTATATGCCATATTTTGTTGATTAAAGTTATATATTTGCTTGTTGGTGAATTATGCATTTTCATATTAGTTTTTATGATATGTTTGATATGAAAATCCTATTAAATGACATCCAAATGCCATGTAAATTTAAATATAATTCAGAAATAATATTTTAGAGATGGATTTTAATTTTCATAATTTTCCGAGTTAATATGGATTTTATATTAATTTTCTAGTGAGGAACATGATTTATTGGGTTATAAATTAATTACGGCTAAAATAATGATTATTGGCATTTGGAATTTTTATATATTGGAAAATATATTAAAATAGATTTTTTGGAATTTTTCTAGATTTTTCCTAAGTGTTTTAATGAATATATAAAATTATTTAATATATAGGACTTAAACGTTTTATATATTTAATTAAGAAGAAGGGTAATTTTATAAAATAAAATGATTATTTAATTCTAAAAATAGTGGCAGAGCATTTCTGAAAAATATTTTTTAACCAATGAGAATTTGACAAACAAAGGCAGGTTAGTTGAAAAGTTATCCTTTTTAAGTTAAAAACAAAGAAATCATATTTTTAGCATGTTTCAGCCTTTTACGGCTTTAAACCTTCCGACCCAGAACTTTCGACATGGTCGAGAGGTTCATAGCTTTCGACAAGGTCAAACCACTGCATATGGTATCAAGTTACTTGGTACATAATGAATTGGACTAGGTCAAAGGGTTCTTAGTCAAAAGATTGATGGCCAAAGAGGTTGGGGTATGTCCGTTTTATAAACCAAAAGCTTTCACTTGCTTGCTTTCGAAAAGGGGCTTTAGACTCGGTTGCTTTTGATCAGGTCAAGTATTTTAAATAAAGTTTTTAAAAACCTTTCGACAAAGTCGAAAGGTTACCGCCGCTTTGTTATCGTTTTGTTTTGAAACCTTCTGACAAAGTCGAAAGGTTTACTTATTTTAAAACAGCCGCTTCTCCATGCTTTCGAAAGAAAGCTTTTGACTTAGGTGAATTATCTTTGTTTTTCTAATTGAAGTATAACCCTAGCTTCCGAAGGAGTTGTTTCAAAGGGTGAAGCCTATTGTATAAAAGTTAATTTTTAAAGCTTTCGAAGCAGAGTTTTCGATAAAGTCGAAAGGTTGCTTCTTGTTAACAAGATTTCTTGTCAACACCCCAAAAATATGTTAGGAAGGATGGATTTCTTCTTTGGAGAACAAAGGACGTGATTCCTTTTTGGATTGTCTTCCAAATTAACCTTATTAGTTGATAAGCCCTGCATCAGACCTTTCATCATCGTCGAAAGGTTTAGGACTTGGGCTCAGTGACCTTCCGGCTTTGTTGAGCTTGCTTGAAATCTTCCATAAAGGCTTTCTTTTTTATTAGATTAAGTTTTCCTTAATTGAGTCCTCAAGAAATAAGTTTCAATCTTGTCGAAAGGTTAAGATTGTAGGATTAAGGACTTTGGAAGGTTGCAGTAAATTCTTGTGGCAGAAGTGTTTTTGACCTTGTCGACAAGAACCTTTTGGTAATATTGGACTTGAAAATAAGAGTTAGTCCAACAAAGGTATAAGCAAGTAGTAAAGTAATCAATAAAGCACAAGACTTCCCTCTTTATCCCTGAAAATCTCTCTTTTATTAAATCCCCAAATAACCTCCCAATTAGGGTTACAATGTATTGATTAAGAAAATACAAGATTAGAATGAGAGAATTCCCCTCAAAAAATGGACCCCTCGGGTCTTATTTATAGGTGCGAGTTGGCACCTTCCGTAGGGGTCATGGCAACCGTATCAGAAGGTAGGTTTCGCTTGTGATCTTCCGGCCTTGTGCGAAAGGGAGGCCATTCGGCTTTGTCGGAAGGTTGGCTTATAGCTCTCTGAACATGTATGGATGCCCTTGTCTCCATTAGAAGGTGAGAATGCGGCATCCACAGCTTTGATCTAATGATGGAAGGGCGGCTGATTTGATGTGGAAGGGAACCTTTCGACTCCATCGAAAGGTATTTTTTGAAGGTGAGTGGCGCTTTGAAGTGCTTGGTTGTCGTTGTCCTGTATCGATTGATCTGCGGAAACATCCTTTCAATCCCATCGAAAGGCTCTTTTGAATAAGGTGCCAAGTTTGCTTTGTGGAAGGTAATGTTTGTACATGATGCTGTAGACTCTTGCAGAAGGTCTTTAATGCGGAACTATCACTTGCGGAACGTCTTCCATCGGCAGTGAGTTTTCTTCTGTGGAATTCTCTCATGCGGAACCAAAGTAAAAGTCTTTATCATATGCAGAAGCCTCTTGTAAGCGGAACCATCTAATGCGGATCCTTATTTGCAAAAGCCTTCTTGACTTTTCCAGAAGCATCCCTTCGGCTCTTGCGGAAGGTCTTCCTACGACCTCTACTCTCCATCGAAACCTAGTTTCGATGGTGAATTTTTGGTGTTAACATGAACCTTTCGACTTAGTCGAAAGGTTTGTTTCTCTTTATTCCTTCATAAACATTTTGACTCTGTCCAAGGGTTTGCCTTCTTTATATTGTTGTGAACCCTTCGATCTTGTCGGAAGGTTGCTCTTCAAGAGCTATGCTTTCCTTTGATGTTGTCGAAAGGTTGTCTTTCACTCTTTGCTGGCTTGCGAGTGCTGCTTTCTTCATAAACCTTTCTTCATTGTCGAAAGGTAACTTAGACGTTCTTCAACCGGTTCGAAAGGCTTGTTATGCTTTCGAAAAGGTCACTAAGTAGTTGCTCATACTTGCTTTGACTTCCTCATCTTCTTCAGAAGGTAGGAACTTCATGGATGTTGAGAGATGAAACCTTTCGACTCCTTCGAAAGGTTTAGTCTGAACTCCTTCTCCTTGGTCTTTGTTGAAGGACCTTTCAACTTAGTCGAAAGGTGGATTCTTTGGAGTAACAATGGCCCTAACCGTTTTGAAAGGCTATACATTCTTTCAAAAGGGTTGAATTGGTTGAATACTCATTTTGGTAGAAATGATGAAGGCGAAACGTCCTCTTGTCACCTTCAAAAGGTGCTGTTGACGCTTCCATCTGTTTGTCGGAGACTCTTTCTTATGGTGTACCATCCTAACATCTCCTAATCTTCATCAATTTTCTTGCTCCTTCTTTCATACTTTATTTATGAGAACATTTTATGGATAACATTTAGCCCCCCTAGTATGAAAGAAGCCTTTTTTTCTTTAGGACAAAAACTCCAAGGAACTTCTTCCTTTATTTCCTGCGGAGTAGATAAATGCCTCTATTAAGATTATAACCTTGCTAGTAGATCTTTAAGAGTAATCTTAATTTTATAGAGTTACTGTTCAAAATTTGAACTATTAATTATTTTTGGATAAAATATTAAGAATGTGGAATAATATCACCTGATTTGCTGACCATGATTCAATTAGATGAACCTCAGGAGAAATTCAACTATATTCTCTCCCTTAGTCATACCTCTTTTAACACCACTGGTTAATAATTCTTATTTGGTGAAAAGGTAGTAAACAGTTCAGCACCAATTTCATTTGGCGATATGAATAACTTGCATTGAAACTGAATTTTAGACTTAATGGAAAATTCAACAACCATCATAAAACTCAATAATAAAATATAAAATTTCTCAAAGTCAGGAGTTCAATGAGGGTCTCACCCAGAAGATATGAAACTCATGAATTATCGACAAAATTCACAAGGAGGTTCAAAATCCATAAAATCTAGAATCTAATAAGAGATCATCAAAAATCCAATGATGAAATCATGCGCATGTAATCCTTAAATCATCATTAAAGTCTTCAAGGAAATCTTAGAATTCACTAAATCATAAATTCAATAAGAGACCATCAAAATTTCAATACGAAAATCAGGAATATGGAATTCACGAATCATCGTGAAAATGAATAAGAAAATCCAGGATTCACCAAGTCAGAGATCCAACATGAGATCATCGAAAATTCAATAAATTAATCAGGAATTCGAAATCCATAAATCTTCACAAAAATCCATAAGGAAGAGTAAAATTCACTAAACCCGAAAACCAATAAGATCATCAAAAATTCAATAAGGAAACCAGTAATACAAAATTCCTAAATCATTTTGAGAATCGACAAGGAATCAAGAATTCACAAAATTGGAAATCAGAAATTCAATAAGGAAACTAGAAATGGGAAATCTTCGAATCATCATAAAAAATCAACAGGGAAGTCAAGAACTTATCAAACCAAGCAACTAATAAGAAATCATCACAAAAATTCACTAAGGAGAAACTCAATATCTGGAATTCATAAACCATCATAAGAGACCAATAAGGAAATTCAAAATTCATGAAACCAAGAATTCAATTAAAAGTTATCATGAAAATTCAACAAGGAAAACATGAATATGAAATCTATGAATCACCATAAAAGGCAATATGGAAATTCAGAATTCACGAAATCCAAAATGAAATCTTCATCAATAGAAATAGGGAAACTCAAAATTCACGAAATCAAGAATTTATCCAAAGTCTCGTCAGGATCCCATCTAACGAATTAACTGTTCAAAATTCCATTCAAAATATGTACGAAGCCATAGAAATGTCTAATAATAGCCTACTCAGTAGATTTCGAATAAAAGATAGCTAAGCTTATCTAACCTTAATTCTAAAGTTATTCGTAGGAAAATTTCCTATTAATAAATATGTAAAGTGCCTATAAGTTAGTAGTATATATATATGTATATATACATAGGTATAATAGACTCCTCTATCCAATCGGTCACTTTATCTTAAAGGATTCATGAGTGGCTTTCTTATCCTGCTCTTGGAGTAAAGTACTTTATCTTTGCAGCTAAAAATTGGTTATCCATTTCATTCCTTTGGTTTCGACCTTTACTCTTGTTTCCATGTTATGGATTCATTCTTTTATTTTCTGGTCTCATGTTTTTTTTATGGTATGAAAGTTTCTTAATCCTTTGATGTAGAAATCATTTTTCTATGATTGGAAGTTCTATTATTCGTTAGCATGTATTCTACCTTTTTCCTCTGTGTGTATCCTTTCTTAGGATTTCAACTTTATCTCAGATGACGGAAAAGTTTCTTTCTTTAACCCTTTATTCTCTTGGGTTATGACTTTCCTTTTGAGTTGTAGACATCTTTGTCCCTCATCCTTTGTTTGGTGCGTCCTTTGAGCCTGGTCATCATAGTTCACTGTTTGATGAGCCTCTTCTAAGGCTTCCCTTGTCTCAAAGGTATATTGTGCATGCTGAATTAACCTTCTTCTAAAAGGATGCTGATGCGTGCTCTGCCTGACCCTCCCCTAAGAGGAGATTTGGACGTTAGGTGCTTTTGATTTTGCGGGTGCTTATCCTGACCCTCCTCTAAGAGGTGATGTGGACGTTAGGGGCATTTGATTTTGTGGGTGCTTATCCTGAACCTCCCCTAAGAGGTGATGTGGACGTTAGGGTTTTTTTAGAGGTTTTAACCCTCCCTTTATGAGGTGCCTTTAGTAAGGGCTTAAGGGGATTTGACCCTTCCCCACAGAGGTGTGATTGGTAAGGGCTTTTCTAGAGGTTTTGACCCTCCCTCTATGAGGTGCCTTTGGTAAGGGCTTAAGAGGTTTTGACCCTCCCTCTATGAGGTGCCTTTATTAATCATTTAAGAAAATTTACAAAAGATTTGGAATAGAACGGTTGTGCTAAAACTATATTTCAAAGTTATTGAAAAGTGCCGCGAAAAAGTGCTATGGAAAGTGCTTTTTAAAGCTATATTGATTAAAACGACTTTTTATTATTTGAAAATATATTTTTTATTACTTATATCACTTTTAAAACATTTTAAAAGATTTATAGGATTTATTTCATATTTTTAAACAATTTTAAAATATCATTTTCAAAGAAATCTAGTTTTGGATTCTGAATTGCAAAACCATGATTTTTTCAAAAACTTGTTTTACTCGTATCTTAAAATCTACTTTTCGAAATCTCGATTTTCTTTCTTCGTTGGAAAACTATGGATATAATAGTTTGAAAAATTCTACCAAGCTATATTCCAACTTTTACACTCGTTTGACTTTTATGGCACGAAATCGCGAACTACCTTTACGCGACGCTCCTATTTTTGACTAAATTTTCAATTTCTTTTCAAACTTCATGTAAACACTTTTAAATGTTTATAAAACATTTCTAAATTATTTTAAACTCATTTTTAACAATATTTTTTATATTTCAAATTCATTTTCCATTTCATTTCATATTATATCATTTTCAATCTTCTTAGATATTTTGATTTCATTAAGAGGCTAAATAATTTCCATACACATATTTATATGGATTTAAATTCTTATTAAATTAACAATGCTTACTAACCATTTTTCTTATCATTTATCAAATCAAGTCACTTCCATATCACAAACATATAACTAACCATAATATCAACCAAGTTATCATCCATATCACAAACATATAATCAACCAAGTTATCATCCATTAAGTCATCCAACATATACTAAACTTTTCATGTTATTAACTTGAAATATTGTTAGATATTAGTAACTTTAAATATGAGTACTCACCTTTAACCAAATTGATTAACTTCCTACCAACATTCATTTAATCCAACACTTCACTATTGTTTTCAACTTCAACCAACTTCGGAAAATTCGGCAGAGCTTCCGCAGCACCTTAAATTTGGTCCAAGCTCCTTGGAATAAAATCGGCGGCACTTCCTTCTCTTTTTCTTGCTCCGGAGCTTCCCGAACTTGCTTTCTTCCTTCCAAATGGTTCGGCCTCCATGGGTTCCAACCTCTCCTCCATCATTTCTTCCATTCTTAGATGCTAAATCATGTTTTAATGGTATTCTAAGGTCTTTGGCAAAGTTTAGTTGTGTTTGAAGTTGATTTGATATGATTTTGAAAAAATTAGTAAGGAAAAGGGAGAAGAAGAAGCCATTAAAGAGAGTTTCAAGGAGGAAGAAGAAGATAGAAATGGTGTGAAAAAAGTGAGAAAGTGGTTGGTATTTATAGAAAAAAATGAAGTGGTAAGTTACCAAAATATCCCTTTACCAAATTACCAAAATAACCTTACTTACTTTTTAAGCAACCTTATTTTTTTTTTCAACACTTAACATCATATTTCAAATCATTACTTTATGTAATTTTTACTTAAATATTAAGTAAAGAAAGTAATAATTATGTTTGTTTGATTTGATGTTTTACCTTTTTGACTTTTGTACTTTTTTGTCTTTTTATGCTTACTTTTTGTTAATTATATTCTAGAATTTTCTAAGTACGTTTAGTAAAAGTAAACTTGATTAGTGAATTAATTAATACTTATACTATTTGAATATATGTTCCTATATATAAGAAAATAAAGGAGCGACAACGCTGCGACAACTGTTAATCGACAAAACGTTGATTTTCGACAAAATGTTTTACGTTCACATTTTTACGTTTTAGTTAAACTATTTATTTATGTAAACCAAATTTAAAAATAAATTTGTATATTGCTATTTAAAAATATAAACACTCATAAATTAATTAAATAATTTATTTAACCATTGAAACTTACTTTTCTGAAATCAGCATTTTGTCACTTTTGTCGATATAGGCAAATGTTACTAATTTTGTGTATACTTCTCTTTCCAAATCCTATCTAATATTGTTTTAATCTTATAATATTACATATTTTAAATCACTTTAAATAGTATATTTTAAAGTGGTCAAATTCTGGGTCGTTACATTCTCCTCTACTTAAAAGAATTTCGTCCTCGAAATTTCTCAAAACAAAAGTTTGCCCAAAACATTTATCTTCAAACTTATTTTCATATAATATACACAAATCATCTGTATGAAATATCTTATTTGATCTCCTATTTGAATACACAACTTTATTTCTGAACTATTATCGATCCCCCGATCCTCTAGTGCAGACTTTGATCAGGCTTCTAGATCAGAAACCTTTGCTTTTCTTGCATAGTTCTCAACTATAATAGAAAACTCAAGTACCTAACCACAAACCCTCATCAATGTTCACCGTCAAGAATCAAGTGATAAATCCTTTTTTGGACCGATGTAAACCCCTTAAAGTCCCGAACTCGAACCTTAGATCAAAATTTGTGCGATGAAATGATCTACGTATAATATATGTATTTATTAACTTTCCAAAACTTTTCATAAAACTTTTATCTTAAGTTCAAACATTTTATAAAGGTGCTTCTTTATATAATCCCATCAATTATTTATTTTCAAATATTTTTATTAAAGGAAAATATTCCAAAGGAACCATTTTCACTCAAAAGGTAATTTATCTTTAGTTTAAACATTTTTATAAATATTACTTATCAATTTATCAATTAATGATTCACATTATCTCTTTAACTTAAGAAAATTATATAGATCGAGTAACTCCAAAATAATACCATGGAACTGGGTGCTACCAATAGTATCATATATCCTCTTAACAAGAAGAGTAATACTTAAGAGAAGTGTTTACCATTCGAACACATCTCCTGCCCATTTTTAGTTTATTTTCGAGCCATTCGTACTAGTTATCATAAAATACCCTTTTTTATTTATTTAAAATAATACCATTTTCAAAATCCTTTAGAGATTACTTTTGTTTATAAAACTTATTTTATAAATTCTTTTCATAAATCATCTTATATTAATTAAATTCATTTAAATTTCCACAATTATTTTAAATTACTTGAATTTAAATTCTCATTCCTTTTACATTTATCTTTTACATAATCATTTTCTATATTTTTATCTTATATGTTCATTTCTTAAACAAATCTTATTATCAAACACCTTATAGTCAAATCGTGAAACTTAATTCACAAGGTATTTGTACTTAAACTTTTAAATCAAACAATTGATCAATTTATGATAGTAACTTAACACTATCATTTCTTAATTTGTTATTTTGGAATAAGTATTAAAGATCTTAATAACCTTATCAGGTTTCTTACTTATCGATCATCTTTATGAAACATCTTATAGTCAAACTATGAAATTTTAATCACAAGATGTTCATATTTAAATTTCACTAACCTTGATCATTCATTTCTAACTATATAACCTTTTAAAATATATACTTCATATTCAAAATATAATCCTAGGTAAAATTATTTCATTTACCAATTTTTAAAATCGGTGTGTCGGTTCGCCTTGTGTAAATGTTTAGGAACCCTCATCGATAATGGTGATCGGGCACATCGATCAAAATCCATAAATCACTCAACAAATAAATCAACACAAAACAATTTATTAGTCATTAATAAATACACACTCATATATAATACACTCAAATTCATTCTAGGGTGTTACTAACCCTATCTCTAATGAGTTACTCATTCTAGGGTATTACTAAACCTATCTCTGATGAGTCTTTACCCCAACAAAGCCAAGGTTCTCGCTTAACCTTCAGCTCTGATACTACGCTGTGACGACCCGAAATCGACACCTTTTGAATCCGACACCAAACCACATATGTCCGACCTAGAGTGCACCGATTGCAGATAATCATGAGAAAGAAAAGAGAGGGTGAGAAGAAAGAGAGAAGAAATAAGAAGAGAAGACAAGAACAAGAGAGAAGTAGAACCAAAACAATACAGAATCTCACATCGCAGCGGAATAACATATAATATAGATCAATAATCTTTTCAAAGAGAAACTGTAATATACATAAACCAATATCAGAGTACACAATAAGTAATCATCAGCTTGGATAGTTATAATAACCTGTCCTCACAAATGCTAATGATTTACAACAACAACAATGCAAAGCAATGCAGCGGAATAATAAATAGATACGTGTATACAACATGAAGATCTCCAGCTCGCTTGCTGAAGCTCCAAAAAACACCAAATCTGAACCTGTAAATATACTCGGTCTGACCCGAGCATTGAAAGGGAAGAACGCCCGGATCAGTTTAGTAAACTAGCGTGAGAAAACACACCTCAACTGAATTTATAAAGTCATCAAAACTTTTCCTTTATCAAAACAAAAGGTATCCCGTAAGACACGCCCACACATAAACACGGACGGGTTTTTCCCTTACGATAACCAAAACTTTTTCATATCAAATCCGATTATATTATACTAGTGTCTAGTATATAAATAATAAATTAAATAGCTGAAAATTGTTACCATTATTAAATTCCAGCAATACTAGGCTCTACAAAACCAAATGGCAGGCACGTAGTGGATTTTGGATTCCATACAAATGACTATGTAAATGGACCACCTTTCCGAACCAACACAGTACACCTCTAGAGGGATGTACCTAGGGGGCAGATACTGACTGCCTAACCAACACAAGACCGACCTACCCATATCTGGACAGTACCGAATATGTCATCACTCCGGTCACCAAACAGATGTACGTTTGTAAAAACCAATGTACGTAATCATTATAAATGCAATGTCAGACACTCGTCCATACAAGTTGTCGAGGAACAGGACAAATCGAAGGTACTTTCCTACCACACCCTGTCGGGAAATCCTAGGATTAGTAGCGAATAGTCCTTGCATTGGATATTTCATAACGAAGAAACTACTGCTACTATATGTATATTGGGATTTTAATCCCAAATGATCAACAAGCAGTCCTTCACTATGAAAATCTTAAACATCAATATCATCGACCAACCTGCACAATCGTCGTATAAATGTTTGTCCGAAGTGGTTTTCAGATAAACTGATCCCGGTCTCTTCGCACCAACAACGCAAAAGCGTTTCTCAACCTCATACGGAACCCATGTCTCGTAGACTTATCACGTTTCCAACTTTCAACTTGCTATCCTTCGGCCAAGAAGGAAGCTCGGTAGATAGGAGTAATCACTACGCACTACTCGAATCAACATTCTTAACACAAACTATAATCAAGCCTACATAGATGGCTACGTACTAAGTGTACGGCTAAATAGTTTCCACATCAAGCCGAGAAACTAATATGGCCATATTTTATAGTTGGTTATTTAACTATCAAAGCAACAAACAAAATCTAGCACATAAACAATTACTGGGCCTGATTTTATTAATCGTTTATAGATCGCTTTTCCAAATCATTTAATTCAAATTATCTTTAAAAAGATAATATTCAAAACTATTTCACTTATTGGATATTTGAAAAACATTTTCATATACTTATTTTAATAATAAGTAAATTCACACTTATTTTATTTTCAAACCATTTAAACTTCATTTTATAATATCACTTTCCCAAACATCCATTTTATTTAAAAGATTATTCACTTTCCAAAATCGTGAATACAATTCTCTTACCAAATCCATTACTTCTACACATTTAATTTTAAAGGATTATTCACTGTTGCAATCATGAATATAATTATCATACCAAATCCATTACTTCTATACATTTAATTAAAAAGATTATTCACTGTCCAAAATCGTGAATATAATTTCTTTTATAAAAATCCATTTTTAGCTTATCAAATTAAGTTGATTTCACATTTATAAAACAGCATTTATAATTCACATTTCTATTTTATAAAAACTTCCATTTATAAAATCCCTTTATTAACAAATTTCCCGTTTATCTCATTTATATGTAAAAATCCCATTATAAGTTTATTTACTTATAAATTGCTATATTTACCAATTTATTCTTTTATAATCACATTATTTATAAAGTCCATTATAAAACAACGTTTATAAAATTCCACTTCATTAAATCTTATTTACTTATAATCTTTCATTTATAACTTCATTTTAACACTTATAAAACTCGTTTATAATTCCATTACTTTTATTTATAAAATATCAATATTATAAATCTTATATATAAACTATTTATAATAAATTCAAAGAATCTGTTTCTTTTCTTTTATCTTGGAAAAAACTTAAATATGATCTTTTAGAGCATCCGGGCTTTCCTTTCGATCTGTTCCACTCCTCGTCTAAAAGATAAAATGAAGGCCAGGTAAGTTCAGGGCACTGGTTGCTCCATTCCTAACCTTAGTTACACACCTTGTTTTACCGTTTAGATCTCACAAGCGGGACAAATGTACTAGTCGTTTCCGCATACTCCTTTCATTTTTAGAAATCATTTATAAAACTTCCAAATCATTATTTAAAACACTTATTCATTTATTTAACCATTCCATAAATCCTTCAAATCACCCTTAGAATACTTTATTAATAATTTAAGAACATTTACAAAAGATTTGGAACATAACGGTTGTGCTAAAACTATATTTCAAAAGTTATTGAAAAGTGCTGGGAAAAAGTGCCATGGAAAGTGCTTTTTAAAGCTATATTGATTAAAACGACTTTTGTTATTTGAAAATCTATTTTTATTACTTAAATCACTTTTAAACTTTTTAAAAGATTTATAGGATTTATTTCATATTTTTAAACAATTTTAAAACATCATTTTCAAAGAAATCCAGTTTTGGATTCCGAACTGCAAAACCGCGATTTTTTCAAAAACTTGTTTCACTCGTATCTTAAAATCTACTTATCAAAATCTCGATTTTCTTTCTTCATTGGAAAACTATGGATATAATAGTTTGGAAAATTCTTATCTCGAAGAATTCCAAGCTATATTCCAACTTTTACACTCGTTTGACTTTTATGGCGCGAAATCGCGAACTACCTTTATGCGACGCGCCTATTTTTGACTAAAATTTAAATTTCTTTTCAAACTTCATGGAAATACTTTTAAATGTTTATAAAACATTTCCGAATCATTTTAAACTCATTTGAAAAAATATTTTTTATATTTCAAATCCATTTTCCATTTCATTTCATATTATAGTATTATATCATTTTCAATCTTTTTAGATATTTTGATTTCATTAAGAGGCTAAATAATTTCCATACACATATTTATATGGATTTAAATTCTTATTAAATTAACTATGCTTACTAACCATTTTTCTTATCATTTATCAAACCAAGTTATCATCCATATCACAAACATATAATCAACCATAATATCAACCAAGTTATCATCCATATCACAAACATATAATCAACCATAATATCAACCAAGTTATCATCCATTAAATCATCCAACATATACTAAACTTTTCATATTATTAACTTGAAATATTTTTATAAATTAGTAACTTTAAATATGAGTATTCAACTTTAACCAAATTGATTAACTTCCTGCCAACATTCATTTAATCCAACACTTCACTATTGTTTTCAACTTCAACCAACTTCGGAAAATTCAGCAGAGCTTCCGCAGCACCTTGAATTTGGTCCTAGCTCCTTGGAATGAAATCGGCGGCATTTCCTTCTCTTTTTCTTGCTCCGGAGCTTCCCGAACTTGCTTTCTTCCTTCCAAATGGTTCGGCCTCCATGGGTTCCAACCTCTCCTCCATCATTTCTTCCATTCTTAGATGCTAAACCATGTTTTAATGGTATTCTAATGTCTTTGGCAAAGTTTGGTTGTGTTTGGAGTTGATTTGATACGGTTTTGAAAAAGTTAGTAAGGAAAAGAGAGAAGAAGAAGCCATTAAAGAGAGCTTAAAGGAGGAGGAAGAAGGTAGAAATGGGGTAAAAAAAGTGAGAATGTGGTTGGTATTTATAGAAAAAAATGAAGTGGTAAGTTACCAAAATATCCCTTTACCAAATTACCAAAATAATCTTAATTACCTTTTAAGCAACTTTATTTTTTTCAGCACTTAACATCACATTTCAAATCATTACTTTATGTCATTTTTACTTAAATATTAAGTAAAGAAAGTAATAATTATGTTTGTTTGATTTGATGTTTTACTTTTTGACTTTTGTACTTTTTTGTCTTTTTATGCTTACTTTTTGTTAATTATATTCTAGAATTTTCTATGTATGTTTAGTAAAAGTAAACTTGATTAGTGAATTAATTAATACTTATACTATTTGAATATATGTTCATATATAAGAAAATAAAGGGGCGATAACGTTGCAACAACTTTTAATCGACAAAACGTTGATTTTCGACAAAATGATTTACGTTCACATTTTAACGTTTTAGTTAAACTATTTATTTATGTAAACCAAATTTAAAAATAAATTTGTATATAGCTATTTAAAAATATAAACACTCATAAATTAATTAAAATTTTTATTTAACCATTGAAACTTATTTTTCTGAAATCAGCATTTTGTCACTTTTATCGATATAGGCAAATGTTACTAATTTTGTGTATACTTCTCTTTCCAAATCCTATCTAATATTGTTTGAATCATATAACATTACATATTTTATATTTAAAATCAGTTTAAATAGTATATTTTAAAGTGGTCAAATTCTGGGTCGTTACATATTAGCTTCTTTTTTAGAGAAAGAATTTTTGTAAATGAACCCTTCTAATATAGCGAGGGATTACATTTTGTAAAAGAGCTTGAATGTATGAAGATCTTTTCTTAGAATCACTCTCTGTATAGGTTTCAAAATCTTCCTCATAGTAGAGACATAGATCTCAAATAGAAGACTGGAAGGTCATGATTCATGAACCAATAGTCTTTTAGTCGAGAATAAGATTCTCTAATTTGATTTTTGTCAATAAGCTTTTGACGGCTTTTAAAACTTTTCATAGAGAGATATGGATTGGCTTCTTATTGCCAATACTTTTTAGAAAACTTTTGAAATATCAAGACTGCTTGATTAAAAATCATTTGTATGCATTTACTAATACTATATAATATCTTGGAAAAATTAATTTTTGAAATATGGACATTTGTCCTCCCCTAGTTGCGGGATGATTGGAAATAGTTTTCTTGTGTAAACATGTTTAAGAAATTCCTTTCCAAACAACTTGCCAAAAATAGGGTTGAGAAACATAGTTTTTCCTTTGGATTTATCACCATGTTCTGGTAGGCACTGCTTTGTAGCTGAGTGGTCTATTTGTAAGCTTCTCAAATAATGATGTAGAACTTATAGGAGTAAGTTTCATGAGAGCTGATGGTTGCTTTGCATTAGGAATTTGAGCCGCCTTTCTCAGGTAGCTAGAAATTTGTCGTGCTCCAAAGATGTGCTGAATGTCATGGATTTGTTTTGTTTTTCCTGTAATAGCACTTGAATTTTGAATCGGTACACATTTAAATTTCAATACAAATCGGAATATGAATCAAAGTACAAATCAAATTAAAAAGCTAAGGAAAAAGAGAATTCATAGTTGAACTCATGCTGTAGAGCTTCAAGATTTGATGAGAATCTACATTTTTTAAAGCTGCTAAGTTGTTTTATTTAGGAGTTTGCTTTATGCTTCTTTAGTAAACTCCTTTAAAGTTCCAGACATGACCGTATTCTGAATTATCCCAGCTAACGCACGACACTCATCGGTTTTGTGTCCATTCGCTTTATGATAATCACAATAATTTTCCACTTTTTGAATTCTGATCTGCCCCTCATCCTATGAAAATTACCTTCATCTTTTACCGAGGCGTAAATATTAGAGAGAGGTTGCCCTAAGGCCACATGGTTGGATTCCGGAATTTTCTTCCAAATTCTTTCTCTGTTATCTGACCCTTGGTCGAAATTCTGGGGATTAAATCTTTCCCTTCTATGTCTTGTCTCGATGTTTACTTGTCATGGCTCATTTCTTCTAAGCGGATAAATTTGCTTACTTGGGAATATAAATATTGTAGATCTTTGCAACCATTGATATAAAGATCTTTCCAGAATGGGGTTTGCTCGATCAACCCTGATCGAATCGCCATTTGATTTTCTCTGTTGGTTATACTTCCCACCTTTAATGCCACTATATAAAACCTTTTTCAATATTTATCAAGTGATTCTCCCGATCTTTGTCTGATAGTAGCTAACAAGCTAAAGTCCATAGTTGGATCTTTGAATGCACAAAATTGAGTCACAAATTCATAAGAAAATTGTTCCCAGGAACGGATTGATTTTTCCCGACAATTCTTATACCATTTGATAGCTGCTCCTTGAAAAGTAATTGGGAAAAGCTTGCAGTGGATCGGCCTTGGAGCATTATACAAATCCATTCGTATTTCAAAGGCTGCTAAGTAATCTTCTGGATTGGAAGTTCCATTGTACTTCAATGTGGGGATTTGAATGTGCGTAGGGATGCTAATTTCCATTATCTCTTCTGAGAAAGGAGTTCTTTGCAGGATAATATATTTCTCTGGGCTAGTAATTCCTTTTCCCTTATGTGTATCCATCATTATTTGGTGTATGGGGTCTTCATGGTCGGCTTCATTTTTATGGCAACTTTCACTATTTCATTGGATTAGGCTATTTGACTGCTTGAGGGACCTGTTTGCTTGACTCTCTTGGTTTAACTCTTGGTCTTTTACCTCATTTGGAGGTGGCGCTTCTCCTCCTTCTTCCACAATCTTTAGTGATTCTTGAGATGGAGCTCTTTCAGAAAGTTCTTGCATCGCCATCATTTGTTGTGGTTGATTTTGAACTATAATTTCATTGTTCACTATTCTTATCAAAGTTGACGGATGTCCAATTTCCATCTTCTCTAAGTTGAAATTCGGAACTATGTTATTTTCCAAAGTGGATCGTGGCATTGCTTCTTCATTTGAGATATTAATGTTATTCCATGCTTCCTCCATTTTATCTTTTTTTTACAAAGTACTCTATGCTATTAATGTGCGATGAAAGTGATTAGGTATCAAAGGTTCGAGCCCTCCTTCTTGCGCTAAAAATGTTAACAAGATTTCTTGTCAACACCCCAAAAATATGTTAGAAAGGATAGATTTCTTCTTTGAAGAACAAAGGACGTGATTCCTTTTTGGATTTTCTTCCAAATTAACCTTATTAGTTGATAAACCATGTATTAGACCTTTCGCTGTCATCGAAAGGTTTAAGACTTGGGCTCAGTGAACTTCCGGCTTTTTTAAGCTTGCTTGAAATCTTCCATAAAGGCTTTTTTTATTAGATTAAGTTTTCCTTAATTGAGTCCTTAAGAAATAAGTTTCAATCTTGTTGAAAGGTTCGGATTGTAGGATTAAGGACTTCAGAAGGTTGCAGTAAATTCTTGTGGTAGAAGTGTTGTCGACCTTGTCGATAAGAACCTTTCAGTAATATTGGACTTGAAATTAAGAGTTAATCCAGCAAAGGTATAAGCAAGTAGTAAAGTAATCAATAAAGCAAAAGACTTCCCTCTTTATCCATGAAAATCTCTCTTTTATTAAATCCCCAAATCAGCTCCCAATTAGGGTTACAATGTATTGATTAAGAAAATACAAGATTAGAATGAGAGAATTCCCCTTAAAAAATGGACCCCTAAGGTCTTATTTATAGGTGCGGGTTGGCACCTTCCTTAGGGGTCATGGAAACCATATCGGAAGTTAGGTTTTGCTTGCAATCTTCTGGCCTTGTGCGAAAGGGAGGCCTTTCGGCTTTGTCTGAAGGTTGGCTTATAGCTCTTTGAACATGTCTAGATGCCCTTGTCTCCATCAGAAGGTGAGAATGCGACATCCACAACTTTGATCTAATGATGGAAGGGCAGCTGGTTTGATGCGGCAGGGAACCTTTCGACTCCATCGAAAGGTCTTTTTTGAAGATGAGTAGTGCTTTGAAGTGCTTGGTTGACGTTGTCCTGTATCGATTGATCTGCGGAAACATCCTTTCGATCCCATCGAAAGGTTCTTTTGAATAAGGTGCCAAGTTTGGTTTGCGGAAGGTAATGTTTGTACATGATGCTGTTGACTCTTGCAGAAGGTCTTCAATGCGGAACTATCACTTGCCAAAGGTTCTTTTACGGATGCGATACTTGCGGAACGTCTTCCGTCGGCAGTGAGTTTTCTTCTGCAGAATTCTCTCATGCGGAACCAGAGGTGAAAGTCTTTATCATATTCGGAAGCTTCTTGTGGGTGGAACCATCTCATGCGGAACCTTATTTGCGGAAGCCTTTTTGACTTTTCCAGAAGCATCCCTATGGCTCTTGCAGAAGGTCTTCCAGCGACCTCTACTCTCCATCGAAACCTAGTTTCGGTGGTGAATTTTTGGTGTTAACATAGTCAAAAGGTTTGTTTCTCTTTATTCCTTCATAAACCTTTCGACTCTGTCCAAGGGTTTGCCTTCTTTATATTGTTGTGAACCCTTCGACCTTGTCGGAAGGTTGCTCTTCAAGAGCCGTGCTTTCCTTCGACGTTGTCGAAAGGTTGTCTTTCACACTTTGCTAGCTTGTGAGTGCTGCTTTCTTCATAAACCTTTTGTCATTGTTGTAAGGTAACTTGGACGTGCTTCAACCGGTTCGAAAGGCTTGTTATGCTTTTGAAAAGGTCATTAAGTAGTTGCTCATACTTTCTTTGACTTCCTCATCTTCTTTGGAAGGTAGGAACTTCATGGATGTTGAGAGATGGAACCTTTCGACTCCTTCGAAAGGTTTAGTCTGAACTCCTTTTCCTTGGTCTTTGTTGAAGGACCTTTCGACTTAGTCGAAAGGTGGATTCTTTGGAGTAACAATGGCCCTAACCATTTCAAAAGGCTATACATGCTTTCGAAAGGGTTGAATTGGTTGAATACTCATCTGGTGGAAATGATGAAGGCGAAACGTCCTCTTGTCTCATTCGAAAGGTATTGTTGATGCTTCCATTTGTTTGTTGAAGACTCTTTCTTGTGGTGTACCATCCTAACATCTCCTAATCTTCATCAATTTCCTTGCTCCTTCTTTCATACTTTATTTCTGAGAACATTTTATGGATAAAACTTCCAATGAAATCGAAAAGTTTTAAAAGTAGATTTTCCACTTGTTATAAATTGAACCTAGTAAGTCTTCGAAAGGTTTATGTTCTAGAAGGTTTAATGCCTTCGAAAGGCATGCTTATTGAATGATTTCAAAAGGTTTGTTTATCAAATGGTTTTGAAAGGTTTGAGTTCAATAGTTTCGAAAGGTTTTAGTTTAACGGTTTCGAAAGGTTAGAGATGGAAGGTTTTCCAATGTTTTTCTAAGGCAATGTTTTAAAGTGATTTTTAAAGAAGGATGTCCAAAGTTTATTGCTTTCGAAAGGTTTGGTTTTCAATGGTTTCGAAAGGTTTGACGAATGGTTTCGAAAGGTAAGGTTTTGGCATATTGGCCTAGATAATTAAAAGGTTTTCACTTGGTTTTGGAAAGAGGTACTTTCAATGATTTAGAAAGGATAACTTTCAAATGTTTAAATGTTTTCATCAACTGAGGTTTGAGTAAAGAAGATATATATATATATAACATGGTAATGTGATTTTGAGTAAAGCATAAAGAGTATATATTTTTCTTGTATAATTATGATTTAAAGGTTTTAAATCATTTTGAAAATGTTTTCAAGGAAAATTATGGGAGGAGATCCTTAAGTGAAAATGACTCAGATAATAGAAAACTTGATGGGACTAGTATGGGGTCCCTATACATTAGCTAGTAGCCCCAGCTAATTGTTGTTCGAAATTCCAATGTGTAGGGCTTTGTCAGAGGTAGACTAAAATTATGATTACATACCGAAATGAATATATATTTGTATACAGATATGTTATTGGTGAGCCCGAAAAACCATTAGGATCAAGAAGACCTGGTAGATGATTAAGTTAGGGACAGACAATCCAAAAGCGAAGTATTTAACAGATAGTTAAGGACAGACCGTCCAGAAGTGAAGTATTTAGCAGATAGTTAAGGATAGATAGTCCAGAAGTGGAATAGCTAACAAGTGTTAGATTAATTTTGATTATATTGTCTGGTAGGCCCGAGTCAACCAAAGGTTAAAAGTTATCCAAACAAAACTTATGTGTTTGAACAGATAGTTCATTATTACTTGATATTTATGTATGGAAACATAATGAATTGCTTTACTGTATTTAACCAGTTTTGGTTGCAAGAAAATGTTTTGCAAAGATATGTTTTAAAAGGATGTTAGTGAGGGAAAACCCGTTCCGCTAAGCGGCGTGGTCTCACTTAACATATTAAACCGGGATGTACAATATTATTCATACCAGGCTTTATGTCTGACTCGAAGTTTATGTTTTCCCATTATAATCTCGGGTGCTCAAAATTAATTTGAGTAGGCTGAGGGGTTAAGGTCGTTTTAAGGTTTAGTAGGATGACGAATAAGGCTACCGGAGGCATGTAGGAGGCAACAGATAGTTATTTAGGAGTTGCAGTTTTATGTTTTGTTTTATTTCCACTGTGTTTGTATTAAGTCTATTATTACTATATGACTCTGATCATCCAAGGGGGTATCTTCATATACCGCTCTTGGCGTATTTTGTATTAAGTATATCTTATCCGTGCCTAGAAACGTATTGGGATTATGTATTAAGAATATGGAACATCTATTTTAAATGTAATAAAGAAAAATTGTTTTGAAATATGTGTTTTGTTTCATATTCAAGTGCTTCTGGTATTATAGATACCATTAACATAACCGTATTTTATCGTGGAAGTTAATACTATAAATGTCTGCAACATCTATAGCACTTAGTTTTGGGCCTCTAGATAAGGGATGTTATAGCTTGGTATCAGACCATGGTTTATGAAATACTTTAACTAAAAATGGTTTTTGAAAACATAATCCTTAGTAATCAGAGTTAAGATCGGGGTATGGGATAACGCTATGGTAACATACTTGTGATTGTTATATTTATGTATACACTATATCTCTAGACTCCTATCTTAGTTATGCTATTCATCTGTATCTCACGAAGCTTGAATACAGATATGGAAGGAAGAAGAGGCATAATTAATCTTGGAGGAGATAGCACCACCACTAATGGAAATGCCTGACCAAATGCTAGAAGAGGTCCAGGTCAGGCTCAAGCTGAAAATGTTGGTGCTGGGGTTCCCCAAGTAGACATGGGAGCCATGTATCAGTTTTTCGTAAACATGATGCAAGCTGGAATTGCAGCTGGAGTTGTCGGAGGAAATGCTGCTGGAGATGGAGTTCAGGAAGCTCCGATGGTCAACCAGTATGCTAAATTGAGCAGAGACTATATCAGGCTTTAAGGGAAGCCGTTCATTGGAATTGAAGATGCGATTGAGGTTGAAAACTGGCTGTCACATTGCGAGAGGATTTTTGCTGACCTAGGATTGAATGATGAGCAGAAGAGGAGATTAGCTTCAAGACAGCTTCAAGGAGCTGCTCTATTTTGGTAGAATACTGTTGTAGCTGGTGTTGATGAGGAAACCATGACTTGGGCGGAGTTTAGGAGAAGGTTTCAAGAAAGGTTCATGTCGGTGATGGTGTAGTCGACATTGGTTAGGAAGTTCGCTGAACTGGAGCAAGGAGAGATGTCCGGTCTAGAATATGCAAGAAAATTGAAGAGTTGGCCCGGTACGGGTATGCTTTGGTTGATACGGTGATCAGGAGGAATGAGAAGTTTATAAGAGGCTTAAGGCTGGAGTTGATAAGTGCTACCTTGCCGCACCTAAGAGATCCCAGTGATGTAGTGGTAGAAATGGCGTTGAGACAGGAAGAGGCATTAGCTTGTTTAAGGAAGAAAATGAAGGAGGTCCAGGCGGGACAAGGTCAGAAAAGAAAGTTTTTCCATAAGAAGAATGCTTAGAAGGGAGGAGCATAGAAGAAGGGAAATGCTGAGGCGGTTTGTTATAAATGTGATAAGAAAGGACACTATGTTAATGAGTGTCATACTGGAAAAGGAAAAGAGAAAGGAAAGGATGTGATTGGGAAGAAGAACATCTGATGCTTTAATTGCGATCAAATCGGCCATTATAAGAACCAATGCAAGGAGCCTGCTAAAGAAGGAAGTGGGAAAGTTTATGCATTGGAGCCCGCAACTTCAAGGCCAGTTGTGCAGGAAAAAGGGAAGGCTGTTTTGGGCGACTCGCTACAGATTCACGGTATGTCTGTTAGAGTTCTATTTGATATTGGTGCATCACATTCTTTTATTTCTCGATGTTTAGTAGATAAGCCTAACCTAGAGCCCTCATTCTTATTTACTTCCTTAAGGGATGTAAATCTGATAGGAGGGTATGCGACAGTTGGGATGAGGTGTGACCATTTAGAGTTTGATTTGCTAGCTCATACTTTTGATTGCTGTTTGCATGTGTTTGATTTTATGGGATTTGGGATTATCCTTGGGATGGATTGGTTAAGTAAATATGATGCTAGGATATTTTTCCATGATAGAAAAATATCACTTAGTCACCCGGATTGTAGTGATCGAATAATTTATACCATAGAGAACCCTAGTTGCGAAGTAAATGCTTTACTAGGTATCATGGACTTGGAGGATGAGTTGCATCGAGTCTTTGTGGTTAGAGAGTTTGCTGATGTGTTTGAGCCGGTAGTTTGAATGCCATCGAAACGAGCCATTGAGTTTCGGATTGATTTGGTGCCTGGAGCAGAACCGATGAGTAGGCCACCAAGCAGGATGACACCTACGGAGATGGGAGAGTTGAAGGTGCTGTTGGTGGATTTGGAAGGCAAGAATTTTATCCGACCGAGTAGTTCACCTTGGGGAGCTACCGCAGTGTTTGCTAAGAAGCCGGACGAATCGTTAAGGCTATGTATCGATTATCGTAAGTTGAATGAGAAGACGATAAAGAACCGATATCCATTGTCGAGAATTGACGATTTGTTCGATCAGTTAAGTGGAGCTAAAGTATTCTCTCAGCTGGATTTAGTGACTGGATTGCATTAGCTTAGAGTGGCAGAGGATAATATTCCTTTGACGGTGTTTATGACAAGGTATGGATCGTACAAACGGTTAGATATGTCGTCCGAACTAACAAATGCGCCAACATTCTTTGTAGATCTGATGAACTGAATTTTCCGAGAGCACTTGGATAGATTTGTGTTGGTCTTCATAGATGATATTCTGATATACTCCAAGGATGAGAAGGAGTATGGAATTCATCTTAGAGTTGTGCTCGAGAAGTTGAGGGAGCATCAGCTGAAGGTTAAGTTTTCGAAGTGTCATTTTTGGAAGAAGGAAGTGAAGTTTCTTGGTCATGTAGTCTCAGAGAAAGGGTTATCTATAGATCCAACTAAGATTAAGGCGGTGAATAATTGGAAGAGACCCGAGACGGTGACCGAGATAAAGAGTTTTCTTGGATTGGCCGGATATTATCGAAGGTTTTTAAAGGATTTTTCGTGGGTAGCTACACCGATGACTAAGCTTACGAGAAAAGATGTGAAGTTTGTATGGACTGATAAGTGTGAGGAAGCATTCCAGAGCTCGAAACACTTATTGACCAATGCACTGGTGTTGGTGGTTCCGGAGGGGAAGTAGGATTTAGTTGTTTATACAGATGCGTGTGGAACTAGATTGGGAGTTGTGCTGATGCAAAGAGGTAAAGTGATTGCTTATGCTTCTAGACAGCTCAAACCACATGAAGTTAGGTATCCTACGCATGATTTGGAGTTAGCTGCCGTTTTATTTGCTTTGAAGGTATGTAGGCATTACCTTTTGGGAGAGCTATTTGAGCTTTATACATATCACAAGTCGTTGAAGTACTTGTTCTCTCAGAAGGAGCTGAACATGGGACAGCAGAGATGGTTGGAGTTTATTGCTGCTTATGATTTTGGAATTGAGTACACACCCGGGAAAGGAAATAAGGTGGTGGATGCACTTAGCAGGAAACATCAGAATGCAGTATTGGCTATGATTGCCGAGTGGAAAGATTTGGAAGAATTGTCAGCTTGTAGAGTGCAGTTTAGATCCGAGGAAGGTTCTAGAGCAGGAAGTGTTGTATTGTCTTGTTTGGAAGTTCGACCAGTAATGATAGAGAAGATAGCTTCTAAACAGGAGTAGGATCCAGTTTTGGCTGAACGGATCAGGAAGTTAAGGGAAGGAATAGAGAGCGATGACTTAAAGGATTTTAGTATTGACCAGAAGGGGTGGTTGAGAAAGAAAGGAAGGTTGTGTGTTCCAAATGTAAGAGACATGAGGAAGGAAGTTTTGGATGAATACCATCGTTCGAAGTTCACTATCCGTCCAGGAGGAACAAAGATGTATCAGGATGTGAAGAGAAGTTTCTTCTGGGATGGGATGAAGCGGGACATTGGTTCATGTGTTAAGCAGTGCTTGAATTGCCAACAGGCAAAGGCTGAACACCAGAAGCCAAGTGGATTGCTTCAACCGTTAGAAGTCCCATTGTGGAAGTGGGATTCTATCTCTATGGATTTCATTGATGGGTTGCCACGGTCTAGTGGAGGAAATGAAAGCATATGGGTCATAGTGGATAGACTAACCAAAAGTGCCATTTCATTCCTGTAAAGTCAACTAGGACGGCCCCTGTTTTGGCGAAGTTATTTATGAAGAATATAGTTAGAATTCACATAATTCCTAGTAGTATTATCAGTGATAAGGATTCTTTGTTTACTAGTGAGTTCTGGAAGAGTCTACAAGAAACATTAGGAACCAAGCTCAACATGAGTACCGCTTACCATCCACAGACTGATGGGCAAACGGAAAGAGTAAACAAAGTCTTGGAGGATTTGTTAAGAGCTTGTGTATTGGATTTCGAGCGATCATAGGAGGACCATCTTCATTTAGTCGAGTTCTTGTATAATAATAATTATCAGACTAGTATTGGGATGGCACCGTTTGAAGCTTTGTATGGAAAGCCATGCAAATCTCCCATATGTTGGTTAGAGACCGGGGATAGGTCGGTTCTTGGTCCAGATTTGGTGAAAGAAGCCACATAGAAGATTGAGTTGATTCGAGCTAAGATGAAAGGAGCTCAGTTTAGGCAGAAAAGTTATGTTGATAGAAGAAGGAAAGATTTGGAATTCTCTATTGGAGACTATGTGTTTATTAAGGTTTCACCAATGAAGGGTGTGATTAGATTCGGAAAGTCAGGAAAGTTAGCACCTAGATTCGTTGGACCTTTCCGTATTGTTGAGAGGATCGGTAAACTCGCTTATAAAGTGGAGTTACCAAGTAGTTTGGCAGGAGTCCATGATGTTTTCCATGTTTCTCATCCTAGAAAGTGTGTTAGAGACCCGGAGACTACTATAGCACCTATAGTGTTAGAAGATTTAGTAATAGAGCAAAACTTGACTATAGTTAGAAAGCTGATTCAGATTGTGGCTAGAGATGAAAAGAGGTTAAGGAACAAGACAGTCAAATTAGTAAAGGTCTAGTGGAGTGACGATGCAAAAGACTGTATTTGGGAGATTGAGAGCAGGATTAGTGAGGCTTACAGTGATTTGTTTGATGGTTTGTTTTACCTTTGATTGATTTGTGTGTGCCTTATAATAATTTTGAGGACGGAATTCTTTAAGGTGGAGAGTCTGTAACAGCCCATATTTTTATAACATTATTTAAAATAATTAGTTGGGTAAATTAAATAAAATAATGTGAAGATTAATGGGTTGAGACTTGATTAAATTAAGGATAGTCGTGCCATGTTAATTATAAATAAAATAAAATAATTAAACTAATGTGTTAGGAAAGACTAAGGGCAATATGGGAAATAGGAAAGTCTTATACCCTAAATCCTTAGGAAGCGAAACTCACGTTCATTCTCATTTTACCAAACTAAAAACTCTTAAGGCCGGCCACCATTATTGTTCTCAAGGAAAGATTAAAGCTAGGATTCAAGTGAAGGAAGATAATCAACATAATCAACATCAAATCTCACATCTTTTAATATCAAAGCTAAGGTGAATAATTACTTCATCCCATTTTCTTATAGTTTTCAGTTTTAAGATTAGATCTGAGATGTTTTTGCAAGTATATGCCATGTTTTGATGATTAAAGTTATATATTTGCTTATTGGTGCATTATGCATGTTCATATTAGTTTTTATGATATGTTTGATATGAAAACCCAACTAAATTACATCTAACTACCTAGAAAATTTAAATATAGGTCAGAAATAATACTTTAGAGACGGGTTTTAATTTTCATAAATTTCCGAGTTAATATGGATTTTATATTAATTTTCTAGTGAAGCAAATGATTTATTGGGTTATAAATTATTTACGGCTAAAATAATGATTATTTGGGTTTGGAATTTTTATATGTTGGAAAACATATTAAAATAGATTTTCTAGATTTTTTTCAGATTTTTTCTAAGTGTTTTGTTGAATATATAAAATTATTTAAGGTATGGGACTTAAATGTTTTATATATTTAATTAAGGGGAAGGGGCATTTTATAAAATAAAATGATTATTTAATTCTGAAAATAGTGGCAGCACTTTTCTGAAAAATATTTGTTGACCGATGAGAATTTGACAAACAAAAGCAGGTTAGTTGAAAAGTTATCCTTTTTAAGTTAAAAGAAAAGAAACCATACTTTTAGGATGTTTCAGCCTTTTACGGCATTAAACCTTCCGATCCAGACCTTTCGACAAGGTCGAGAGGTTCATAGCTTTCGACAAGGTCAAACCAATGCACATGGTATTATTTAACGATAAATTTTCTATCGAGTTAGAAAATTGTCGATAAATTTTGAATTAAATTTTACCATAAGCGCACGGCGTACTATCGTAGTACGTAGTGAGTATGGGTCGATCCGCAAGGAATTGTTGATTTTAAAAATATATTCAATCAAATTAAACCAAAGTTGAAGAGAGTGTATAGCTAGAAAAGGAGAAAACTAACAAACTAACAAAAAGAAAGTGATAAAAATATGAGAGTTAGATGACAATTTAGAGTTAATTTCCACTCTCTAGTTCACATAAATCAATAAATGAAGTTATGATCTCTCTTTTCTTGTCATTAGTGTAATTAGTTGATGCGCTTATCATAAGTATGACATATTTGTGCTATTAATTAGCCCAACATAAGTCATCAAACTCTAACACGACCACTAACACACTTTTAACTTTCATGAAATATGACAACAAAGTTGAAAGCAAAATCTATTTTAAGTATGGCCTATTAACTATGAATTAGAAATATAGAACATCAAATTTTAATATCAACATTCACTTCATTACCATTATTATATGTAGATGAAAAGGTAATTTGTGTTATTGATTGTTTAAGCATAGCCTATTTGGTGTCAACAATATAGGCTATCCAATTCAAAGCAAAAATACCAAGTTAACCACTTCATGCATTCACATTAAAGCACAAAAGGAGAGCATAAACATCAAAATGTTGGATCTACAAACTAGAGAGCTTCATTACCCCTAAATTGAAGGGATTAGTTTATCATATTTGTTATCAAATCAACAAATGTAGAAGCAACATTAAACAAACAAGAGGAAAAAGAGAACAAAAAGAAAGGAAAAACTAATCTACTTGCATGAAATGTAAATCTACACTACTAACATGAAAGTAAATAAGCATGTAAAGGAAAAGAACATGTATTAAAGTTGCATAAAAAAGTACATAAAGAGAAAATGGCTAAGTAGCCATGAAAAGAAAAGAGAAGAGCTTTGATTTATTTTCCTAAACTAATGAGCTAAGAGAGCCTAAGGGAAGAAAGGGCTAATTACATGAACATAAGAGGTATTTATACATGTATGAAACCCTAATCTACTTTTTTGGAAACTACCCAAATTGCCCTTAAGGTAGTGTGGCCACCAAGTAATCATTAGCATGTCTTAATCCCCCACTTAAATGTACATGTAGCTTTAGCAAAAGTATTAGCTCCTAAGTGTACATCATTGTAAGTAGGTAGGTGGGGTCCTCCATGTTTCATGAAATGAATTATTTCCATCTTCATTTGTTTCATTCTTCTTGTGCATGCATATTTTCCATGAAGCCTTTTCCAATTGAATCCAAATTCCTATAAAAATCCCAAAAATGTCCAAGTAAAAATTCTCAAATTAATATATGCACAAAAATGACCATTTTGCTGTTGGATGAAGATGAATATGCGACGATTTGAAAATAATTTGAATTTTGGTTTAAACATGTTAAAACACCCGATATGATCACTTATTTAACTTAATTAGATTAAATATGGTGGTAAAAATATGCACATTTACGTGCACATCAAATACCCTCACACTTATCTTTTTATTCGTCCTCGAATAAAGAAAAACTAAGATAAATCCATTTTCGTAGGGAGCATGATTTCATTAAGCGTATGCAACAAGCCGTTAAACCTCTGGGTATCCCCAGTAGGACGAGTGTTGTCTCATGAGGGTTTTCAGCGGATACTACCCACAAAATCCAAATGCAATATGAAAATATTTACAAAATGCAAGATTTATTTACAATGATATGGATGCAAGTTTTTCGAAAATATTTACAAACGAAGGATTTAGTTTTAAATCGACACAAATAAGTTAAATATAGGTTTTGGTTATTATCTTGCAAATTTAAGTCATTTACTCGTCAAAATTTCCAACAAAAATTAAGTTATCATAACAAATAGGCTATTGTTTAACTCGTTGTTTCGGTTGATAACGAAGTGTAATTATGAAATGGATCCTTAGTTGATTATCAAAGTTTATCAAAGTGATGTTTTCATTTCTTTTCAATAAAAGGTCAAATCAAACAAGTTAAAATAGTGCTTGGATTTCATTTGCTTACTCTCTCTATTTTTTTTTGAAATTTTATTGATATTTACAATATTTACATATGCCTAACTAAGAAAACTAGCCAGATATATTACCCATGCACTACCTTTTGGACTTACATGAGGGAAATACAGAGCATGGCGAGTGAACACACGAGTGTGAACACCTATCGACTGTATGCATTAAAAAGAATTTTTATATATATACACCTAACTCAGATAATCTGAGGCCAGATATACCGATCATGCACTACCTTTCGGGCTTACGTGAGAAGGATACAGAGCATGGCGAGTGAACACACGAGTGTGAACACATGACTCTAGGTGTTTATTAAGAAAAATATATACATATATGCAAGAAATATATTTTTTTGTTTTTGTTTCTTTTGTTTTTTTGTTGAGAGAGTTTTGCAAAATCATCTTAGCACCATTTAACTTAGAAGACAAAAAAATGTTATATCCTTTACTTTAAATCAACCACTTTTGAAAACAAAGATTTTCAATTAGGATATATTTCATAATTATCACGTATGAACCTTTCTATATACTAGTTAAAATATCGTTATTTGTAATCAAACTCCATTTTTATTTTTGTTAAGACAAATAAATTTTCAAAATTTTTAATTTAATTAACCAAAACCATATATTTATCTTATAGTGTTTCTTTAAAAATAAATCAAAATGCTTTATTTTTTTTGAATTTGTTTTTGAGTTTTGGGAGAAAAATGAAAAATCAATCATGAAAAATAAAAATAAAGATGAGTCTCCCCCACACTTGATTTTGACTATGTCCCCACAGTCAACCCAAGTGGAAGGAGAAAAATAAATGAAAAATAAAAAGATGACATATATTTACATGAAATTGAACGGTATTTACACGAGATCAGAAAGTATATCGTCAAAAAGTAAATGAAACGGTCTTCCAAAGACCGATTCATTAGTCTTGTCAAGTATGCGAGACACAGTTTAAGCTCGGAAAACCAAATCGTAAAAGATTTCAAAATTGAATGTTGATTTGGAAAAATGAATGTCGTTTTATTAAAAATCGTACAAGTTGTTTGGTTTTCGGTGATTTTCGGAGTTGATAAAACAATTGATTGAAGTTCAATTTTATTCTCCCCAAATTGAAATTCAAGCTCATCATTGAAAATATTTTTAGAATTATTGATTTCAAAATCAAAATGGTGATTTAAATCTTCCCCTTCAGAATTTAACAACTCGTTTTCGAAAAGTCCAAAGAATTTATGTTCATAAAATTCGTCTTCCTTCGTTGTATTATTCACAACTTCATTGCATAAATCAAGTTCAAAATCCAAAATTATTGTGTTCAATTTTTCAAAATCGGGAAAAGGAAGATCAAGTTTTAAATCGAGTTTCTCACCCTCAAAAGAATTGAAATCCAACTCAATTACCCTTTTTTCAACAACTTCATTAAGATAATCGTTTTCAATTTCAAAAGTTATTATTTGAAAATCGTTAATTGTGATAAAAGATGGATTATTATTTAACTCGTCACTCTTTGGGATTTGATTTTGTTGTTCATGTAATTTTTTGTATGTTTCAATCAACAAATCTGTGTGATCATCGTAAATTTCTTTAATTTGTTCAACAAAATTCAACTTATAATTATTGACTTGAGAATTTTCGATTTGGATGCGTTGAGAACAAAATTTTTACTCACATCGTAGTCGAGATTATTCCCATTGCCACAATTATTTGAAAAGTGGTTCCCATTTTCATTTTGAAATCGGTTTTGGAGTTCGAAGTTGTATTGGCATGAGTTATAATCGAAATCATTTGAATTTTGAATTGAATTCAAATTTTGAAATCCCTGACTCAAGTTATTACACAAATATGAATTACACAAATATTTATACTTTGATTTTGTTGCGTAGAGAGTTCAAGTAAAGATGAAATGTTATTTTCAAGAGTCGAGGGTTGGTCATCGTTTTGAAAACTTTGTTGTTCAAAATTCGATTTGTTTATAGAATAGTCGTCGTTAAAATATCCATACGAATTTGGAGTGAAATCATATGTATTATATTGATTTTCACAACTATTGTAAAATTCAAGTGAATATGGAAATTTAGACATTTTCAAGAATGTTTTTGGTTTTTTTTATAAAGGGAAAATATTTACGAAATGAATTTATCTTTCAAGAAAGGGAAAATTGATTTTTTTGTTGTTTTGTTTTTGGATTTTTAATTTTTTTTCTTTTGAAAAGATTTTATATTTTTTGAATTTTTAATTTTCTACAAAAAAAAATAAGTATTTTTTTTAGTTTGATTAAAAAAAATTTCAAAGAAAAAGGATTTAAAAATGTTAAAGGAAAAGGGATACTTCCAAAAAAAAATTAGTTTTTGATTTTGAATTGTTTTTTTTTAAATATGCATGAACTAATGCAACTAAATGAATGCAAGGGTTAATTACAGATTATCTATCCTAGCCCAAATATATAATCACACTTTGTCTTAGATTAACAACATAGTTTTCAGCCAGGTAATGGACATGATTTATCAGTGCACCACGAATCACCGTAGGAATGCAGCCGAAGGTTTAAGTACCTTCAGAGAAACAACCACTATAATATTTACGAATCACCGTAATATTTATAAATGGTTATTGCTCTACCGTAGCCTAGACACCAAGAAATTAAATTGGCGAAAGAGGACAAGTTGTCAATATACAATTAAGTGTTATCGATGTCTAACCGTTATTATTAACAAATTCTAAGATGAAATGCAAAGCAGAAATTAAACATGTATTAACAACGCAACTACGAATGATATTTTATTTTTGGTTTTTTTTTTGAATTTTTTTTAAATGAAAGCAAACAACAATGCAAGGTAAATAAAAACAATAGATATGGGTTAAAAGCAGCAAATTTTTTTATAAGCAAGCGAGCAGTTATTTATTTGGCAAGTAGAGCAAAGCAAGTAATTCCTCTCTATTTTCTGCTTTGGCAACCTGAAACTAAAAACAAGATGTATATACATTTTTTTTATATCAAAGAAAAAACTAAAATAAATGAAAAACAAAACAATTGAAATCAAATGAAACCAAGCAAAACAAATGAAAGAAAATTCAGAAAAATAAAACTTGTATATATTTTTGTTGTTTTTTTTATAATAAAAAAAGAGAATTTACAAAAGAATAAAAGAAACTCGGCCCAAACAAATCTAATCAGCCCAAATTACCACCAAAATTATAGAATTCAACCACCAAAGTTCCATGCCTTTTTTTAAAAAAAAACTTGCTTCTTTTTTTTGTGTGAGAAGAGAAATGCAAGTTAAAAAAATAATACTTTGAATCAACCGAATTAAAATAACCAAATCAACTCGTGAGCCCACAAGCCCATAATCCTCTTTAACAATTACAAATAAATAGAACTTTCAATATTTCTACCCCTGTATAAATAAAGCCAATACTCCCTTAACCAAAATAATCGCGATTCTTGCTAAAAAAATAAAAAATAAAACCAAAATCAATTGCGATTCAAAAGAAAACAATTTAGTCAAAATCCCTCTTGTTCAGATCAAGAACTGAGAATAAAAGGATAAAGGAAGTCGCGAGTTCTATGGGATTTTGAAGGTGGATGCCGTTTGGGGATTTGACAGTTGGGTTACTAATTAAAGGTCCTGATGGAAGGTTGCGCGAAGCTTAGGATGGTCGAATGGTAAGAGGTTTGGATGAAGTTTTGGTTATTTTTTCCCGGTGATTGGGTATTTGGGGGTGTTCGGGTAAGAGTTTTGGTGGTATGCTGAAGATCGCGGTGGGTTTCCGTTGAATTCGCTGATGCGATGGTAAGTGGAGGTTGTTTGATGGTTTGGGAAGCAGTAGGATTGATGCGATGCTAATTCGTTGAATTCGGGGCAGACTGTTGACTTGCAGGACTGTTGACTTGGTTTTGATTGCAAGAGAAATGGAGTTGAACTGCAACTTTGTGGTTGCAGAGGATGGCAACTGTGTACAAGGTGCTGTGAGTTTGAGTGAGCAGCAATGTTGTGGTTGAGGTTGTATGTTAGGCAATTGGCAATTGATGATGTTGTTATTGTTTTGATCGAAGGAGGACTGGGGGTGTTGTTGTAATGTATATTGACAGAGGACAGGGTGCGATGAATTGGAAGTGAGGGGATAGATGTACTAGTGGCAAATGTCAGAAGAGTTATAGGCAGTAGAGGAAGTGAAGGAGGTGTTTGTCGAGGAAGAGCAGTAAAGGTGGTTGATGGGAAGGACTTTAGTTTTGTATTGAGGTGCAGTTTCGTATTGTAGAAGCGCGGCAATGGTTTGAACTGGGCAGTTGAATGAAGTAGTGGTAGTGATGGACTGTTGACAGTGTAGTGATGTTGGAGGACATAGGCAGCTGAATTGAGGATGTGAATGGAGTTGTTGTTGTGAATAGTTTTGGTTGTGCAAATGAGATGTTTGTGCACTGATGCAAGTTGAGGCAGAGGATGTTAACAGAGGGCAGTGGAGGAATAGTTAGGTGGAAATGATGGTAGCAAGTTGATGAATGTAAATAAAATGCTATGCTATGCAATGTAAAATGAAATGCAAGTTTGTACAATAGAAAATTAAATAAAATGTTTTTGCTTTTGCTTTTTTTGAAATTGCGAATGTTTTTTAGATATATATAGAGATGCAAACGCAAAATAAAAAGAGAACAAGAAAACAAACACAAATTTTTAAAAAAAAAATGCAAACACGCAAAAAAATTAAAAACAAACAAAAATCAAAAGAAAAATAATTCGAAGGATAGAAAATCAAAATCAGACTATTCCCCGGCAACGACACCAAAACCTTGTTTAACAACAAATTTTCTATAGAGTTAGAAAATTGCCGATAAATTTTGAATTAAATTTTACCGCAAGCGCACGACGTACTATCGTAGTACGTAGTGAGTACGGGTCGATACGCAGGGAATTGCTGATTTTAAAAATCTATTCAATCAAATTAAACCAAAGTTAAGAGAGTGTTAAGCTAGAAAAGGAGAAAACTAACAAACTAACAAAAAGAAAGTGATAGAAATGTGAGATTTAAATGACAATTTAGAGTTAATTTCCACTCTCTAGATCACATAAATCAACAAATGAAGTTATGATCTCTCTTTTCTTGTCATTACTGTAATTAGTTGACGTGCTTATCATAAGTATGACATATTTGTGCTATTAATTATCCCAACATAAGTCATCAAACTCTAACACAACCACTAATACACTTTTAACTTTCATGAAATATGACAACAAAGTTGAAAGCAAAATCTATTTTAAGCATGGCCTATTAACTATGAATTAGAAATATAGACCATCAAATTTTAACATTCACTTCATTACCATTATCATATGTAGATGAAGAGGTAATTTATGTTAGTGATTGTTTAAGCATAGCCTATTTTGTGTCAACAATATAGGCTATCGAATTCAAAGCAAAAATAACAAGTTAACCACTTCATGCATTCTCATTAAAGCACAAAAAGAGAGCATAAACATCAAAATGTTGGATCTACGTACTAGAAAGCTTCATTACCCCTAAATTGAAGGGATTAGCCTCACATATTTGTTATCAAATCAACAAATGTAGAAAGAAACATTAAACAAACAAGAGGAAAAAGAGAGCAAAAAGAAAGGAAAAACTAATCTACTTGCATGAAATGTAAATCTACACTATTAACATGAAAGTAAATTAGCATGTTTAGAAAAAGAACATGTATTAAAGTTGCATAAAAAAAGTACATAAAGAGAAAATAGCTAAGTAGCCATGAAAAGAAAAGAGAAGAGCTTTGATTTATTTTCCTAAACTAATCAGCTAAGAGAGCCTAATGGAAGAGAGGGTTAATTACATGAACATAAAGAGTATTTATACATGTATGAAACCCTAATCCTCTTTTTTGGGAACTACCCAAATTGCCCTTGAGGTAGTGCGGACACCAAGTAATCAGTAGCATGTCTTAATCCCCTACTTAAATGTACATGTAACTTTAATTTCCATTAGCATAAGCATTAGCTCCTAAGTGTACATCATGGTAAGTGGGTAGGTGGGGCCCTCCATGTTTCATGAAATTAATTATTTCCATCTTTATTTGTTTCATTCTTCTTGTGCATGCATATTTTCTATGAAGCCTTTTCCATTTGAATCCAAATTCCTATAAAAATCGCAAAAATTTCCAAGTAAAAATTCTCAGATTAATATATGCCCAAAAATGACCATTTTGCCCTTGGATGAAGATAGATATGTGATGATTTGAAAATAATTTGAATTTTGGTTAAAACATGTTAAAACACCCGATATGATCATTTATTTAATTTAATTAGATTAAATATGGTGGTAAAAATATGCACATTTACGTGCACATCAAGTATCAAGTTACTTGGTACGTAATGAATTAGACAAGGTCGAAGGGTTCTTCGTCGAAAGGTCGATGGCCAAAGAGGTTGGGGTATGTTTGTTTTATAAACCAAAAGCTTTCACCTGCTTCTTTCGAAAAGGCGCTTTCGACTTGGTTGTTTTCGACCAGGTCAATTATTTTAAATAAAGGTTTTTAAAACCTTTCGACAAAGTCGAAAGGTTATTGCCGCCTTATTATTGTTTTGTTTTGAAACCTTCCGACAAAGTCAAAAGGTTTACTTGTTTTAAAATAGCCGCTTCTCCATGCTTTCCAAAGAAAGCTTTCGACTTAGGTTACTTATCTTTGTTTTTCTAATTGAAGTATAACCCTAGCTTCAGAAGGAGTCGTTTTAAAGGCTGAAGTCTATTGTTTAAAAGTTAAGTTTTAAAGCCTTCTAAGTAGAGCTTTTGACAAAGTCGAAAGGTTGCTTCCAATGAAGTCGAAAGGTTTTAAAAGTAGATTTTCCACTTGTTTTAAATTGAACCCATTAAGTCTTCGAAAGTTTTATGTTTTAGAAGGTTTAATGCCTTCGAAAGTTATGCTTATTGAATGATTTCGAAAGGTTTGTTTATCGAATGGTTTCGAAAGGGTTGTTCAATAGTTTCGAAAGGTTTTAGTTCAATGGTTTCGAAAGGTTAAAGATGGAAGGTTTTCCAATGTTTTTCTAAGGCAATGTTTTATAGTGATTTTTAAAGAAGGATGTCCAAAGTTTATTGCTTTTGAAAGTTTTGCTTCTTAATGGTATCGAAAGGTTTGATGAATTGTTTCGAAAGATAAGGTTTTGGCATATTGGCTTAGATAATTAAATGGTTTTCACTTGGTTTTGGAAAGAGGTACTTTCAAAAATGTAGAAAGGAGAACTTTCAATGTTTAAATGTTTTCATCAACTAAGGTTTGAGTAAAGAAGATATATATATATATATATATAACATGGTAATGTGATTTTGAGTAAAGCATAAAGAGTATATATTTTCCTTGTATAATTTTGATTTAAAGGTTTTAAATCATTTTGAAAATGTTTTCAAGGAAAATTATGGGAGGGGATCCTTAAGTGAAAATGACTCAAATAATAGAAAACCCGATGGGACTAGTATGGGGTCGTGCCCTATACATTAGCTAGTAGTCCCATCTAATTGTTGTCCAAAATTCCAGTGTGTAGGGCGTTGTCACATGTAGACTAAAATTATGATTACACACCGAAAGGAGTATATGTTTGTATACAGATAGGTTATTGGTGAGCCCAAAAAACCATTAGGATTAGGAAGACCTGGGAGATGATTAAGTTAGGAACAAACCATCAAGAAGTGAAGTATTTAACAGATAGTTAAGGATAGACCGTCCAGAAGTGAAGTATTTAACAGATAGTTAAGGATAGATAGTCCAGAAGAGGAATAACTAACAGGTGTTAGATTAATTTTGATTATATTGTCTGGTAGGCCCGAGTCAGCCAAAGGTTAAAAGTTATCCAAACAAAACTTATGTGTTTGAACAGATACTTCATTATTACCTGATATTTATGTATGGCTACATAATGGATTGCTTTACTGTATTTAACCAGTTTTGGTTGCAGGAAAAGGTTTTGCAAAGATATGTTTTAAAAGGATGTTAGTGAAGGGAAAACCCGTTCCGCTAAGCGGCGGGGTCTCACTTAACATATTAAACCGGGATGTACAATATTATTCATACCAGACTTTATGTCTGATTCGAAGTTTATGTTTTTTCATTAAACTCTCGGGTGCTCAAAATTAATTTGAGTAGGCTGAGGGGTTAAGGTCTTTTTCGGGTTTAGTAGGATGACGGATAAGGCTACCGGAGGCATGCAGGAGGCAAACAGATAGCTAGTTAGGAGTTGTAGTTTTATGTTTTGTTGTATTTCCGCTGTATTTGTATTAAGTCTATTATGACTATATGACTTTGATCATACAAGAGGGTATCTTCATATATCGCTCTTGGTGTATTTTGTATTAAGTATATCTTATTTGTGTCTGGGAACGTATTGGGATTATGTATTAAGAATATGGAACATCTGCTTTAAATGTAATGAAGAAAATTTGTTTTGAAATCTGTGTTTTGTTTCATATTCAAGTGCTTCTGATATTATAGATACCATTAACATAGCCGTATTTAGTCGCCGAAAGCTAATACTATAGATGGCTGCAGCATCTATAGCGCTTAGTTTTGGGCATCTAGATAGGGGATGTTCCACTTATTCTCTTGTTTCCGTGAATCTGCAGATCTCCCGGGTCCCAGCCAAACTACAAGAAGCGGTGCCACCGTGGAGCAACAATCGACATCTATTGAGATTCTGATGACCTCCGATGCTCCATGGTCCGACGCTTAAGTTATCTGAGCTCTTGATGATGATAAGGCTGAAGACCCGTCGTTACCAGATCAATCGGATGACGTTGTGATTAATGGCGCCATCGAACATATTGATGAGCTGAGCTTAAAAGAGCGCATCAAGAGAGAGGAGTTGCTAAAGAAAAAAGCTAAGGCTGAGCCCGTCGATGTGGACGTCGATTATCCAAATCTCGTTCCATTACAAGTCATTCCACCCGTAGGTCGGTTCCCCAAGAACTCCCTCCAACCTTTGAAAGTTCTCTTGCCAAGGGAGGTAAAGGATTAAGGAAAAGGACAGTTGGAAGTTCGGGTAGTGGCACTCCTAAGAAATCCAAAGAGGAGAAAGAGCAGAAAAATAGTTATCACTCCGGGTTAGTTTGTATATAGTTTGCATAGCTGTTTTTCTATTTTGTTGGTTGTGAATGTGTAAGTACGGCCCCCCTTTTTTAATAAACTTGTATCATGATTTTAAAGTTTAGCATGTAAATAAAAGTTCTTTGCTTTTTATCGAACTTTTATATGAATTATGTCTAAGTAGTCGAGCTATTACTTTTCCATTCAATGTACTTGTAATTCATTGCTTGTTAATTTGGACAACCGTCCATTAATTTTTACTCAAGGCCTCTATGTGGTCATAGCTTTAAGTTGTATCAAATACTAGCCTCGAGCCCTATTATTACAATGTCAGATTCAACGGTTGAGCAATTATAATCCTGACCCCAGTCTTGGGTTAACAGAGTCAGATAGTAGATGGTCAAATTCCATCCTTAGCCAGTTTATACTCCTCCTGTCGATTTCATGTCGGAGTTTATGGAATAGTAGGTGGTTAAACTGCACTCTGGGGATAAGAGTTAGTTAGAGGGCGGTCGAATCACACCCATTCATGTTTATACTCCATTCCATGCTCTGGGGACTTAGAATTATTTCAGAAAATAGTCGGACCGTACTTTCTTTAATTGATTGATTTGCCCCCAAGTCCGAGGTTTAACATAGCAAATGATCGGTCGTATCACGATCGCTTTTGATTCATATTTGTCCCATCATTTGATTAGAGTAATTTGGTCATTGGATGGTCGAGCCACATCCATCCCTCATTGTGTATTCCATCCATCGGGTTGTGAGTGAGAATCATCGAATGAATGGTCGGACCATTCTCATTTCGTTTAGTTCAATCGTGAACTTATGTAATCGGCTAGCTCCAAACTCGGGGAACCTGCTTGGACATATCAATATTACTTAATCGGGTATTATAACTAATATGTAATGTTACAACAATTACAGATATGAAGGAAGTTTCAAACTTTATTTGACAAACGGAAAGAAATGACATAATCTGTCTTATTACATATTTGGAGAATCAAATGCTAAAGCAAATTCAAAAATTGAATATAATTGAATGAAAAAGAATAAACTAAGTGAAATAGCATCGTAAATGCTCACTATTCCATACCCTTGGGAGTGTGACGCCATCAACAGTTGCTAGCTTGAAAGTTCCCTCTACAAGCCTCTGTCCAATAACATATGATCCTTCCCAAGTAGGATTCATATGCGATGGGGTAGGAAAACCCATTTGAAGATAAGATCGCTGATTTCAAAGGTTCTAGGTTGGACTTTAGTGTTGTATTATCGGGCGACTTGGTGCCGGTGTGCAGCTGCTCTCAAATCAGCTTCTTTGCGCTTCTTACCTACAAAGTCTAGAGATTCCAAGAGGAGATCCTTGTTCATTTTGGGATCGTACTAGGTTACTCGATGAGAAGGGAATTCGAGTTCAACGGGAATTACGGCTTCAGAGCCGAAACTAAAGGCAAATGAAGTGTGGCTAGTCGTGGACTTGTGGGTGGTCCTATAAGCCCATAACACTGTCGGGAGTTCATCCACCCACTTGCCTCTAGCCTTTTCCAAGTGCTTCTTCAGATTGGACTTTATGATTTTGTTCACAGTTTCAGCTTGTCCATTTGCTTGAGGGTGAGCAACTACCGCAAATCTCTTTTCAATATGATGCTGACGGCAGAAATCTTTGAATTCAGCACTATAAAATTAAGTCCAATTATCAATTACAATAGTTCTTGGAAGACCAAAACGATAGATGATTTTCTGGACGATGAAGTTGATTACTTTCTTTGCCGTGATAATGGCTAAAGGTTCTGCTTTGGCCGATTTAGTGAAGTAATCAACTACAACGATGGTGTACTTTGCACCACCTTTAGAGATTGGTAAGGAACCGATAATATCTATGCCCCATATAGAAAACTGCCATGGGATGACCATTTGTGTAAAATCCGTCAGCAGAGCTCTTGGAACTTTTACATACATCTAGCACTTGTCACATCACCTTGCATAATCATCAGCATCTCGATTGACCGTCAGCTAAATATACCCGTAACAGAGTATTTTCTTTGCTAGGGTGTTTCTCCTAGTGTGATCGCCACATTCCCCTTCATGAACTTCCTTTAGGATTCGTTTTATTTCATCATGAGTGATACACCGGAGTAGGGGGACGAAAAACCCTTTCTATACACAACTCCTTCCTGAATGATATATCGTGAAGCTTTGCGAAGGACTTGTTGTGTTTCATTCCTCCCTTCGGGAAGAACTCCCTGTAGCAAATAGTCTTTAATCAGAGTCATCCACGACTCCTTCTCAGGCTTCGTCTTTAGCACCCGGCCGACTTCCATCAAGTTTATGCTCGGAGCATTTAATACTTCGACTGGGACCAAGCCCTTTGTTATGCATCCTCAATGCTAGCAAACTTTGCCAATGAGTCGGCCTCTTTGCTTTGATCTCGAGGAATGTGATAGTACTCAAAGTCAATCAACAGCTCTTGGACTTGAGTAAGGTACGGAGTGAGTCGTTGTCCTTTAGCTTGGTAATCTCCCCTGACTTGGTATACTACCATTTATGAGTCGTAAAACATTCAAAAGGATTTTATCCACAGTTCTCTGGCGAGGTTAAGTCTAGCAATCAGAGCTTCATACTTAGCTTCATTGTTTGTTGCAAGAAAGTCAAGCCTTAAAGCATAGCAAATTGATCGATCTTCTGGAGTTACTAGCACAATTCTAGCTCCAGAACAATGGTCATTGGATGCTCCATCCGTATACAACTTCCACCGTATGGTAGGAGTTCCACAACTCTCTGGAAAATCATCTTGTGCGGTAAATTATGCTATAAAGTCCACCAATGGCTGTCCCTGAATAGCCCTCCATGGAAGATAAGTGATGTCGAATTAGCTCAGTTCGATATTCCACCTGAGCAACCTTCCAAACGTCTCAGGTCATTGTAGGACTTGTCGTAACGGCTGGTAGGTGTAAATATTGATAGAATGAGCCTGAAAATAGGGGCGGAGCTTTTGTGAGGCAATTAACAAGAAGTATACCAAAATTTCTATCTTTGGATAGTTCCTTTCAGCTCCTGCCAATCGCTTGCTAACATAATAAACCGGTCTTTGGATTCGATTCTCTTCGCGAAGCAATGCGGCACTTATAGCATGTACCGACATGGCCAAGTAGATTTACAAGTCTTCATGATCTACCAGTTTTGACAAGATGGAAGGTCTCTCTAAGTGGTTCACCAAAGCTTGGAATGCGTCTTTACAATCCTGCATCCATTCAAAATTCCTTTTCCTTTTTCTAATCAAGTTAAAGAAAGGAATTCATTTATCAGTTTCTCTAGAAATAAATCGACTTAAGGTGGCAACCTTCCCATTCAGGCTCTGTACTTGTTTGATGGTCTTCGGCGCTTGGGTGTTGCAAATAGCTTGAATCTTCTTGGGATTAGCTTCGATTCAATGAGCATTAATGATAAAACCCAAAAACTTACCTGATGTAATGCCAAAAGAATACTTCAGAGGATTGATCTTCATTTTGTAATATCGGAGGATATCGAAAATTTCTACAATGTATCTAATTTGGTCGCTAGATCGCCGTGACTTCATGAGCATATCATCCATGTACACCTCCATAATCTTTCCGATTTGATCTTTAAACATTCTATTAACTAGACATTGATAGGTCGCTTCGGCATTCTTTAATCCAAATGGCATCACCATATAACAATATAATCCAACGTCGGTAATGAAGTTGGTGTGCTCTTGATCGGTAATGTGCATCGGGATTTGGTTACATCCTGAATATACGTCCATAAAAGATAGCAATTCATGTCCCGCGGTTGAGTATACCAACTGGTCGATCCTTGGAAGAGGAAAATTGTCTTTTGGGCACGCTTTATTCAGGTCCAAGTAATCAATGCATGTCCGCCATTTTCTATTTGCCTTTCTCAAAAGTACCGGATTAGATACCCATTTAGGGTAGAGGGCATCGCGAATAAACCCATTGTCTTTGAGCCTATCCACCTCCTCTTTAAGAGTAGCATATCTCTCTGGATCCATGCCACACATTTTTTGATTCACCAGGACGTGCCTCAGGTCGATATTCAATGCATGGCTCGCAATGGAAGGCGAGATCCCACACATTTTAGAGTGAGTCCCAGCGAACACATCGAGATTCACTTGGAGAAAACCGACAAGTTCTTTCATCATCGGGGGGCTGAGCTGTGATTCGATCTTTAGGACCCATGATGGGTCATCGTGGCTGACCATGATGTCAATCGTCAGCTTAGCCGGTGTAGCCTTGGTCTCTTTGGACTCCTCCTCATTATCCCTCGAATCTATGTCTCTATAGAACCAACTGTGGCGCTCGAGCCAAGGCTCAGGTGTCGGTTGTCAATCTTCAGTGGCTTGGATGCGGAAAGACTTATCCACATCCTTACCTTTCTCCTTTCGTTGAGCATCCCTCTATTCAGCTACGTAGCAGGCACGTCCGGTCGCCCGATCACCATGAACATCTCCAACAACATTATCTGTCGAGAACTTCAAAGTCAAACATAATAGGGCAAGAGCTGCTCGAAACTCAGCTAAGGCCGGTTGGCCCAAAAAAGCATTGTATAGAGAGTTGACATCTAGAACAACGAATGGAAAAATCCACACTCTCCTGCGGTCACCTTCTCCCAACTCTACGGGCAATTCCACATAACTAACAGCTTCGGTTGCAGCACCGTTAAAGCTATGAACGCGGGCATTAAGCGGTTTCAAGTCCTTGGCTTACATCCTCATCTAATCATAAGATTTTTTTAAAATTATATTCAAGGAGCTTCCTCAATCAACCAAAATCCTCCTCACCAAGGCGGGACTGATTATGGCCAAAATGACCTTGGGTCGATCGTCGGTGCCTCCGCCTTATCTTCATCTCTGTTCCTAAACACACTACGCCATAGATGCCCTTCTGCAACATTTTTGCAAGGTGTTGCCAGCTAAAATGTTGCGATAGATATAAAATTTTGGTCCAACTGCAATGTTGTATTTATGGTGTTACATTAGCCATAAAAATGTGTTGCTCTAGCTAAAAAAGTGTAACACGATGCAACATTTTTATATAGTGTTACTATAGATGTATTCAGATTAAAAAATTAATAAAACTAGCAATCCACGTGAAATACGATCCAACGGTCTACATTTAATCCGATTGTTAAACTGGATCACCGCTACAATTTGCCCCAAATTTTCGTTTTCCCGCTTTACTTTTCATACCATTTTCGTTCTCACCCCCAATTTCCAAATCCCTAATTTCGTTTTCCATTACATTTCTATTCAATCTCTAACGGCACCGAAGCCTTTCCCGGCCTGATTCCCGTCTTCCCTTCCCTCACCTACCCCAATCACTATTCCATCGCCACCGGCCTCTACCCCCCTCACCACGACATCGTCAATAATAAGTTCACTGATCCCGATACGTCCAAAACCTTCGACAAAAGCGACCACGACCCCAAATGATGGCTCGGCGAACCCATCTGGGAGACCGTCGTGAACCACGGACTTCCTGCGGCCGTCTACTTTTGGGCAGGTGGTGAAGTCGAAATATGGCAACTGGACTTGTCCAGATCTGTTTTGCCCTGCGTACAATAAGTCTGTAGCATTTGAGGATAGGGTCTATGTTGTGTTAGGGTATTTCGATTTACCAGCTGACGAGGTTCCGGTTTTTACCGCAGTTTACTTTTCAGACCCGGATAGTCAAGGACATGTGTTTGGACTGGATCATGCGGCCATAACTGAAGCGGTTGCACACTTCGTTTTCTCTTCGCTCCTATGAGTTTAGATTTGGATGCGGTGAGAAGATAGGAAGTGGCGATGTGTCTGGATGCGGTCGGTGAAGTGATGTAGCGGGCTATGGTTGTTCCAGTTAATGGTATGATGCAGAGTCGATGCTATCATTGGGTGAATGAAGTAGATCTGAAGCTTGAAATCACCGTTGTATGATGGGTATGAATTGTAATTAAATTGAATTGAATTTATATGAATTGTAATGCTTGAGTAAACGAGTTTGGTTTTTCTTTTGTAGGCTAACGATGGTCCTAATCTGATGAAAGGCGAAGCAGTCTGCTTAGAGTTGATGGTCCAAATCTGTAGATATATAGCTTGCAGTGAGAAGCAATGTTGTTTGCTATTAGCCAAGGGTGGTGCTTGGTTTTGTTGCGAATTTGCAGTGTGAAAGTTTGAAGATGTTTGGGTTGTCGAAATGGGTAATCAGCGATTGTGATTAGGTGATTAGACGATTTGGCAACTGAAATAGTTTGTTGGTGAGGCAATTAGAGGATGGAGGCTGGTGGTTTAGAAGTATGTGTAGGCTAATTAGAAGAAGTTTGTTTGGGTTTTCGGCTCGCCTTCGACTCGGCACTCGGCTCGTCATATATTTGTCGGTGTCGCTGTCTGTATAAATTGAAACTGCATATGTAATGAGTGAACTGAGTGATGTAGTAAGGAATATCTGTATATGTGAATATCAGTGTTATATATCATTGAATTGTAAAATAGTGGAGTCAGGAATTTGTACTATTTCAAATGTTGAAATAAAATATTTATTTAAATAAATTACTGTTTAAATATCAAATTCTATGCAATAGCATTTTATTAAATAAATATTTATTTTTATTAAAAAATCAAATATGCTCTACATTGTGGGCCCCACAAATTCAGAAAGTTAATATCTATAGCAACATTTTTGAATGTTGCTACAGATACCTATGGGTGTTGCCATAGACCCAAATAAGGTTCTATTGCAACAATATTACTTATGTTGCCTTTGAGGTCTAAGGCAACGGCAAAAATTGCATCACCCTAAAAGTGTTGCCATAGACCTATGGCAACATTTTTCGGGCCTGAGCCAACATTTTTTTGTTGTTGCAGAAGGTCATCTATGGCGTAGTGACACAATGTCATCTGTCATTGTACGTTGCTGCTTTGCAGAAGCTCCATCTTTTGTACTCAAATAACATTCAAAATTCGCATGTTTGATCATGCTAGCATAGCTCTCCATCTCATTCCATCTCTTATCAGCTGGATGCGATCCTCCAACTATTGTATTGATTACTAATCTTCCACCAGCCCGCACTGGCTCCTCAGCCTTGTACGGTGCTTGTCCTCAGTTGGGGTCGGTTGTCCCCTACCCGCCATCCTACGGGGCTTTTACAAACTATTGTAACTTTCTCTCTCGCAGTTTTTCAATAATTTCCTGGAGATGCCTGCACTCATTTGTGTTATGACCATAACATTCGTGAAACCGACAATACTTTCCGGTTTGTTTTTGCTTCTCCATTTACTCTTTCGAAGGCGGCTTTCTGTACTACATGGTGTTGCAGGTAGATAAATAGACATTCTCTAAGATGTATTCAGTGGTGTATAGGTATCGTATATTGGAATCCTAGGCTTTCCAATTCCAAAATCCATTTTTCATTCTCGACTCCTATCTCCACCTTTCTTTTCCTGATTCGTTTTATTTTGGACATTCACTTGAACTTTTCTAGAACTTTCACTTGACTGCTTTACTGCAATGTTACTCTGTACTCCCTCTCCACTTGGTCCCATAACTTTCTTCTTCCTAGAATACCTGGATTCCTCTTTCTTCAAATACCGAGCTCCTTTGCATAGAAACGTTCCAATGTTACAGGTGGTTTGCCAGCTAACCAGTCACCAAAATCGGATTCTGGATCAATCCCTCTTGTTACTGCCATTTGCATGTTCATTAGGATCACTGATTTCTGTGACAGCTATATGGAATCTCTTCAAATAATCTTTCTACGATTCTCCCGAAGCCTGGATCACACTGGATAGGAACATTATATTGTTGAGGCGGGCTGCATGCATACAGAACTGCTCCACAAACTTTGTTTCTAAATCATCATATCTAAAGATCGACCATAAGGGTAGTCTCGTAAACCACACTGTTGCTATTCCATAGTGAGTAATAGGAAAACATCTACACTTGGTTGCATCATCTGCTCACACAGAATCCATCAGCTGTTCATATCTCATGATATGATGCCTGGGGTCGGTATTTCCCTCATAGCCAGCATCGACGGCATACTGAACCTCCTTGGATATTCAACATGTAAGATATAATCAGTGAATGAGGTATGGCTTCTCAAAATCCCCCAATCATCATTGGTTAAGCCTTGGCTTTCCCTTACCAGTTGTCTAACCATAGTCGACAAGTCTGGCGTTTGGATAGTTGGAGCCAAGCGGTAGTCATGCTCCATCTCGTGGGAATGGTCCGGTTGATGTCTACCGGCTGTTCCCCTCCTTCTTGGCTCGACATTTTCTTGGTGTATATGACGTACATTCACTTCTTGTCATTTCGGGGAAGCAAATGGTCGACATCCACCTAAACTCCAGCATTCAAATTAGTTGCAACAGCTCCAGCTTGGATTCCAGCATGGATAGGTAAGTTCCCTCCTCTAAGGAGGGATCAATACCGATCCTTATGGAGGGACCAACACAGACCGGTCTTGGCAGACCAGGCAGGTTTGCCTGCTGATGCCTTGAAGCTTCTGCATGATATTCGTCAATTCTACGATGCCTGCATCTGTGATACTTGTTCGATGAACTAGAACTCTCCGATGCAGAGTGAGGGGTAGGGTCTCTCCAAGCTTTCCCACGCTGTTGTTGACTGAGTGGTTCATTAGATCGATATTGGCTTGAATATGCTGATTCAATTGTCGATGGCTATCCTCTAGCTTTCTCGTCAGACTCTGGAACTAAACTCTTATAATGGAATCCGTTGGATTCTGGAAATCAACCGGATTAGTAGCATTCACATCCACTGGTTGATTGCTCGAGCCTCCTTGCTGGATGCTAGTGTTCTCGTTTCCTTCTGCGTTATGAGAAGTAATCTGGTGTTCCTAACCATTGTTGATAGCTTCACTTAGATTTTTGCAAATCTGAATTGAACAAGCAAGTTTCTTGAAGATAGTTATGGATCTTCTTCGAGGATTTATGCAATCCAGCAGCAACAAACAGATCGAATAGGCTGAGAATCAAGTTTCTCAATGGAAGCACCAAAATGTTTGCACCAATGTTGGCACAAACACCTAATAGAAGTTTGGAAGAGAAATAAATGAAGAATGTAAAAATTAAACAAAGGAATTAAACAATTTAATAGAAGAAAATCAAAGCAAGAACACAAACATAACGATTTATAGTGGTTCGGTGTTGTCTGCCTACATCCACTTTGAATAGATTGCTTTATTAATCACTTTGTAAACCGAGTACAATAGGGATCAGATGAAAATCCTTAGGTACAATAGAGTACAAAGCAATTAGCAGCGTTAAAGTCCCCAAAATGGATAACCAAGCCTGTATTTATAGATGAAGATGATGAAATATCTCCTTGAAAATTCAGCAGAAGGATCTCCAAAACCATATGGACCTGTAAGAGGGATCGCATGGCCCAAATCATAAAGAATAAGGATCAGTATCGATCCCTATTTTGGTGGGATTTGGGAGTGTAATCCCTAAGGTAGTTTCCTCATGTCAAAACATGCTTAGCCTCCAAATTTCATGCTAATTGGATTATCAGAACTTGAGTTATTGCTCGACTTTACTTCAATATGGATTGCCTTCTAATTTCAGCCGATCTCTATTGAGGGAAGAGGGTCGATCCCTCTTACTCCATCCTTTATGGTGTGATCCCTAACGTAGGCTCCCTAGGGTCCCATATCTTGCTCACAAAATTTCATAAGCATTAGACGGGTGGATATTGAAATATTAATTGTTTTCTATTAAACTACACTTGCTTCCTGAAACATACCGATCCCTATGTTAGATATTGATTATAGCCGATCCCTCCTATATGTTGAACCATATACCATACTTCTAACATTCTGCATTGCATATCTATCAATTCCATTCGATCACAGCTTCACATTACCATCTGTACTTGAATTTTGGACCCATAATCATCGCCCTGGACTTACTGGCCTTGACGTCAATCAAATCTAACTTGTCCAATCAGTTTGATTATAGCCGGGTCAAAATGCTAGATAACAATTTATAAACATGATTAGGTAGTTTTTCATCTTCAAAAAGTAGGGGTTGTTCTACATATACATCTTTATTAATTAAACCATTTAATAATGCACTTTTAACATCCATTTGATATAACTTAAAATTATTATGATTAGCAAAAGCAAGTAAAATTCGTGTAGCTTCTAATCTTGCTACGGGTGCAAAGGTTTCATCAAAATATATTCCTTCTTCTTGACAATAACCTTATGCAACTAATCGAACTTTATTTCTCACAACCTCTCCTTATTCATTTATTTATTTTCTGTATACCCATTTATTTCTTATCATGGATTTATTCTCAGGTCTTGGGACTAATTCCCATACATCATTTCTTGTAAACTGATTCAATTCCACTTGCATAGCAAGAATCCATGAATCATCAGTTAATGCTTCCTTTAGATTTTTAGGTTCAGTAGTTGAAATAAAAGAAACTGTACTCATTTTATTTAGTTGATTTCTAGTTTTAACAACAAATTCATTATTTCCAAGTATATTTTCTATAGGATGATCTTTCAAGTATCCTGCTCTTTTATTCGGATGTCAATTTTTTGAATTTATTATTCGTTTTCGGTAATCTCATTATTACTAATTTCGTTAGGGTTATCAATGTTTTTTTCTTCATCAATATTTGGATTATAAACTTTAAAATTTTCATCAAATGAGACATGTAATGTCTCTTCAATGGTATTAGTTCTAATATTGAAAACTGTATAAGCTTTACTTCTATTTGAATATCCAATAAAGATTCCTTTATTTGATTTAGAATCAAATTTATCCAAATTATCTTTAGTATTAAAAATAAAAAATTTACTACCAAATTTTTTAAAGTATGATACTTTAGGCTTTTTATTATAAAATAATTCACATGGTGTTTTCTTAGTTAATGGTTTTACTAAAATTATATTTAATATATAACATGCAGTACCAACTGCTTCAGTCCTAAAAAATTTAGGTTAATTACTATCATTTAGCATAGTTCTAGCGCGGTCTTGAATTGTCCTATTTTTACATTCTACCACTCCATTTTGTTGTGGTGTTCGTGGAAATGAAAAATTATAAGTTATACCTTTCTTTTTATAGAAATTTTCAAAATTTTCATTTTCAAATTCTCCATCGTGATCACTCCGAATAGTTTTAGCTTACTAGCCATTTGATTTTGAATTCGTTTTAACAAAGATTTTAAACATTTCAAAAGCATCACCTTTAAATTTTAAGAAAATCATCCAGGTAAACCTAGAATAATCATCTACGATTACAAATACATATCTACTATGATTTATAGATTATATCTGTGAGGGACTAAAAAGATCTAAGTGAAGAATTTCAAGGGGTTGAGAGGTAGAAATCATATCTTTTGATTTAAAAGAACTTTTTCTAAGTTTTCCTAATTGACATGCACTACATAAATTATTAACTTTAAAATTCATTTTGGGAAGACCTCTAACTAGATCACTTTTACCAATTTTAGATATTAGTTTGAAATTCAAATGACCAAATCTTTTATGCCAAATCCAAGGATTACTTGATTCAGCCAAATGACGTAAATTATCATTTGAGACTTTCATAATTAATATATAGATGTTTCGTTTCTTAATACTTTCAAAAATAAAGTTTGACTCATTATCTTCAATATGACATTTATCTTTTACGAATTTTGAAACCCTTATCACACTATTGACTAACACTCAACAAATTATGCTTTAAATTCCTAACTAACAAAACATTAGAAATAGTATGAGTTTTAGAATTACTATCGATGCCAATTACATATCCTTTAGAGTTGTCTCCAAAATTTACTGATCCACCATCTTTGTAAACTATATCTTTCAAAATTTTCGTGTTTTTAGTCATGTGGCTTGAGCATCCACTATCCAATGTCCATTTGTCCTTTTTGATCTGTAGAATTTGATCATCAGGTGTCTGTTCATCAAAAGCCATGTAACACATCTATTCCTGCAATTCATACCTTTTCAAAAGATTACGCGGTTTTTTTATATTGAATAGATGCAAATTTATGAAACAACATTACATTGATTTTGCAAATTATCTTTTCGAAAATAGTGTCAAAAATATTTTCAAAAATTGCCATTGAAACTTTTTCAAAAATCAGATTATGAATACTTTGAAAACCAATGCTCCGATACCAAATGTGAGAAGGGATGCCAATGAGGCGGGTCTAGGGTCAAAACCCATTGGACCCGCCAAGACCCGCCCCATTGGATCATCGGGGTGGGTAGACCCATGACCCGTTCTTAAGAGCTTTGGGTCTAGGATCGGGTCGGGGCTTGGTTGACCCGCCCTAACCCGACCCACACTACTGAGATCTTATAAAATCACTTTATTATTATAACAATAATTTGTTAATCTTTTTATACAAAAACGGTTATAACATGGATATTCTAATGTTTCATTCAATAAGTTATATGATTTTTATGCTATTAAGTTGCATCAATAAAAATTATATTATGACATACGCATGTTTTTCTTGTACCGTTATCATATACCTCATTTTTATTACCTTACTTATTACTGTAAACACGTTGATCTTTATATTTATTATTTATATAACACTAGATAACATATGCATATTTTTATGTAAAGGCTCACCGGGTCTTGGGGCGGGGCGGGTCTACCCTGACCCATATACGTTCCAGGTACGGGGTGAAAATCCAGACCCGCACCGGGTCTACGGGCCGAGTCTGGGGCTGGGTTTAAAAAACCCAGGATGGGTCTACCTTGACCTGTATACGTTCCGGGTATGGGGCGAAAATCCAGGCCCACACCGGGTCTACGGGGCGAGTCTGGGGTATCAAAAACCCACCCAACCCGCCCCATTGCCATCCCTAAATGTGAGTCGGTGAAATAGGGATCTTAAGGATAAATTAACACTAGAGGGAGGGGGTGAATAACGTTTAATTGATCCAATGAATATTTTTCAAATTTTAAGGTTATACTTGGATAATTAACAATCACAAATACAGTCACAGAATCAAAGTGCAGATAAAAGTAAATACAGTAAAAGTAATAAGGAAAGAACATACCATGATTTTCTACTGGTTCGGAGTTACCCTGCATCCAATCCCACACAATTCTTTGTACGGATTTTTTTCAACTAGTAAATGCAAATACAATCTTGATTTCAAGGCTACAAGGCACACCCTCCAGAATTCCGACTTCCGGTAGAGTCATTTGATTTTTGGGCTACGAGCACACACATTAGATTTATAGGCTACTAAGCACATCCAATTGATTTTACGAGATACAATCACACCCACAAGCATGAAATTATGATTTGATAGAGTTTTACAAACTCAGATGTTCGGTCTTGATTATAATTGATCCTATAATTCTTGAGTAACACTTTGATCTTGATTTGAGTGAGAGAGAGATGGGAGAAATCAGAGAGTAGATGAAAGAGAATCAAACTAGTAATGATTGGATTTGATCCTAGTAGAATTTCGGTAAGGTTTGGGTAGAAATTGATTTAGAAATCAAGAGAGTGAAAAGAGGAGAAAAGAATAAGAAAGTAGTTAATAAAAATTCGTTTGGAAGTCTGGTGTATATAGGAAAACAATGGTTATGACCATTCATAAAGAGATACGATGAAAAGACACTTCATTCAAAATTTGAATTTTGAAATTTACGGCTACTATGTCGACATATAGGAAATGGATATGTCGACACATCCTTCACAAAATTGAAAAACACTTTACAAAAATTATTTTGAAATTCTATTGCTTTGTAAAATAATTTGATACTTTATGGAAACATTTAAATATAGTTTATACACATTTTAGTCAAAATATAACTTAAGAAAACTTTATAAAATAATTTTGAAAGATTTAATAAGAATATTCAATATAATGTAAATAATATAAATAAAATCAATATAGTTATAAATTATTAAAGTATAAACAAAAAGTGTGTATATATATAAACTTAAAACACTAAAATATTATCCTTTAGTATAAGAGATTGAAATCATTTTGAAAAATATTTTGAAAATATTATTTTAAAACCAGGATATTTGTAAAACAGTTTAAAATAAAATTAGAGAAGGCAAGAGAGATCAGGAAAGTGCTATCAAGGTTTTAACATAAATTCTTTGACTTTATAACTTATCTGGAATATCTTGAAATCTTGAACTCTTTAATACTCACGAGTCTTCGATTTCCAACTCTTGAAACTCTATATCAGCATCTTGAATCTACTCTTGATACTGTACAGTCTTCTTAATCAACACCTGTCTAATATCCTGCACTATATACTATATATATCTTGATAAAACATTAGTATATTTATTTCATATAATATCCTATTGTTGTGACCACCAAAACTAAAACCTAAGGTACTAACAACGATGAGTCATTTGGAGCTACGGATTGGATGTTTGAAGGTAGCTTTTGCCCATAACAAGCATCCAGACGTATGAACTTAGTAGCCGGACATCTAGATGAGTCTTGGGGGCAAATAAAGAAGAAATAATGCATTTTCAAGGGGTTTTAGACGTCTAAAACAACATTTAGATGTCTGATCTTGAAATTCGGACATTTGAGTTGCGTTTCAGATGTTTGAACATTTGCTATTCGAATTTTATCGATCGATCAATCGAAATTTCAAAATGCAATATCTTTTGCACCTGAACTAGGATTGAGGCGGTTTGGACCAGTGTTCATCATTTTTCAAGGTCTACTATTTGGGAAATTTTGGTAGGTTTTAGAGTACTATGATTTTGGGGTCCAGGCGGGACCCACTCTAACACATTTTCCAAAATTGTGGATTTTTAGATAGATCAGGAGGATGTATCGGGGAGGTAAGATAAAAATGAGGTCTTAGTTGACCATTGATGATACTTTGGATTCGTATGGTAACTTTTATAGAGCCATCCAGTGGTTTTAAGATGTGACGACTAGAGTATTGCGATATATGATTCTATAGATATTGTGTATATTATGTGATTCCATTTCCCATATTATTGGGGGAAGATATCCCTTAAGGCACTTTTTGCCTTATTGTATGAATGGAAAGATATAGAGGTTGACTGTAACAACCCGCATATTTTACGATTGTATATTTAAATATTTTATTTAAATATAGCGTCGTTAGTCGGATTAAAGCCCGAAAAGCTACTTTTTGCAAACAGTCGAATTGGGACTCGAGACCACTTCCATTGAGTCCAAAATGGCGTTTGCGACTCTTTTAAGTATAAACATTGATATATTTGGAGTAAGTTGAATTTTGCTATTTTCTATTGGGCTTTGGGTCAGGGTTTCACCCCAACTCTTTCTATACCCTAGTTCAGTCCACCTCTCCTCTTCACTACATTTCTATTTCCTAAAACACTCAAGCAAAATTGAAAATGGTGGTGGAGATGGGAAATTAAAATCCTAAACCCTAGTTTCTTTAGCAAATCCAAGTTTTAGCTCCAAATTCAAAGAGAAACTATTGGTAAGTATCTCCATCTTCTTCTCCAACTCAATCTCTCTTTAAATTCAGAAATTTCCTAAACCTAACTTTGGAAATGTTCTTCTTTTGAGCTTAGATTCAAGCTTCTAGAGTTGAGTTTGAAGAGTGGTTGATCCTCCTTTGTTTCCAAGCTTCTTTTTCATTGTTTTTGGGATTAAAGGTGAGATTTTTATCTCACATCTATGTTTATAATTATATTTGGTTGTTAGGTATGAATTCCTAACACTTCTTCATGTGCATTTGCTCTTGATGTGGATTGGTTTTGTGAATATTTCAATTTTTGGTTTTTGAAGTCAAATTTGTGTGTAAATCCTTTTATGGATGTTTGATCATGGTTTGGTAATGCATCGAAGAGCTTATAGGGCCGGGTCGTCGATTGGCATAAACCCCTAGCGCCCATTGCTCGTCCGGTTGCATTTGCGAAGAGATTGCCTCTTCATTTTTAGGCTGAAAATACTGGAAATCCCAGTTCAGTCGACTGACTCAGAGCGTTCAGTCGACTGAGATGAAGCCAGGAAATTTCCTGGGCCAGTATCAGTCGATTGGAATCTCTATTCAGTCGACTGAACCAGGAACCCAAAAGTTCCCAAGCATGATTCAGTCGACTAAAATCTCTGAGTTAGTCGACTGAACCTGGAAACAGAAAGTTTCCATGACCTGAGTCAGTCGACTGAAATCTCTGAGTCAGTCGACTGAATTTGTTGTTTCTACCCAATTTGCCTTTTTGGGATTGAATTTCCAATTTAAATCGATTCGTGATGATCCTATTTGTTGTTATCATTTATTATGATTTTGATGACTTCTTTTTCGGGATTTTGTGGATATCCATTTTGAAGGATTCGACATCGATTTCTCTGGATTTGATTCACGTCTTCGTATGTGAATTTTTGGATGGTTGATTGTTTCTACAATCATTTCCGTGCTTTGTCACTTTAAAATACAAAGGTTTTTTATACTAGTAGTAAATATTCAAACTCTTTTACTAAAATGATTTCAACTCTATTTTTAATACAAAGCTCGTTTATAAAACCGTTTTCCAATCTATTAGTATATACAAACCTTTACCTCATTCGTATGAGAAAATCTAATTAAACGACTTAGCAAAACAAGTGGTATGAAACGCTTGCGTTTACTTCGTTGGTTAATTCTTTGACTTGTTCGATTGAAACTCTTGTGACAATTTTCGAGTGGAAGTCTACAATTTGTTCGTAAATATTTGAGTTAAGCTAGTGGTTATGGGACATGAAGCTAAACTCTTATATTTGCTGGCTTAGTGTAATTTACACTTAACTTCGAGTGGAAGTCTACAATTTGTTCGTAAATATTTGAGTTAAGCTAGTGGTTATGGGACATGAAGCTAAACTCTTATATTTACTAGCTTAGTGTAATTTACACTTATCGATCATTGATGATCATTTTGTGATTTAGACTAGCGATTGAGCGATGTCTCTTTGTTGGTATGGGGATTAAAACCCATTTGGGGAGCTTCGGCTCAAATTTGGTGGGTAGCGACCCGTGGTCTTCGGACCGTTCATGGAGCAATCGGCTCAATAAGTCTGTGCATGAGTCGTATCTTTTAGGGTGCGTCGATGTTCGGCTCATTTATCCGCGTAGGGAATGTACCACGACCGAATCTGTGCATGAGTCGTATCTTTAGAGTGCATCGATGTTCGGTTCATTTGATGGGTTAGCGACCCATGGAATAGCATTCCGTTTATGTTACACGTGTTTGGGAGTTTTCATGCTCTCGTTTTTGATAGGCCTCCCCCTTTATGTGATTTCTGGATTTCTCGTTATGATTTCTGGAATTTATGTTTCACCAACTTTTGCGTTTGGCATTTATATGTTTGTCAATATTTGTAGTTTGGTGAATAAAATAAAGAATATGATATTCTTTTTGGTATTTTTAGACGATTGATATATTGTATGATTTTTGATTGTTATTTGATGTATACTTGACACAGTATGGCATTTTTGGTTATCATAGGTTTTTGGTCATATCTCTTATCCTATATCATTTTATCTGATATTTATAGCTAGACTGATCCGTTTATTATTTTCTTAATAAATAATACTCGGGTCAGACCGAGGTATTTCAGGTGCTTCTGCTTGACTTCTTCTCAGGGTTCGTCACCTGACTTTTGGCCAACTACTTTAGCATAGTAGTTTTTGTTAGTATACATTTGAGATAGAGACTCCTTGATGTATATTTATTCTTTTGTTTTGCACCTGTACCTATTCTTTTGTTATGTAGTGGATCTTCTATGACCACTATTTTGTTGTACACTTTCATGTGATATATTCATATCTGATTCCGCCTTTGTGATATGAATGTCTGTGACTGATTTGTGTTATGTTTATTTCTATATTTGTTTCCGAGGTCCACTTAGCCACTGTGTCGTCGCTATGAGTTTGTATTAGATATGTCGGGTTTCCTCTTGAAATGAAATGTAAGTTATATCTTCTGACATATCGATACTCGCACAAAGCAATTACACAGATGGTCGCTCCTCAACAGCCTTATTCTTCGCGCTAGTCGACGGCATTACATTGTAGTATCCTTGGCTAGCGTGACCATAGAGGTGGGGCGTCACAGCATGGTATCAGAGCCAAACTTCTGAACTATATAAAATAATCTAGCAAGGATCATTGTCCTAAGTCTTTCTTAGGAATCGTGCTATAGGATTTAATTTGAGTCTTCGTACCATTCTATCCTATTTCCTTTTGTGATTCCTTGTTTTATTAATCAAGGTTGTTTGATATTCATTTTGAGAATAACCTTTTTCCTCTTCTTTCTTTCTTTCTTAGAGAAGAGAAATGGTTAGATCAGGTAGTCCTAGCGCTGGTCAATCCAGTAGTCCTTCTCTGGATGGCGTATTCATGTCTGCCCAAAAACTTTTGGATCTTGTAAAGAATCAAAGGTTTATCTGTGCTTTGAGAAAGAACCCCGAAAAGGTTTTACCTTTGAAACTTGAAGTTCCTTTCAATCAGCTTGTGGATATCACTCTTCGACATGGAGAGGTTGATAAAGGAAGTGATAGTGATATTGGGATTTCTAAGAAGAGGCATATTAAGTTCAAGAGCCCTTATCCCAATAAGAAAGGGAAGCAAATAATTTTTGTAGCAAAGACTCCAATCCCTAATCGTGGAGGATGCTACAATTGTAATTCCATGGACCACTATGCAAATGAGTGTCTGAAACCCCTTACTTGTCGCTATTGCAAAAGTTTGGGTCATCTTTTATCTTCTTGTCCCAAACTTCAAGGTAAGAAAGGAAAACAAGAAACTCCAGTAGCAGTGACTCCAATCCCTAATCGTGGACAATGCTACAATTGTGGTTCTACCGACCACTATGCGAATAGAAGTCCGAAACCTCACTTTTGTCGTTATTGCAAAAGTTCGGGTCATCTTTTATCTTCGTGTCCCAAACTTCCAAGCAAGAGAGAGGGAAAGCTGAACGTTGTGCAAGCCCCTAGCAACTATTCTCTTGGTCAAGGTATTTTTCATTCAATCCTTGATGACATTTGTTTTGTGATCTTCCTATTCGAGTTCTTTTTGATATGGGTTCATCTTATTATTTTATATCAAAAGAACTTGTTGATTCTTTTTCTTTAAACATTTTGTGCTTGATGTCTTCTTTGAGAATTACAAATCCGATTGGTGGATCCGCAACACTCAGTTTATTTCTTTTAAAGTTGTCGAGATTATTTTATGAGATTATTCTTTCCAAGCCGATTTGCATGTTATGCGTTACTTAGGCTATGGAAATCGATTTTGTGTGAAAGGATTGGCTTAATCATTGTGAAGCCCATATCCTATTTCCCAAGTGGACTTTTTATCTTCGACATTCTCTATCTGTTAAGCAGATTTCTATTTTTCTTTGTGATTTCGATTCCAATTTGATGACATCATTTTTATTCTTTAAGCCCTCATGATGAGGAAAGTGTTATTTCTCTCATTCATGAAGTTTGTGAAATTTTTCGATATTTTTGAGCTTGTCTTAGGATTAACACCTAAGCAGTCTTTTGAGTGGTGTTAAGGTCTTTTCAGCTCGACCTTGCCACCGGTTTTCATTTGCTACGAGTTGCAGAAGTTGGCATTCCACTTACCGCATTCCGCACTCATTATGATTCTTATGAATGACTTATTATGACATTCATCTTATTTCATCCATTTTATGAATCGAGTATTCTACGAATATCTCGATGACTCCATTCTTGTATTTATTGATTTTGGATGAAAACAGCAATTTAAAATTTTGCAAATCTTTTTCGTAAGATTTATTTATAAGTATGATTGGATTTTGTTCTTGAAACGAGCAAGGAATATTCTTAAAAACTTTAAGAGACATTTTTATCATATAAAAGATGATTTTGTGATTGTATTGCCCATTGAGTGCTTTAAGAATTCTGGTCGATGCGCTTGATCAACGTTATCGATAGGAATCTCCTAAACGCTATGATGAGACGATCAGACACAGTAAATTGACTTGTAAAATGTAATTTTTTCTGAAAAGATTATTACATAAAGATAATTGTATTTTTGAAAGTTTTAGCTTTTCGGGAAAGAAGATTATTTAAAAGAACTCTTTTCCGATACTCTTATTCTTGTGATTCCCGAAGGGAACCAAGACTTTATTGTTTATACCGATGCTAGTCGTATTGGTTTGGTTGCCGTTCTCTTGCAAAAGAGAATGTGCTATCACTTTTGCTTCTAAATCATTAAAGCCTATCGAGACTAGATATGCCACTCATGATCTAGTGCTCGTGGCTATTGTTTTCGCTTTTAGAGTTCGGCATCATTATTTTAGGGGAGAAATTCGTTCTCCATTCCGATCATAAATCTTTGAAATGTTTATTTTCTCATAAGGGACTTAATATTGGCTCGAGTTCCTTGCATCTTATGATCTTGATATTCTTTGTACTCCAGAAAAGGGTGATCGTGTTGCCGATGCCCTTAGTCGAAAGCAACAAGTAGTTGTTTCTATGATGATATTTGAATGGAATGATCTCGAGACTTTAACCGCTCTGTTCCATGGTAGTGTAGTAGTATAGTTCAGAGGCTAATAGAGATCGTGTAAAGCCACTAGTGTGAACTAGGATTGTTATACGTGGATTTTCGGGTCTGAATGGTCACTAGTTCCCTATCATGTTGGAAATCCAATTTCAATACGTTGCCTTTATGGTTCTGATTGTAGAACCTACTTTTAAAAAGTAGCTAGTAAGCCGTTAAATTTAATCAACGTAACAATTTCGGCTATTTTGATAGATTATTAGAAAAGTGTTTTCAAGGAATGTCATTAGAAATATTACCAAATTATTTTGGTATAAAAGTGTTTGGTTATCATAAGGTAAAAACCTATCCGCATTTATGTGTGGGCGTGGTCTTATGAAATACCCTTCTTTTCAAAGGTTTTGATTTACATCAGCATGATTTATACATTAAAAAAAACTTCGAGTATCTTATGTTGGTTTATCAAGCCTGATTCGAGTATTTTTAATACTCGGGTCAGATCCGAATAGTTTTAAGTTTAGTTGAAGACGCTTGGATTTTCCAGAGGAGAGATGGAGATCTTTATCTACGTATGGACGTATACTATTATCTGATGCATCTATTGCATTTGTTTTTATTTTTCAACGTTTGTAAGGAAAGAGGGTTTATAATTGTCCAGGCTAAATCTAGGTTAGACTCTGATGTTGTATTCAAAATTTTCCACTATAAAGATTATTGTTGAAATAATATATGTTATTCCATTCGTGCGAGATTCTATTCTATTTTAATTTTTCTTTTTTCCCTAACAATCGGCTTTTCTGACACTTGGATTTGCGGCACGTGAATACCGAGGATGTATTAGTATCGATTATTGAGGGTCAAAAAGCCCCTTCATTACACTCTTTTTAATTTTAATTAAAATGGAAATTTTGTTTACATAAATAAATAGTTTAACAGGAAACTGGAAATGTGACCGAAATGTAATATTCGGATTTTCAGATTTTTCTTGAACTACAAGTTATTTTAAGTTGTAATATTTTTGTTTTGGTTTTAAAATGACCTTTATAAACGTAACACTTGTATTTGGATAATATTAAAATTTTTAAAGGTGTAAAATTATATTTAAATTTGAAAATAAGAAAGATGTGACAAATGGGTTCCTTAAGAAATAAGTAAACCAAAGAAATACATGAAATCACTTTTTACCCAATGGAAAGTTGCTTAAGTACATAAAAACACCTTACTAACCAAGGGGTTTTCTAGTGCATGTCCTTTGTGAGGTTATCTTTGAGTTGAAATGCATCTTTTAAATTTTCTTTATTTTCTAACAATCCACTTTATATAATCATATCCACCTTTCATCTTCTCTCCATTTTTTTGTCAAAAGTTCATTTTTACTAACCTTTTTCCAAAATTTTCTCCATTCTTTAAACTTAGAATCTCATCTTTTTGGTTCAAAAAACTTCATTTATTCATGAATCAAGTTTTAGAGAAGCTTAAAGATGGATCTAGCAAAAAAAAACAAGAAAAATAATAATGGTGAGAGCACTAAATTATAAGCTTGTTTTATACTTTTGGAAAATAAAAGTGGGTGTGTAAATCAAATGAATATTATTGTTAAAAAATAAATTTTTATATATTTGCTAATAAAATTATTTGTTTGAAAGTTTGTTAAAAAAGTAAAATTCTGGTTAATTTTGAATTGAAAGTAGGCTAAATAGCTTACTGTAAACAAACAAACTATATTTCCTATTGATTGTATTCATGAAAACAATATTTGCCTTATCTTTAAAATTCGATATCTCATAAACTAAGTTGAATTTCCTTATGACTTCAACCAGTAAGTTGTTTATTTTGACCCATGATATATTTTAAAAATAATTTTGGTGTTTTTAGTTATATATATTTAGAGAAATTGGAATAATACAGTAAGCAAATTAAAAGGCGAGATTTTTAGCAATCAAAATTCGACGAATGAGTTATACTACCTTTTTTGTCTTGTCGATTTGTGATTTTTAGTAGTATCCAGGTGATTTTTAAGTTCGGGATTTGATTTTGGAAGGGAGTTGAACAAAATTAGGCATAATGGGAAATTCCGACGAGTTTGTTGGCGATAAGTCGAGTGGTTGCGGCTGTAGGAGCCTTGGAACATAGGGAAACCTTTGACGATGGGTGCATGGTCTCAGGAGGAGTGTGGTGGTGGGTCAAGCTCTAATTAGGGTTTTAGTTCATGTGGGTGTTTGGGTTCGAACATGGTTGATATGGGGTGGTAGGAGGTGTCGAGTGACGTAGGGAGGAGGGAGGAGGTGCTGGATAGTCTCGGGAGGTGGTGGTAGCATATTTGTAGGCGGTCGGAGGTGATGGCGGCGAACGATTTTCCATCACGTCTTGGTTTTCCTGCTCTTATTTTAGTTCGGTCGCATGGGTGAGTATGAGTTTCAGGTGGTCGGAGGTTTCATCGAGGTGTGGGTCGTGGTGAGCATGAAAAGGCTGATTGAGGGGCGGCGACGTCGTAGTGGATAATCAACCGGAGTACGCGTGGACGTGTACATTTCTGTGTTTGGTTCCAAGTTTCATTCCTGGAAGTGTTGAGTTAGAGTATATAGGAGGGAAGACGGGGTTTGAGTTAGTTGGGCTAGGGTTTGGGCCAGGTAAGGTGGGTGTGTGTTTAATTTAATTAAGTGTTTATTTAATATAAGTTGAAATTTTAAAATTAAATACACTACAAGAAAAATGGATTTTTATAACGTCAATTGATAACGCTTTATTTCATGGCGTTATTGTATATCTTAATTTTTTGGATCTGGAAAGTAAATCGGTTGTGTAACGCATACTAAGGCGCACTTTATTTTCGTGGCCGCCGATTTTTCTAAATATTTCCCGCTATTCTTTGTCTCAGAAACCCTAATCAGGCAATCAATTCACCACTAAAAAAGAAAAAGAAAAAACAGGATTGAACACTTGCTTGCGGTTGACAACGGTGAAGGGAGGTGACGGAACCATCGCGATAGGAGGAAGCGCAGATAACAATTCCAATACTTCCGACACATGGCTACAATCACCTCCCCTTACGCGTCACCTGCTCTTCTCCACTCTACAAATCATGCTTTTCCTCTTCACCCCATTCCAATGATTCGCCTCTTCTTTTCCCATTTCCACCTCCGCAACCACCTCCCGCGTCGCCACTTCACCGTCTCCGCCGCCGCAGTCCACCAATCCCAAACCCAAACATGGTTCCAAACCCCACTGACCCTAATCCAACCTGCATCCACCGACTCTTCTCTATTTCACGTCACCATCGACGTATCCGCCTCCCCGCTTCCCGGTAATTTCACCGCCGCCGGCCAATACGTCCAGGTCCGTATCCCGTCCTTCCCAAAGCCCTCTTTTTTAGCGATAGCTTCACCGCCTGAAACGGCGAGGAGCGTAGGAGTCTTTGAGTTTTTATTGAAGAGGATTGCTGGATCGACCGCGGATTAGATTTGCAAGATGAGGGATGGTGAGGTTGTTGAAGTTTCCGGTGTTATGGGGAATGGATTTGAGATTGGGAAGGTTTCCGATTCTGATTGTGTTCTAATGTTTGCTACTGGATCTGGGATCAGGTAAACGACTACATTTGTATTGGTATTTATAGTAGAGTGCAGCCTTTTCAAGTTCAATATGCTGCAGTATGCTTCAGTTTACTAGAATTCAAGTGTTTTGATCTTACGTAGAGTTTAGATTTAGTATTAGAGAGAGATTTTGACCCTTTTAATTCAATCATCAACATTGCCACAGATTTATCTACCCCTAGCAAAAATGCATAAGTTTACACAGTATTTTCTTATAAAAACTGTTGGTTTTGTATCAACAATGAAGTCCATGCATTCTTATCAAATTGTATAGCTATTATTGCATCATGCAGGATTTTTATAAAGTGGCTTTTATGAACATAGAAAGATATGATAAAATTCAACTTTAGAATTCATAACAGAAATTAATATCTACATTCGATGATACTACTAGCATCATTCTTATCCTATCCCTCTGAGAGCTTATGTTGGCAGGCTAAAATAGCGTTCATATGCAACATGACGAAAATGTAATTCAGAGCAACGTACAGAAAACAGGCGGATAAAGAATACAGAATATTATAACGTATCACGTTGGCGTCTGGTGATAAACCGACACAAGTGAGAGGACCAGCTCTGTCTTGGTGGCCAATAAATCAACTAAATATTGATCGTACATATTTTTGTGATTATTTCTACTTCAGATCAAGATGGCGATTATGATATTTAATTACTTTTCTACTTTTACTGCTACAATTCACTTTTTTCCAGAAATATACACAGAAAAGAGGTGGATCGTTGTTTAGATAAATATCTAATATTTTATCTTTTTTATATTACTCGCATGGCACTGTTAATTAGCTATTTAATCACTCGCATGACATTGTAAATTACCAATTTAAGAGATAAATTTGCAATATTATATAACGTATGTGAAATTGGTAATTCAATGTTTCCATTAAACTATGCTGTTATAAAATTATGCTAGGTTAACATAGAATTTCTCATGAGTCTATTATATAAATTTTATTCCATTTAGGACTTATTTATGACTAATTGCAAGATGCCCATTTAGCAGACGTGATAACATTTCATGGCACAACAGAAAGGCTAACCTAGGAAAATGTCTGTATATTTTTTTTTAAAAAAAGGTGCGAGTCCAGGAACCATGCTTCCATGTTTTAGGCTACTCTTATTGGCAGACAAAGAATTGCTCTCCCTCTCTCTCTTATTTTCTTTTCCTTTTTCCCCTCTCCAGTTGGTGAAATATAAAATTTAATTTAAGTTTGACAATAATTGACATTGTACATTGAGGAATTATGTGACATTGTTAAATATACGTGGGATAAATTACAGTAAATTAACCTTTCTCTATTCAGATGCAAAACATGCTAAAAAGAACTAACTTTTTTTATATTGCTTATGTGCATTGTAATACAAAAGTGCTGAGTAATAGTTAATATTGTGAAATGTAATGCTGTCTGGATAGAGCAGGTGACCCGGTTGGTCATGAAGAGTTTTAATGTAGAAGCTTACTTATAGAAGTTGCGATGCTGCATCTGTCTACAAGTTTGTAATTTGGAAAAATAAAATTAAACTTCACATAAATTGTAATTTTAATTTTTCCTGGATGAATCTCTTAAAAATATATACTTTACCATGAGGAGAAACAAGCTGTTGAAGAGTAGTACTTTTATACCTTGGTTTTTGGCTCCTTTTCGTTTTTTTGCAGTTTCATCTCCCAGTTGCTGGTTCATTAAAAAGGGAAAAAAGGCTAACAAATCAATAAATGGTAAGATCATAAGAGCATTCGTGTCATATTATTATAGATATGCTTAATAAGACAACATGAACGTACCTTTTCGGTTAGTGGTACTGAGAATGGAATATTTTGGAACTTAACATTATTGTATAATTCTCCCTCAAGTCTCTTGCATTATTTTGCATTTGCATATATTTGTGCCGTTGTGTAACCAAATTCTAATTGAATTAACTTAAGATTAGCTTATATATATAGCTGTATAGTGTGGTTGATTACAAGTTATTCTTTTGATGAATCTTGATGATTGGCTTATGCACTTTTTACTATGGAATAGTAAGAGTAGTCTGAATAATGCTTTATGACTGCTAATCAGCACATCAAGCTTTGAATATATTTATTTTTAACACTTATGCATCTTGGATGTTAAATGCATCGCTTATTAAGTTTTAAATAATGCATAAAATTGGAATTTTTCTACATTTGTAATTTTATTCCACTTGGGTGATGCTTAAGTGTGTTTGTGTGTTTGGTCTAGTTAAGAAAATTACTTATAGAGTAAAAGTGTTAGGTTGCTGCATGAAAATAATGAGTGATACTGCAATTTGTTGAATATAGACACTCAATTGCAAATCGTACATTGAATATTGCTTGGTTGTTTTGCCCATACAAAATTGGTTGGTTAGGGTGAAGAAAATAGTGAAAAAGCAATCGTCTTCAACCTCCTTATATTAAACATTAAGTTAACATTGTCTGCAAGTAGTGGCGCAGTGGTAAGATACCTGCTTCCTGGTAAACAGTCTTGGGTTCGATTCTCGTTTGTCCTACTCCCAATTTCAAGGCGCGGAGGTGGGTCCCCATTAAAACCGAAAAACTGGTTGGGGGCATCAAATCTTTGTGCGGGGCTGGCTAACCTCCCTCCTGTCTGTGGTCGGACCAGGCAGGAGGGTCCTCCAATCCCTTCGATTTCATCAGGGCTCTGGGTTGAGTTTTTGAAAACATTAAGTTAACATTAGACACTTGAATATATTATTTTGATTTATTTTTTACATGATTAATGAAGTCGATACCTTAATTTTCTAATGCTTTTATTTTGGTAGTGTTTCTTATGTGCCTCATCTTCTATCTATTTCAGGAGGAAGCTGCTGCCATCAAGGCTGTTGGAAAGGCATTTTACAGATCAATGATCACTGATATGTAAAAAAATAGCGTGAGCGTTGTTTTAAAAATTAGAATAGCTAATAGCTTCATGTTTTTTTCGTTAGTGGTGACTAGGTGGAAGAAGCTTTTTCTAGAGAAAGATAAGTGTAAAGCTGCATTTTCTATAGATGGAATGTTTGTCCGTTGTGCAGATTGATTCATTGCTAACATATAATCAGTTGACCAAACCAACTTTGGTGCTAATACTTTGTGCTTCCAAGTTAAAAGTGGTTTGTGAAATGTACAGCTGCATATTACCTTGGCTTGAATTAGCTCAAGTTCATTACAAGTAAATTCCTTAGCAGGCACCAAAATTAAAGATCTCATCTCATTGCCTCTTAAAATTAGTGATGAACAACTTTGAGTTGCTTAATCAAGCACTAAGTGATTTGATTCACCTATAATAGCAACTATCAGCATCCCTTGTATAGTCATTCAATGCAATAAGAAATTTGTTTGATTTCTTTATCCCACTGAAGCTCGTATTTTTCTAAGGTATTGTATCACTTATTTTGACATTGTAACTTCACATAATAGCTTACAGCAATAATAGCAATGGGAATTTCAGCCAATGGAGAGAGACCCAATGGTAACCATCGGATCCCTTTGTCCAAATTTGTTCGGTGTTTACCGAGTTGTTGTTCCAATGCTTGAATCCTTACCAAGAACCCATGGATCTCTATTCAAATTTGAATTAAACAACTAGGTATTTATTTAATATGTTCTCTTTATATCATATCAAACAACATTTTTTCCATTTAATAAAATCTCCAAAAGAGCAAGTAGAAAGAGAAGCGATGGATACTACATCGTCAAGCTTTATGTTTTTATTGCATAATGGAAGGCTTACTGGTATGTCATTCAGAGTACCTACTATGGATGTTTCTGTTGTTGATCTTACTGTTAGATCGGAGAGGGCTACTACATATGATCAGATCAAGGCTGCTATCAAGTAAGTTACAGTATTAGCATACCTTACACTTATTAATTGCATTCATATAATAAAATAGAATTTTTCATTTGATGATTTTGTCGAATTCACAGAAAGGAGTCTGAGACTAATCTGAAGGGCATCTTGGGGTACACAGAAAAGGATCTGGTATCTACCGATTTTATTGGCTACAGTAGGTATATTTTACTAGTATAATTTTTTGATACTGGTTTTTCTCTGAAGTTCTTGAATTTTTTAAATGGAATTCATTTTTTATTTTTATTTAATGAAGGTCGAGCATTTTTCATGCTAAGGCTGGAATTGCTTTGAATGATAACTTTGTTAAGATTGTGGCTTGGTATGATAACAAATGGGGATACAGGTAATACCCAATTTGAATTCTCAATTTTGAACATTTGATTTATTTTTTATTACTGTGCTTATTTTGGATATAATTTTGCAGCTCAAGGGTTGTAGATTTGATCACCTACATGGCCAGTGTTCAATAAGTCAGTTGCTTAGTCTAGGTTGTTGAGTGTGTTTATGGTTTGGGAATAAAGACCTAGTGCTAGGTCATGTTTTGAATTTTGTTATATGTGATCAGATTCATAGTACTTAAATTATTTAGTATGAAGTTGTATTGAGTATGGGTGGGTTGTAAATGCCCAACATTTTATTTATCACAGAATTTTGCTTTTGTATTTTTGTACTCGTAAGCATAATGTTGTTCAATATATTCGGCTTAATTTTGTTATCGTGAATATGCGTTACATTTGCTTATTGTTATATTTTTTTCGTTCATACATTGTTCAAATTGTTATCTATTTAAAGAAGATTCATTTTAATTGTTATTATTAAAATGTAATGGTAGGGTGCATCTAATATATAGTAAAATAAAGTATAGCTCCTAAAAAGTGTTATAACTATATGACATAAGTGCTATAAAATGATAATGTAATGTATGAGGTTACTGTCAAATGATAGCGGTAAATAGGCGTTATAAATCATGCTCTTTTATAGCGGCTACTTTATGCTATGAAATCATGCCCTTTTACAGCGGTTTTTTTGTGTGTTATAAATGTGCAATTCTTTTTTATAACATGTCGATATACAGCGTTTATCAAACCGCTATGTACTAGGTAGGCCGGGGAGTGAAGGCGTCAGTGAGGAGGGAAGTGGCTGGAGATGGCGAAGAGTCAGGACAGGCGATGGGTGAAGTGATGCGGGTCTGCTCGGCTGTTGGGGAAAGGTGCAGGCGGCTATTGGTGGAGGGTTGTGTTGTGGTGGCGGTGGAGGAGGGTCGGCTGGAAGGTTCAGTGGGAGATGGGGCTGTGATGGCTCGAGTTTGGTCAGGGAGTGGTGGAGGTGGCTGTCTTGGCAGCAGAAGGTGGTGGATGGGTTTGGGTGGCTTGAGCAAGGGAGTAAGACTATAGAGTGGAGAGGGTGGCAAAGGGTTAGAGAAAGAAGGGAAGCGGAGCACCGAAAGTGGACGGTCGCGGAGAGTGGTCGGCATGGTAATGCGGTTGATGGTGGGATGGGGCATGATGGGTTAACACGATCGGTGGAGGGCTGGAGAGGGGTGGGCGAAGGATGAGCTCGATCGACACAGGTGGGAGAGAATGGAGACGAGCAGCATTTCTCTCTAGCAAAAATATATATAAGATTTCACTTTTTTTTAAAGAGTAAGCACGGAGAAACGAAGGGGAACATGAGAGAATGAAAAGGGGTAACGAACCAGAAATATTGGAACCGACAAATATAAATTGAAATGGTGGAATGGTAAAAGTCATCACGTGAATTCAGGAAATAATAAAAGCAAAAGGCTATTGGTTTCCCCAGGACAAATGAAAGGACACAGAACCCAAAAGGGTCAAACGGGTACCGATACGGCTAATCGTTTCGCAGATTTCGCCCCGTACCGGTTGCCAAAATACACAAATGAATATACTGCAGAGATCAGCAAGACAAGATGAATAGAATGGTACATAGATATGAGTAACACGACCCACCTACCAAAACTCGATATTCGCTACCAAAACTGCTGCTAAAACGTCGAAAATAATATGAACGAAGCTAAAGTAGTCCAAATTTGGTGAAACGAAATATGACGTCTCACTCAGAAAATGGTTTACATTTTTCTTATATAAAAATATTCAAATTTCAAAAATATTTTATTACCATCAATTTAACTGATTTATAATTTTAAACTGAAATTTCACAACCAAACAAACTTCCATATTTTCTAATGAAAATCTAACACTTGCTACGTTTTAGTAGACGCATATCAAATATCAAATTTTCATTGCAAAATTTTTATTTTTTATTTCCAAGAAAAAAATCTAGTTAATTACGTTGTTTAAATCATTAAAATTTCTGGGTCATTACACTCTCCCCCACTCAAAACTTTTCGTCCCCAAAAAGGAACGTGATAGGAGTATAGAAGTAATAGAAAGCAAAGATAGATTCGAAATACATAGTACCGGATACAATAATTAATTCAAAACCATATAAATTTCATTTATTTATTATTATCATTTTAATTAACTAACTTTCAATTAATTTACATTCATATCCAATTCACCTCATTTACTTAAATCGCATTCTCTTTTTTTTATTCAGTTTATTTCACTTAACATATCTTGCAACATAGATTAAGTGTATAAACATTTATAATAACCACTCAATTTTTATTTATAAATTCCCCTTAACAAAATTTCATTTTTGGACATCTTATTACTTACATTTATATATGGTATACTATTCAATTACATTCAAACCTTTTCAGGTAAGTTTTATTAATGTTTTCGAATGTTACCGAGCACTATACAAATTTACCTTTTATTTACAACATTTCTATTAAGCAAAATTTATTTTGAACATTTTTATTACTTAAGTTTTCCCTTGTATAACCTTCAATTACATATTCACATTACATTTTAACTTTTTGAATATTTCAGGTAAGTTATATATGTTTTAGAATGCAATAAAGTATTATACAAATAAATTTTATCCTAGTTCAACTGTTTCAAGTTGTTTCAATTCTATTTCTCATTTTAGACACTCCAATTATTCAAAAATTTTGCTTCATTTCAATAATGGAAATCCATCACTTACATAAAACCTAAGAGTTAAATTTTCGGTTTCACTTCAAACCATTTTGAAATATATATATATATATATTGTACATCAAATCATACTCAAGAAATTCAAATCGAATTCATTTTCCAAAACAAAAGTGTAGCAAGGGTACTAGGTGGTCTCCCCACTTTGAGACTCGAAAATGAATGTCGATGATGCTGCAGTCATCATCAAAATTATTTTCCAACGACAAAAGAGGAGAGTACCGACTTACTTCTTTTAAAATTCTTTGGAAACAATTTTTATTCGAAAATACTTTCAAATAATATATATTTTTCAAAACTTTGAAAACCAAATTTTAAAAAGCACCGAAATTAAATTCTCAATTCCTTAATTTAAATTCATTCCATTTGCAAAATAGATTTATAAACCATGTTATAAAATTTCATCTCCTTATAACATACAACAATAGTTAATGGTTTAGGAATGTTGATAAAACAATAAATGATAATCTAGTATTATCATTTCTAACAACCAATTCATTTAACTATCTAATTTCAGAAAATTATACTTTTATATGTAAAATATAATCATACATACAATTATTTCATTTACCAATTTTGAAAACAGTATTGTGTCAGTTTGCTCTGTTCAAGTTTTTTGGAATTCCTATCGATAGCGTTAGCTAGACGAATCGATCGAAACCCAAAAATTCAAACTTAACAACTCAAACAACACAATATAAAACACTTTTATATCAATTACAAATACGCTCTCTCATAGGATGATTCAAGAATGGATTTTAGAACAAGGATAGAGATTCAAATTTAGAGGGACCCTAGTCAAAGAGAATTCTAACCAAGAAGATAGCTCGAAAGGAATATAAGGTAATTAAATTAAAAAAGAGGAAATATGGATAGACTTATATTAATCGCGGCGACCTTAACCGGGTCAGCCGAGACTCCATTTTTAGAAATAATGTGCCTAAAGAATCGGACTTGTCCCTCAAGAAATAGCATTTAGAAAATTTGGCTTTCGACTGATGACTCCTAAGAGTTTCTAGCACATAGCCAAATGTGACTCATGTTCCTTCTCAGACTTAGAAAAGACGAGAATATCATCAATGAAATGGGGACAAACTTGTTGAGAACAATTGCGGAAAACGCGATTCATGAGATCGACAAAGAAGGCAGGAGCATTGGTTAATCCAAAGGGCCTGACTAACCATTCATAGAAACCATTCTCTGTTCGGAAAGTTGTCATAGGAATGCTCTCCTCGACAACACGAAGCTGGTGAAAACCGGTAGCAAGATCGAGCTCCAGGAATAAGGTCGATGCGGAATTCAATTTCCCGCTTGGGAGAAAGAGAAGCGACTTCACCAAAAATATCAGGATAATCCCTGACTATCGGGGTGGAGTCAAGATCACTAGGCTGAGAATCAAGTGAGAAGATAAAACTGCTTGAATAATCCTGAGGCAATTGGCATTTGATCACAAGAAAATTACCCTAGTCGTCTACTAAAGAAACCGTTCGGGCTTTGCAAGAAATAACAGCATCATAACCGAGGACGTAGAAATCTCCGGTGAATCGCACCTGTTGTAAAGGAGTTCCACGCCTTTTCAAATCATACTAAGGTTGGCGGGATCGCCGATGGGATTAGTCACACATAAGGATGAAGTTGCCAATTGAGGTTGCAAGATGTGCTCAAATTTGTTACAGAGATCAACAGAAATCAAGCTATGGGATGCTCTAGTATCAAAAAGAACACGAACAGGAAAAGACAAGAATGGATTTTAGAACAAAGGTAGAGTTCCAAAATTCAAAAGAAATCCAAATCAAAGAGGATCCTAACAAAGAATTTCAAGCTCGAACGAAGATGATTCTGTAATTAATTCTACTCATTCTAGAGTATCACTACCCTATCTCTAATGAGTTTTTACTCCATAAGCTAAGTTTTGCCTAAACCAGAGATCTGATACCAACTATAATGACCTGCTATTTCGAACCATTCAAATCGACAATCATCCACACATGTCAGACTTGAATTGCTTAAAACAACAGATTGTTAACTTATATTTGGCAAAACTTAGCATATACAGTAAATAAATCAATCATAGAATCACAGATATAGAGTTTACAATAATAAGCAGCGGAATAGATAAATATAAGTTCATGAAGCTACTACAGAAACAGAGTCTAAAGAAAAATACAACAAAATTCCAATACATAGAAGTCTCAATACAAAAGAAAATGACAAGTCCGAACATAAAAAACTAGAAATAATTGAAGCCGAATAGATAAAGATAGATCTGCAAGCAAAGTTCCAAACTAAAAAGGTGAGCCTCAAATGCCGTGACACTCAGTCTGACCCGAGCATAAAGCAAAACACAAAACACTCGAGTCAGAATTAACATTCTTATGCAAGTAAATCAACTCAAGTGAAATGTCCAAGTGAAATGCACAAATAATTTAAAGGATGTTAGGATTCCATCCTTTAAGGATCCGTTAAACTATGTACATACATAGTATAATACGCTACATAGATAATGTCTACAGTAAAGTAAAAAATAAAAATAGCGTTAAGGCGTTACCCATATCCCCCTTAACACATTTTTTATATAAATGTCGTAGTCTATACAATACCGTAATTCCTCCGTAAATTGGAGGGCTATCAGAGGGCACTCCATAGTGTACGACACAAACCAAACTCGTAGTGGGTGCGATAAGGCATATGACAAGGCACGCGAGGTAATGTCAGGGTAGAATTCTACCGTTTGCACTCCCGGTCTGGTGGTAACGCATAGCAACTACTACCGCCCACCTCAGAACACACTTCCATAATCAAATCGAGGTGTGGCCACCATATCAATCAAAAGGTAATAAATATGGTATCGAAGAAATGTGCCCGATCGGAGGAGCGACCTCACTTGGCCCGGTATAGCTCCTGTTTTAGTCATATCAAGTTGACCCGAGGGGGGCCAGGGCTGCGTTCATACCTCATACAGACATTCGCCAAACCATCCTACTTCGTTCTGGATTCTCCACCACGTACATAGTCGTTAAAGTGGGTTTCGGTATTGGCAGAGAGTATGATAATATCCGATCTCGGTCTCTTTAACAACCAAACGCTTATTTCATACCGTGGTCATTTTCATTTCAAACAGTTCATAATTCATATCAAAATATCATATTCATTTCAAAATCATATCACTTTTGAAATCATATTCACTTTCGAAATCATATCACTTTAAATCATTTTCATTTCCAAAAATCATAACGCCAAAATAGTTTAAACCATCATATCAAGTACTCGCATTTAAATCCATCAAATTTAAATTATAACAGTTCCAACTTAAACAGTTTTAATATTGAAAGTAGTTTATATATTGGAATAGTTATACATTAAAAATAGTTTATATTTAAAAATAGGTTATAGATTAAAATAGTTTATATAATAAAAATAGTTTATATATTAATATAATTTAAAATTTATTTTAAAATAATATATATTAAAATAGTTTATAGATTTGAAAGAGTTTATATCGAAAATAGTTTCAATTTAGAATTGTTTCTTCCAATTTCACAAATCAATTCCAATCAACTTTAGTTCCAAAATTCAATTTAAAACAATCTCAGTTCAACAATTTCAATTAAAAAGGTTAAAGGTTCAATTCAAAATTCTCATTAAAACCATTTTTAATTTATATCGATTTTAAATCCCGGTTTGAACTACAAATTTAAACCACTTCCAATTTAATAGGTTTCAAAGTTTAAATATTCTAACAATTTACAATAACTCAATTTGATAAATTTCAATTATATTTCAAAATTCAACTTTAATTTTTATTTAAATTTTAAAATATTCACTTGATCATTTTTAAATAACATTCAAATAAAATCTCAAATTACTAATTTAAATCAATATTAAATATTAAATTTCAATTTTATTTAAATTTGAAAATATTCATTTAATCACCTTTACTCAAAATCCAGTTATCAAGTTATAAAATCATATCTTTAAAATCTCAAAATTAATAATTTGATCAATTTTTATTTAAATACAATTCTTAAACAAATAAAACTTCAAATCAATTTCAATTTCTCTTTCCAACCTTAATTTATTAAAGTTATTACAAAATCTATTTTTAAAATATAAATATAATTTTAAATAAATACTTAAACATATTATATATGTACTAATTAAATTAAATTTAATTTAATTTTATTATATTAAATTTTTATTCAATTAAATCTTATTGTTAAATTTATTTTATATTAAATATTATTTTATATATTTAAAAATAATAAAATTATAAGTAAAATCTTAAAATTTACAATTTTCAAAACTTAACTTATAAATTTAAAATTTTCAAATATATAATTTAAAAATATAAATTTTACACACATATTAAAATAAAATAAAATCTTTATATTATATTTAAAAATCAAAACACATATATTTTTCTTTTTTCAAAATTTGGAAATAATTTAAAAATAGACCAACGGTGTCCGTATATAGTTTTCTATCCTATGGTCAAGTGATACAGATATTTATCATTTCAATCCACAATAATTTAATATTTATGGGTATATATCATTTCAACCCGCCATCCTAAAATCCAAAACAATAAAATTGTTTAGATTTATCATTTCAACCCATAATGATTTTCCCTAATCTATAAGATCATTCAGGTGTATCATTTTAACCCATGGGGATTTCCTAAACTAACACGGAACTTGTAGAGTGAGAACAATAAAATAATAATATAAAATAGCATAACATATCAATTACAAACATGGATTATAACTAACAATTTAAATATAATATATACAACAGGTTACGGTGTCACATGTCAATTAACGTAGGTTAACTAATTTAAATAATAACATATCATACTCAACAATATAATTACTAACAAATTAAATTTTAACAACACATTTCAATCATCATTTCATGTGAATATAAATTTACTAAGCATATGAATGTTAATCGTGAGTGATCGCTCACCTTTCGAGGCTAGAGAAAATAGACAACACAACAAGCTACGATTTTGAATCTCGAGCTCTAAAGCGCTACCAATCCAAACGACAATCCCAAAGCAAAGCAAGGTGGACTCGAGATCGATGAAAACAAAATATATAATTTTTAAAAATCTAATTTTTTCTCACATATTTAAAATCTTTATATATATATATATATTTTTAAAATCAATATTTCTTAAAACACATCTATTTCCTTTCAAAATTCTTTTTTTATATATATAGAGGAAGAGAGGTTAGAGTTGCTTAATGGAGTGCAGGGGGTGTTCGGCCGCATACAAAATTATTTGAAGATTAGATATGAAGACACATATAATCAGAATGCATATGTGTAGAGGTAGGTGTAAACGGAAGGGCGGTGGGTATGCAGACAGAATAGGAAAGGCAGACAAGGTGGGTTTCGTCGAGCAAGCGGAACGGTGATGGAAAATGAGGGGAGGGCTGACTCAAAGGCGGAGGCTGGGGAAAAGATAAGGCGGGTTTGCTGTGTGGTGGTTGTGTACTAGGTAGACCGGGGAGTGAAGGCGATAGAGAGGAAGGAAGTGGCTGGAGATGGCGGAGAGTCAGGATGAAGTGATGCGGGTCTGCTCGGCTGTTGGGGAAAGATGCAGGCGGCTATTAGTAGAGGGTTGTATTGCAGTGGCGGTGGAGGAGGGTCGACTGGAAGGTTCGGTGGGCGATGGGGCTGTGGTGGCTCGGGTTCGGTCAGGGAGTGGTGGAGGCGGATGTCTCGGCGGAGAAGGTGGTGGATGGGTTCGGGTGGCTTGAGCAAGGGAGTAAGGCTGTAAAGTGGAGAGGGTGGAAATGGGTTAGAGAAAGAAGGGAAGCAGAGCACTGAAGGTGGACGGTCGTGGAGAATGGTCGGCAAGGTGATGCGGTTGGTGGCGGGATGGGGCTTGACTGGTTATCACGATCGGTGGAGTGCTGGAGAGGGGTGGACAAAGGATGAGCTTGATCGACATAGGTGGGAGGGAACAGAGACGAGCAGCGTTTCTCTCAGGCAAAAATATATATAAGCTTTCACTTTATTTTTATTTGTTTTAAAGAGTATGCACAAAGAAACGAAGGGGAACAGGAGAGAATGAAAAGGGGAAACGAACCAGAAATATTGGAACCAGCAAATATAAATTGAAATGGTGGAATGGTAAAAGTCAAGTACGCGAATTTAGGAAATATTAAAAGCAAAAGGCTATTGGTTTCCCCGGGACAAATGAAAAGACACAGAACCCAAAAGGCTCAAACGGGTACCGATACGGCTAATCGTTTCGCAAATTCGCCGCGTACCGGATGCCGAAATATACAAATGAATATACTGCGGAGATCCGCATGACGAGACGAACAGAATGGTACACAAATAGGGTGACACGACCCACCTATCAAAACTCGATGCTCGCTGCCAAAACTGTTGCTAAAACGCCGAAAATAATATAAATGGAGCTAGAGCAGTCCAAATTTGGCGAAACGAAATATGACGTCTCACTCAGAAAATGGTTTACATTTTTCTTATATAAAAATATTCAGATTTCAAAAATATTTTATTACCATTAATTTAACTGATTTTGAGTTTTAAATTGAAATTTCACAACCAAACTTCCATATTTTCTGATGAAAATCTGACACTTGCTACGTTTCAATAGACGCATACCAAATATCAAATTTTCATTGAAATTTTTTTATTGTTTATTTCCAAGAAAAAAATCTAGTTAATTACATTATTTCAATTGTTAAAATTTCTGGGTCATTACAATTTACTTAAGGATATGCTTTCCAATAATAATATTGCTTTATAAAAAGGGGTTTAAGAAAATAAGTTTGTTTCTAAAGGGTGTTCTACTTGGTATAAAGAACCAAGTAATAAAGTTATATTTTGAAAGAGAATCTTGGATTTTAGGAAGAAAGATTGGGTTTATAAAGTTTTGATTGGATCATTTATTTTAATTAAGTTAGAAGTCAAATAAATGATTTGTTTCTTAATTTTGGTGGTAGGGAACCAATTCCCTACTCAACACAAAAGGACTAGTTGTTTGGGGATTCATAATTAATAGGGTTTCAAAGACTTATGATTTGATCCGTTTAAAATAAATTTGAAATAAAAAATCTTTCTAAATTGGTTTGTGAATATACTTATACCAGTGAGATTAATATATGAGTTATTTTGGATAAATAACTAATGAGATTTAATTAATAATAAATTAATTAGATGAGGCTTAGTGGTTTCCATGCGAAATTAAATCTATGTTTGGATTTTGTGTTTATTTGATAGTTAAATAACCGACTATCAAATCCGAATCAAAATATAACTCTGGAAATATCTAGGAAAACATGTGATTTATATGGCACAGTCATCTTAGATGATGTTATACTGTGCGTATAAATCTCATTTTGTTCTCCTAGGACAAATAATGTGAAATCTATCCACTTAAATGGTTAGGGGTGATTCCTGCTCCCATCTATTGTCTGTTTATTTCCGAAAGAATCGGGAATGAGTCAACCGGAAATTATCGGTTGTTGGTTCAAAAAGATTGGGATCAGATATATTATCTGAAAACCACTTTGAACCAACATAAGCATTCAGATGGAAGACATCTTGAAGACGATTGAAGATGGAGCTTTTGAAGTGCAAGGGCTACTTTCTACTAATCTTGAAGATGATTCTATAATGGATGTAGTAGAGGTAGTTCCTTTGGTTTCGTTCAGACCTAGAATGAACTTGTATGGATGAATGCTGGCATTCCATTTCTGCATGGAGGGTAGTGTTAGCATTCCTAGTGGAATTGCTATCTAAAAGGTAAAACGTAACCTCGAGCCTCACACCCGGTAAATGACTTAAGCAGGGACATGCGGCAGGGCTAAGTGGATCGCTCCCATTAGGGTATGATCATCCCATATCTAGAGTCAATATCTTTGTATGCTTCGGGGCCCATTATGTTTTTTTGATCGCAACCAAGGGTTGACCATATTCAGCGCTATCCAGGAAGGGGTAGGGCCGATCCTGAATAGCAGAGGTGCAATTAAGGCAGCCTCCCGTACATTTTATCCAAAGGTGTATGGATTCGGTGGGTAGACTCTTACCCTTTCATAGTTAGAATCCATTTTCCAATACGTTCCTTCGGACTTGATTGTATACTATTATGATGGAATTTAATATTGTAACAATTTCGGCTATGATTATATTTTATTTGTATCCTAGACATTATTACACCGGATTTTCTATAGAAAATGTTTTGGTTATCGTAAGGTAAAAACCCATCCGTGTTTATGTGCAGCGTGATCTTATGAGATACTTTTGTTTTTTTAAAGGGTTTTACAAGTTATAATAAAATTCCTTGTGATTTGAGTTTATCACGCTGGTTTTACCATACTGATCCAGTCCTTATTTTTCTTATAATGCTTGGGTTAGACTCGAGTATATTTCCAAATTAGCTTTGGATGCTTTGGAGCTCAAAAGACAAGCTGGATGCCCAAGACGTATCTCTCGTATATTTCTTTTTATTTCCGCTGCATGGTTTGTTATGTTTTATCAGCATTTTTAAGGACAAGCTGTTATAACTGTCCAAGCTGATGATGGGTTAGTGTTGTACTTTAATTTATTTATGTATATTAAAGTTTAGAATTTTCTTATGTAAAGATCATTCTATATTATAGATTATTCGATATGTTGTGAGATCTGTTCTTCTTTTCTCTTTCTTTCCCCAATTGTCTGTCTTTTCGACACACGAATGCTCGGCACATGAATACCGTGGATGTATTAGTGTCAATTTTCGATGGTCGAAAAGGCAGGTCGTTACAGCATGATATCAGAGCTTAGGTTGAGCGAACACCTAGGCTTTGGTGGGGGTTGACTCATTAGAGGTAGGGTTAGTAGTACCCTAGAATGAGTTTGAGTGTATATATAAGAGCGTGTATTTGTTGGTACTATAAAATGTTTTATATTGTGTTGATTTATCGGTTAGGTTGCTTATGAATTCTGGTCGAGATGTGGGACGCCGTGGTGTCGATAGGGGTTTCTAAACACTTAAACCAGGAAAACTGACACAATATTGTTTTGAAAATGGGTAAATGAAATAATTTTACCTAAGATTATATTTTATAGATAAAGGAATAATTTCAGTATAATAATTATAGTTATTTTGGGTCATGATTATTTTTAGGAAATGTTATTTAATTATCACCATTTATTTGTTTGCTTGTGCTCAGTTAGTTTATGAGTAATTATCGGTTGATTTAATTTAATGTTAGATACGAAAACCTTGTGAGTTCACTTTTACGATTTGACTATAAGGCATTCGTTAAATAATGTAGGTTTAACAAATTTACAATTTAGTTAAGAAGGAATTTCTACAGTTAAAGGAAGTATTGTATAAAGTTTATTTTATATAAATTTAATTTATAAGATGGGTCTTATAAAAATAAAAGATGGATTTTTGAGAATTTAAATCCCGATGTTTTTGAAAAGACTTCAAATATTTTTTAAGAAAATAAAAATGGTATTACTTGAAAGTTTTTATAAGTATAAATATTTCAAGGAGGAATATTTTTAAGTTAACTAATTCGAGTGACTTGAAAATAAATTAAAATGGGAAGGAGACGTGGTCAGATGGTCAGCACTTCTCTTAAGTAATACCCTTCTTGTTAAGGGAATATATGAACTGTTTGGTAGTACCCAGTTCCTAAGTATCATTTTAGGGTTACTCGGTATATATATATATACACATATATATATTCTATGGTTAAAAATGTATAGTATCGTTTCAAAGGTGTTTTGAAATAAAACAGGGTGGTTAGTTCTCAAGTTAAATTCTAAATAAAAAATTGAATTAGAAAGGGTTAGTTTTATGAAATGTTTCATAAATAGTTTTAATCAGAAAAAATTGGTATTGGTGAGTATCACTAAGATAAGTTCGTAAGTTGTATGTTATCTAGAATTTTGACTCGGCTATATTTGAACTGATTGGACAAGTTAGATTTGACTGTCATCAACGTCAGTAAGTCAAGGGTAATGATTGTGTGGTCCAGAAGTCAAGTACAAATGGTAATATAAAGCCGTGATTGAATGGAACCGAGAGATATGCAATGCAAAACATTCAAAGTATGGAATATGGTTCAACACGTAGGACAGATCGGCTATAATCAACCTCTAAAATAGGGATCAGTATGTTTCTGGAAGTAAGTGCAGTTCATTAGAAAATAATTAATATCTCGACATCCACAAGTCCAATGCATATTAAATTTTGTGAGCAAGATGTGGGGACCCTAGAGAGCCTACCCTAGGGATCGCACCTCAAAAGGATGGAGTAAGAGGGGCCGACCCTCTTCCCTTAATAGGGATCGACTAAAAACAGAAAACAGTTCACATTGAAGTAATAATCGAGCAATAACTCAAGTTCTACTAATCCAATTGGCATGAAACTTTGAGGCGAAGCATATTTCAAAATGGGGAAGTTACCATAGGGATCACACCCCCAAAATTCCTCTAAAAGAGGGATCAGTACCAATCCCTATTATTTGGGATTTGGGCCATGCGATCCCTCTTATGGGTCCATATGGTTTTGGAGATCCTTCCGTCGAATTTTCAGAGAGATATTTCATCATCTTCATCTATAAATACAGGCTTGGTTATTCACTTTTGGGACTTTTATGTTACTAGTTGCTTTGTACTCTATTGTAACTAAGGATTTTCATTTGATCTCTATTGTATTCAGAGTACAAAGTGATTAATAAAGTTTTCTATTCAAAGTGGACGTAGGCAAACAACTCCACACCACTATAAATCGCTGTGTTCGTGTTATTACTTTTAATTTGCAGCTATTTCATTAATTTTTCCCTCTGTTTTCATTTTATATTCTTCATTCATTTCTCTTCAAAACTTCTATTGGGTGTTTGTGCCAATTTATGATGCAAATATTTTGGTGCTTTCATTGAGAACTGAACTCAGGTGGATGTCGACCAGTTGCTTCCCTGGAATGAGGATGAATGTAACAACCCGCATATTTTACGATTGTATATTTAAATGTTTTATTTAAATATAGCATCGTTAATCGGATTAAAGTACGAAAAGCTACTTTTTGTAAACAGTCGAATTGGGACTCGAGACCACTTCCATTGAGTCCAAAATGACGTTTACAACTTTTTTGAGTATAAACATCAATATGTTTGGAGTTGAGTAGAATTTTGATATTTTCATTTAGGGCTTTGGGTTTAGGTTTCAGCCCATCAACCCATCTAATACCCTAGCTCCACCCCTTCTCCTCTTCATACATTCTCATTTTCCTAATACTCTCTAGCTAAAGCAAAAATGGGGGAAGGGAAAGGTAATTAGAATTCCAAACCCTAGTTTAATTAGGAAATACAAATTCTAGCTCCAACATCAAAGAGAAGCTTAGGTAAGCATCCTCTTCTTCTTCTCCATCTCAATCTCTCTTCGATTTCAGAAATTCCTAAACCCTAACTTAGGAAATATTTGCTTATTAGCTTAGATTTGGAGCTTCTTGAGTTGAAGTTGAAGAGGAATTGGCCTTTCCTTTGTTTTAAAGCTTCTCATTCGTGTCTTTGAGTTTTAAAGGTGAGTTTTTGAACTCACATCTATGTCTATATCTTTGATAGTTGTTAGGTAGTAATTCCTAACATCTATTCCTTGTCCATTTGCCTTTGAATTGAATTATTTTGATGAATATTCCAATTTTTGGTGTTTTGAAGTCAAATCTTTAAAAATCCTATCTTTGATGTTTGAACATGTTGTTGGGGGTGTACTGAAGAGCCTATAATGCTGGGTTATCGCTTGGCATAAATTCCTAGTCTCTGTTGCTCGTCCGACCACTTCCGTTGGATTTTCGCCCTTCATGGGGCTAGATTGAAAATACTGCAACTGGCAGTTCAGTCGACTGAACCAGAAGGTCAGTCGACTGAACCAGGGACCAGATAATTCTCTGGCCCTGTGTCAGTCGACTGACCATACAGTTCAGTCGACTGAACTGGGAATAGAAAAGTTCCTGTCCCTGTATCAGTCGACTGAACTGCAGAGTCAGTCGACTGAACCAGGAACCCGAGAGTTTCTGGCCTTGTATCAGTCGACTGACCTTCTGGTTCAGTCGACTGAATCTGTGAAATTTGCTTTTTGCCTATTTTATGCAGTTTTGTGTGGATTTCCGATTTTTAATCGATTCTTGATGATCCGATTTGTTGTTATCGTTTATCGACTTTGATGACTTTTTTTCGGGATTTTTGGGAATATCCATTTTGATGGATTCGATATCAATTTTTATGGTTTTAATTCACGTCGTCGAATGTGGATTTTGGTGATTGATTGTTTCTACAATCATTTATGTGATTTGTCACTTTAAAATACAAAGGTTTCTATACTAGTAGTAAATATTCAAACTCTTTCACAAAGATGATTCCAACTCTATTTTTAATACAAATCTCGTTTATAAAACCGTTTTCCAATCCATTAGTATATACAAACCTTTACCTCACTCGTATGAGAAATCTAATTAAACAGCTTAGCAAAACAAGTGGTATGAAACGCTTGCGTTTACTTTGTCGGTTAATTCTTAGACTTGTTCGATTGAAATCTTGTTACAATTTTCGAGTGGAAATCTACAATTCATTCGTAAAAATTTAAGTTAAGCCAGTGGTTATGGGACATGAAGCTAAACTCATTTATTTACTAACTTAGTGTAATCTACACTTTTCATCGATCGATGGTGATCATTTTATGGTTTAGACTAGCGATATGCGATGTCTCTTTGTCCACGTGGGGGACTGTACCTCGTTTTATGGAGCTTCGTCTCATTCTTTTTATAGGCTAGCAACCTATGACTTTATGGAGTTCGGTTCATCGGGCGTACCGTTATTGTACTATGTCGTTGTTTCGAATTACTTGAGTATCAGGTTCATCGGGCGTACCATTATTGTACTACATCGTTGCACCGGCTCTATGGTTAGCTACCATGGGTTAGCGACCCGTTTGTGATGCACGTGTTGGTGAGTTTTCATGCTCCCGTTTGTGATAGGCCTCCCCCTTTGCGATTTCTGGATTTCTAGTTGATGATTTCTAGAATTTGTGTTTCACAAATTTTGATGATAGGCGTTGATGAGCTCTATCAATTATTTGTGTTTTTGGTGAATAATTTGAAGAATGCGATTCTTTTTGGATGTTTGAGATGATTTGGGATATCGTATGATTTTTGTTGTTAGTTGATGTATACTTGTCGCAGTATGGCATTATTGTTATCATACGTTTTTGTCATATCTCTTATCCTATCTCACTTTATCTGATATTTATAGCTAGATTGATCCGTTTATTATTTTCTTCTTAAATAATACTCGGGTCAGACCAAGGTATTTCAGGTGCTCCTACTTGACTTCTTATTAGGGTCCTTTATCTGATTTTTGGCTAACTACTTTAGATTAGTATTTTTTGTTATTATACATTTGAGATAGAGACTCCTTGATGTATAGTTATTCTTTTGTCTAGCACTGGTACCTATTCTTTTGTGATGTAGTGGATCTGGTATGACCACTATTTTGATGTACACTTTTATGTGTTATATCCATATATGTTTCCGCCTTTGTGATATGAATATCTGTGACTGATTTGTGTTATGTTTATTTCTATATTTGTTTCTGATGACCTCATAGCCACTATGTGGTAGCTTTGAGTTTGTATTTGATATGTCGGATTTCCTCTTGAAATGAAATGTAAGTTATATTATCTGACATATCGGTACTCGCACAAAGCAATTACACAGATGGTCGCTCCTCAACAGCCTTATTCTTCGTGCTAGTCGATGGCATTACCCCGTAGTGTCCCTGGCTAGCGTGATTATAGAGGTGGGGCGTCACGGCTTGGTATCAGAGCCAAATTTGGAATAATGTAGAATAATCAAGCAAGGATCATTATCCTAAGTCTTTCTTAAGAATCGTGCCATAGGATCTAATTCGAGTCTTCGTACTGTTCTATCCTATTTCTTTTATGATGCCTTGTTTTATCAATAAAGTTGGTTTGATATTCATTCTGTGAATAACCTTTTTCCTCTTCTTTCTTTCTTAAGGAAGAGAAATGGTTAGAGTAGGCTGTCCCAGCGCCGGTCAATCCAGTTCTACTCCTCAGGATGGAGTATTTATGTCTGCTAGACAACTCTTAGATCTTGTGAAAAATGCTCAAGCTATCGAACCCATTCCAGAGCCTACTCATCCTAAATCTGGGTTTGCATGCTTATGCAGTGATTACACCAACTTGGGTGGAAGGCCTTTAAAGGGTTCCTAAAGCGTTATAGAAGTCCAAGCTTGGCTTAGAACATGCGATCGCATCTTTTCCCGCATGAATCTTATTGATCTACATCGAGTCCAATTGGCTTCTAGCATGCTCCAAGAAAGAGCATTAGATTGGTATGAGCTTTTGATCTCGGAAATTATTGAAGCGGATCTTAATTGGGAGCAATTCCGGGAAAGATTCGAGTTAAATTTTGTGCCAGAAGCTGAAAAAGTATCTTTAGCTCGACGCTTTATTGACCTTGTTCAAGGTGAATCTTCTGTGATGGATTACGTCGCATCTTTCGAATCTCTATCTAAATATGGGGTCGAGTATATTAATACCCCATTGAAGAAAAATCAGAGATTTGTCTATGGGTTGAATAAGAACCTCAAAAAGCCATTACTTCTGAAATTAGAAGTTTCTTTCGATCAGCTTGTTGATATCGCTCTTCGACTTGGAGATGCCGATAAAGAAAGTGATGTTGAAGTTGTGGGTGCCAAACCGAACTTCAACAATAACAAGAAGAGGCCTATTAAGTTCAAGCCTAATCCCAACAAGAAAGGGAAGCAAGCAACTTCGGTAGCAAAGACTCCTACCTCTAGTCGTGGGCAATGCTACAATTGTGGTTCTAAGGACCATTATGCAAATAGGTGCCCGAAACCTCTTTTTTGTCTTTATTGCAAAAGTTCGGGTCATCTTTTATCTTCATGCCCCAAACTTCCAAACAAGAAAGAGGGAAAGCTAAATGTTGTGCAAGATCCTACTAACACTTCTCTTGGTCAAGGTATTTCTCATTCTATCCTTGATGGCATTATTATATTTCGTGATCTTCCTATTCGAGTTCTTTTTTATACGGGTGCAACTCACTCTTTTATATCAAAAGAACTTGTTGATGCTTTGTCCTTAGATGTTATTGGCTTGATGACTTCATTGAGAATTGCGAATCCGATTGGTGGATCCGCAACACTCAGTTTACTTTGTAAAGATGTCGAAATTATTTTATGTGATTATGCTTTCCGAGCCGATTTGCATGTTATGCGTTACCTTGGTTTCAGAATGATTTTGGGAATGGATTGGCTTAACCGATATGAAGCCCATATCCTATGTCCTGAGCGGACTATATATCTTCGACATCCTCAATCTATTAAGTAGATTTCTCTTGTTCTTAAAGATTCAGATTCCAATTCGGGAGCATCCTTGTATTCTCTAAATCCTTACGATGACGATAATGATGATGAGGAAGATGTTATTTCTCTCATTCACATTGTTCGTGAATTTCCCGACATATTTGAGCCCGTATTAGGATTACCACCTAAGCGAGCAATTGAGTTCAGAATTAATCTAATCTCTAGAGCTCTACCTATCACTCGTCCTCCTTATCGTATGTCCAATGAGGAAAATGAAGACATGTGTAAACAATTATCCGAATTGGAAGCAAAACAGTTTGTTCGATCTAGTTCCTCTCCATGGGGAGCTTCGGCTATTTTTGTGAAGAAATCTGATGGTACACTTAGGCTTTGCGTTGACCACCGCAAGCTTAATGATCTCACTATCAAGAATAAATATCCCTTACCTCGGATTGATGATCTATTCGATCAACTTAGTGGAGCTAAAGTCTTTTCACAGTTAGACTTAGCAACCGGTTTTCATCAGCTCCGTATTGCACAGGATAGCATTCCTTTGACATCGTTCCGTACTCGTTATGGATCTTATGAATGGCTTGTTATGCCATTTGGTTTGACGAATGCTCTAGCTTATTTTGTTGACCTTATGAATCGAGTTTTCAAAGACTTCCTCGATCGATTTGTTCTCATATTTATAGATGATATTCTTGTTTGTTCTAAAACCGAGGAAGAGCATGAAAATCATCTTCAGATTGTGTTGGAAGCTCTTAGGAGCAACCAATTGAAAGCAAAATTTTCTAAATGCCACTTTTGGCAATCTCGTGTGAAATTTTTAGGGCATATTATTTCTGAATCCGGAATTTCCGTGGGTCCTTCAAAGATTGAAGCGATCCAAAATTGGAAGAGACCGGAGAGTGTGACAGAAATTCGTAGCTTTCTCGGATTGGCGGGCTATTACCGTCGGTTCATAAAAGACTTTTCTAAAATTTCCGTGCCTCTTACTAGTTTGACAAAGAAGGGAGTTAAATACATTTGGTCAGACAAACGTGAAGCTGCTTTTCAAAAATTAAAAGAACTCCTTTCCGATGCTCCTATTCTTGTGATTTCCGAAGGGAACCAAGACTTTATTGTTTATACCGATGCTAGTCGTGTTGGGTTGGGGGCCGTTCTCATGCAAAGGGAATGTGTTATTGCTTATGCTTCTAGGCAATTAAAGCCTGCCGAGACTAGATATGCCACTCATGATTTAGAGCTCGCGGCTATTGTTTTCGCCCTTAGAATTTGGCGTCATTATCTTTTGGGAGAGAAATTTGTTCTCTACACCGATCATAAATCTTTGAAGTATTTATTTTCTCAAAAGGAACTTAATTTGAGTCAACAACGTTGGCTCGAGTTCCTTGCATCTTATGATCTTGATATTCTTTATACTCCCGGAAAGGGAAATCGTGTTGCCGATGCCCTTAGCCGAAAACAACAAGCGGTTGTTTCCATGATGATATCCGAATGGATTGATCTCGCGACTTTATCCACTTATGAGATCCGAGATCGTGAATCCAATTCATGTTCATCTCTTGTTTTGTGTAGCCTTGAGGCTCATCCTTCTCTTTTAGACCGCATTCTTGAAGCTCAAAAGCATGATCCCGAATTGGTTCTTCTTAGCCAAAGTTGTAGGGATAAAATTGATATTGAAGGTTTGAAAGACTTTGATATTGATGCTCGTGGCGGTATTCGAAAATTTGGTAGACTTATTGTGCCAAATATTATTGATCTTCGTAAAGACATTATAGAAGATTCTCATCGTTCTAAATTTACCATTCATCCCGGTAGTAGTAAAATGTACGCGGACATGAAGCGACTTTATTATTGGGATGGAATGAAATCTGATATTGCTAACTTTATTAAGCGTTGCATGACTTGCCAACTTGTGAAGGCCGAGCATCAAAGGCCCGGTGGGTTATTGCAACCTTTGGACATTCCTGTTTGGAAGTGGGATCAAATTTCCATGGACTTTATTGACGGTCTTCCCCGTTCTCGTTCGGGTCATGATAGCCTATGGGTGATAGTTGATAGACTTACAAAGTCCGCCCATTTTATTCCCGTTCGGTCCAATCGGACCGTACCTATTTTGGCTAAACTCTATGTCAAGGAAATTGTTAAATTGCATGGAGTTCCTACTTCTATTGTTAGCGATCGTGATCCATTGTTTACTAGTGGATTTTGGAAAGGTCTTCAAAAAGCTTTGGGAACGAAGCTTAATTTTAGCACCGCTTAGCATCCTTAGTCTGATGGACAAACCGAGCGTGTGAATCAAACTCTGGAAGATCTTCTTCGTGCTTGTGTTCTTGATTTTGGTGGAAGTTGGGAAGATCATATTTCTCTTGTTGAGTTTTCGTATAATAATAGCTTCCAATCTAGTATTGGTATGGCACCTTTCGAGGCACTATACGGAAGGCCATGCCGATCTCCTTCGTGTTGGCTTGAAGCCGGTGAGAAGCTGGTTTTAGGTCCAGATTTTATTCGTGATGCCACAGAAAAGATTGACCTTATTCGTCATAGGATGAAAGAAGCTCAAAGTAGACAAAAATCCTATGCCGATAACCGAAGAAGGAAATTAGAGTTTTCTGTGGGAGATTTTGTGTTTATTCGTGTTTCACCTATGAAGGGTGTTGTGTGTTTCAGTCGATCGGGAAAATTAGCACCTCGATATATTGGTCCATTTCCCATCACCGAACGCATTGGTTCCGTGGCTTATCGCCTTTTATTACCGGCTCAGTTTTCTGCTATTCATGACGTATTCCACGTCTCTCAACTACGGAAATGCCTTCGAGATTCCGATTCTATTCTTGAGCCCGGTGCTATTGAAGAAATTGAAGTTTCGCCTAATTTGACTTATGAGCAACATCCTATTCGTATCATTGCTACGGAGGTTAAACGCCTTCGAAATAAAGATGTTCCTCTTGTGAAAGTTCAATGGTCCTCAAATCCAAAGGATTGCTCTTGGGAATCTAGAGAATCCATCGAGCGAACACATCCAGACTTGCTCTCTCGTGCTCCTTAGGGTGAACTTCTCATTTCAAAATTTCTTCTTTTTGGGTTGTTATGCCTTTGTATGGTTGTTACTTTTTATTTCTTTTTCTTAAGTATTGCGAGGACACAATTTCTTTAAGGAGGGGAGTCTGTAACAACCCGTATATTTTACGATTGTATATTTAAATGTTTTATTTAAATATAGCATCGTTAATCGGATTAAAGTCCGAAAAGCTACTTTTTGTAAACAGCCGAATTGGGACTCGAGACCACTTCCATTGAGTTCAAAATGGCGTTTACAACTTTTTTGAGTATAAACATCGATATGTTTGGAGTTGAGTAGAATTTTGATATTTTCATTTAGGGCTTTGTGTTTGGGTTTAAGCCCATCAACCCATCTAATACCCTAGCTCCACCCCCCTCTCCTCTTCATACATTCTCATTTTCCTAATACTCTCTAGCTAAAGCAAAAATGGGGGAAGAGAAAGAAAATTAGAATTCCAAACCCTAGTTTAATTAGGAAATACAAATTCTAGCTCCAACATCAAAGAGAAGCTTAGGTAAGCACCCTCTTCTTCTTCTCCATCTCAATCTCTCTTCAATTTCAGAAATTCCTAAACCCTAACTTAGGAAATATTTGCTTATTAGCTTATATTTGGAGCTTTTTGAGTTGAAGTTGAAGAGGAATTGGCCTTTCCTTTGTTTTAAAGCTTCTCATTCGTGTCTTTGAGTTTTAAAGGTGAGTTTTTGAACTCACATCTATGTCAATATCTTTGATAGTTGTTAGGTAGTAATTCCTAACATCTATTCCTTGTCCATTTGCCTTTGAATTGAATTAGTTTGATGAATATTCCAATTTTTGGTGTGTTGAAGTCAAATCTTTAAAAATCCTATCTTTGATGTTTGAACATGTTGTTGGGGTGTATCGAAGAGCCTATAAAGCTGGGTTGTCGCTTGGCATAAATCCCTAGTCTCTGTTGCTCGTCCAATCACTTCCGTTGGATTTTCGCCCTTCATGGGGCTAGACTGAAAATACTGCAACTGGCAGTTCAGTCGACTGAACCAGAAGGTCAGTCGACTAAACCAGGGACTAGAAAATTCTCTGGCCCTGTGTCAGTCGACTGACCATACAGTTCAGTCGACTGAACTGGGAATAGAAAAGTTCCTGTCCCTGTATCAGTCGACTGAACTGCAGAGTCAGTTGACTGAACCAGGAACCCGAGAGTTTCTGGCCTTGTATCAGTCGACTGACCTTCTGGTTCAGTCGACCGAATCTGTGAAATTTGCTTTTTGCCTATTTTAGGCAGTATTGTGTGGATTTCCGATTTTTAATCGATTCTTGATGATCGGATTTGTTGTTATCATTTATCGACTTTGATGACTTCTTTTTCGGGATTTTTGGGAATATCCATTTTGATGGATTCGATATCAATTTTTATGGTTTTAATTCACGTCGTCGAATGTGGATTTTGGTGATTGATTGTTTCTACAATCATTTCTGTGATTTGTCACTTTAAAATACAGAGGTTTCTATACTAGTAGTAAATATTCAAACTCTTTCACAAAGATGATTCCAACTCTATTTTTAATACAAATCTCGTTTATAAAACCATTTTCCAATCCATTAGTATATACAAACCTTTACCTTACTCGTATGAGAAATCTAATTAAACGGCTTAGCAAAACAAGTGGTATGAAACGCTTGCGTTTACTTTGTCGGTTAATTCCTAGACTTGTTCGATTGAAATCTTGTGACAATTTTCGAGTGGAAATCTACAATTTGTTCGTAAATATTTAAGTTAAGCCAGTGGTTATGGGACATGAAGCTAAACTCATTTATTTACTAGCTTAGTGTAATTTACACTTTTCATCGATCGATGGTGATCATTTTATGGTTTAGACTAGCGATATGCGATGTCTCTTTTTCCACATGGGGGACTGTACCTCATTTTATGGAGCTTCATCTCATTCTTTTTATAGGCTAGCGACCTATGGTTTTATGGAGTTCGGTTCATCGGGCGTACCTTTATTGTACTACGTCGTTGTTCCGAATTACTTGAGTATCAGGTTCATCGGGCGTACCGTTATTGTACTACGTCGTTGCACCGGCTCTATGGTTAGCAACCATAGGTTAGCGACACATTTGTGATGCACGTGTTGGTGAGTTTTCATGCTCCCGTTTGTGATAGGCCTCCCCCTTTGCGATTTCTGGATTTCTAGTTGATGATTTCTAGAATTTGTGTTTCACCAATTTTGATGATAGGCATTGATGAGCTCTATCAATTATTTGTGTTTTTGGTGAATAATTTAAAGAATGCGATTCTTTTTGGATGTTTGAGATGATTTGGGATATTGTATGATTTTTTTTGTTATTTGATGTATACTTGTCGTAGTATGGCATTATTGTTATCATACGTTTTTGTCATATCTCTTATCCTATCTCACTTTATCTGATATTTATAGCTAGACTGGTCCGTTTATTATTTTCTTCTTAAATAATACTCGGGTCAGACCAAGGTATTTCAGGTGCTCCTGCTCGACTTCTTATCAGGGTCCTTCATCTGATTTTTGGCTAACTACTTTAGATTAGTAGTTTTTGTTATTATACATTTGAGATAGAGACTCCTTGATGTATAATTATTCTTTTGTCTAGCACTGGTACCTATTCTTTTGTGATGTAGTGGATCTGGTATGACCACTATTTTGATGTACACTTTTGTGTGTTATATTCATATCTGTTTCCGCCTTTGTGATATGAATATCTGTGACTGATTTGTGTTATGTTTATTTCTATATTTGTTTTGGAAGGCCTTTGTTAACCCGCCTCTCGACATGGCCACAGACAGGCGGATTTAACTAGGTTAACTTCTCGTTTATCGAGGCTGGAATATGATGGATTCGGTTTAAAATGATGAAGTTCACTTGGATATGTCGTTCGGTCGAGAAGTGGAGAAGTTACATGGCTCGTTCTGGAAGTCAAGGGCCGATCGGCCCTGGTAATGTCGCTTGGCATTACAGAGAGGTCAGGGTCGTTCGGCATAAGGTAGTGGTTCGGCAGATGTCGCTCGACATCGTACCTCGCTCGGCACTGCAGAGAGGTCAGGGTCGTTCGACATAAGGTAGTGGTTCGGCAGATGTCGCTCGGCATCGTACCTCGCTCGGCATTACAGAGAGGTCAGGGTCGTTCGGCATAAGGTAGTGGTTCGGCAGATGTCGCTCGGCATCGTACCTTGCTCGGCATTGGGTGCGTTTCGGTATGGTTTAGGTCGGCTTTGATGGACTTCATGGTTCGGCATTGGAAAGTGCTTCGCTTCGACATTTGGGTGGAAGTTACTTCGACCGGGGCATGACCTAGGCCACAGGTCCGGTTACTTCGAGTCAGTACTATGGTTGCTTCGGGTCAACACCCAGGTTACTCTCGTTCGTTATATCAACCGCTCGAGGTCGGTCGTAATGATGAATATGGCTCGGCTATAGCCTTAATGGGCCCGGATTACTCAGGAAGCCCAATAACCCAGTTTTTGTCTATAAATACATCATGAGGGGGTTCAGAAAGGGGGATCTTCTTTCTGCTCTTTGACTTTCTCTTCTCAAAGGCTAAGGAACTCAGCCATTGTTAAACTTTGGATTGTAACTATAATCAATTATTACAGCAATAAAAAGGAAACTTCTGGAGTGGACGTAGGCCGGAGTTAGCCGAACCACTATAAAATCTGTTGTTCTTTACTACTTTCATTTTCATTTTTACTGTTCTTCACGTTATTATTCACTACATATATTCTATCCGTGAGCTGTGGCTGTGATTTGGTGCTCTCGCTTGGATTTGGGTGTTAGCAACCAACTTTGGCGCTAACATTTTGGTGCTCTCACTAAGAACGCAAGCACTCGGGAATTTTGGAGTTAGGAACTTGGATCCTAGAAAGTAATGGCTAGACCACCAACAAGGAAGCAAGCAGCGGAAAGGAGCTATCAGGAAGGAAGTCAAGCGGCCTCTTCTGGAGCTGGAGAGGATCATGCATCCATCTACATAACTCGGAACGAGATGCAGGTGATGATGAATTCTATGCAGGAGCAGATGATGAAACGACAAGAGGAGATGATGCAGGCTCTTCTTAGGCAATTTGGACAACCATGAACTGCAGGTGCTCAAGTTCTTGGAACTGGACCAGAGGAACTCAACCAGTGGACAGATGGAGTGATTCAGCAGGGGGCAGCTCCCAATCAAAAAATAGCTAACAATCTAGATGGACCTAGACTCGGGGGCTCACCACCAGGTAATGCTGGACCCGTTCATGGAGGGAAACCGGATGACGCTACGCGGCTTGATGTCGATAGGAGTGCAGGAGTATGTGATGAGGAATATGTGCCAGAATTTCCTCGGGGACTTGGGGGGCAACCCTTGGTTGGAAACACTGGATTGGCTGACATTATCAGGCGGACTATTCGCGGAGGTCTGACAAAAAGGGATTCAGAGGGAGTTAACAAAAGTCCGTTTACCCGGAACATTAGGACAGCTAGGAATCCGCCCAATTTCAAACTACCCACTCTGGAAGTATACAACGGGAAGACGGATCCCACCGACCACTTGATGAGGTACACTAGGCATATGGAAGTGTTGGGGGAAACAGAGGAGGTTATGGCCCGATGTTTCCCCCTGTACTTGACTGATATTGCTGCTATGTGGTTCAGACAGCTGGAGGATGGATCCATTGGAACATGGACGGAACTGGTGGACAAGTTCTCAAGTCTGTTTCGAGTTCACATAAAAAGGCCAAAGAACGTGATGACGCTAACATCAGTCAAACATAGGGCGGATGAATCACTCAAGACATTCTTAACTTGATTTAATGCAGCAGTTGCTTCGGTGGATCGGCCGGATCCATCAATGGTTCTGATGGCTGCGGTATTAGGAGTCAGAGATAATTCGGATTTCAAAGTATCGTTGATACGGGACCCACCGTTGGATCTTGGGGAATTCTTTCATGAAGCTGAGAGATTTCTTCGATAAGAGGATGCATGTTTGGACATGAGGTCAAAGGAAGTAAACATGGTTAAGGATGGAAGACTACCCGGCGAAAGCTCGGGTAAGGACAAGGATAAAGGGAAAAGGAAGCGCTGGGGAGAACCAAAGTTCTCCACTTACACAGGATTGAATGCAATATTGGAGCGGATATTCTTGGATACTCGAGATCGCCTTCCGTATCGAAGGCCGGCAAGGAGGGAGCCCTCGGAACGTGAAAGGACATCAGGAAGGCACTGTCTTTTTCATGACCTGGACGGGCATGATACTAACAGCTGCCGGCATTTGAAGGACATAATCGAGGAGCATGTAAGGAATGGTCAGTTGCGACAATATGTCGAAACTCGGAATGCGGCGGTGGAACAGGAGCAGCCACTGTCTACCTTGAACGACGAGGGCATGAGGCCCAGGAATGGTGGTCGGTTGGTCATCAACTAATCTTGGTAGTTTGGAATAAGTAATAAGCTCCGGGCAAACAGCTAAATCACTTACTCATGTACGGGGTCGGAGATAACCCTCAGGCATGCTCTGAGATGATGGATTACCGAGACGCCCGGCTTTGTGAAATCTGTTTTTTCCCTTTTGACTTGGACATTTGCTTTTTCTGGTTTGGTTTTGGAGTTTGGTTTGAACTCCCTGTTTTGCTCATTTTCTGGTTTGGATTCGGGTTTGGATGTTTGTTTTTTGGTTTGGATATTTGATATGGATTTCTGGTTTTGATTGGATTTTCCTTTGGATTTTGGCTAAAAGGTCGTCGAGCATGGACTATGCTCGACAAGGGTCCGGAGAGACCAGGATTCGGCCTAGGACTTAGGCCCTATATTATCGGTTATTATCTTAGGTCGTCGAGTATGGATTTTGCTCGACAAGGATCCGGAGTGACCAGGATTCGGCTTAGGACTTAAGCCACGACATTATTCGGTATTTAGGGACACTGAACCATAAACACCATGGAATTACTTAACATAGGTCGTCAAGTGTGGATTACGCTTGGCAAGAACCCGGAGAGGTTACAGATTCAGATATTGGCTATGAACAGCTAAGGATTTGGGCATGGACCTGGAACGGTCCCGGATTTGGACATCGACCCGGAGAGGTCATGGACGTGGTTATTGGTTGTTGGATATGGATGGATTAGAACTCGGTTGTCGAGTTCAGATGGATATGGATTTGGCTAAGTATTTGGTTACTGGATTCAAAATTGGATATCGACTCAGAGTAGTCATACATTTGGATAAGGATACGGCGATGGCACTTGGATAAAATGGATTGGATTATGAGTCGGAAAGTATGAATGGGATAACATACATGCTTCGGATATCGGACTCAAGACTATTCAAAACACACCTTCCAATAGCAAGGCATGTTTTGGGGGGCAAATGTTAACCCGCCTCTCGGCAAGGACACGGACAGGAGGATTTAACTAAGTCAACTTCTCGTTTATCGAGGCTGGAATATGATGGATTCGGTTTAAAATGATGAAGTTCACTTGGATATGTCGTTCGGTCGAGAAGTGGAGAAGTTACATGGCTCGGTCTGGAAGTCAAGGGCCGGTCGATAGTAATGTTGCTCGGCATTGCAGAGAGGTCAGGGTCGTTCGGCATAAAGTAGTGGTTCGGCAGATGTCGCTCGGCATCGTACCTCGCTCGGCATTACAGAGAGGTCAGGGTCGTTCGGCATAAGATAGTGGTTCGACAGATGTCGCTCGGCATCGTACCTCACTCGGCATCGTACCTCTCTCGGCATTGGGTGTGGCTCGGTATGGTTTAGGTCGGCTTTGATGGACTTTATGGTTCAGATTGGGAAGTACTTCGCTTCGACATTTGGGTGGAAGTTACTTCGACCGGGGCATGACCTAGGCCATAGGTCCGGTTACTTCGAGTCAGTACTATGGTTGCTTCGGGTCAACACCCAGGTTACTCTCGTTCGACATATCAACTGCTCGAGGTCGGTCATAATGATGAATATGGCTCGGCTATAGCCTTAATGGGCCCGGATTACTCAGGAAGCCCAATAACCCAGTTTTTGGCTATAAATACAGCATGAGGGGGTTCAGAAAGGGGGATCTTCTTTCTGCTCTCTGACTTTCTCTTCTCAAAGGCTAAGGAACTCAACCATTGTTAAATTTTGGATTGTAACTGTAATCGATTGTTACATCAATAAAAAGGAAACTTCTGGAGTGGACGTAGGCCGGAGTTAGACGAACCACTATAAAATCTGTTGATCTTTACTTCTTTCATTTTAATTTTTACTATTCTTCACGTTATTATTCTCTACATATATTCTATCTGTGAGCTGTGACCGTGATTTGGTGCTCTCGCTTGGATTTGGGTGTTAGCGACCAACTTTGGCGCTAACAGCCTCATAGCCACTGTGTGGTAGCTTTGAGTTTGTATTTGATATGTCGAATTTCCTCTTGAAATGAAATGTAAGTTATATTATCTGACATATCGGTACTCGCACAAAGCAATTACACAGATGGTCACTCATCAACAGCCTTATTCTTCGTGCTAGTCGACGACATTACCCCAAAGTGTCCTTGGCTAGCGTGAGTATAGAGGTGGGGCGTCACAGTGAAGTGGATGTACGTGATATACACTGAGAAGAAGTCGAGCTAAGAAGGCATGGAACAGCCCATAGACATCGATCGGACCATTCCCATGAGGTGGAGCACGACTACTGCTTGGCTCCAACTATCCAAACGCCGGACTTGTCGGCTATGATTAGACAACTTGTAAGGGAAAGCAAGGCTTAACTAATGATGATTGGAGATTTTGCGAAGCCATATCTCGTTCATTGAAAATATCTTACATGCCGAGTATCTAAGGAGGTTTAGTATGCTGTCGATGCCTGCCTATGAGGGAAAGACTGACCCCAGGCAGCATATCATGGGATATGAATGGCCGTTGGATTCCGCACGAACAGATGATGACCAAATGTAGATGGTTTCTTTAACTTTCTCTAGAATAGCAATGACATGGTTTACTGGATTACCCCTACGGTCGATCTCTAGATTTGACGATTTAGCAATAAATTTTGTGGAGCAGTTCTGTATGCATGCAACTCGCTCCAAAGATGTAATGTCCCTATCCAGTGTGATCCAGGCTCCGGGAGAATCGCCGAAAGATTATTTATAAAGATTCCATATAGCTGTCATAGAAATCAGTAATCCGAATAACCGTGCGATATTGATGACCGTAACAAGAAGGATTGTTCTAGAATCTGATTTTGGTGATTGGTTAGTTGGCAAGCCACCCGCAACATTGAAACGCTTCTATGCAAAGGCGGCTAAGTATTCTAGGAAAGAGGAAGCCAGATGCCCTAGGAAGAAGAATGTTGTAGGACCAAGTGGAGAGGGAGCTGTGATGCCCCCACCTCTATACTCACGCTAGCCAAGGACACTACGGGGTAATGCCGTCGACTAGCACTAAGAATAAGGCTGTTGAGGAGCGACCATCTGTGTAATTGCTTTGTGTGAGTACCGATATGTCAAATACAAACTCAAAGCTACCACATAGTGGCTATGTGGCCTTCGGAAACAAATATAGAAATAAGCATAACACAAATCAGTCATAGATATTCATATCACAAAGGCGGAAATAGATATGAATATAACACATAGAAGTGTACATCAAAGTAGTGGTCATACAAGATCCACTACATCATAAAAGAATAGGTACAAGTGCTAGAGAAAAGAATAATTATACATCAAGGAGTCTCTATCTTGAATGTATAATAACAAAAACTACTAAGCTAAAGTAGTTAGCCAAAAGTCAGGTGACAGACTCTGATAAGAAGTCATGCAGAAGCACCTGAAATACATCGGTCTGACCCGAGTATTATTTAAGAAGAAAATAATAAACAGATCAGTCTAGCTATAAATATCATATAAAATGAGATAGGATAAGAGATATCACAAAAACGTATGATAAAAAAAATGCCATACTGTGACAAGTATACATAAGGTAACAACAAAAATCATACAATATCTCAAATATTCTCAAACACCAAAAAGAATGTCATATTCTTTAAATTATTCACCAAAACACAAATATTGACAAAACATATCAATGCCAATCGCAAAAATCGGTAAAACACAAATTCTAAAAATCATCAACTAGAAATCCAGAAATCACAAAAAGGGGAAGGCCTGTCACAAATGGGAGCATGAAAACTCACCAACAAGTGTATCACAATTGGGTCGCTATCCCATGAACCGAACATCGACGCACCTAAAAAGATACACCCCATGCACATCGAACATCGACGAACCTAAAAAGATACGCCCCATGCCTAGTCGGACATCGACGCACCTAAAAAGATATGCCCCATGTACAGTCGAACATCGACGCACCTAAAAAGATACGCCCCATGCACCGACTTATTGAGCTGATTGCTCCACGAACGGTCCAAAGACCATGGGTCGCTAGCCCATAAAAGTGAGCCGAAGCTCTATATAACGGGGTACAGTCCCCCACGTGGACAAAGAGACATCGCACATCGCTAGTCTAAATCACCAAAGGATCATCATTGATCGATAAGAAGTGTCAATTACACTAAGCTAGTAAATAAATGAGTTTAGCTTCATGTCATATAACCACTGGATTAACTTAAATATTTACGAATAGACTGTAGATGTATACTCGAAAATTGTCACAAGAGTTCAATCGAACAAGTCCAAGAATTAACCGACGAAGTAAACGCAAGTGTTTCATACCACTTGTTTTGCTAAGCCGTTTAATTAGATTTCTCATACGAATGAGGTAAAGGTTTGTATATACTAATAGATTTGGAAATCGATTTTAAAAACGAGCTTTGTATTTAAAAGTAGTGTTGAAATCGTTTTTGTGAAAGAGTTTGAGTATCTACTACTAGTATAGAAACCTTTGTATTTTAAAGTGACAAACCAAAGAAATGATTGTAGAAACAATCAATCACCAAAAATTCACATACACGAATGTGAATTAAATCCATAAAAATCGATATCAAATCCATCAAATGGATATTCCCAAAAATCCAAAGAAAGAAGTTATCAAAGTTGATAATGAGTGATAACAACTAACCGGATCAACAAAAATCGATTAAAATTGGAAGTTCACTCAAAAAATAGGCAAAACTGAACAGTTCTAGACGTCTGGTTTTGAATCCAGACATCTGGATTTGTTTTATGGAAATTTTAAGAAAACCTCCCAGACATCTGAAATTTCGAAGCAGACGTCTGAGCCATAATCAGACGTCTGAACCTATATTTCAGATGTCTGGAATTAGTCTCTGCCATTTTATTTTTTATGCCATGTATATTTTTTCCTCCAGGTCTATAACCAGACGTCTGGACTTGATAACCAGATGTTTGGTCACCTGATCTGGGCAACAATTTGCCTAGGCCAAGATGGCCCAAACATTTCGGAAGCGATCAGACGAGCAACGAAGACTAGGGATTTATGCCAAGCGACAACCCAGCCTTATAGGCTTTTCGATACACCCCAAATATCATGTCCAAACATCCATAGTAGGATTTTCATAAAATTGGACTTCACAAACCAAAAATTGGAAAATTCACCAAATTAATTCAAAGCAAAAGCAAATGAACATGAATAGATGTTAGCAATTCATACCCAACAACAATGAAAGTTATAGACGTAGATGTGAGTTAAAGAACTCACCTTTAAACCCAAAAACAACAAGTGAGAAGCTTTTAAAACAAAAGAAAGATCAACCACACTTCAACTTCAACTCTAGAAGCTCCAATCTAAGATCATAAGCAAATATTTCCTAAGTTAGGTTATAGGAAATTTCTGAAATTGGAGAGAGATTGAGGTGGAGAAGAAGAAGGGGATGCTTACCTAAGCTTCTCCTTGATTTTAGAGCAAGAACATGAATTTCCTAATAAAACTAGGGTTTTGGAATTTTAGTTTCCAAACTTTTCCCCCATTTTTCTCTTGAGCTTGAGTGTTAGGAAATAGAATGAGTGAATGGATGAAGAGTAGAGGAGTTAGGGTATTATGACAGGTTAGTGGGCTGAAACCCAAACCCAAAGCCCAAATAGCAAAATTCTACTCAACTCCAAACATATCGATGTTTATACTCAAAAAAGTTGTAAACACTATTTTGGACTCAATGGAAGTGGTCTCGAGTCCCAGTTCGACTATTTACAAAAAGTAATATTTCAGACTTTAATCCGATTAACGATGCTATATTTAAATAAAACATTTAAATATATAAATCGTGAAATATGCGGGTTGTTACAGACTCCCCTCCTTAAAGAAATTGCGTCCTCGTAATACTTAAGAGGAAATTAAAAAGTAACAACCATACTAAGGCATAACAATACAAAAGAATAAATTTTGAAATGAGAAGTTCACCTTAAAAGAGCACGAGAGAGTAAGTTCGGATGCGTTCGCTCGATGAATTCTCTGGATTCCCAAGAGCAATCCTTAGGATTTGAGGACTATTGAACTTTCACAAGCGGAACATCTTTATTTCGAAGGCGTTTAACCTCCGTAGCAATAATATGAATATGATGTTGCTCATAAGTCAAATTTGGTAAAACTTCAATTTCTTCAATAATACTAGGCTCAAGAATAGAATCAGAATCCCAAAGGCATTTCCGTAGTTGAGAAACGTGGAACACGTCATGGATAGCAGAAAATTGAGTCGGTAACAAAAGGCGATAAACCACGGAACCAATACGTTCGGTGATGGGAAATGGATCAATATATTGAGGTGCTAATTTTCCCGATCGACTGAAACGCACAACACCCTTCATAGGTGAAACACGAATGAACACCAAATCTCCCACAGAAAATTCTAATTTCCTTCTTTGGTTATCGACATAGGATTTTTGTCTACTTTGTGCTTCTTTGATCCTATGACGAATAAGGTCAATCTTTTCTGTGGCATCACGAATAAAATCTGGACCTAAAACTAGCTTATCACCGGCTTCAAGCCAACACGAAGGAGATCTTCCAGAGTTTGATTCACACGCTCTATTTGTCCATCGGATTAAGGACGATAAGAGGTGCTAAAAGAGAAGGATGAGCCTCAAGGCTACATAAAACAAGAGATGAATATGAATTGGATTCACGATCTCGAATCTCACAAGTGGATAAAGTCTCGAGATCATTCCATTCAGATATCATCATGGAAACAACCGCTTGTTGCTTACGAATAAGGGCATTGGCAACACGATTTCCCTTTCCGGAAGTATAGAGAATATCAAGATCATAAGATGCAAGGAACTCGAGCCAACATTGTTGACGCAAATTAAGTTCCTTTTTAGAAAATAAATACTTCAAAGATTTATGATCGGTGTAGAGAACAAATTTCTCTCCCAAAAGATAATGATGCCAAATTCTAAGAGCGAAAACAATGGCCTCGAGCTCTAGATCATGAGTGGCATATCTAGTCTCGGTAGGCTTTAATTGTCAAAAAGCATATGTGATAACACATTCCCTTTGCAAGAGAATGGCACCCAAAACCAATACGACTAGCATCGGTACAAACAATAAAGTCTTGGTTCCCTTCGAGAATCACAAGAATAGGAGCATCGGAAAGGAGTTATTTTAAACAATCCTCTTTCCCGAAAAGCTAAGACATTCAAAATTATAATTAACTTTATATAATCATCTTTTTTGAAAAATTTACTTTTTTTTCCAAGTCAATTTACTATGTCTGATTATCTCATCATAGCGTTTAGGAGATTCCTATCGATAACGTTGATCAGGCGCATCGACATAATTCTTAAAGCACTCAATGGGAAAAATAACACAAAGTCATCTTCTATATGATAAACATGCCTCTTATAAAATTTACAAATATTCTTAGCTCGTTTTAAGAACAAAATCCAATCATACTTATAAATGTCTTGTTAAAAAGATTTGCAAATTTTAAATTGTTGTTTTCATCCATAATCAATAAATACAAGGATGGTCTCATCGAGATATTCGCAGAATACTCGATTCATAAGATGGATGAAATAAGCTGGACAAACCGAATGACATCACGAGTTACTCATAAGAATCATAACGAGTGCGGAATACGGTAAGTGGAATGCTACCCTCCGCAACTCGTAGCTGATGAAAACCGATGGCAAGGTCGAGCTGAAAAGACCTTAGCACCACTCAATAGATTGCTTAGGTGGTAATCCTAAGACAAGCTGAAATATACCGGAAAATTCACAAACTACTTGAATGACAAAAATAACACTTTCGTCATCATGTGGGTTTAAAGAATAAAATGATGCCACCGAATTTGGAAATCAAAATCATTACGAACAATAGAAATATGCTTAACAGATTGAGAATGTCAAAGATGGATAGTCCACACTGGACATAGGATATGGGCTTCATATCGATTAAGTTAATCGATTCCCAAAAATCATTCCGAAACCTAAGTAGCAATCGGATCGGAAAGCATAATCACATAAAATAATCTCAACATCTCCACAAAGTAAACTGAGTGTTGCGGATCCACCAATCGGATTTGCAATTCTCAATGAAGTCATCAAGCCCATAATATTTAAAGGAAATGTAACAACAAGTTCTTTCGATATAAAAGGGTGAGATGCACCCGAATCAAAAGAAATTCGAATAGGAAAATCATGAAATAAAATAATGCCATCAAGGACTAAATGAATAATACCTTGACCAAGAGAAGTGTTACTAGGGGCTTGCACAACATTTATCTTTCCCTCCTTCTTGCTTTGAAGTATGGGACATGCAGATATATGATGACTCAAACTCTTGCAATAGCGACAATAAAGGGGTTTCAGACACTCATTCGCATAGTGGTCCATAGAACCACAATTGTAGCATTGTCCACAACTAGAGGTAGGAGTCCTTGCTACCGAAGTTTCTTGGTTCCCTTTCTTGTTGGGACTGGGGCCTTTGAACTTAATAGGCCTCTTCATGTTATTGTTGAAGTTCGGTTTGGCACCCACAACTTCAACATCACTTTCTTTATCGGCCTCTTCTAGTCGAAGAGCGATATCTACAAGCTGATCGAAAGAAATTTCTAGTTTCAGAAGTAAAGGCTTTTTGAGGTTCTTATTCAACCCATACACAAACCACTGATTTTTCTTCAATGGGGTATTAATATACTCGACCCCATATTTAGAGAGAGATTCAAAAGATGTGACGTAATCTGCCATAGAAGATTCACCTTGAACAAGGTCAATAAAGCGTCGGGCTAAAGTTACTTTTTCAGCCTCCGACACAAACTTCAGTTCGAATCTTTCCCGGTATTGCTCCCAAGTAAGATCTGCTTCGATAATCTCAGAAACCAAAAGCTCATACCAATCTAATGCTCTCTCCTGGAGCATGCTAGAAGCCACTTGGACTCAAAGTGGATCAATAAGATTCATGCGGGAAAAGATGTGGTCGCATGTTCTAAGCCAAGCTTGGATTTCTATAACACTTTCGGAACCCTTGAATGGCCTTCCACCCAAATCGGTATAATCTCTGCACAAGCGTGCAAACCCAGATTTAGGATGAGTAGGCTCTGGAATGGGTCCGACGGCTTGAGCGTTCTTCACAAGATCTAAGAGCTGCTGGGCAGACATAAATACTCCATCCTGAGGAGTAGCACTGGATTGACCGGCGCTGGGACGGCCTGGTCTAACCATTTCTCTTCTTTAAGAAAAAAAAGAAAGAAGAGGTAAAAGATTATTCTCCGAATGAATATCAAACAAACTAGATTGATAAACAAGGCATCATAAAAGAAAATAGGATAGAACGGGTCCAATGACTCGAGTTAAATCCTAAGGCACGATTCCTAAGAAGGACTTAGGACATTGATCCTTGTTAGATTATTCTACATTGTTCCAAAGTTTGGCTCTGATACCAAGCTGTGACGCCCCACCTCTATACTCACGCTAGCCAAGCACAATATGGGGTAATGCCGTCGACTAGCACGAAGAATAGGGCTGTTGAGGAGCGACCATCTGTGTAATTGCTTTGTGCGAGTACCGATATGTCAAATACAAAATCAAAGCTACCACACAGTGGCTATGTGGCCTTTGGAAACAAATATAGAAATAAGCATAACACAAATCAGTCACAGATATTCATATCACAAAGGCGAAAATAGATATGAATATAACACATAGAAGTGTACATCAAAGTAGTGGTCATACAAGGTCCACTACATCACAAAAGAATAGGTACAAGTGCTAGACAAAAGAATAATTATACATCAAGGAGTCTCTATCTCGAATGTATAATAACAAAAACTACTAAGCTAAAGTAGTTAGCCAAAAGTCAGGTGACGGACCCTGATAAGAAGTCAAGCAGAAGCACCTGAAATACCTCAGTCTGACCCAAGTATTATTTAAGAAGAAAATAATAAACGGATCAGTCTAGCTATAAATATCATATAAAATGAGATAGGATAAGAGATATCACAAAAACATATGATAACAAAAATGTCATACTGTGACAAGTATACATAAGGTAACAACAAAAATCATACAATATCTCAAATATTCTCAAACACCAAAAAGAATGTCATATTCTTTAAATTATTCACCAAAACACAAATATTAACAAAACATATCAATGCCAATCGCAAAAATCAGTGAAACGCAAATTCTAGAAATCATCAACTATAAATCCAGAAATCACAAAAAGGGGAAGGCCTATCACAAACGGGAGCATGAAAACTCACCAACAAGTGTATCACAATTGGGTCGCTATCCAATGAACCAAACATCGACGCACCTAAAAAGATACGCTCATGCACAATCGAACATCGACGAACCTAAAAAGATACGCCCCATGCCTAGTCGGACATCGACGCACCTAAAAAGATATGCCCGATGTACAGTCGTACACCGACACACCTAAAAAGATACGCCCCATGCACCGACTTATTGAGCCGATTGCTCCACGAACGGTCCAAAGACCATGGGTCGCTAGCCCATAAAAGTGAGCCGAAGCTCTATATAACGGGGTACAGTCCCCCACGTGGACAAAGAGACATCGCACATCGCTAGTCTAAATCACCAAAGGATCATCATTGATCGATAAGAAGTGTCAATTACACTAAGCTAGTAAATAAATGAGTTTAGCTTCATGTCCCATAACCACTGACTTAACTTAAATATTTACGAACAGATTGTAGATTTCCACTCGAAAATTCTCACAAGAGTTCAATCGAACAAGTCCCAAAATTAACCGACGAAGTAAACGCAAGTGTTTCGTACCACTTGTTTTGCTAAGCCGTTTAATTAGATTTCTCATACGAATGAGGTAAAGGTTTGTATATACTAATAGATTTGGAAATCGATTTTAAAAACGAGCTTTGTATTTAAAAGTAGTGTTGAAATCGTTTTTGTGAAAGAGTTTGAGTATCTACTACTAGTATAGAAACCTTTGTATTTTAAAGTAACAAACCACAGAAATGATTGTAGAAACAATCAATCACCAAAAATTCACATACGAGAATGTGAATTAAATCCATAAAAATCGATATCAAATCCATCAAATGGATATTCCCAAAAATCCAAAGAAAGAAGTCATCAAAGTCGATAATGAGTGATAACAACTAACCGGATCAACAAAAATCGATTAAAATTGGAAGTTCACTCAAAAAATAGGCAAAACTGAACAGTTCCAGACGTCTGGTTTAGAACCAGACATCTGGATTTGTTTTCTCGAAATTTTCAGAAAACCTCCCAGACATCTGAAATTTCGAAGCAGATGTCTGAGCCCTAATCAGACCTCTGAACCTATATTTTAGACGTCTGGAATTAGCCTCTGCCATTTTATTTTTTTCTGCCGTGTATATTTTTTCCTCCAGGTCTATAACCAGACGTCTGGACTTGATAACCAGACGTCTGGTCACTTGGTCTGGGCAACAATTTTCCTAGGCCAAGATGGCCAAAACGTTTCGGGAGCGATCGGAGGAGCAACGAAGACTAGGGATTTATGCCAAGCGACAACCCAGCCTTATAGGCTCTTCGATACACCCCAAATATCATGTCCAAACATCCATAGTAGGATTTTCATAAAATTGGACTTCACAAACCAAAAATTGGAAAATTCACCAAATCAATTCAAAGCAAAAGCAAATGAACATGAATAGATGTTAGGAATTCATACCCAACAACAATGAAAGTTATAGACGTAGATGTGAGTTAAAGAACTCACCTTTAAACCTAAAAACAACAAGTGAGAAGCTTTTAAAACAAAAGAAAGATCAACCACACTTCAACTTCAACTCTAGAAGCTCCAATCTAAGATCATAAGAAAATATTTCCTATGTTAGGTTATAGGAAATTTCTTAAATTGGAGAGAGATTGAGGTGGAGAAGAAGAAGGTGATGCTTACCTAAGCTTCTCCATGATTTTAGAGCAAGAACATGAATTTCCTAATAAAACTAGGGTTTAGGAGTTTAAGTTTCCAAACTTTTCCCCCATTTTTCTCTTGAGCTTGAGTCTTAGGAAATAGAATGAGTGAATGGATGAAGAGTAGAGGAGTTAGGGTATTATAATGGGTTAGTGGGCTGAAACCCAAACCCAAAGCCCAAATAGCAAAATTCTACTCAACTCCAAACATATCGATGTTTATACTCAAAAAAGTTGTAAACACCATTTTGTACTCAATGGAAGTGGTTTCGAGTCCCAATTCGACTATTTACAAAAAGTAACATTTCATACATTAATCCGATTAACGATGCTATATTTAAATAAAACATTTAAATATATAAATCATGAAATATGCGGGTTGTTACAGAGTACAAAGTAACATTGTAGTAAAGAAGTCTGGTGACAGTTCTGGAAAAGTTCAAGTGAATGTCCAAAATAAACCGAATCAGCAAAAGAAAGGTGGGGATAGGAGCCGAGAACGGAAGAGGAATTCTTGAAGAGGAATGCCTAGGATTCCGATGTATGATACCTACACGCCATAGAATACTTCTCTAGAGAATGTTTATTTGTCTACCTGTAATACCATGCAGTATATGAAGCCACCTCTGAAAGAATCAACGGAAAAGCAGAAACAAACTGAAAAATATTATCGGTTTCTCGAATGTTATGGTCATAACACAAATGAGTACAGGCATCTCCAGGATATTATCGAAAAACTAATTCGAGAGAGAAAGTTACAACAGTTTGTAAAAGCCCCACAGGATGGTAGGTAAGGGACATCCGACCCCAACCGAGGACAAGCAACGCATAGGGCTAAGGAGCCTGGGAGGACTGGTAGAAGATTAGTAATCAATACAATAGTCGGAGGACGGCATTCGGTTGATAAGAGTTAGCATGAGATGGAGCGTTATGCTAGCACGATCAAGCATGTGGATTTTGAATATTGTTCGAGTATAGAAGATGGAGCTCTTGCAAAATAGCAACGTACAATGACAGATGACATTGTGTTCAGAAACAGAGAAGCAGATAAGGTAGAGGCACCGACGATCGATCCAATGGTCATTTCGGCCATGATCGGCCCCGCCTTAGCGAGGAGGATTTTGGTTGATTGTGGAAGCTCTGTAAATATAATTTTCAAAAAATCTTATGATTAGATGAGGATAGAAGCCAAGGACTTGAAATCATCAAAAGCCCACATTCATGGCTTTAACGATGTTGCAACCAAGGCTGTTGACTATGTTGAATTTCCCGTGGAGTTGGGAGAAGGTGATCGCAGGAGAGTGCGGATTATGCCATTCATTGTTTTGGATGTTGACATTCCATATAATGCTTTTCAGGGACGACCGGCCCCAACTGAGTTTCGAACGGCTCTTGCCCCATGGTGTGTGACTTTGAAGTTTCCAATAGATAATAGTGCTGGAGTTGTTCATGGAGATCAAGCGACCGGACGTGCCTTCTATGTAGCCGAATTGAGGGATGCTCAACAAAAGGAGAATGGTAAGGGTGTGGACAAGTCTTTCCGCCCCCAAGTCACTGAAGATTGACAACTAGTGCCTGAGCCTTGGCTCAGGCACCATAGTCTGTTCTATAAAGACATGGATCTAAGTGGAAAGGCTATATTTGGGGCTATATGGAAAAATCGTAGCGGTAGAAATCTGCTATGAGATGTAGCAGGGTTATAGCGAGGTAATAGCAGGGCATTAACTATATAGGCACCGGCTGAGCTGATGATTGACATCACGGTTAGCCACAATGACCCTTCTTGGATCCTAAAGATCGGATCACATCTCAGCCCCCTGATGACGAAGGAACTTGCTGGTTTTCTCTAAGCGAATCTTGACGTGTTGGCTTGGACTCACTCTGACATGTGTGGGATCTCTCCTACCATTGCGAGCCATGCATTGAATATCGACTCGAGGCATGTCCCGGTGAAATAGAAAAGGCATGGCATGGATCCGAAGAGATGTGCCGCTCTTAAAGAGGAGGTTGATAGGCTCAAAGACAATGGGTTTATTCACGATGCCCTCTACCTCAAGTGGGTATCTAATCCTATACTTGTGAAAAAGGCAAATGGGAAATGGCGGACATGCATTGATTACTCGGATTTGAACAAGGCATGCCCGAAAGAGAGTTTTCCCCTTCCAAGGATCGACCAGCTGGTAGACTCAACCGCGCGACATGAATTGCTATTTTTCATGGATGTGTACTCAGGATATTACAAAATCCCAATGCACGTTCCCGATCAAGAGCACAGCAGCTTCATTATCGATGTGGGATTGTATTAATATGTAGTAATGCCATTTGGACTGAAGAATGCTGGAGCAACCTATCAATGTTTAATCAACAAAATGTTTAAAGATCAGATCGGAAAGACAATAGTGGTATACATGGATGATATTCTCATGAAGTCATAACGATCTAGCGACCACAGTAGAGACTTGGCAAAAAATTTTGATATCCTCAGATATTACAAAATGAAGATCAATCCCTTGAAGTTTTATTTTGGAGTTGCATTAGGAAAGTTCTTGGGTTTCATCATTAATGCCTATGGAATTGAAGCTAATCCCGAGAAGATCCAAGCTATTAGCAACATCCAAGCGCCAAAGACCATCAAGCAAGTACAGAGCTTGATGGGGAGGTTGTCGCCCTGAGTTGATTTATTTCCAGAGCTACCGATAAATGCATTCCTTTGTTTGACTTGATTAAAATAGGGAAAAGGAATTTTGAATGGACACAGGATTGTAAAGGCGCATTCCAAACTTTGGCGAACCACTTAGAGAGACCTCCCATCTTTTCAAAGTCGATAGATCATGAAGACTTGTATATCTACTTAGTCGTTTTGGTACATGATATAAGTGCCACACTATTTTGCAAAGAGAATCGAATCCAGAGACCGGTCTATTATGTTAGCAAGCGGTTAATAGGAGCTAAAAGTAACTATATAAAGATAGAGAAATTGGCATACTACTTATTAATTGCCTCACGAAAGCACCGTCCCTATTTTCAGGTTCGTCCTATCAATGTTTACACCGACCGGCCATTACGATAGGTCCTACATCGACCTGAGACGTCTAGAAGGTTGCTCAAGTGGAATATCAAACTGAGCCAATTCGACATCACTTATCTTCCTTAGAGGGCTATTTAGGAACAGGCATTGGCGGACTTTATAGTAGAATTTACTACATAGGATGATTTCCTAGAGAGCGGTGGAACCCCTAACATACAATGGAAGTTGTATATGGATGGAGCATCTAATGAACGTTGTTCTAGAGCTAGAATTGTGCTGGTAACTCAAAAAGATCGGTCAATTTGCTATGATTTAAAGCTTGATTTCCCTAAAACGAACAACAAAGCTAAGTATGAAGCTTTGATTGCTGGACTTAAACTCATCAGCGAACTGGGGATAAAATCTCTTGAAATCTTTTACGACCCAGAATTGGTAGCATACCAAGTTAGGGGAGATTACTAAGCAAAAGAATAAGGACTCATTATGTACCCTACTCGAGTCCAAGAGCTATTGACCGACTTCGAGTACTATGATATTACGCATATTCCTCAGGATCAAAACAAAGAGGCCGACTTATTGGAAAAGTTTGATAGCACCGGGGATGCACAACAAATGGGCTTGGTCCCAATCGAAGCACCGAATGCTCCGAGAATAAACCTTATGGAAATCAGTTGGGTGCTAGAGATAGAGCCTGAGAAGGAGTCATGGATGACTCCGATTAAAGACTATTTGCTACAGGTAGTTCTTCCTGAACGGAGGAATGAAAAATGACAAGTCCTTCGCAAAGCTTCACGAATATCATTCTGGAAGGAGTTATGTATAGAAAGGGTTTTTCCGTCCCCCTGCTCTGGTGTATCGCTCATGATGAAATAAAATGAGTCCTAAAGGAAGTTCATGAAGGGGAATGTGGCGATCACAGTGGGGGTCAAACCCTAGCAAAGAAAATACTCGTTACGGGTATTTTTGGCCGACCGTCAATCGAGATGCTGTTGATTATGCAAGGCGATGTGATGAGTGCCAGATGTATGCAAAAGTTCCGAGAGCTCCGGCAACAGAAATCATACAAATGGTCAGCTTATGGCCATTTTTCACATGTGGCATAGATATTATCGGTTCCTTACCAATCTCCAAAGGTGGTGCAAAGTACACTATTGTCGCAGTTGATTACTTCACCAAATGGGCCGAAGCAGAACCTTTAGCCATGATCACGACAAAGAAAGTAAGCAACTTCATTATCCAGAACATCATCTGTCGTTTTGGTCTTCCATGAACTATTGTAACAGATAATGAGACTCAATTAATAGTGCTGAATTCAAAGACTTCAGCCGTCGACATCATATTGAAAAAATATTTGCGCCAGTTGCTCACTCCCAAGAAAATGGACAAGTTGAAGCTGTGAACAAAATCACAAAGTCCATTCTGAAGAAGCGTTTATAAAAGGCTATAGGAAAGTGTGTGGATGAACTCCCGACAGCACTATGAGCTTATAGGACCACCCACAAGTCCACGACTGGCCATACTCCATTTGCTCTACTTACGGCTCTGAAGCCGTAATTCCTGTTGAACTCGAAGTTCCTTCTCATCGAGTGACCTACTATGATCCCAAAATGAATAGAGATCTCCTCTTGGAATCTCTAGATTTTGTAGATAAGCAGCGTGAAGAAGCTAATTTGAGAGCAGCTGTACACCGGCACCGAGTCGCCCAATACTACAACACTATAATCCAACCTAAAACCTCTGAAATCGGTGATCTCGTCTTGAAATGAATTTTTCCTGCCCCGTCGCGTATGAATCCTACTTAGGAAGGACCATACATCATTGAACAGAGGCTTGAAGAGGGAATTTTCAAGTTAGCTCTTCAAGCTAGTGACTGTTGATGGTGTCTCACTCCCAAGAGCGTGGACTAGCGAGCATTTATGACGCTATTTCACTTAGTTTATTCTTTTTCATTCAGTTGTATTCAATTTTCGAATTTTCTTTAGCATTTAATTTTCCACATATTTAATAAGACAAATTATGTCATTTCTTTCCATTTGGAAAATAAAATTTGAATTTTCCTTCATATCTGTGATTGCTGTAACATTTCATATTAGTTACGGTACCCGACTAACTAATATTGATATGTCCGAGCAGATTATCCGATTTTGGAGCTAGCCACTTACATAAGTTTACAATTGAATTAAACAAAAATAGAATGGTCCGACCGTTCATTTGATGATTCTCGCTAACATCCCGATGGAAGGAATACCTAATGAGGAATGGATGTGACTCGACCATCCGATAACCAAATTAATCCTATCAAGTGATAGGACAAATATGAATCAAAAGGGATCGTGATACGATCGATCGCTCGCAAAGTTAAACCTCGGACTTAGGGGAAAATCAATCAATTAAGGAAAGTATGGTCCGACTATTTTCCAAAATAACCCTAACTCCCCGGAGCATGGACCAGAGTATAAGCATGAATGGCTGTGATTTGACCGCCCGCTAACTAACTCATATCCCCAGAGATGCGGATATGAGTATAAACAAATTGATGAGTGCGGTTCGACCACTCATTATTCTATAAACTCTGACCTGAAACTGACAGAAGGAGTATGAACTCGCTAAGGATGGAGTTCGACCATCCACTATCTAACTACACTAACCCAAGACTAGTGGTAGGAGTATAATTACTCAAGTTATTGAATTTGACAGCGTAGCACTGGGACTCGAGCCAGGTGTTTAATACAACTTAAAGCCTCGACCACATGGAGGCCTTGAGTAAAAATTAATGGACGATTGTTCGAATTAATGAGCAACAAATTACAAGTACATTGAATGGAAAAGTAATAGCTCGAGTACTTAAACAAAATTCACATAAGAGTTCGACAGAAAACAAATAACTTCTATTTGCGTACTAAACTTCAAAATTATGGTATAAGTTTATTCAAAAGCGAGGGTCGTACCCGCACAATCACGGCCAACAAAAAGAGAAAAACAGCTATACAAGCTATATACAAACTAAGCCTGAGTCATGGCTATTTCCTCTGCCCTTTTTCTCTTTTGGATTTTTAGGAGTGACATCACCCGAGCTTCTACTTGTTCTTTTTTTCGATCCTTTACCGCCCATGACCGGAGAGCTCTTAATGGTTGGAGGGATTTTTTTGCGAACCGACCCATCGGTTGGAATGACTTGTAGTGGAACGAGATTTGGATCGTCGATCTCCACGTCAACGAGTTCAGGCTTAGCTTTTTTCTTTAGCAACTCCTCTTTCTCTCGATAAGCTCTTTTAAGCTCAGTTCATCGTTATGTTCAATGGTGTCAATAATCACAACATCATCTGATTCATCTGGAAACGGCGGGTCATTAGCTTTATCATCATAGAGTGCTTCGATAACTTGAGCGTCACGCCAAGGAGCGTCGGAGGCTGCCAGAATCTCAGTAGATGACGATTGTTGCTCCACGGTGGCATCACTTTTTGTAGTTTGGCTGGGATCTGAAAGACCTATAGATTCACGGAAATAAGAAAGTAAGCCTATGACTATTGGGCATGAAGAATGAAATATCTCAAAAATGGAGAATAAAGCTGGATATCTACATCCGACCGACTCTCAGTTGTCGCTGGAGTACTCCCCTTTTGAATAGGAGTCAGCACCTTCGATTGATAATCGGGTGTGTCCAGATCGTAGCTTATATCCTGTCCCAGGCCGAGAGAAACTGATGCTCCGGCTGCTTGAGAAGAGGAGGGGCCCTTGGGATCGGACTCCGAAGACTCAGCGGCATTTTTTCCTTTGCCGGAGGGTGCTTGGATGTCAAAGTATCGGAGTATTGCAGCAGCAAGGTCTAAAGATTCATCCTCGCGAAGAATCTCCCGTACTAGCTTCTCTTCGTACAAATCATCTTCACCGAGGGTTTTCTTTTTCATTTCGACAATGTATTCCCAGGCCTTAGCGAGCATCTCAAGGTATTCCTTTCCAAGAAAACTCAAATCGTGATGGATAAGGACTTTAGCTTTATATTCAATGATCTCATTTCGACCGGCTTCTTTGGCATCTTCTAACCGGGCCTCAATCTATTCTCTAATCTCATTGCGGCCCGCTTCTCTGGCCTCTTCCTTAAGGACTTCAATGTGAGCAAGTTGCTTGTCAAGGTTAATTTTCAGTCCCCAAGCTTCAGCAAGCTCTTTGCATTATCTTTGTGACTCCTCCTGAACTTCAATTTTCTCTTCCCTCTCTTTTTTAAGGAGTTCTTCAAGCTCCTCAATGCGGCGAGCCAAAATAATTTTCTCTTTTTGCAAAGTATCTTTTTCCAAAGCAAGCACATCACTACGGTTGAGGGCAATATCAAGTTCCTTTTTGTGGGCAGCTTTTAGATGACTCACCGCCTCATATGTTTCTTTGGCACTTTTTTCTGCCTCGGTTAGCTTCACTATCAACTCTGAGATCTCATTGTCTTGATGTTTAATTATATATTTATCATGGATCGCCTCTAGCTTGAGATGATCGATTTCATGCTATCTCTCGATAGACACCTCAGAGATCTTTTCGGCTAAGTTTTGGAATGATTCATGTTGCACAAAAACATCATTGACGCATACAAGGGAACTTGCTTTAGCATTCCCTGGGATTGTATGAAAGGAAAGAAGGAACTTAAGCCCATCGAAGCAAATCTTTGGGAAATTGACCTTAAGTTCGGCCAAATTTATCATTGTGGAAGCCTCAGGAGCCATAGTCGGCAAAGATGGATCAGAAGCGATAATTGGGCATTTGCTCGACCTACGATCATGGGACTATTTGGAGCTAGATGAACCAGAATACTGCTCAGGCGGTACACCAACTTGAGGACCATGAAAAGAAATCTGATCGCCACTGTGTACAAAAAGATTAGGCTGAACTTCCTGATGAGACGACTAAGACTGGGACTTATGTTCAGAAAATGAAGATTCCCTTGAACGATGACTTCTTTCCCAGCCATCATCTCTCTCTCTCTCTACGCCTACCCGATCCTGAACCACGACTGGATCCGTACTGCGTCGGGGAGCCGCTCAAACAATCAAAAGCACGGGATTGAGACATCACACATGTAAACCAAATAAAAGTATATAAGTGACCATTGAACAAAACATAGATGAAAATAATGCAGTGAAATGCGCATGATGATGAGTGTTCTAGTGTCCCCCCGACAGACCAGTTGCTGCAGCCTTGCTCATAGGAGTTTCCTCCCCTTTGCCGGTGGGAAAAATGCCGTCACCACTTCTGGTGGGATAATTGTGCCCTCCAATACTGATGTTAGGGAAGTCATAAGTCATGATGTCATCAGGGATTGGAAGGATCGAGAACCCTTCCATCGAGCTTTCTAAATGTTGAGTGGAAGACTCTTTGTCGATGGAAGTGATAAAAACTCAGGCTCTTTAGCATTTTTTTCCTACGGAGTTTATATGCAAGCATTTTTCCTCTCCTTACTAGCATGTGAAGTTGTGTGCCTTATGATGGTTCAACCACGGGCACATTGCCTGGACCTATGTCAGCATCGCCAGGCTGGTTGACTTTGGCAACCCTAATTTCACCCTCTTCGGCATCATCCTGAGTCCCCTCGATTGGGGGCACGATAGGGTTATTGGCATCGTTTTCTTGTTCTGCAAAATTACTAGGTTGTGCAGCACTTCCTAGAAGCCCAATGCTACGGCCTTCTTCCAACAGCCCAAACAGAGACAGCCATTCATCGGTTACATGGGTTCTAATGTCCCTGTCTTCAACCAGGGTGGCACGAATTGCAGAAATTGCCCTAGAGAAACTATCGCCCTCTTGACGTGGATAGACACCTATCGATTTTCAAAATATTAGTTGGTTCAGGATATGACTTGGACTAAAGAATTTGAGAGTAAAGTGAAGACGACACTTACGTCCTTCCAACCATCGCCTTGCAAAGCCAGGCGGACATCAAACATAGAACCATTCATGTTTAAAGAGGCTGAGTTTGTTCCAAGCGCCTGTTAAGACTTGACAGTTGAACGAAGGCTCGAGGAAAGTGTAGGAAAGGCTTCCTATCCATCGTTTGAAGTTGTAAATAAACCTAGTCCTCAAGAGATGGCGGGCAGAACAAAACATTCATGAACAAGAAGAAAGTGCCATGAAGAAAGGCATAGGTGTTCGCGTATAGTTGACCCAGAGCTATTTCGAGATATTTTAGCATCTTCGAAATAAAAGAATTGAAGGGCGGCACGCATCTAGACCAACATATGAACTTATTGCATGTTGTAAACCCCTTCGGAGGCAAATGAGCCATGTTGTTCATCGAAGGAACCGGAACGTCTCCAAACAGAATGCCATGTCTAGAGCATAGTTTGCGATGAGCGGCCTCACCGATCCTGGAGGCTTGGGAATCCATCGGATTATATAAAAACATTGCGATTTCTACGGCATCGGGGGCTTGACTTATATCTTCCGCCGAGAGGATGGGAACATCAGAGAAAAGGTCGGCTGACAGGCCGTAAACCTCCGGTTGTTCAGTTTGACGATCGGGGAAAAGTCAGCCAGATACATTTGCGGAACTAGATTTGGCTCTGGGGTTGCTATGTTGTGAAGTTGGTCCAGATGACATTACAGCTCGATGCTCTAAAGTTTGGAGTCCATATAAACTAAATGCAGTAGATAATCGAGATTAGAAAATTTTACTTGTCCCCCATGTTAAGTGTAAGCTAGTGTAGTGCAGTGTCATGTAGTGCAGAGATAAGCAGTTAAAAACAAAAAGCAAAAGTAAATGGCAAGACTTTGGATTTCGACCACACTAACCATCGTCACTGACCGTCTTAACAGGCGAGTAGATTAATCGGTTGTGTAAGCTTTGGAATCAATCATCGGCATATCGAAGTATGAAATCCATTATCAAAGTCAGTATGTTAAGTTTTAATTCAAGTTCTAAGTCCCAGGAGTTTGATCGTTCAATTTCGAGTTCAATATTGGATATGCTTATCCTGTTGTTCATTATCGTCATATGTTCAAACAAGTGCATATGGATTAGTTTTCGAGTTAAATTCAAAACTTTGGATCGGCCAAGTACAAATAGCCGACCCCTATATATGCCGATCCCTATTCTAAAGCGAGATAACCGATCCCTCTCTCCAAAATATTCACGCCGATCCCTTTCTTTGATAACAACTGATCCCTTCATCTATAACACACCAACAAAACCATTTATCCCTATCCTTCACCATACTACCAACCCCTCTATGAAATCCACAAACAACTAATCCCTTTCCTTCAACGTTCTCATGCTTTCCCTTAGATATTCTAACTGATCTCTAAATCTCCCTTATCCTACGTTCCTTTCTTCCTCCTTTTTTCCTACTTTGTCAAACCCCGCTCTATCATACGTCTCATCTCCCCTAAACAACTTCGACCATCACCTCTCCACCGCGGCAAACTCCAACCCATCCACCAATGTAATAGAACCCATCATCTCGTCATAAAATTAAAGGTTAAAGGCGAGCAAACGTACCTAAGTGTATGGAGAATGAGCTGGTCAAGGAGAAGTATTGGATTACAATTCAAATTGAAGATGAAATGATGATCCAAAGTGAAATAGGAAGGCGAGTTTATGGATGAAGATGGTGTTTGATTTGAGAGGAAGGGGGTCGGGTTTTCAAATTAATAGGGGATGGTTCGGAACCGAGCTTTAAGGAAGAAAGAAAGTAAAAAGAGAGGAGATGACAAAGTGAAGGTTGAGGGGGAAAAGTGCAAGTTTATATATGGGAACAAGGGTTCGGCCCGCGTCTTCGTTCTCTATGAGGTCAAAATAAAGGAGGGAGGGATCGTCTAGGAGAATGCCAATCCCTATAAGTGTATAAAAAAAGAAGGAGGGAGGGATCAGATAGGAGAAATTCGATCTCTATATACGTATAAAAAAAGGGAAGAAAATAAGGGATCGGCTATGGGCTTTTGTACATGTAAACATGGGCATGAAAATTATGCAAAGCACGTATATTCAAAATGCAATGAAATCGCATTTAACTCAATGGAAATTGGCGATGACCCATGAGCGTACGAACACGTCCAGGAGCCAACGACCAGAACATGTACCTAAACGTGCATATGTATGTTCTAAAGGTTCAATTTTTGAAATCGACCAAAATTGGATTCAACCCTGAAGTTTTCAAGTTCGAGACTAGATCAGATAGCCAAAGCTTACTAGTCTCGTAGAACTAGACCAAGCTATTAGCTAACAGAATATAATCCTTGATTTATACCATTAGGAATCAACCAAATGTCATGACGATCAAAGAGAGATACAATGCTTTGGGAAAATGGTTTGGCAGAAGGATAGTGAATATTCAGAAAGCTGGATGGATTTCTCTCCGATGACTCTAAGAAGCTTGGATTCAAAGCACGTCATGTTCAGCACTTGACGTACTTTAGGGGCCAAGTGTTATCCAGCATTTTGACCTGGCTATATTCGAACTAATTGGACAAGTTAGATTCGACTGTCATCAAGGCCAGTAAGTCCAGGGCGATGATTGTAGGGTCTAGAAGTCAGGTACAGATGGTAATATGAAGCCATGATTGAATGGAGTTAAAAAGTATGCAATACAAAACATTCGAAGTATGGAACATGGTTCAACATATAGGAGGGATCGACTATAATCAGCCTCCAACATTGGGATCGGTATGTCTCAGGAAGCAAGTGCAGTTCAATAGAAAACAATTAATATCTCAATATCCACAAGTCCAATGCATATCAAATTTTGTGAGCAAGATATAGGGACCCTATGGAGCCTATCCTAAGGATCGCACCTCAAAAGGATGGAGTAAGAGGGGTCGGCCCTCTTCCTTCAATAGGGATCGGTTAAAAACAGAAAACAGTTCACATTGAAGTAAAGACCGAGCAATAACTCAAGTTCTACTAATCAAATTGGCATGAAACTTGGAGGCTAAGCATATTTAGACATGGGGAAGCTACCATAGGGATCGCACCCCCAATTCCTCTAAAAGAGGGATCGGTACATATCCCTATTCTTTGGGATTTGGGCCATGCGATCCCACTTGCGGGTCCATATGATTTTGGAGATCCTTCTGCCGAATTTTTAGGGAGATATTTCGTCGTCTTCATCTATAAATACATGCTTGGTTGTTTATTTTCATGGACTTTTACACTGCTAGTTAATTTGTACTCTATTGTAACTAAGGAATTTCATCTGATCTCTATTGTATTCAGATTACAAAGTGATTAATAAAGCTTTCTATTCAAAGTGGATGCAAGCAAACAACGCCGAACCACTATAAATCACTGTGTTCGTGTTATTGCTTTTTGCAACTATTTCATTGCTTTTTCCTCTGTTTTCATTTTATATTCTTCATTTATTTCTCTTCAAAAATTCTATTGGGTGTTTGAGCCAATTTTTGGTGTAAACATTTTACGTAGATCGTTTCTCTTTTTCACATAGTTTTGATCTGAAAATTCAAGTACATGACTTTAGGGGCATTTTACATAGTTCCAAATCAAGACCTATCACTTGATTCTTAACGGAGAACACTTGATGAGGGTTCTTGATAGGGAACCAAAGTTTTCTATTATATTATATGACTATGTAAGGAGAACGAAGGGTCCTAATCAAGGAGCCTAATCGAAGTCCACGCTAGTGAATCGGGTGAGTGAAACTAGTTCGGAAGTGAAGTGGTATATTCGAGCAGAGATCGAATCAGATTTGCATATTTGGGGACGAAATTCTTTTAAGTGGGGAAGAATGAAACGACCCGGAATTTTATCTTTTTAATTTGTGAATATTTAATTCGATTTAAATATTTAGTTAATGGTTTTTATTAAGTAAAATACCCTCATTTTAGTTTTAATTAAAAATGGAAAATTTATTTTAAATTTGGTTTACATAAATAAATAGTTCAACGGGAAATTGGAAATGTGACCAAAATGCAATTTTCGGATTTTCAGCTTTTCATCCAACTACAAGTTATTTTAAGTTGTATTTTTTTTTGGTTTTAAAACAACATTTATAAATGTAAACACTTGTATTTGGATAATATTAAATTTTTAAAGGTGTAAAATTATATTCAAATTTAAAAATAAGAAAGATGTAACATATGGGTTCCTTAAGAAATAAGTAAACCAAAGAAATAGATGAAATCACTTTTTACCTAATGGAAAGTTACTTAAGTACATAAAAACACCTTATTAACCAAGGGGTTTTCTAATGCATGTCCTTTGTGAGTTGGTGTTTGAGTTGAAAAGCATCTTTTAATTTTTCTTTAATTTTTTAAAATCGACTTTAAATAATCATATCCACCTTTCATCTTCTCTTCATTTTTTTCAAACCTTAATTTTTACTAAACTTTTTTCCCAAATTTTCTCCATTCCTTTAAACTTAAAAATCTCATCTTTTTGGTTCAAAACCTTCATTTATTCAAGAATCAAATTTTGGAGAAGCTTAAGGATGGATCTAGCAAAACAAAAACAAGAAAAATAATAATAGTGAGAACATTAAACTATAAGCTTGTTTTATACATTTGAAAAATAAAAATGGATTAGTAAATCAAATGAATATTATTTTAAATAATAAATTTATATATATTGGTTAATAAAATTGTTTGTTTGAAAGTTTGTTAAAAAATTCAAATTCTGGTTAACCTTGAATTGAAAATAGGCTAAATAACTTACTGTAAAAAACAAACTATATTTCATGTTCACTGTATTCATGAAAACAATGTTTCCCTTATCTTCAAAATTCGATATCTCACAAACTATGTTGAATTTTCATACAATGTCAAATAGTAAGTTGTTTATTTCGACCTATAGTATATTTTAAAAATAGTTTTGGTGTTTTTAGGTATATATATTTAAAGAAATTGGAAAAATATAGTAAGTAAATTAAAAAGGCAAGATTTTTAGCAATCATAATTCGACGAACGAGTTATATTATCTTGTTTGTCTCGTCACTTTGTGATTTTAGTAGTATCTGGGTGATTTTTAAGTTTGGGATTTGGTTTTGAAAGGGAGTTGAACGGAACTAGGCATAATGAGAAATTCTAACGAGCTTGTTTGCGATGGGATGAGTGGTCGTGACTGGAGGAGCCTTGGAACATGGGGAAACCTTTGACGATGGTTGCAAGATCTCGGGAGGAGTGTGGTTGTGGGTCGAGCTCCGATTAGGGTTTTAGTTCATGTGGGGGTATGGGTTTGAACGCGGTTGATTTGGGGGTGGTAGGATGCGTCAAGTGACAAAGGAAGGAGGGAGAAGGTGTTGGACAGTTTCGGGAAGCGAACGGTGGTGGTAGCACAGTCGTAGGAGGTCGAAAGTGATGGTGGTGGATGATTTTCCGTTGCGTCTTCCAGATCCCATTTTGGTTCAGTTGCATGGGTGAGTTTGAGTTTCAAGTGGCCGAAGGTTTCATCGAGGTATGGGTTGTGGTAAGCATGAAGAGGCCAACTGAGGGGCGACAACATCGCAATGGATCGTCGACCGAGGTGCTCGTGCACATGCACGCACACGCGTGTACGCGTACATTTCTGTGTTTGGTTCCAGGTTCATTCCTAGAAGTGTTTAGTTAGAGTATATAGGAGGGAAGAAGGGGTTTGAGTTAGTTGGGCCAGGTTTGGGCCAAGTAGGGTAGGTGTGTGTTTAATTTAATTAAGTGTTTATTTAATATAAATTAAAATTTTAAAATTAAATAACTTGTTATATTTAAATCCGTTCGACCAATAGATTTTGACGTTAGGTTCGTATCACCTAGTAGATCACATCTATAAGACATTGACAGAATTTGTGAAGAGAAAATTATTTGATATTTAATAGGCATAGAAAATAATTACACCGATCAATAATTATAAATTATCACCGAAACCCTGTTAGCAGAATAAAACTCCATTCTGTTATATCTAAGTTAAATAGATTATAGACATTTACTTAGCAGAATAAATCCCCATTCTACTATTATGTGAGTTTGGATATTTATTTATCTGCCGGTTGATTTATATTGATGTGTTATCCATCGATGTTGTATGGATTTTATTTACATATCTGTCATTTATGTAGATACTTGTATTTCGACTTAAAGGTCGATTTGAATATAATGGTAGCTTATTTAAGTACCATTGGGATTTGTCGAGCCTCTTAAAAATTGGATAAGCTATGGATATGAGATCAATTTTTGGTATTACAACAATTTAAGATAGATTGTTAAATTAATTGATATTATGGAATTGTTATCTCATTAGTATTATTGAAGTTTAATTCAATTTAATAAAGTTTAGTTAATTTAATTCAAGGGTTTAAGTTAATTATTTATTTAATTAAATGTTTTAAGTTAATAATAAATGGTTTAAATTAATTTATATTTTATTAATAATGGCTTAAAGTTAATTATTTTTTTAATTAATAATGCTTAAGTTAATTATTATTTTAATTAATAGAGTTTTAGTAATTATTATTTAAACGTTTAAGTTAATTATTATTTTAGTTAATAATGATTAAAAATAATTATTCTTTTCATTTGTGGTTTGTCTTAAGTTAATTAATCTTATAATTAATGATGTTTATAAGTTAATCATTTTAAATAGGTATTTATAGTAAATTAATTATTTTATTTATAAAGTTTTACCTTAATTGATTAATTACGTTATAAAAGTATTTAAGTGTATTAATTACTTAATAAGGAGGTCTAAACTTAAATAACCATTTATTTAAGTAGTGTTTAAGTTGATTAATTAATTAAATGATTTTTGTTTTGAGTAAATTATTTAATTAGTTTATAAATGTGATTATTAACTTAAGGATATGCTTTCCAATAATAATATTGCTTTATAAAAAGCGATTTAAGCAAATAAGTTTGTTTCTAAAGGGTGTTCTACTTGGTATAAAGAACCAAGTAATAAAGTTATATTTTGAAAGAGAATCTTTGATTTTGGAAAGAAAGATAGGATTTATAAAGTTTTGATTGGATCATTTATTTTAATTAAGTTTGGAATCAAATAAATGATTAGTCCTTCTTAATTTTGGTGGTAGGGAAGCAATTCTCTACTCAACGCCGAGAGACTAGTTGTTTGGGGATTCATAATTAACTAGGTTTCAAAGACTTATGATTTGATTCGTTTAAAATGAATTTGAAATAATAAATCTATCTAAATTGGTTTGTGAATATACTTATACTAGTAAGATAAGTATATGAATTATTTTGGGTAAATGACTAATGAGATTTAATTAATAAGATATTAATTAGATGAGGCTTATTAGTTTCCATGGGAAATTAAATCTATGTTTGGAATGTGTGTTTATTTGATAGTTAAATAATCGACTATCAAAACTAGACCAAAATATAACTTTGGAAATATTTAGAAGAAACATGTGAGTTATATGGCACAGTCATCTTAGATGATGTTGTACTGTGCATATAAATCATGTTTTGTTCTCCTAGGACAAATGGTTGGGAGATCCTTCCACTTAAATGGTTAGGGGGTGATTCTCGCTCTTATCTATTGTCTATTTAATTCCTAAAGAACCGGGAATGAGTCAACCGGAAATTCTCGGTTATTGGTTCGAAGAGACCGGGATCAGATATATTATCCGAAAACCACTTCGAACCAACATAAGTGTTCGAATGGAAGACATCTTGAAGATGATCGAAGATGGAGATTTTGAATTGCAAGGGATGCTTGCAACTAATCCCGAGGGTGATTCCAAAATTGATGTAGTAGAGGTAGTTCCTTCGGTTTCATTCAGACCTAGAACGAACTTATATGGATGAATGTTGGCATTGCATTTCTTTCTAGGGGGCAGTGTTAGCATTCCAAGTGGAATTGCCATCTAAAAGGTAAAATGTAGCCTCGAGGGTGACAACCAGCCTCCTTGACCCTCTGAAATTGACACTAATACATCCTCGGTATTCACATGCTACAAATCAAAGTGCTGGAGAGGCAAATTATCATGGGGTAAAAGAAAAGAAAATAGAATAGAATCTTACACAAATGGGATAACATATATTATTTCAATATACATACATGCAGACATACATACATACATACATATAATATATCTTTACAGCGGAAAATTTAAATACATTTATCAGAGTCTATCTTATAAATCATCCTGGACAGCTATAAATCTCTGTCCTTATATATGCCGAATGTAATCAGTAAACTAATGCAGTGGGAATGAAAATGGAGAATTATCTACAGGAACATCTTCAGCTCCAATCTTCAAGCCCATCACAATGCTCCAAGTTAAACCTACCTACTTAGCTGCCTAGAAAAATAGGTCACCCAGAGTTTAAGGAAAATGGAAAATAAAATCCGAGTCAGTCATGGGATTGGTGTGAAAAACTCAAAATACGGATATTTGAAAGCAAAAGTATCTCATAAGACCACGCCGCACATAAACACAAAATGGTTTTTTGCCTTATGATAACCAAAACGTTTACTACGCAAAATCTGGAAATATTATTTTTAATGACATTCTTTTGAAAAATACTTTTCAAGTAAACTTATATAATCTTAGCCGAAATTGTTACATTAATTAAATTCCAGCATAATAGGTTCTACGATCAAGTCCAAAGGCACTTATTGGAGAATGGATTTACAAACAATGGCAGGTAAGGAACTACCTTCCGTACAATACATCTATAGAGGGATGTACCGAGGATCAACACCTTTGAAACCTCTATACCTAGCAAGACCGGCCTACCCGCAAACCCATCCAGTGTCGAATAGAATCGAATATGACATCATCCGAGACATTCTTTACCTATCCGAGAGCTCTCATAGCATACACAACATACCCGATATATAGAGGGTAATCTAGAAAGACGATGACCACATCCTAATGGTTGCGAACCACATAGCCTTATGACATGCCCTGTTTAAGCCATTTCCGGGTGATGAGGCCCGAGGTAACGATTACCTTTCACATAGCACATTCACTTTGAATGCCACATTGTCAGTTCCATCACACACTATTGATTTCCACAAATGTACACTCGTGCGTCTCAAAGAAGGGTGTTAAGTGTAAGAGAGTTACATCCTTCACCACCAAATAGATGTACGTTTGTAAAAATCGATGTACGTGTATGTTAGAAATGCAATGTCAGACATTAGTCTATACAAGTTGTCTAGGAACAGGACAAACCAAAGGAACTCTCCTACTACATCCTGTCAGGAATCATCCCTAGGATTATTAGCGAGAAGCCCTTGCATCGAATATCAAATGAAGATACTACTACCACATATATATGATATGGGAAATTTCCCTTTAGGGTCAGTGACAAGCAGCCTTACATTCCATCTTCTAATTTATTATTATTCCATGTCTTCACCTTCGAATGCATAAATTGGCTCAAAGTAGTTTTCGGATAGGAATCACCCAAATTCGATTCCAGTTCCTTCAAACCAATCATCGATAAAAGATGTTAAGTTTAAGGGTGATTATCATTTCATTTATCAATTATTTTATATCAAATAAAATATCTCTTTTAGAGATATAAATCTTTAAATCACATTCTTTTCCTGTATATACGGAATCATTAAACCTCTCTTTAACATTGTAAATACCAAATCAAAATTATCTCTCACAAATCACATTGCAAAACCTTATTGAGTAAAAATGGTCGATAGAAATTATACTAATTCTACTCAATATCAGTGTCCGTATTCAACCTTTACTATCCATCGACTAACGGTGGAATCACCTTTTAAATTCACATGGATAGTACGGGTTCCCTTCTTGGAATTTAATACCAAGTATAAGAATATTATTTCTACATAATATAAGTTGTATTAAATTTGGAAAAAATTAAATCTTTTATACTTGGCTCGTTTCCAACATTTCGAGCTTATCTATTCCTCGCCGAGGAAAGTGGCCAGGTGAGCCAGGGCACTAGTTGCTTCTAAACATCTCCTTAGTTTAAGCACCTCACATCAGGATCTCATAAATAGAAAAATACTATATAATCATCGGCTTTTAGAGCCAAGATTAAATCACTTAATTATAACAGCTTTTCTTTAAATCATTTATTTAAACTCCTTTAAAAGAAATTAAAAAACCTCCACATTATATTTAAAATACATAATTATTTATTTGAAAACATTTATAAAGATTTGGGAAAGAGTACATAAGTTTAAAGCCATATTTTAAAAGTTATTAAAAACCGCTGCAAAAAGTGCTGCATATAGTACTTTTAAGGCTTATTCGATCAAAAAAAAATTTCCTGCCATTTAGAAATCCATATTTTATAATTCAAATATCTTTAAAAATAGTTTGAAATGTTTATAGAATTTATTCCATATTTTTAAAGAATTGAAATATCCATTTTAAAGAATTTATTCGCTTTGGTTTTTGAACTGCCAAAGCATGATTATTTTGAAATTTTGATTTGCTCGTATTTCAAAATCTACTAAATGAAATCTCGATTATTTTCTCTTGTTCGAAAACTATGATTATAATAGTTCAGAAAATTCTTATTCCAAAGAATTCTGACTTCGATTCAATCGTATAAATGGATTTAAACTTTTACGACGTGAAATCGCAAACTACCGTTCGCGACGTGCCTATTTTAACTCAGTTTTCCACATCTCTTCCAAACTTTGTTGAAATACTTTTAAATGTTTATAAAACATTTCTAAATCATTTTAAAGCATTTTAAAGAGGTTTAACAATCTCATATACACCATTTCATTTATTAAAGGAAAATGATTTCCTTTATGATATTTGACATGTATTAAACATGAATTATTTACACATCCAAACAAACATATTATCATATCCAAGCATGGTTCACAATCATCACAACCAAGCATAACCAAACTTATATATCATCCAAAATATCATAATATAAATAGAGTTTCTCACCTTCATTGGTTCCCAACTCTACGAAAATTTGCTATAACTACGCTATGATCAAATCAAAGCCTATGGAATCGAGCCTTGGACTTTTGGATAGCCACGGCCTAAGCTTGTAAGTGGAGATGGGCTCGACCTTGGGTGGTATGAGGTGTGGCCGTGAGTTTAGAGGGATGAGAGGGGTGGTTTGAGCTTGATTTGAAGTGGACTGCTAATGTATATATACTTATATAAATTTATTTCCTTTTTGCTAATTTTCTTCATAATTTTTCTAAGGTAGGAAGCCATTAAAGTGGAGTATAAAGAGGTGAATAAGCTTAGGAATTTATAAGCAAATGAAATGAAGATGGATGGTGGTACTTATAGGAAAAGAAGTGAATAAAAATATCATGATATTTATGTGCACACACATCACCATTTCATCACCACCACACCCTTCTCCTCCATCACCATGCCCGGCCGAACACTCTCCCCATGTGGCTCCATGTGTGCAAGTTGATGTGCATAAGAGTGAAGTGAAGTTTGCTTTTTAAGTGTGAAAATATCTTAGATAATTTTTGTAATATATATATTTATAAGTGTATATGTATATTTGTATGTGTATATATGTTCATGTATATATTAGGGTGTGCATGTGTATATTATATATGTGCACAAGACTTACAAACAAGGTTGCAACAACTTGAACAACTTCCGTTCATTAAACAGTTGAAAATCTAAAAACCGGTTCCCGGTCACATTTTCACTTATTAATTAATTTACATATAAATGTAAAAAAATTTCAAAAACTAATTTCCCATCATTATTAATTAATTAAAATGATCTCATTTGAATTATAAACCATATAAATCAACATTAAACAATTGTTTACAAAAAGTGCTATTATATCGATAAAACGATATCCATTTTCCTTATAATTTCAAGTCAAATATATATCTTTATAAACCTATTATAAATGATTTGTTATCACTATATAACTAATTAAAATGAATTATTATCATTTTAAAACAATTATTTGAATAATTATAATAATTATTAAATCATTAAATCTCAATTTAAATTCATAAGTCAATTATTAAATATGATGCCATTATTGATGATGTCATAAATATATTTTATTTTCCAAAAATATAATAAATAATTTTATTTCATATTCTTGTTTAAATGGATAAATGTGTATGAATACAGCTCCATGTGCGACTTTTGATAATTATAGAGCTATTTATTGATAAAACGATTTTCGACCATTTTATCGATATTACTTGAAAGTTTATATTTTCGTAAATACTTATTCAAAATAATATTACCATCATAATTGTTAAAAACATCATAATCTATGTTTTAAAAAGCTTATATTTGAATATTTAAAAATAAATATAATTTATCAAATTGATAAATTTGCGGGTCATTACATACTTCCCTCCATAAAGAATTTCGTCCTAGAAATTACAACGCAAAACCCAACGGTGTTTGCCCAAAATATTAATTTTTAAACTTACACCCGTACGATGTATATATATCATCCATACGCAATATTTGATTCGATCTACTATTCAAATCCACAACTTTACTTCGAACTAGTAACGATCCCCCGATCTTCTATTGCGGACTCCGATCGGGCTTTCCGATCAGAATTTTAGTTTTCCTTACATAGCTCTCAACTATGATTGAAAACTCAAGTATCCAACCATAAAATCTCACCAATGTTCATAGTCAATCGAGTGATAAATCCTTTTTCAGACTGGTGTAAGCACCTCAAAAATCTTCACTCGAATCTTAGATCCGAATCGTGCGGTGAAATAATCCATGTACCTCATACGTACTTATTAAGCTTCCCAAAATATTTTTATGAAAACATTTTATAAAATCTTACCTTTGATTCAAACTCTTTTATAAATACCTTTCTTTATATATGAATTTATTCTCTAAATATTTCTTTTTAAAGGAAAACATCTCATTCTAGGAGATAAATACATTTTTCATTAAAATTATAATAAACATCTTTTATACAATACATTTCTTTTCAATAAACATATCTTAACAGTTTCTAAAAAAACCATTTTCAAAATAATTCATTAAATTGATAAATTATCTTTTATTTCTAAAATTACAATAAACTCCTCATATTATAGTTTATTGCTTTATCAAGAATCCTTACAAATTTTATTAAGTGACATGTATAATTGTAAATGAATGAAGTCAAACTGAAAGATCATAGTTATATTATACATCTTTATTTCTTACATCCCTCATTTCTACCACACTTGGGTCATCCTTAAGTCATCCCAATCCTACTTGGGTACATAATAGAAGTTCATAACATAAATACAAATACAAATACATGCCTAATCACACATTACCTTATATCAAGCCATACTTTTAAGTTACTACTTAATACTTAATATTAGATAGATATAACTAGTCTTCAACCACAATCTCAATCATCTTTCCGAATCTATTGCCGATGGTGCACTCCAGTATCTAAACTCTAATGAAACTTCCCAAACATCCTCATTCTCTTGTTCATCGTCTGCTTCATTTCCATCTTTTTTCCCCTATACGGTAGCCAAGGATGATTACATCGAACATGTCCAAATCCGACTAGTACCTCCTGCAACATTTCCCCATCCTCTAATTCCTCCAATCCTTGCATTTCCATCTCCCCGGGATTCTCGAATTCCTCCTCAGCTTCTTCTTCGTCATCTTTCATATTATCCCAATGAATGTATGAACTTGATGACTCCTCGCGCCAGAAAACATGATCCCCATCCATCTCCCATATGATATTGCTGCCCCTACTACTATAGTTCGATTCATTTGATATTATATCATTTGGGTCCTCATCTGGTTTAGACTCTTCTTCCAGGGGTTTTTCTTTCGGTAAGAATTCTGAACTGGCAGGGTCAGTGATCCCCCTTCTGAGGTTGGAGCGGCCTCAGTGTCACTAGATATTATGACCAGTTCTAGAGTTAGAGGAGGTGCGAGCATTCCCGCTATTAGGTAACCATCTTTGTCTCTACGAGTATATGGATCACATTCTTTTTCTATGGGTTCTTCCTCATCACTTGAAAGAATGATTAGATCATCTTTCGCACCCCAATTTGCTCTTGAGGTTTCTCCTTTTAAATACTTCCCTCCGTATAGATTCTACAAATATAAACACAAATACTTAGAAGTAGACGCTAAGTATTTATCCTAACTTAACAAGTATACTGCTTTTCAAACCAAAGTTTGATCAATAGTTAGGAAACAAATAGATCTTTATCAAAATGTTTAATCTCTTTCCAAAAATTCTTTTGATTCTTTAAAAATGTTTTCCAAACATTATTATCATCGACTTTCAAAATCCTTTCACAAAAAAACTCTTTTAGATAAAAGTTCTCATTATCCAAATCTTAGGTTTCCCCCTGTTCTTAATCCTCTCAATACCGTTATTAAACATCTTATAGTCAAACTGTGAAATTCTAATCACAAGATGTTTATTTTCTATTTAACTAACTTTTTTTAAAACAATTATCCAAATTATGACTTTAATATCATAACTTATTATATTTTCCAAAATATATACTTTATATTTAAAATATGACCTCAGGTAAAAAAAATTTCATTTACTATATTTTCTAAACCAATCATTTTTATAACATTAATAAATACACGATCTTATATAATATGCTCAACTCATTCTAAGGTGTTATTAACCCTATTTCTAATGTGCTACTCATCCTAGGGTATTACTAACCCTATCTCTGATGAGACTTTATCCCTATCAGGCTCAAGTGTTCGCTCAACCTAAGCTCTTATACCAAATCTGATGACACACCTCCTCGACCCTTTGAAATCGACACCAATACTTCATCGGTATTTACGTGTCACATATCCAAGTGCCAGAGAGGCAGATTATCATCGGGTAAAAGAAAATAAAGACATAACAAAATCTTAAACGAATGGGATAACATATATTACTTAAATAGAAAATCTAAATACATTTATCAAAGTCTATCTTATAAATCAGCCTGGACAGTTATAAATCTCTATACTTATAAATGATGAATACAATCAGTAAACTAATGCAGCGAGAATAGAAATGGAGAATTATCTACTGGAACATCTTCAGCTCCAGACTTCAAGCTCCATCATGATGCTCTAAGTTAAACCTGCCTACTTTGCTGCCTAGAAAAATAGGGCACCCGCAGTTTAAGAAAAAAGGAAAATAAACTCTGGGTCAGCCATGGGACTGGTGTGAAAAAATCAAAATATTGATATTTGAAAACAAAGGGTATCTCATAAGAGCCTGCCGCACATAGACATGGAATGGGTTTTTACCTTATGATAACCATAACATTTACTATGAAAAATCTGGGAATATAATTTTGAATGACATTATTTTGAAAACACTTTTCAAGTAAACTTATATAACCTTAGCCTAAATGGTTAGATTGATTAAATTCCAGCATAATAGGTTCTACAATCAAGTCCAGAGGCACTTAATAGAGAATGGATGTCCATACAATGACAGATAAGGAACTACCTTCTGTACAGTACATCTCTAGAGGGATGTACTGAGGATCAAAACCTTTGAAACCTCTGCACATGGCAAGGCCGGCCTATCCGCAGACACATATGGTGGCGGATAGAACTGAATATGACATCACCCCGGTCGTTCCCGACCTATTCGAGAGCTCTTATAGCATACACAACATACCCAATATATAGAGGGTAATCTAGAAAGGTAATGACCAAATCCTAATGGTTATGAACCAGATATCCTTACGACATTCCCTATTTAAGTCATTTCCGGACGATAAGGCCCGAGGTAAAGATTACCTTTCACATAACACATTCACTTTGAATGCCATATTTCTTATTCCATCACACACTATTAATTTCTATAAATGTACGACCTCCGAGCTCGTACGTTCTCAGAGAATGGTGTTAAGTGTAAGAGAGTTACTTCCTACACCACCAAATAGATGTACTTTTATAAAAATCAATGTATGTGTATGTTAGAAATGCAATGTCATACGTTCATCCGTACAAGTTATCCAGGAACAGGAAAAATTGAAGGAACTTTTCTACTACATCTTGTCGGGAATCACCCTTATGATTAGTAGTAAGCAACCCTTACATCGAAGATCAAATAAAGATACTACTGCCAAACATATATGATATGGGAAATTTTCCCCCTAAGCTCAGTAGTAAGCAGCCCACATTCCATCTTCTAATTTATTATCATTTCATGTTTTCATCTTTGAATGCGTAAATTGGTTTGAACTGGTTTTCGGATAGGGATCACCTAAATCTGATCCCGGATCCTTCGAACCAATCATCGATAAAAGATGTTAAGGTTGTGGGTGAGTATCATTTCATTTATCAGTATCTTTTATCAAATAAGATATATCTTTTAGAGATATAAATCTTTAAATCACGTTCTTTTCCAATATATACGAAATCATTAAACCTTTCTTTAACTTTAAAAATACCAAATCAAAATTATCTCTCATAAATCACATTGCAAAACCTTATTGTGTAAAAGGATCGACATAAATTATACTAATTATACTCAATCTCAATATCAATTTCTGTATTCAACCTTTACTATCCATCGAATAATGGTGGAATCACCTTTTAAATTCACATGGATAGTATGGGTTCCCTTCTCGGAATTTAATACCAAGTATAAGAAGATTATTTCTACACAATCCAAGTTGTATTAAATTTGGAAAAAAATTAAATCTTTTATACTTGCCTCATTTCCGACATTTTGATCTTATCTATTCCTCGCCCAAAAAAGAGGCCAGTTGAGCCAGGGCACTGGTTGTTTCTGAATATCTACTTAGTTTAAGCACTCACACCCAGATCTAATGAATATAAAAATCCAGTCTACTCATCGGCTTTTTGAGCCAAGATTAAATCACTTAATTATAACAGCCTTTCCTTAAATCATTTATTTAAACTCCTTTAAATGAAATTATAAAACCACCACATTGTCTTTCAAATACTTAATTATTTATTTAAAAACATTTATAAAAGATTTGAGAAACAACACTTAAGATTAAAGCTATATTTCAAAAGTTATTAAAAACCGCTGCATAAAGTGCTGTGAATAGTGTTGTGAATAATGATTTTAAGGTTTATTTGATCAAAAAAAAATTTCTATCACTTAGAAGTTCATTTTTTTATAACTCAAATCTCTTTTATAACATTTTAAAATATTTGTAGAATTTATTACATACTTTTAAAGAATTAAAAATATCCATTTTAAAGATTTATCGATTTGATTTCTGAACTGCCAAAGCGCGATTATTTTGAAAACTTGATTTTGTCATATTTTAGATCTAGTAAAAGAAATCTCAATAATTTTATTTTCTTTGAAAATTACGATTATAAGAGTTCAGAAAATTCTTATTCCAAAGAATTCTTACTCTGATTCCATCGTATAAATGGATTTAAACTTTTACGGCGCGAAATTGCGAACTACCGTTACGCGACGTGCCTGTTTTAATTCAATTTTCCATATCCTTCCCAAACTTTATCGAAACACTTTTAAATATTTATAAAAACATTTATAAATCATTTTAAACCATTTTGAAGAGGTTTAACAATCTCATATATAGCATTTCATTTATTAAAGAAAAGTGATTTACTTTGTAATATTTGACGTGTATTAAACGTGAATTATTTACACATCCAAACAAACATACTATCATATCCAAACATGGTTCACAACCATCACAACCATGCATAACCAAACATATATATCATCCAAAATATCATAAAATAAATATAGTTTCTCACCTTCATTGGTTCCTAACTTTATGAAAATTCGCTATAACTTCGCTACGATCGAATGAAAGCCTATAAAATCGAGCCTTAGAACTTTGGATAGCCACGGCCTAAGCTTACAAGTGGAGATGGGCTCGGCCTTGGGTGGTAGGAGGTGTGGCCGTGGGTTTAGAGGGAGGAGAGGGATTCTTTGAGCTTGTTTTGAAGTGGGTTGCTAATGTATGTATACTTATATAAATTTATTTATTTTTGCTAATTTTTCTTATTTTCCTAAGGTAGGAATCCCATAAAGTGGAGTATAAAGAGGTAAAGAAGCTTATGAATTTATGAAAAAATGAAGTGAACATGGATGGTGGTATTTATAGGCAAAGAAGTGAATAAAAATATCACGATATTTATGTGCACGCACATCACTATTTCATCACCACCACACCCTCCTCCTCCATCACCATGCACGACCAAACACTCCCTCCGTGTGACTCCATGTTTGTGAGTTGATGTATGTAAGAGGGAAGTGAAATTTGATTTTTAAGTGTCAAAATATCTTAGATATTTTTTGTAATTTTTATATATGTCTATATAAGTGTATATGTATATTTGTATGTATATATATGTTCATGTATATATTAGGGTATGCATGTGTATGTTATATATATATATATATATATATATATATATATGCGCAAGACATATAAACAAGGTTGCAACAACTTTGAACAACTAACAACTTTGAACAACTTCCGTTCATTAAATCATTGAAAATCTGAAAACCGATTCTCGGTCACAATTTCACTTATCAATTAATTTACATATAAATGTAAAAAAAATTAGAAAACTAATTTCCCATTATTATTAATCAATTAAAATGATCTCATTTGAATTATAAACCATATAAATCAATATTAAATAATTGATTGTGGAAAGTGCCATTATATCAATAAAGTAATATCCATTTTCCTTATAATTTCAAGTCAAATATATATATCTTTATAAACCTATTATAAATGATTTATTATCACTATATAACTAATTAAAATGAATTATTATCATTTTAAAACAATTATTTGAATAATTATAGTAACTATTAAATCATTAAATCTCTATTTAAATTCATAAGTCAATTATTAAATATGATGCCATTATTGATGATGTTATAAATACAATTTATTTCCCAAAAATAAAATTATTAATTTTATTTCATATTCTTGTTTAAATGGATAAATATGTGTATGTATCTAGCTCCATACATGACTTTTGATAATTATAGAGCCATTTAATGATAAAACGATTTTCGACCATTTTATCGATATTCCTTCGAAGTTTATATGTTCATAAATACTTACTTGAAATAAGATTACCATCATTGTTGTTCAAAACATCATAATTTATGTTTTAGAAAGCTTATATTTGAATATATAAAAATAAATATAATTTATCAAATTGATAAATTTGTGGGTCGTTACATCGAGCCTCACACCTGGTAAATGACTAAAGTAGGGACATGCGGTATGGCTAAGTGGTCACTCTTATTAGGGTATGATCATCCCATATCTAGATTCGATATTTATGTATGCTTCGAAGCCCATTATGGTTATTTGATTGCAACCAAGGGGTGATCATATTTGGCACTGTCCAGTAAGGGGTAGGGGAAGTCTTGAGTAGTAAAGGTGCAATTAAAGCAGCCTCTCGTACATTTTATTTAGATGTGTACGGATTTGGTGGTAGACCCTTACCCTTTCATAGTTGGAATCCATTTTCCAATACGTGCCTTCGGACTTGATTGTATACCTATCATGCTGGATGTTAATAATGTAACAACTTCGGCTATGATTAATATGTATTTGTATCCTTGAGAACATTATAATATCACTTGATTTTCTATAGAAAATGTTTTGGTTACCGTAAGGTAAAAACCCATCTTTGTTTATGTGCGATGTGGTCTTGCGAAATACCTCTGTTTTTTAAATGGTTTTACAAGTTATAATAAAATTCCTTATGATTTGAGTTTCTCACACTGGTTTTACCGGACTGGTCTAGGAGTTGTTTTCTTAAAATGCTTGGGTCAGACCCGAACATATTTCCAAATTAGCTTTGGATGCTTTGGAGCTCGAGAGACGAGCTGGATGCCTAAGATATATCTCTCGTATATTTCTTTTTATTTCCACTGCATGCTTTGCTGTATTTTATCGTCATTTGTAAGAACTGGCTGTTGTAACTGTCTAGGCTGATAATGGGTTAGTGTTGTACTCTGATTTATTTATGTATATTAAAGTTTAGAATTTTCTTATGTGAAGATCATTTTATATTATATATTATTTGATGTGCTGTAAGATTCTGTTCTTCTTTTCTCTTTCTTTCCCTATATATTTGTCTTTTTAGCACTCAAATGCTCGGCACGTAAATACCGTGGATGTATTAGTGTCGACATTCGAAGGTCGAAAAGGAAGGTCGTTACATTTTATCTTTAAACCATATTAACAAAATAATGATTTAAACCAATCATTTTTAAAATAATTTAAATTACTTCAAAAACATTTAAATAAAATAATTGCTAAATTATCCTTTAAATATCTTAAAATGGAATAAACTTTAAACCATTATCAAAAGGATAAAATGAAGTACTTGATTTCGTATAAATTAGAAAGAGGCTTGGTGACCATAATGGTTCTTATTTGATTGATTTTAACTTTCCAAGTTATATCATGTGTATTTACATAACAATCAGATATGTAAAGGGAATCAGACAATAATTGTCACGACCCACTTTTTCGTACAGTTCGAACCGACAATTTACCACACACGTCCAATCCAAATTGTACAGAAAGGCAGGTAGTAAGAAAAAGAAAGTAGAAAGAAAACCAAAACAACACAGAATCTCACAGCGGAAACGAATAATCTATAATATAGAACAAATCTTTACATAAAACAAAACTATATAGTACAGATATCAATCAGAGTATACCAACCTATTCAGCATGGACAGTTATAACACCATGTCCTTATAATTGCTGATAAACACAACTATTGCAACGGAAAAATAATCATCTACGTGAATACGTCTCTAGGCCTCCAGCTCATTTCTTAAGCTCCAAGTATCCATCTAAACCTGAAAATATGCTCGGTCTGGCCGTGCATATAGGAAAAACCACTCCCGGGCCAGTCTGGTAAAACTAGCATGAGAATTTAAATCACATGGAATTTTATTCATTATAACTTTAAAAATCCTTCTAAAATCAAAGATATCCCATAAGACCACGCCATACATAAACACGACGGATTTTTCCCTTACGGTAACCAAAACCATTTATAGAAAATCCAGTGGTATTATAATAGTGTCTAAGTACAAATACTTATTCAAATAGACGAAATTGTTACATTAATTAAATTCCAACATACTAGGCTCTACAACCAAAACCGTAAAGGTCCATATTGGAGAATGGATTTCCATACAATGACTAGGCACTGGGGTACCACCTATAACAGTACACGTCTTGAAAAATGTACCGAGGACCACGTCGGGATCCCCTACAAAACAAGACCGGTCTACCTCTAAACTGGATAGAACCGAATATGCTATCACCCCGGGTGTTCCCACCCTTACCGAGTTCTTCCCATGCACCATAGTTATAATATCCGAGGGTATCTAGAAATGTGATAAACATACCCTAATTAGGTGCGACCCACTTAGCCTTGCTACAACTCCGTTGATTTTCAGTCATTCCGGTTGATGAGGCTTGAGGCTACGATTACCGTTTAAGGAATTTACACTTAGAATGCTCATTGTCCTCCAATGACAATGTGCTAATAGCATTCATCCATACGAGTCCGTTCTGGGTCTGAACGAAACTGAAGGCACTATTCCTACTACATCCATTTTGGAATCGTCCTTAGGATTAGTAGCGATTCGCCCTTGCACTTCAATGCTCCATCTTCGATTCTATGCTCTTGTCTTCACTTCGAAAACGTACTCGTTGGATCGAAGTGGTTTTCGAATAACTTATCCGATCCCGGTCTCTTCGAAACAACTTTTGATATTTCCGGTAAACTCAACCTCTCTTTAGGAAATAAATAGATGAAAATAAGGTCGGAGATCACCTCCTAATCGTTAGTGGATGGATTCCCTTATCATTGTCCTAGAAGGATGAAACGAGTTTATACGTACAGTATAGCACCTTCAACGGTAACTGTACCATATAATTCCCGTGTTTCTCCTAGATATTCCCAAAGTTATGTTTTTAGTCCAGGTTTGATAGTCGGTTATTTAACTATCAAATAACAATCATTCAACCAAAGATTTCATTTCCACTGAAATCAATAAGCCTTATTTAATTTAAATTTCAATAAATTAAATCTCTAAATCAAAAGTATATACTTATCTCACAGGAATAAGTATATTCACAAACCATTCCCTTCAATAATATTTTAAAACCTTTTTAAATAAATGTGGAAAGTACGTTGCGGTATCAACCATGAATTCGCTGCTCAATAATTACGTCTCTATCCCAAAGAAATCCAAACTTAATTGTAGGCAATCTCTTCCTCCCGATTACGCCATGAAAGTATACCATTACTTTCTGAAAACTTTATTTAATAATTTTCTCAAAATAATGTTTATAAAGTTTCTATATAAATTTTCCAAATTTAATTTAGGAAAAATACTCTTTTATAAAAGTTTACCATATAATATATTATTTTTAAAACATTATTAATATTTGAACAAATTATCTTTGAATTAATAATAATAACTTAATACTGATTTATTCTTAAGTAATAATTAACTTTAAATCAAAATCCTTATAAAATAACTTTAATTAGAAATTAAATATATTTTTAAACATTTAAAATAATTAATAGCTATGAAAACAATAATTAAACACTTTTATATAATTTTTAAGAATAATAAAATAATTAACTTGTAATCATTTTCAAATAATTATTAATTATCTTTATAATACCATTAATAAATAATAATTACCTTTGATTCAAAAATCAACTTCTAAATTAGAAAGAGGCTTATTAATCACAATTGTACTTAATCAAATTACCATTTATTCCATAACACAGCACAACAAATTTAGATATTCATATCAATCTATCTTCAACAATTTATTCAACATCATATTGTCCAATATAATTATCAGGAAAGTAAATAGATATTCATACAAATACGACAGCAGAACAGGGTTTTAATTCTACTAGTCAATGTCCAGAAATACATATATTCAGTAATATTGCAGAACGGTGATTTATTCTGCCAGTAGGGGCCCAATTAAAATTAACGGAACGGTGTTTTATTCCGCTAAATAGATGTCAAAACATCATAATTAACTTAAATTAGCTCATCGTTATTTTTATCTGGGCAAATAACTTCAATAGACCGGTCATATAAATTTAAACATCGATATTTGTTTAAATCGGGTAATTTAATTTCTGTCCATTTTAATATACCATAATTTTTCACTTGTTCAAACTTGATAACAATTCGTGTGACGATGTAGTGTTCGTTGATACGAACCCGTCGCAACAAATTTCGCTTCAATCAGAGTTCGTATCATTAGAAATGACATTTTAAAATTTACAATATATATATATATATATAATTTAACATTTTATATTAAAACTTGACCGTTTTAAAATACCATAAATTATCACTAAGTCAAATTAGACAACGGGCTTCATGAAAATGAAGTACTCGACGATACAAACTTGTCGCAAAAGTCGCATGTAAATCGGGTTTCGTTTTCCCTATTTATTACATTTTAAAATTTCCTATATATATATATATAATTTAAACATTTTAATATAAAAACTTTCTTCATCATTTTGTTTGGGCCGAAGCCCAAACCCACACAACCAAGACCCGATCCCCTCTCCTCCTTCTTTCCCTTTCCTTCTCCTCTCTAATAACTAGTACCCAATTGCCAACCAAAATCCAAACCGATATCACAACTTCGATCAATCCTCCTATCAGAATTTCGAACCAAACAGCGTATGACCCATCGACCCAAAAATTGAACCCAACATTCATAGGCGCCGCTTCGAAGCCGCTTCCACACACCCTACTCCAGTTCGCCATAGACGAACTTCGCGTGCATGGTGTGCACGTGCACACACGTTCAGGGGCCTGCACCATCACCGCATCTCCACGAATCAACTCCACTCCAAGCCCTGAACTCCCTCATCACCTCGCCGAAGCTCCAACGCTCATAATCCATGATCGAGCCTTCCATCCAAACCCAACCAATAAACCACGCCCACAAATCTTCTAACTGCTTGCACCACACCCCACTAATCCAACACCAAAATTTGCCACATCATCGACACCTCCTCCTCTTTCATCACCCCCGGACCGCACCCTTCCCTCCTTCTCTCGCCGTCGCAGTTTGATCGAAACCGAACCCATACCAAACACAAGCCTAAAACCCTAAAACGACTTCCACCCAATGCCACACACTACTAAAAATTGCCGCTATATTTTCCTAGCTCCACTATCATTCCAGCAACCTTCACCACCAACGACAAGCCCCCACGACAACCCGGCCGCTGGAATTTGACAAAAACCCATTTCTTGACCATCTCCTTCTATCTCACACGATACTCGACTAAAAATACCCAAATTACTTTCAAAAATCTAGTTTTTCGATAATAAACATGTTTATGTAATCAAAAGATTAAATTATGATATTCGATTTTTGTTCATTTCTAAGTTGCTTACTATATTCTGAATTTTCTCTCACAATACCCCATATGAACGACCTTCAACCTATTTTTAGTGCGATCTAGATTCAAAAACAAACATTTCATCAGTTGGCACCATCAGCAAATTCAAATCAGATTAAGAGAAAAAGATTTTTTAACTTGAATGACAATGTTTTCTTCACCTCTGTAAATATGACAAAGTATTATAAAACCATTTCCAGGTTTTCTAAAATTGAATCCTCACCTTAAACATGCTTGCAATCCTTTGAAATCTTCAAGTTGAATCCTAGTTTCTTTTGATCTGAAAACTTGAATCCATGCATTTGATTTAGAAGAGAATGCTTCTTCCCTTTTGTTCTTTTTTTTTACTGTGTTTTGCCTTTTAGTTTTATAGAGCTTCTTAAAACTGAACTACACTCACAAGCCTATATGCATATATTTATGCAAGACAAAAGATGTATACGTACAATACTTTAGGCTTAAGAAGCATTTGATTTACTGTAAAATGTTTTGATGGATTGATTTGAATTTTGTGACTTGAGTTGATATTTTATTTTGAGGTTGAAAAGAAGTTAAAACAATTGTTTTGGTCTTTACTATATTAGACCAGGAAGTTTTATATGTTTGTACTTTGCTTAATTTTTCAACTTGAAAGTTTTACCTTTGGTTGTATAATTGTTTTTACCAGGCAAAGCATATGCATATATATTTATTTTTTTCCCATTTTTTTACTTGTAATATTTTGTTTTACTTTTACTTGGAATTTTTATTTTTACCTTTGGCTATATTCTCTTCTTTGGTTAATTTTCTTTTGATTTAAAACATGCTTCCATATATATATATATATATATATATATATATATATATTGAAAACAATTTGCAAAGTTGTATTAAATAAATAATTTTAAGTCTTCCTATTCATATATTTTTAAACTTAAAAAATATATAACTCAAAGAAATGGAAGTTTTGCCATTCTCTTTAAAAATATGGAAATAACATTTTTGTAAACAATTTCCTTTAAACATGGTTTAAATGACTTTATTCTCATTTCCATCATATATATTTTCATATAAATTTTCTTCTTTTATTTTTCAATATATACGTATTATTTTTAATAACTATATTTATTTAGTTCATATATATATATATTTTACAATATTTTTAACTAATGTGTGTGTGTATATATATATATATATATATAAGAAAATTCCAATTTTAACTCTCTCTATCTATAATACATTATATTTTCCATAAGTCAAAAATAATTTCTATTTATAATATATTATTATTCATTTCATCTACATTTATTTGAATTCGTTTTTAACTTATATATATAAATTCTGTTCTTTATGATTATATAAGAAATTCCAAAATAGATCAATTTTCTATTTTATAATTAAAATATGGAAATTCAAAACATTATCTTGGCTTAAAAGCTATATATTATTACCAATTATCATTTAACAAGGATTTTATTTTGATTAAAATACCTTATTATTGAATATTAAAAATTAATATTCAAAACTCAAGACGACAAAATTCCGGGTCGTTACATTCCTCCTTCCTTAAAAGAATTTCATCCCTAAAATTGCCGTAACCAGGCTAGTAAACATAACTAACCGAATTTTATTTATTAACGAATTAATAAACAACCATATCACACAAGTTCAAACACACACACAAATATATATATATATATATATTCCAAAATATCAGTCATATAGAGTATCAATTAAGATACTTTTACACTACAGTCACCATATACATATACATATATCCAGGAGATATCTATAACCATTGGCCAGTTATACATACCTATATATACCCATACCAAAACGTCTACTAAGACACCTCATTAATTTACAATCCAAACACACATCCATGACATCTATGGACTGCTAGTCTATACTAATAGGGTACACATTATTAAGAGAACTACCCCAACCCAGGCTAACACTCACATTGGACTCTCTCCATTAGAGTCCTCCACTTCGGGTCCTTCCATCTCACTAGATTCAACATCACTGTCCGAAACCCATACCATTTCCGGGCTTGGCTCCCTAGACACCCGCATCTCTGCCCTAGGCCATAAGTCATCCCTCAGAAGGTTATCCCCGTTTGCAAGTGACTCATTATCAATCTCGCCCATTTCCTAGATGACAGCGTCATCATTTTCCGATTCGGGCTCTTCTTCTGCTTCAAATTCCTCTTCTTCCTCCTCGAATTCCTCTTCTTCCTCCTCGAATTCCTCTTCTTCCTCCTCGAATTCCTCTTCAAATCCTATCTCGGGCTCCTCTTCATGAAGCGATGGCTGCTCGATAGGTTCCATTTCCTCTTCTAACTCCTCCTCATATATCGATGGCTGGACAAGATCCTTCATAATCCGGTTAACCAAGTCCTGATCACCAGCCCTCCTAGCCTTCATAAGTGCTCCTCTAACCACAATGGGAGTTTTCTAAAATCAATCAACAAAAACCAAGAATGAGATCCCAAGGTTTCAGGAATTTACGTAAGCTAAAGAGTACATATAGGTACACACTCTAAATAACTCTTCTTTTTAAATTACTATCATTTAAAAACTTTACCTAAATAATACCAAATCATTTTTTTTCCAAAATCTTGTTTAAAACAATTTTTCGAAATCACTGGAGTTTTAAATTCTCAAATACCCCTTTTATAAGTCAATTATTTTAAAACTAGCTTTTATACATGAGAAATCTGCCTAAATATTCATCTTAAATATTTAAATCTCTTTTAGTAAATAGAATTTACTAAAAATCCAATTTTCCAAAGCTTCTACCTACAAGACCTAGGTTTTCTACAGGATACTCAAAACTAGATGGTCAGGCAATAGAGGATACTCAAAACTAGATGGTCATAGTCAATCAAATCCTAGATGATAATGACAAAATATTATGATCACTTATCAAACAACATCTCAAAATACTATATATTTTGAAAATCATTGCCTTTAATATATAGAATATATCCTGGGTAAAATTATTTCATTTACCCACTTAAACAGTATTGTGTCCCTTGGCCTTGTTCAAGTGTTTAGACAACCTTAGCAATAATGTTAGCTGCTGGTATTGACCAGAATCCATATGCCACTCAACAGATCAATTAACATAATATAAAACATTTTATATCACTAACAAATACGCACTCTCGTATATATATACACTCAAACTCATTCTAGGGTACTACTCACCCTCTCTCTAATGAGTAACCCTACCAAAGCCTATGTATTCGCTCAGCCTAAGCTCTGATACCACGATGTCATGACCTACTTTTCCGTACAGTTCGAACTGACAATTTACCACACATGTCCAATCCAAATTGAACAAAAAGGCAGATAGTAAGAAAAAGAAAGTAGAAAGAAGATAGAAAGAAAACCAAAACAACACAGAATCTCACAGCGGAAACGAATAATCTATAATATAGAACAAATCTTTACATAAAACAAAACTGTAATGTATATAGTACACATATCAATCAGAGTATACCAACCTATTCAGCACAGATAGTTATAACACCATGTCCTTACAATTGCTGATAAACACAACTATAATGCAACAGAAAAATAATCATCTACGTGAATATGTCTCTGGGCCTCTAGCTCCTTTCTTAAGCTCCAAGTATCCATCTAAACCTGGAAATATGCTCGGTCTGACACGAGCATATAGGAAAAACCACGCCCAGGTCATTCCGGTAAAACCAGCGTGAGAATATAAATCACAAGGAATTTTATCCATTATAACTTTAAAAATCCTTTTAAAATCAAAGATATCCCGTAAGACCACGCCACACATAAGCACGACGGGTTTTTCCCTTACGATAACCAAAACCTTTTATAGAAAATCCAGTGATATTATAATAGTGTCTAAGTACAAATACTTATTCAAATAGCCGAAAATGTTACATTAAATAAATTCCAGCATACTAGGCTCTACAACCAAAACCGTAAAGGTTCGTATTGGAGAATGGATTTCCATACAATGACTAGGCACTGGAGTACCACCTATCAAGTACACGTCTAGAAAAACGTATCGATGACCTTGTCGGGATCCCCTACAACACAAGACTTGTCTACCCCTAACCTGGATAGAACCGAATATGCTATCACCCCGGGTGTTCCCACCCTTACCGAGTTCTTCCCATGCACCATAATTATAATATCCGAGGGTATCTAGAAAGGTGATAAACATATCCTAATTGGGTGCGACCCACTTAGCCTTGCTGCATCTCCCTTGATTTTCAGTCATTTCGGTTGATGAGGCTTGAGGCTACGATTACCTTTTAAGGAATTTACACTTAGAATGTTGATTGTCCTCCAATGACAATGTGCTGATAGCATTCATCCATACGAGTCTGTTCTGGGTCTGAACGAAACCGAAGGCACTACTCCTACTACATCCATTTTGGAATCATCCTCAGGATAAGTAGCGATTAGCCCTTGCACTTCGATGCTCCACCTTCAATTCCATGCTCTTGTCTTCACTTCGAAAACGTACTGGTTGGATCGAAGTGGTTTTTGGTAAACTCAACCCCGGTTCTTTAGGAAATAAATAGACGAAAATAAGATCGGAGATCACCTCCTAACCGTTAGTGGAAGGATTCCCTATCATCGTCCTAGAAGAACGAAACGAGTTTATACGTACAGTATAGCACCTTCGACGGTAACTGTACCATATAATTCCGTGTTTCTCCTAGATATTCCCAAAGTTATGTTTTTAGTCCAGGTTTGATAGTCGGTTATTTTACTATCAAATAACAATCATTCAACCAAAGATTTCATTTCCACTGAAATCAATTAGCCTTATTTAATTTAAATTTCAATAAATTAAATCTCTAAATCAAAAGTATATACTTATCTCACAGGAATAAGTATATTCACAAACCATTCCCTTCAATAATATTTTAAAACCTATTTAAATAAATGTGGAAAGTACTCTACGGTATCAACCATGGATTCGCAGCTCAATGATTACGTCTCTATCCCAGAAAAATCCAAACTTAATTGTAGGCAATCTCTGCCTCCCGATTACGCCATGAAAGTATACCATTACTTCCTGAAAACTTTATTTAATAATTTTCTCAAAATAATGTTTATAAAGTTTCTATATAAATTTTCCAAGTTTAATTTAGAAAAAATACTCTTTTATAAAAGTTTACCATAATTTTTTTTAAACATTATTAATATTTGAACAAATCATCTTTGAATTAATAATAATATCTTAATGCTAATTTATTCTTAAGTAATAATTAACTTTAAATCAAAATCCTTATAAAATAAATTTAATTAGAAATTAAATATATTTTTAAACAATTAAAATAATTAATAGCTTTGAAAACAATAATTAAACATTTTTATATAATTTTTAAGAATAATAAAATAATCAACTTTAAATCATTTTCAAATAATTATTAATTATCTTTAAAATACCATTAGTAAATAATATATATCTTTGATTCAAAAATCTACTTCCAAATTGGAAAGAGGCTTATTAATCCCAATGGTACTTAACCAAATTACCATTTATTCCGTAACAATCCAGCACAAAATATTTAGATATTCATATCAATCTATCTTTAACAATTTATTCAACATCATATTGTCCAATATAATTATCAGGAAAATAAATAGATATCCATACAAATACGACAACAGAACAGGGTTTTAATTCTGCTAGTCAATGTCCAAAAACACATATATTCAGTAATAATGGCAGAACGGTGATTTATTCTGCCAACAGGGGTCCAATTAAACAAAATTAGCGGAAAGGTGTTTTATTCTGCCAAACAGATGTCAAAACATCATAATTAACTTAAATTAGCTCATCGTTATTTTTATCTGGGCAAATAACTTCAATAGACAGGTCATATAAATTTAAATCTCGATATTTATTTAAATCGGGTAATTTAATTTTTGTCCGTTTTAATATACCATAATTTGTCACTTGTTCAAACTTAACAATAATTCATGTGACAATGTAGTGTTCGTCAATACGAACCAATCGCAATGAATTTTACTTCAATCGAAATTCGTATGCATTAGTTATGACATTTTAAAATTTACAAAATATATATATAGTTTAACATTTTATATTTAAAACTTGACCGTTTTAAAATACCATAAATTATCACTAAGTCAAATCAGACAACGGGCTTCATAAAAATGAAGTATTCGACGATACGAACTCATCGTAAAAAGTTGCGTGTAAATCGGGTTTCGTATTCCCTAGTTATAACATTTTAAAATTTCCTATATATATATATAATTTAAACATTTTAATATAAAAACTATCTTTATCATTTTGTTTGGGCCGAAGCCCAAACCCACACAACCAAGACCAGATCCCCTCTCCTCCTTCTTTCCCTTTCCTTCTTCTCTCTAATAACCAGTACCCAATTGCCAACCAAAATCCAAACGGATATCTCAACTTCGATCAATCCTCCCATCAGAACTTCGAACCAAACAGCGTATGACCCATCGACCCTAAAATCGAACCCAACATTCATACACGACGCCTCGAAGCCACTTCCACACACCCTGCTCCAGCTCGCCACAGACGAACTTCGCGTGCACAGTGTGCACGTGCACACACGTTCAGAGGCCTGCACCATCACCGCGTCTCCACGAATCCACTTTACTCCAAGCCCTGAAATTCATCATCACCTCGCCGAAGCTCCAGCACTCACAATCCATGATCGAGCCTTCCATCCAAATCCCATCAAGAAACCACATCCATAAATCTTCGAACCGCTCGCACCACACCCCACTAATCCACCACCAAAATTTGCCACGTCATCGACACCTCCTCCTCTTTCATCTCCCCCTGGACCGCACCTTCCCTCCTTCTCTCGCCACCGCAGTTTGATCAAAACCGAACCCATACCAAACACAAGCCTAAAACCCTAAAACGACTTCCACCCAATGCCACACACTACTAAAAATTGCTGCTATATTTTTCCTAGCGCCAATATCATTCGAACAACCTTCACCACCAACGACAAGTCCCCACGACAACCCGGCCGCCGGAATTTGACAAAACCCCATTTCTTGACCATCTCTTTCTATCTCACTCGATACTCGACTAAAAATATCCAAATTACTTTCAAAAATCTAGTTTTTTTATAACAAACATGTTTATGTAATCAAAAGATTAAATTATGATATTCGATTTTTGTTCATTTCTAAGTTGCTTACTGTATTTCCGAATTTTCTTACAATACCCCATATGAACGACTTTCAAATTATTTTTAGTGCGATCTAGACTCAAAAACAAACATTTCATTTGTTGGCACCATCGGCAAATTCAAATCATATTAAGAGAAAAAGATTTTTGAACTTGAATGACAATGTTTTCTTCACCTTTGTAAATATGACAGTATTATAAAACCCTTTCCAAGTTTTTTAAAATTGAATCCTCACCTTAAACATGCTTGCAATCCTTTGAAATCTTCAAATTGAATCCTAGTTTCTTTTGATCTGAAAACTTGAATCCATGCTTTTGATTTAGAAGAGTGCTTCTTCCTTTTTTTCTTATTTTTAATGTGTTTTGCCTTATTGTTTTACAGAGCTTCTTAAAACTGAACTACACTCACAAGCCTATATACATATATTTATATAAGACAAAAGATGTATACGTACAATACTTTAGGCTTAAGAAGCATTTGATTTGTTGTAAAATGTTTTGAGGATTGATTTGAATTTTGTGACTTGAATTGATATTTTATTTTGAGGTTGAAAAGAAGTTAAAACAATTGTTTTGGTCTTTACCGTATTAGTCCAGGCAATTTTATATGTTTGTACTTTGCTTACTTTTCCAACTTGAAAGTTTTACCTTTGGTTGTATAATTGTTTTTACCAGGCAAAGCATATGCATATATATTTATTTTTTCCCTATTTTTTTACTTGTAATATTTTGTTTTACTTTTACTTGTAATTTTATTTTTTTTACCTTTGGCTATATTCTCTTTTATTTTCCTTGGTTAATTTTCTTTTGATTTAAAACATGCTTCTATATATATATATATATATATATATATTAGAAACAATTTGCATAGTGGTATTAAATAAAACAATTTTAAGTCTTCCTATTCTTATATTTTTAAATTTAAAAAAATATATAACTCAAAGAAATGGAAGTTTTTCTATTCTCTTTAAAAATATGGAAATAACATTTTTGTAAACAATATCCTTTAATGATGGTTTAAATGATTTTATTCTCATTTCAATCATATTATATTTTCATATAAATTTTCTTCTTTTATTTTTCGATATATATGTATTATTTTTAATAACTATATTTATTTAGTTCATATATATATACATATATATATTTTACATTCTTCTTAACTAGTGTGTGTGTGTGTAAGAAAAATCCTATTTTAAACTCTCTCTATCTATAATACATTATATTTTCCATAAGTCAACGATCATTTCTATTTATAATATATTCTTATTCATTTCATCTACATTTATTTGAATTTGTTTTTAACTTATATATATATAAATCCTGTTCTTTATGATTATATAAGAAATTCCAAAATAGATCAATTTTTTATTTTATAATTAAAATCCGGAAATTCAAAATATTATCTTAGCTTAAAAGCTATATATTATTACCAATTATCATTTAACAGGGATTTTATTTTGATTAAAATACCATATTATTGAATATTAAAAATTAATATTCAAAACTCAAAACGACAAAAATTCCCGGTCGTTACAATAACAATTAACCATAATATAGGTAAATGTCCAAGTTACCATAATAGTAGAACTGCGTTTAACTTCTTCTTAATTGATGTCAAAACATAATATATTCGGTGAATTATAACAGAGTGGTGATTTATTCTGCTAACAGATGTCAACTATAATTTAATTAGTAGAACATTGTTTTATTCTACTAAACATATGTCATTGGATTTCATATTCAATTAGGTTTACTTATGGGTAGTCGACAAAGAAATCCCTTGGTTTAAAAATATTCTTAAAAGAGAGTTGCTTTAAAAAGCCAAACCGATCTTTAGAAATAAAGTGACTTAAAAATTTCAAACTTTACTTAATAAATAACATTTAAACCTTTATTTAATAATAATTAAATTTTTAATTATTAATTAATTAATAATTAACTAATAAGTAATTAAATAATAATTATCCTTTAAATAAATAATAGTTAACCTTTAAATACACAATTAAACCATAATTAATCTTTAATTAATAATTAAATAATAATTTAAACTTTCATTAAATAATAATTTAAATCTTAATTGAGTCTTAATTAAATCCTAATTTAAGTTAACTTAATTAGTAATTAATAAATAATTATACCCTTTATTTTAAAATAAATAAATAATTTAAAAATTAATCTTAATTAAGTAATAATTAAATACTTAATTAATTAATTAAATAATAGTTAACATATTATTAATTGATTAATGATAATTAACTCACTTGATTAGCACTTAAGTACTAATTACCTTTGTTAACTGAGGATTAATTACTAATTAGCTTAATTAATTAATTGATTAATCACTAATTAAATAAATGATTAACTAATAAAATAATAAACAAATCTTCTTAAAATACTTATAATATGTTTGAAAACACTTTTTAAAATTTACTTAAGATGAAACAATTTTTGATTGCAAATAGAGTTCGTTTTTACGAACTACACCCGTAGCTACTATCGCTATATGATCCGTAATTTCAAAACTTGATTTTTGTTCCAAATAACCTCAGAAACTTTAACTTTTGGTTTTAACTTATTTTTATAACTTTATAAAAGAGTTTGGAAACTAAAGGCAAAGTTTTTTTTAGAAAAACTTTTTAGAAAAACACTTAAGTAAATTAGTTTTAAGAACAAGGGATTTTCTATTTTGCAATATAACCAAAATCAAGTGCTAACTTGCTTTAGTATACAACATCATAAGCAAGAATAACAACAGATAAACATGCCATAACAAGGAAGATGCTAATTTCCAAAACTTACTAACCTTTCAACTTCATTTTTCAACTTTATACAACATCATAAGCAAGCTCACATATACACAAATATCATTAGTCAAACCAACAACAACTCCATCCAAATAAACAACCTACTTTTGCAACCAATATAAACTATGATTATCATCTATATTACAGTTCAAAACTTTAAGTAAAAAGGATAGATTTTCTTACCTTAAAGCTAACCAAAACTAACCAAGCTTGCTAACTTTGCAAATGACCTAGAGCTTTGATTTTCCTTAATAAAAATGAAGTTTTCTGGTTGCCTTAAAGGCCAAGGCAATTTGGCCATGAAGGTATGCTCGGCCTAGGGCTTGGAGGGTGGGGGGTTTGAACTTGGTTTGAGACAAAAGGAGTTGTAGTAAGGAAAAGAAGAGGTTTAAACAATTTTTTAAAACTAAAAGGTGGAAAAATGATATTTTCTAACTTTGAAAAAGAATTAGGAAGCCATGGAAAGTAAAAAGTGAAGCATTGAATTGGAAAGAATGAAATGAGAAATAAGAAAGAAAATTAGAAATTTTCTTTTATACAAAATGAATTAGCCTAATTACCTAAATGTCCAAATGTACATACCCTTCACAAATCTCTTGTCACCTCACCGTGCCTTATCCACCCTTCTCCCTTTTTGCTCACGTGAGCCCCCCTCCCCCCGTCCCTTTCAAGTGCACTTGAGCCTCAATTAATGCGTACTTATGTCTCTTAATGTCACAGTTTACTTTTTCACTTAATTTTATTTTATATTTTCATAAAATGGTACCATCTCCTTTATAAATATGTCTTTGCATATACATGCACATATAAACATCATATTACCCTAAATTATTATATTTGTATGTGTATAATTATACGATAGTGTGCACAATGTTTCCGACAACTTTTAGTTGATGAAAAGTCAAAAATTCGGAAAATGATTTCCAGCCACATTTTTGATTTCTCTTCGAACTGATTATTTTTGTAAACAAATTTTAAGAACTATTTCACGATCACTAGGTAGTATTTAAGGAGTTTTATTTTAATTATAAAACCTATTATTTTAATACTAGAAATTAATAAAATATTCGCAAATCAAAGCGGTGAAATTCCGGGTCGTTATAAAAACTTATTTGAAAGTTACTAAGAGATGTTAACTTGAAGACAACTGGAAAGAAAACAGAATGCTTATCTAAGTTATATATGTATAAACCCTTTTATCATCAAATCTATAAAAATAATTACTTGTTTTTTCTCCTTTTTATTAAGGAAAGAGCTGGCGTTGTTATCAAAACTCCAATAGAGCAACTCAGCCTCTACTTGTATTATTATGATGAAAATGTTTTAGAGTATTTGCAAGTACTCAATAGAAGCATCTATAATCCTTATTTACCTATGTTAATATGGGAAAGCATTATTTTTAATCCATGAGATTTTGAAGTTATTTAATCCATGAAATTCCCAATGTGTAAATATTTATATAGCTCAAGGCTATATTGCTCAATAATAATAAGCATCTATAATAATAGGCATTTATATTCCTTATTTTGCTTTTGGAGTTATTAAACCCATGAAATTCCCAATGTGTAAATATTTATATAGCTAAAGGCTAAAATTATTTTTCATGAATCATTATGTCAAGTCATGAATAAGCTATTCAAGCCTAACATCCAATGTAAAATAGATGCAATTTCAATCAATCATATAAGCTACTAGTTTCGGATTAAATCTAAAATGAATCAACCTCCACTTTGCTTGTAGACTCATAGCTGCCTGCTTCCCAGAGCCGCATCGCATAGGTAATGAATCCTAATCGTGTTGCCTGCCAACTCAGCCACAACTCTATCGCACATCACCAATCGTGACTTCCTTCAGACGTGCAAAATCTCATGTGGGCTCCTTCCTCCCTTGTCGTGCACCCCTTCACTTTCCATATGTTGTGCGCAACCTATAGATCGCGTTTTTTTAATTTGGGAAGAAGAATGTAAGGTTAGCGATATTGGAAGTGAATAATTCCAAGAAGAGGCAGCGAAAATGACTAGGGAGCCCACACTCTATTAAACCGCCACATAATTGATCCCCGCACTAAATTAAAAAAAAATAGGAAAAATATAATAGTATGGAACATAGGGTTATCTAATGGCTTTATAAAAAAATAGCTTTTGTAACGCCCCACCTCTATGCTCACAATAACAAAGAGTATTAAAAGAAATACTGTCTGTTATTACGAAGAATAAGGCTGGATAGGAGCGGCCATCCATAGTTGGCCTTACACTAGTATTGGTTACCTCGATAGGAGTGGTATACATTTTTCAATTGTCATCTCTTATTTATTTACTCCCATCGACATACCCAATTACTAGTATAAAACGAACTACGATGGTTCATAATAGTTTAGGACAATATATATAATAATAACACAGATAATATAAATGCGGAACACAGGTAAAACAAAAAGTCTCATATATATAACTGATGTTAGTTACAATACAATTGACACTATACATATAGTACAACTACAACTGTCGACTCTAGAAATTATATACACAAGTACATTATCAAGTAATATACATGAGTACATATCATCCTATACAATGACACAACTACTACAACAAGACGAAGACCACTTCAAAAGACGAGAAAAGTCTTCATAGCTCAAACAGCAACTCAAAGCAGGAAATCTACAACCTGAAATAACTCGGGTCTGACCCGAGTATTAAATTCAAAAGAAGATAATACACGGGTCAGTCTGATTCAAACTCAGTTATTAATGCACAGAAGCAATAATAATCAAATATCAAATAGACAATAGTCACAGAAATCTCGTATATCCAACTCCTCGATGAGAGAATCGGATAACGACAGATATAACACTAAACAGTGTTAAACAACATATAAGCAGATTCAAATCATCAACAAAGATAAGTGAAAAGAATATCAATGGAGATAATTTAGAAAACACCAGAATTGTCTAAACGACAATTAACAACAAAATCCAATCATTAAATAAAGAGTTAAATTCTCAAAATGATCAATCGAATCAAATTTCTATGTGGCTGCAGTACACGCACGCGTGCACTGCCTCGCCACACAGTACGTGAAATCATCACAACCGTGAATACTAACAGCAACCAAAACTGCAAATATCAAAGTGAAACCCAAGCCAACCAAAACAGCGTAAACAACAAAAATCTAATTATCGATACGATAATCAGAAAACATATAATCTAATTATCTAAAAGATAATTAGACATCAACAAAATCATCAGCTTAAGCCAAATCAGGATACAACTCAAAATATTGAATTGAACCAACGAAACAATTCAACAATCGAATTATCAATTAAAACTGTCACTTTTGCTAGGGCTGCAGTACACGCACGCGTGTACTGCCTCGCCACTACAATAATGCAAGTGAAACACAACCCAAATCAATACCAAACAAGATCAAAGGCAACAAGTGAAGCAAGTTCAACATGTCACAAAGCAAAGCACAGTGTAATAGAAAACTGAAGGTGAGAGCATCAAGGATATGGCACTACAACACTCAACAGAAAAAGACGCAGATCAGCCTCATTAGAAAATATGGTCACCAGTGAAGCTTAATGACCAATTGCAAATGGATACAAAGCATCAATGCAATGTATCAGATTCGAGCACAAAGGCAGTGCAGCAGTATAAAGCTTCAACTAAGTGAATATGAAATATGTACACAAGTGATGGTACATAACAAACTGCACATGGCAAATGAATCAGAGGTACAACGGTGAAACAGGACAGTACAAGACCCCAAAACATCAGACTCGGATACAAAGTAATGCTACTGGCAACAATGTAGACTACCCAATTACTTAACACTGTAACTGGCAACAATGCCAAAGGAGTAACATGTACAAGGCACAAAATCAAGCGGGTACATGAACTACAAGCTACAGATGGAAACTTCCAAAATGTCTGACTCGAAACAGAGACAAGTACAACCAGAATCCAAGTTTATATGCAAATAATAAGTGCAGTGATAAAAATGAAGTGGTATGCAGTGGTGAACAATCACCGTGAAGCAAGCAGGACAAGTGCAAGTGTCATACTCGAGAATAGTGAACTATGAAATACACTAGAGATGATATCAAATTGCAGACACGATTTTTAGGCTCATGTAGACAGTAAGAAGTGACACAAGACCGACCAAGTCGCGCACATAAACGACTTTAACATATGATCAGATAATAACAACAATGCAACACCAATGACAACTTCAAAACCTCGTATAAAGCAGTGTCAAACCAATTCAACACCGTGGTGGCCGAGCATTGAAAATGTTACAGTAAAGTTAACATCCAAACCAAGGCCAAAGTCAAAGATTATGATTTTCGACAAGCAAAGAAAAAAAGGAAATCCACAGAACAAAATCAAGTCGCAATAATCGAAGCCGTGGCCAACCGATGACCGAAGTTTACAGAGTATAGTTCAATATCAAAAACAATGACAATGGCCGAAGCCAACGAAAATTCAAAGCAACAGTTAAATGCCAAAGTCAGGTGATAATGAGAAAGTCAGAGTCAATCTATAAATTCACGAAGTTACATAACAATTCAAAATTGATACTGTGGAGCTCAAGTAAAACAACGTCAGAGAAATCAACGAGTAAAAATCAAACCATGTGAATTAGGTAACCCAAAGTATAGATTCTACTATTCGTGCATACACACATATAAGTGTATATATATATATGCACGTATCTTAATCCACACAAGAATATACACACTACGGATAAAAGTGCAGATAACTACACCATTGGATCAGGATGCCCGTTCGTACCAATTGTCAAAAGAAAATAAAGTCAGAAAGCAGGTTTAACAATACAAATTATGTGGCCGAAGCTAACAATTCAAAGAACTAGATCAAAGGCAGAACCGTGTGTCTCTGAAAGAATGAATGTTCTCAAACCAAAACCGTGGCTATCGTGACATCAAAACGAAGAGCAAGAATCAGAGATTGCATCAATACCAAAACAAAGCGATTTAACAAATTAAAGTGACCGAAGTCAATCAAGAAATCAGCAATTTCAATGTCGTGAAAACCAGTTAATAAAGCAACAAAATCACGAACATGAACAAGCTAGAAATCACTAACAACTTGCAATAGATGTGAGTGAAGGATTCACTCACCTTCGCCACGAATTGGAGCAGTCGAAGCCAAGCTACAAAGAAGTCGTCGATCGACAAAGCATCTCAAAGCAACAAAGTCGACTGTAACAAAAGCCCAAATTCCAGAATCGAGAAGAAGCCCTAAATCAGAGCAATAGAGGAACGAGATCAAGCCGAAGCTCCAATTCCAGATTCACCAGCTCTAATCTCAAGAGAAAGACGAAGCCGAAGTCCAGAATCGCCAGTCACAAAGAACGAAGCCGAAGCCCTAGTTTTCCAGGGACGAAGAAGAGAACGAGCGCCACCATTTATTTTTTTTCGTTCGATTTAGGGTTAGGGCATACGAATGGGAACAGTTAAAGGGGAAACGTGTATTAAACTCGAAATATTTTGGTACCAAGAATAAATGGGCCAAGACAAATTTGCAAAGCTCAATAATACTTAACAAATTTTCAAAGGATTTATAACAGATTATAACACCCAACGGCAATCAACAACCCATTAAAATGCCAATAGCAATTAGCAATCAAATTAAGTCGTCTAATGACGCTTATAAATTTGTTACAAAACCCCGGGTTGTTACAGACTCCCCTCCTTATAAAAATTGCGTCCCCGCAATTTTCATACTTAAAGTCTTCTATAACAATTGTTTTTCTAACCTAAACTGGTTAAGCTAGAAAATAAAAGTCGGGAATACAAACGCCAAAGAAATCTTTTAATTCCACAAAAGAATTTCACAAATTCTCAACAAAATCTAACTATCAATTAAATAATCAGAAAACAACAAAACTGAATAAATGCAATCATCAGCAATATTCAATTATCCAAACGATAGTCAGAAACAAATCAGCAAATATCTAATTACCACAAACGGTAATCAAATTTCAAGTCAACAAATATTCGATTATCAAAAGCGACAATCAAATCTCAAATCAACAATTATTCGATTATCAAAAACGATAATCAAATCTCAAATCAACAATTATTCGATTATCAAAAACGATAATCAAATCTCAAATCAATAATTATTCGATTATCAAAAACGATAATCAAATCTCAAATCAACAATTATTCGATTATCAAAAACGATAATCAAATTTCAAATCAACGAATATTCGATTATCAAAAACGATAATCAAATTTCAAATCAACAAATATTCGATTATCAAAAAAACGATAATCAAATTTCAAATCAACAAATATTCGATTATCAAAAATGATAATCAAATCTCAAATCAACAAATATTCGATTATCAAAAACGATAATCAATCTCAAATCAACAAATATTCGATTATCAAAAACGATAATCAAATCTCAAATCAACAAATATTCGATTATCAAAAACGATAATCAAATTTCAAATCAACAAATATTCGATTATCAAAAACGATAATCAAATTTCAAATCAACAAATATTCGATTATAAAAAAAACGATAATCAAATTTCAAATCAACAAATATTCGATTATCATAACGATAATCAAATCTCAAATCAACAATTATTCGATTATCAAAAACGATAATCAAATCTCAAATCAACAAATATTCGATTATCAAAAACGATAATCAAATCTCAAATCAACAAATATTCGATTCTCAAAAACGATAATCAAATCTCAAATATCTAATTATCACAAGCGATAATCAGAAACAACAAATATCCGATTATCAAAAACAATAATCAGAATCAACAAATATTTAATTACCGATACGATAATTAAATCTCATAACATCAGATATCTAATTACCTGCAGATAATTAGAAACAACAAATATCTAGAAATCAATTAACAAGACTAGAAAATCAACATAAAAGCTTGGATCGATCCCATCAGATGGCGAGTTTTTAATTCGCCGCACGTGCATCAACAAATGGCCGAAGCCTACCAAGTACTCAACATAATTTTGGCGCCCATCAGATTGACCCGAAGGTCCGCAGAGTGACCCGAAGATCTAGTACTGGTATTTGACCCGAAGGTCCTCATATGACCCGAAGGTCCTCATAGTGGCTCGAAAGCACACGAAAGCATCAAAATCATCAAAACAACAAATATTTCAATTAACGAGTCCGGAATTAACCAAAATAGCAAACGCACATGTCCCATACCACGTGTTTTACTAAATTGTTTGATTCTCTTCATCGTTTCCTTGAAAGTGCAAAATTGTGTATTTTGTAAAAATACATTTCACATTCTCAAACAGACAAGTCCGGAATTAAGCGAATTAGTAAAAGGAAGGGGTCATAGTCCTCGATTTTGCTGAAACGTTTAAATCGCTTCCTCATTCTTTTGAAAGCGCAAACTGTAAAATTCCTGAAAACAATTTTATTTATTTTATACAAATAACAATTCACATTCTCAACTGAACAAGTCCGGAGTTAAGCGAATCAGTAAAAGAAAGGGTCATAGTCCTCGATTTTGCTGAATCGTTTAAGTCGCTTCCTCATTCTTTTGAAAGCGCAAACTGTTAAAAATTTTATAAAACAATTTTCATTTTAAAACGATTTTCAGTACACGTGATTAAAACAGCAAATCAGTAACAATTTCGATAAGGAAATTATGCTTCTCAAAATACCGTAAAAACGGGTCACAAATCAGCATTGCGGTATAACCGCTTGAAAATCCACTTTTAAAATTTTGACTGTTACTGAAGTCAAAGCGACAGTAATTTTCAAACGTCAAAATCTCATCAAAATAATTTACATCAAAATGTAACACTAGTGAATTTTCATTCATTAAAATTGCCAACAAACATCGTGCCTTAAAATTTAGCATCGATGTAAAAAAAAATCCCGTTATAAAATAACGGCAACAAAATACGTTTCATAACCAAGCATCGGTTCAACGTAAAATTAATGCAGTAACGTGCAACTCAAATTTGCACGTACTACAAAATGAACAAAGAAATCGTTCGAATGTATCTTCAATGAAGATAATTCAAAACTGCTAAATCTAATCAATATATGATTAGCATAAAAGAAAACCAACAAAGATCTCAACAAAAATCACATAACTGCAATCGTTTCGAATCCTCAAATCGGATTCGAAATTCTCAAAGAAACAAAATAAATACAGCTATATAAACAACAAATGAAATTTATTTCAATTTCATATTTCGATTTTTTAAATCAAAAAGATTATCAGTTGTACTCAGCGAAGACAGTTTCACTGTTTCCGCTGCGCACTCTGATAAACAGTACCCAAATCAATCAAATCAACAAAACACAGTTTCACTTTTATTTTAAATAAAGATACTTAAAAATTTCATCCAAATTTCAAAACTTTAGTTTTGACTCAAAGCACAAATAAAACATCGACCAATAGTTGTAACATATGTTCCATCCAAGTTATGTTTTATATTATGTCCATAAACCCCAACCTCTGATACCAACTGTAACGCCCCACCTCTATGCTCACAATAACAAAGAGTATTAAAAGAAATACTGTCTGTTATTACGAAGAATAAGGCTGGATAGGAGCGGCCATCCGTAGTTGGCCTTACACTAGTATTGGTTACCTCGATAGGAGTGGTATACATTTTTCAATTTTCATCTCTTATTTATTTACTCCCATCGACATACCCAATTACCGGTATAAAACGAACTATGATGGTTCATAATAGTTTAGGACAATATATATAATAATAACACAGATAATATAAATGCGGAACACAAGTAAAACAAAAAGTCTCATATATATAACTGATGTCAGTTACAATACAGTTGACACTATACATATGGTACAACTACAACTGTCGACTCTGGAAATTATATACACAAGTACATTATCAACTAATATACATGAGTACATATCATCCTATACAATGACACGACTACTACAACAAGACGAAGACCACTTCAAAAGATGAGAAAAGTCTTCATAGCTCAAACAGCAACTCAAAGCAGGAAATCTACAACCTGAAATAACTCGGGTCTGACCCGAGTATTAAATTCAAAAGAAGATAATACACGGGTCAGTCTAATTCAAACTCAGTTATTAATGCACAGAAGCAATAATAATCAAATATCAAATAGACGACAGTCATAGAAATCTCGTATGTATATCCAACTCCTCGATGAGAGAATCGAATAACGGCAGATATAACACTAAACAGTGTTAAACAACATATAAGCAGATTCAAATCATCAACAAAGATAAGTGAAAAGAATATCAATGGAGATAATTTAGAAAACACCAGAATTGTCTAAACGACAATTAACAACAAAATCCAATCATTAAATAAAGAGTTAAATTCTCAAAATGATCAATCGAATCAAATTTCTGTGTGGCTGCAGTACACGCACGCGTGCACTGCCTTGCCACACAGTACGTGAAATCATCAAAACCGTGAATACTAACAGCAACCAAAACTGCAAATATCAAAGTGAAACCCAAGCCAACCAAAACAGCGTAAACAACAAAAATCTAATTATCGATACGATAATCAGAAAACATATAATCTAATTATCTAAAAGATAATTAGACATCAACAAAATCATCAGCTTAAGCCAAATCAGGATACAACTCAAAATATTGAATTGAACCAACGAAACAATTCAACAATCGAATTATCAATTAAAACTGTCACTTTTGCTAGGGCTGCAGTACACGCACGCGTGTACTGCCTCGCCACTACAATAATGCAAGTGAAACACAACCCAAATCAATACCAAACAAGATCAGAGGCAACAAGTGAAGCAAGTTCAACATGTCACAAAGCAAAGCACAGTGTAATAGCAAACTGAAGGTAAGAGCATCAAGGATATGGCACTACAACACTCAACAGAAAAAGACGCAGATCAGCCTCATTAGAAAATAAGGTCACCAGTGAAGCACAATGACCAATTGCAAATGGATACAAAGCATCAATGCAATGTATCAAATTCGAGCACAAAGGCAGTGCAGCAGTATAAAGCTTCAACTAAGTGAATATGAAATATGTACACAAGTGATGGTACATAACAAACTGCACATGGCAAATGAAGCAGAGGTACAACGGTGAAACAAGACCGTACAAGACCCCAAAACACCAGACTCGGATACAAAGTAATGCTACTGGCAACAATGTAGACTACCCAATTACTTAACAATGTAACTAGCAATAATGCCAAATGAGTAACATGTACAAGGCACAAAATCAAGCGGGTACATGAACTACAAGCTACAGATGGAAACTTCCAAAATGTCTGACTCGAAACAGAGACAAGTACAACCAGAATCCAAGTTTATATGCAAATAATTAGTGCAGTGATAAAATAAAGTGGTATGCAGTGGTGAACAATCACCGTGAAGCAAGCGGACAAGTGCAAGTGTCATACTCGAGAATAGTGAACTATGAAATACACTAGAGATGATATCAAATTGCAGACACGATTTTTAGGCTCATGTAGACAGTAAGTAGTGACACAAGACCGGCCAAGTCGTGCACATAAACGACTTTAACATATGATCAGAGAATAACAACAATGCAACACCAATGACAACTTCAAAACCCCGTATAAAGCAGTGTCAAACCAATTCAACGCCGTGGTGGCCGAGCATTGAAAATGTTATAGTAAAGTTAACATCCAAACCAAGGCCAAAGTCAAAGATTATGATTTTCGACAAGCAAAGAAAAAAAGGAAATCCACGGAACAAAATCAAGTCGCAATAATCGAAGCCGTGGCCAACCGATGACCGAAGTATACAGAGTATAGTTCAATATAAAAAACAATGACAATGGCCGAAGCCAACAAAAATTCAAAGCAATAGTTAAATGCCAAAGTCAGGTGACAATGAGCAAGTCAGAGTCAATCTATAAATTCATGAAGTTACATAACAGTTCAAAATTGATACTGTGGAGCTCAAGTAAAACAACGTCAGAGAAATCAACGAGTAAAAATCAAACCATGTGAATTAGGTAACCCAAAGTATAGATTCTACTATTCGTGCATACACACATACAAGTGTATATATATGCACGTATCTTAATCCACACAAGAATATACACATTGCGGATAAAAGTGCAGATGACTACACCATTGGATCAGGATGCCCGTTCGTACCAATCGTCAAAAGAAAATAAAGTCAGAAAGCAGATTTAACAATACAAATTATGTGGCCGAAGCTAACAATTCAAAGAACTAGATCAAAGGCAGAACCGTGTGTCTCTGAAAGAATGAATGTTCTCAAACCAAAACCGTGGCTATCGTGACATCAAAACGAAGAGCAAGAATCAGAGATTGCATCAATACCAAAACAAAGCGATTTAACAAATTAAAGTGACCGAAGTCAATCAAGAAATCAGCAATTTCAAAGTCATGAAAACCAGTTAATCAAGCAACAAAATCACGAACATGAACAAGCTAGAAATCACTAACAACTTGCAATAGATGTGAGTGAAGGATTCACTCACCTTCGCCACGAATTGGAGGAGTCGAAGCCAAGCTACAAAGAAGTCGTCGATCGACAAAGCATCTCAAAGCAACAAAGTCGACAGTAACAAAAGCCCAAATTCCAGAATCGAGCAGAAGCCCTAAATCAGAGCAACAGAGGAACGAGATCAAGCCGAAGCTCCAATTCCAGATTCGCCAACTCTAATCTCAAGAGAAAGACGAAGCCGAAGTCCAGAATCGCCAGTCACAAAGAACGAAGCCGAAGCCCTAGTTTTCCAGGGACGAAGAAGAGAACGAGCGCCACCATTTATTTTCTTTCGTTTGATTTAGGGTTAGGGCATACGAATGGGAATGGTTAAAGGGGAAACGGGTATTAAACTCAAAATATTTTGGTACCAAGAATAAATGGGCCGAGACAAATTTGCAAAGCTCAATAATACTTAACAAATTTTCAAAGGATTTATAACAGATTATAACACCCAACGGCAATCAACAACCCATTAAAATGCCAATAGCAATTAGCAATCAAATTAAGTCGTCTAATGACGCTTATAAATTTGTTACAAAACCCCGGGTTGTTACAGCTTTTCTTATAGTGTATTATATAGGTTTAATTATGATATAACATTTATATTTTATTAACTTATATAGTAATTTTGTGTATAAATATATTAAATCTTATTTAATTAATCTTGATTAATTAACTCTTTAATTAATTTATTAATTTTCCAATATTACATTTATACTGAATATTTATATATTTACTATTACCTTTATAGTATAACACATATATCATATATATTTGTGTATCCTTATTTAATTAATTAACCTTTAATTTGTTTATTCAATTAATTAACCTTTAATTAATATATTTAATTAGACAATTTAAACTAAATTATATTAATTACAAAATTTTATTTTACCTACATATATACTTATGTGATCTTAAACACTTTAAGACAATATAACATATATTAGTATATATAATACATGCATATAAGTGTTAATTAATTAACTTAATTAATTAATTTATTTTGTTAGTCTTATTAATAAATTTTAAAATTTGAAATTAATATTTAGATATTTTCAAATGTTTTGAAAATTTCATTATCTTTTCAAACATTATGAAAATTTATGTTATATTATAATGTTTTTAATAAACATGTTTCATTTTAAAATTAACCTTTAAATTTAAAATCTTTACTTTAATTTTCAAAATGAAAATTAGCCCAAGACCCAATTAAAATTTTGCCTTTTCAACCTTTGGGCTCCCTTTACCTTTCAAGCCAAGCCGGTAACTAGGTAGGACAGGATAATTGATTACCCGATTTCAATACTAGACATTACCTTTCTAGACACCATATTAAGTGGGCATGCTTAATTAATTAGCCCTAACATGATAATTTTGACCGCATGGATTATTCAGATCTGATACCACTGAAGGGACAGGACCGGCCTACAGCAAAAGAAATGGGTGAATTTTAATTTTTTTTACCATTTTGGATCTTTATTAGGCCTATGTAGTCTAAATTCATTTAGAACTTTTCTAAATTTTCTTTTTAAGATTTTCCTCATTTTATTATAATTTTTTAAAATTAATTTAATTTAATTTTAATTAATTATATATTATGATGAGCACATCAAATGCACCCATGTGTATAATGTAAGTACAATATATGAAAGGTGTACATAGTTAATATGAACGTTGTTTAGGTGTTGAGATTTACATAGTAACGGACATATTTCTCCTCTGTATATGCTTTTCTTGTCTAAAACTTGAAATTTTTTTAAATAAAAATATATGCGTGTGTGTATATATGTTTACATATACAAATAAATAAATATAAATACACAATAAATATTTTGTATATAATAGTTTAAATTGAAATAGACTTCATCTATATTACATGCAATAAATCAATGAGTTCAATGTCTAATAAAAGTTTTAAAAGTTTACTATTATATCTTACACAAAACACCTTTTTGAAACTTTGAGTTAAATATAAATATACACAAACACAAAAAAACACCCTTTTAAAACTTTGAGTTAAATATAAATATACACAAACAAAAAAGGTATTACCTAAATATATAAACTTATGAACACAAACAAACCAAAACAAAACTTGAAACAAAATAAAACAATACACAAGTAGCTTGTGAAATGGAATGATTCCTTTTAAACAAAGATTCAGTATTAGAATAGATACAATTGTAAACCTAGGAACAAATCATTAACTAATGTTTCATTTTTTTTTAATTAGAAAATTTTATTATAGAATGATTTAAAATATAACGCAAATAATTCATCATATTATGTTGTCAACAAGTATTAATTAATGCAATTATTTCAAAGTTTTATTCATATAGCAATTTATATGTAAACATTCAAATCTAAATCTTCTAATATGAAAGCTAAATTGTTAACAAGAATATTCCAATATTTAATTTGTTTTGTTTCCTCATTTATGTAAATAACAATAATAAAATCAAATGATATAGGCATATACAGATTCCCGATAAAAAGGTCTAGATCTAGATAAAAAAAATTGAATAAATAAACATACATAATAAAGATAAATGAAATTATTTTTAGTAAACATATCAAGTTTTTTATGCATGATAAGAATCACAGTTGATTCAAGAAGGGGTTTTGAGACACTCTAATTAAACTCCAAATCCACATATATGAATAGAAGGGAGAGATAGAGGATTAAGGGGATGAAAATAGAATTAAAGGATATGTAAATATATAGAATTACCTTAGGATGATGCCTGGAGAAACCTCAAATGACAAAAAAAATCCTAGATCTGATAGATCACTTTCTAGATTTAAAGACGAAGCCAAAGATTTGCACCTTGAACAAAGATAAAACTTTGATTCAATTGAATCAATCTTTGGATTTTGCAAGGATCTAGAGGTAATCACCGCCTTGAATGCTACTAATTCATATTTGAATTTGTTTTAGGAATTTTTTTCATGGAGGGCATTAGGGGAGAAGAGGAGAGCAAGAGAAAGAAGATAAGATGTTTTTGTCAGGAAAAGTATAATGATGGATTGAATAAGAGAGAATATGTTTTAAAGAAAATGTTGAAACCTTTCAATTTTACCTTTTAAGACCTTCTTATTTACTTCCTAATTAAATCCAATCAAATCTTCCTCTATTCTTCGTATTTTCATCAAAAGAAATAGAATTAAAAGGAGAAGGACAAAAATGATTTCATAAATGAGATTTAAGTGAGTCATAAAGAGGAGTAAATGATGGAGATTAATTCCTTCTTTTAATTGCTCCTTTTGGATCTTCAAATCACATTTGAAAACTCATCCCTTTTTCATCATGCATGTGGGCCTAAAAGAAATTCCCAAAACTACCTAGCAGTTAATCTATTTAAACCAAGTTTAAATATTTTAGTGATATCATAAATCAATACGTGCGTTTATAACTTTTATATACGCACTTTATTAAATGCTAATGATATTCATTACAAAACAAATAAAGTTTAATAATTTATATTTCATAAATATTAAATAATTTAATTAATTTACAACAATTTATAAACTAATTAAATCATGTGGTTTATTCAGAGTATTCATCATTATGGTTGTACGACTCAAAGGTGTCATTTCAATCAGCAATTAGTATCGAACAATTCAAAAATGATGTTCACACACCACCTTAGCTAGTGGTGTGAAATTTTGGCTGAATTTATCGCTTACACTTCTTTTTAGTAAACTCCAAATTTACTTATTATAAGCGGTACCTGATAGTGATGATTATTTACACCAATTCTCTTTGTCAAAACTATATCACTTTGGACTTATGGAATTTGGTAGTGGTCAAAATTCCAATATCGTTCATATTCAACTCTTTAGTCCAAACACAAAGTCCTTGGTTCAATAATAACAGTTATTATTAACTGAACTGCTCTGGCCAGAGACTTTGACTTTGAGTTGACATTAGTTGAACATGACACTATCCTCATATAACTGAGAAGATAAATCCTCTCTTAAGTAGTGTTTCACTTCTAATGCTTTTACTCAACCCGACTATAGTCGTTCGATGGACACAGTGCCATGATTTAACTATAATCAAAGCGGAGCTTTCACATTAAAGATCAACAATATTCTCAAGTTGGAAGACTGTGTAAATTAGTTACATTGATATTTTCCGTTTGACCTTACTTATATTAACCAACAGAAAACCATCGATTGAGTTTTTTATAGTTATCCAATGACTATCAATACGTAACCCTTAGCACCTCTAGCGGCCATGACTAATATATTGCCCAAGATTTGGAGAGCATTACATACTTTAGTCTTAATAGATATATCGATATCCAATCCCAATACATCTTGACTAAGAATATTTAAAATGGTACATTATTTTCATTATGATAAATTACTTATAGTTATAACAGTTATTAACTATTTTTACATAACATACCATTTATGTATTTTCTACTAAATACACTTTAATTAAATTAATTAATTAATATATAACACATTATAGTATATAGTAGAAAGAAAACACCTTTTATTTCCACCGAGATTGGTTTTGGAGTTAGATATATGTAACAAAACTACATAATTGCCCCCAGGACTTACCCCTAACTCTATCACAAAGTTGGTATGAAAAAATTATCGCATGCAATATGAGGCATAACGAGCAATGAATAACCAAAAAAATAGATCTTCAACCCATATTATGGGCTGGCAGGGAAAGGCCGATGTAAGCTTGGAAATGGATGACGACTGCTATGGTTGTGGCAATGATTAAGAAAGGTCGACTAGGGTTTATAGTTGGATGACAATGACGCTTTCGAGATTGGATTGCACTAGTAGTGGGGATGAGAATGACGCTTTCGAGATTGGATTGCACTGGTAGTGGGGATGACAATGAAGAGGTCGGTTATGTTTTGAAGATGATGTGGTAATAGTGGCCAAGGAGGAGTAGCTTAAAATCAGGGAAGAAGAAAATATTGTCTAGTATTAGTTTTATATCTTTTTTAAGAAAAAAAATAGTTACATAAATTTCCATCCGTAATGTTATTTCTAGTAGTATTATGTTAATTGTAATAGCATTTATAGATAAAATACTCATAGTTCACTGCTAAAAAAACTGTGAAATACATAACTCGTATTATTGATGCCATTCTAACACATATTTTTGGCTTTGGATCGGTGCTGCGTTGATAAGTTGTAGATAGTTAACTTCCTAGGAAAGCTTGTCGATACCTTGCTGATCCAAAATATTAAGTCAGTGGGCATCTGTGACGACCCGGATTTTCAGACCAGTTAAAATTGCCAAAAATCCGCCCGTTCTAAAACTACTAATGGAAACTACCAACTTAATACAAAATATTTGATGAATATTCAACACTATTAAATGTATAGGATACAATTTCAATTATACAACTTATCAAAGTAATTAATTTATTTATTAATCCTACAAAGTGTGCTTTAATACATACCAAATACAATGACTATAAATTTACCACCGCACAACTCTGATGAGAGAGACAACACTATCCTTACCTGAGAACTCAATAAACAATGTAAATGGGGAATAAAATAGTAAGCAGGAAAGATATAATAACACAAGATAAACAACAACCAATAACAGATAAACATGATAGGGTTATATTATTTTAGGGGCTGCATCACTACCACTTGTGACTGCCTACGTACCCCTATCTAATTGGGTACCCAATTAGATACATGATCAATCCAACATAGTTCTCCTACCACAAATAGGACTCATGGAGCGTACAATGCAACAACGAATATTCAATTCCCAAACTACATAGCATATATCATGCAAATGTAGGTTCCAAATCTACCCACTTAGCTTAACCTTCACATTTAGATTTCCAAATCTAATTATCTTTAGGAAAATTATCTCTTTGGACTTTATTCTTGAATTCTTATTTCAAAACTTTTGAAATATATATGCATATCTTTTATATTCAAACCACTCTTTTACTTCGGGATTTGAAAACAAATCACCTTTCTGAATTGATATCAATATACAAACATACAAAACTATATGCTACCTGATCGGGAGGTTTTTAGCCATAAAAAGGCAACTATGTCCCATCCTTTCAAAAATAAATATAGATATGTATATCCCTCTACAACGAGAGCGGACTATACTGAGGCTACAAAACATAGGCACCTGCCTTGCTCCCATTTTTAGTTATGGGTTACCCGAATCTTTGGGAACATAAAAAATCATTTTATATCCCGAAGTGACAAAATCATTTACACTAATAATTACAAATACTTCAAATCTATAACAATTTCTATTTCCAAATCCTTTCAAAAATCATTTTAAAAATATCGGGTTTAGTCCTCAAAAATCTTTCCGTTTTATAAAACATTTTTATAAAAAACCATTCTTATATAAATCACTTTTATATAATATAACTACAAAATATTCATTACCAAACATTCCTATTTCTTTTAAAGGGAAAACATTTCATAAGATTTTCATTTGATAACCCATTTTCAAAACAATTCATTAAATTGAAGTGAACCAAATATTACCGCTAAACACCTTATAGTCAAATTGTGAAATAAATCACAAGGTGTTAGCCTACAATTATTTTCTACCCAGCCCATGCATATGGATAATTAATTGCTCATAAACTGGTCGAGCATAAATAATAATCAATGCTCATAAACTGGTCGAGCGAAATCCAAACAACCAAACAATCAATTAACAAAATAAACACAACAATAAATGATAAATCAACGCTTCATTCTATCAAATATTATAACACTTTATTTTAACTTGGGTTAAAACGGTTTGATATTTATTTTGGAGCATCCGGGCTTTCCTTTCGATCTGTTCCACCCCTCGCCTAAGAAAAGAAAACATAGACCAGGTAAGTTCAGGGCACTAGTTGCTCCATCCCTAACCTTAGTTAAACACCTTGTTTTATCTTCCCAGATCTCGCAGGCGGGACAAATGTACTAGTCGTTTCCGCATACTCAGTTATTAGCTTTATTTTGAAATTGATTATAAGATTCCAAATTATCTTTAAAAATGATTAATTTTCCTTTTAAAAACATACACAATTGATTCTGGGAAAAATCGTTACATTTAAACTCACATTAAAAAAGTTATACAATTCGCAGCATAAAAGTGCTGCGGAAAGTGCTATTTAAGCTTATTTGATTTAAACAACTTTTTAATATTTGAAAATTCATATTTTCCATTCCAAATCTCTTTTAAACCATTTTAATAGATTTATCAAATTTATTTCATATTTTTAATCATTTAAAAATATCATTTTTAAAGAAATCCCTTTTGGATTCCCAACTGAAAAACCGCGATGTTTTTAGAAAATTGTTTTGGACATATTTCAAACTCTACTTAATGAAATCTTGATTTTATTTCTTTGTTGGAAAACGATGGATATAATAGACCGGAAAATTCTTATCTCGAAGAATTCCGAGCTATATTCCACTTTGTACACTCCTTTAACTTTTATGGCGCGAAATCGCGAACTACCGTTACGCGACGCGCCTAGTTTTGACTTGTTTTTCAGTTTCTTTTCAAACTTATTGGAAACACTTTTAAATGTTTATAAAACATTTCTAAATCATTTTTATCTCATTTAAAACAATATTTTTATATTTCAAACCCATTTTCCATTTTATTCCATATTATAATATCATTTTTAACTTTCTTTTTAGAATAATTTAGAGGATAAATCACTCCATACACATATTATTATAGATTTAAATTCTTGTTAAATTAACTATGGTTAATTTCTAATCATTTCTCGTATCATTTTTCAAACAAGTTATCAACCACATAAACAATCATATAATCATCCAATTTCACATCCAAGTCATCAAACATTACATCATCCAACATATAATATACTTTTCATGTAATTAACTTGAAATATTTTTAGAAATTAATAACTTTAAAATAGAGTACTCACCTTTAACCAAACCGATTAACTTCCTACCAATATTCTCACTAACAACGCTTCACTAACTACTTCAACTAATCAACTTCTACTCCATTTCTTTTGCTTTATGCCATCGACCTCTTCTTCCAAACTCCCGAAAATCCGGCAGAGCTTCCACAACACCTTGAATTTGCTCCAAGCTCCTTGGAATGAAATCAGTTGCACTTCCTTCTCTTTTTCTTGCTCCGGAGCTTCACAAACTTGCTCCTCCTTCTTGATAGTTCAGCCTCACCCTATTCCATCCCTTCCTCCATCATTTCTTCACTTCTTAGATGCTAAACCATGTTTTAATTGTATTCTATGGTCTTTGGCAAAGTTTGGTGGTGTTTTGACTTTGTTTGATATGGTTTTGAAAAGGTTAGTAAGGAAATGAAAGAGATGAAGCCATTAGAGAAGCTTTTAGAAAGCTTGAGAAAGGAAGAAGAAGAAAATGTAGAAATGTGTAAAACAAAGTGGAAGAATGGTGGTCTTATTTATAGAAAAGTTTTGGATTAAAATAAAATTTTGTAAAAAGACCAAAATACATTTACTTACTTATAAAGTAATCTTATTTTTTTTCAACACTTAACATCACTTTTCAAATCATTACTTTATGTCATTTTCACTTAGATATTAAGTAAAAAAAGTAATAATTATGTTTCTTTGATTTGATGTTTTACTTTTTGACTTTTGTACTTTTTTGTCTTTTTATGCTTACTTTTTGTTAATTATATTCTAGAATTTTCTAAGTATGTTTAGTAAAAGTAAACTTGATTAGTGAATTAATTAATACTTACACTATTTGAATATATGTTCCTATATAACAAAATAAAGATGCGACGACGTTGCGATAACTTTTAATCGATAAAACGTTGATTTTCGACATAATGTTTTACGGTCACATTTTGACGTTTTGGTTAAACCATTTATTTATGTAAACCAAATTTAAAAATTAATTTTTATAATCTTATTTAAAAATATAAACACTCATAAATTAATTAAAATAATTTATTTAACCATTGAAACTTAATTTTCTAAAATCAGCATTTTGTCAGTTTTGTCGATATAGGCAAATGTTACTATTTTTGTGTATACTTCTCTTCCCAAACTCTATCTAATTTTGTTTGAATCATATAACCTTACTTAATTCATATTTAAAATCACTTTAAATAGTATATTTTAAAGTGGTCAAATTCTGGGTCGTTACAGCATCGTAGGGCGTCGCTCCTAAATCTACATTGCCCAGCCCAAATGCATTACCCCTCCTCCATATCAGCAAAAGGAAAAAAAAGAGAAACCGCTCGAACCCATCATCGCTCCTCCTTCAAGCCATCTTCGCCCCTCCGATCCCAACCTCGCATAGCTCGCTGCCTCTTTAAGTCGTTGCTGTTGCTCTCAACCACTATTAAGCTAGCACCCAAGCCATCACCATCACAAGCACCACCTCGCCCTCTGCTTACCGCCGCATTCCCTTAGCAAGCCTCAAGCAAGCACCGCCCTCCACCTCACACCAAACCCTCCAATGATATGATTTAATGCTTTTATTCATCGTTTAATTCAATACTCTTATTTGATTAAGTTCATATATGATCGTTGGTATAGATTCATTGGTATATGATCATTTGTATAGATTTGTTGGCATGATCATTAGTATATGATTTTACCGTTCGTTATATTTTGAAATTGTTCCATAAATTTATTTTTATTGATATTGTATCGTTAATGGAACCCCTTAGATGTTTAATTTGGCTTTGTCTGAAAAGTACCATATACGATCGTTATATAAATATTCATTTTTAACTAAAACGGAAGTCGTCATAAGATACGTATTTATCAGATTTGTCCCAATATTGGACAAGCTATAAAAACAATGATATTTATGTTTCGTAAATCGGTTCTTCAAATAAAATGTTAACAAAATCCGACAACACTTCCTTCTTATTCCCTGTGTATGCTCTTTTGCGTATGATACGCATAATACAAGAAAGTGTTATTGAAATTTTGTTAATCGTTCGATTTGAAATAATCAACGAAATGTAAATATCTGGGAAGTAGGATAGCCAGCCATTAAAATATATAGCTTTGAAATTATCCTTCCATTGTTCTAAAAACATTTTATAATCAAATTAATAATGTTATTGAAACTAATAATAAGATTAGTATGTCATTTAAAGTAGTAATAAAATTAGTTATAAAATTAATAATGTTATTTAAATTAATAATAAAATTGATATTGTTATTAGATTCATAATAAAATTAGTAATGGTATTTTTTGAGTAAAATAAGTGATCCCATCTAGGAGGAGAGCATCTATGTAGTTTATTCCTCACTTCAAAAGGTGCTATTAACATGCCTAACATGTAGCGATTATCTCCCTCCCCCTCGTACAACGAAAAATAAAATAAAAACCCAACTCGAAGACCTAGTAGAAGGCTCAAAAGACTCTGAAAACAATCTAATGGATCTTGCATGCAGCAACTATGACAAGGAACTAATCAGCTGCCAATGTAATCAAAGAAATTCGATTCTATAATAGACTAAACAAGAGTTCGTAAATGCACTAGGACCCCCATAAGTAGCGACCAAGGAACCTCATCCTAAGTGTGCAAAGCAAAAGGAAATGCAATGGCAAAGGGAGTCCACTAGTCTAAAAATCGCGAGGTGAGAGCCTATCTAGAATCCAGTATCCATCTTGCCACTTCCTTCTTTAATGCTGCAAATACTCCACCAAATGTTAGTTTAACACGCCCATATATGCATATTAATATAACTTCATATACATATATGTGTGGTAATATATAAAATGACAATAGTAAGAGCTAATATACCTAACTATCAAGGAGAAGTAATAATGAGTTGATATTCATATTAGAAACGTATACTAATTCAATGCTTAAGGCCCTATTGTGTCCTCATTGCTATGGTCAATTTTGGTTTTTAAAGTATTAATATTACATTTAGTTTTTTCCATGAATTATTGAAATGATGTTCATTTAGCCAATTAATAACTAGATTAGCAATCCAATTATACGCAAAAAGTGAGGTAGAGTAAATTAGATTATTAGAAGGGACATTTACATTGGTATACATTCCTTGGTTCCTTTCAAACCATATGTACCAGTATGAAATGGTGTATATGGTATCTAATAACGTCTTAGGATTTTTTTCGAGTGAAATCTTGTGATGTTCTAATTGTTATTTTAATTAAAATCAGTAATGATCCCATTAAAACAGTAAATTTTGAGAGTGTCCAAGAGGATAGAAAGGTGGTAAGACATTCATAAAACAAATGACACATGCTTTCAAGATTGGTAGAGAAATACATACATTTTTTATCTATGTGAACATTCTTTATCTTCAAACATTTGATCGTGTTTAATTTTTTATGAATTATTAACCACATATGTAGTATATCTTTAGAAGGGGCGTCAACTTTCTAGATATATTTAAAAGTACTTTGTTTAGTCCTTGAGAAATTCAAACACTTATACATTAAGCTTGACGAGTAAACTTTAATCTTGTCCCAGCATCGAATTTTAGTTTCTTTTTCATTATCTAAGTTGTAGAGGTTGAGTTGGGCACAAAGCATGTGACAACTGCCCTACACCTCCGACACCCAATATACTTGAAGGGTGCGTTGCTATGGTGCCAGGTTGATGAAGGACGATTGTCAAGGTGAATAGTAGAGAAATCAATCAAAGAAACTGTTGTGTATCCCATAGCGCATCGAATAAAATATAATAATCAGCACATAGATATAAAACATGGGAGAGAGTAATAACTAAATGAGCTACAAAATTCAAAGTGCACAGGATCATGGATTCATACAAAATGGTAGGAGAATTTATACAATTGGAAATAAACTCAAAGGTAAACTTTTTCTAATAAAAAAAGCTAACATTGTCTAGGCTCCACAATGTCGCACAGTGGAATAAGAATAGTAAGCCACATATAAATACAAGAAAGCACCATCTCATGTTGATCCATCTATATAGCACAATGTATCACCTAGATCTTCTATTTAGTCTACTAATTTAAAAGTACCCGAGATAATAAAAAGCAAAGCATAAAACCTCAAGTTAGACAACAGTTTATTGTGAGCGATAAGTAATATCAAAATACTATATATGATATAGCAAGGAACAATGGTATATGGAATCATACTTGATTTGTCCCTACATCCAAAGAGTTAGCACCTAACAACAATAATATGCTACTCTACTAACTTCATGAAGTATGTAAACATCTTGGTATACTATTAGGTGTCTAGGCATAGATCTTCTGGATACCTACTTCATGTGACATTCCGAGAGAAACAAACAATAGCTATAACGATCATGGAAAACATGGCATCCATTAAAAAACCCTCACTGTCACTCAATGTGCTTTAGGTATATGATAACTCATATAGCACGATCATAAGCTAGAGACTCGATCAAATATCGATTTCACGATGCTAAATCCATTCCACTTCATAAGGGTAAGAAATAAACCCATAGTAATCAGGTCCAGGGTAATCCATAGTCATAGGATCCGAACACAATCATAATCTATGTGCGTGTCCCTACGTAACCTCTCAAAACAAGCATACTGAAAACCTCCAAGTATCAACGATCCCTTTGCACATGTCGCCATCATAGAACCTAGTCAATTGTTCCATACCATTTATATCCATAGTGGAACACAATCATAATTCCACTTATGAGCACCCTTCATTAAACTTACCCTTTGGATCATCACTTCGACTCCAATCATCGAATCGTTATCATCAGAACACTTCTAGACGTCTACATCGATCGTAGAATCAATACCTTAAGGTTTTAAAGTCATCATGTCGAGGCATCTCGCTTTTGCCTCATCATTTTATTGTTGATGTTCACTACATCACAACCATCGCAAATGTATGTCGAATGATCGAACGAACACACGTATATGAATACCCAGACCTAACATGAATGTCCCCTAAAATGCCATCCCATTATGCCAAACTTGGATATGATTGGTACCGATCAGTTTTATGGTTAGTGTCGACCATATTGGTTCAACTAAAATCTTGGCCAAAGTTGGCTCTGTACTCCGTACTTCATCTCTCTTTTTCCCTATATTGTCTCGAAGCCAGGCCATGAAATTCTTTGTACCGACCACCTAAAAATTCAAAGTAAAACATATTGATACCGAGTTCTTTTCCTAATTGAAATTTGACCAATTCCAAAGTTTCTCCCCTACTCCAACACAAGCCCAACCCAAAGCATATAACCTAGAAATTCGAAGTCTTTGCCTCCTTGACCCAAGGCATCACCAACCCCGACCACTTTTGCTTAATACCAATCTGATTTTCTCACCATCGATCTAATTTGATAATCATAATTTGAGGCACCAAATTAACTCCAAATCACCTAAAATATTCTGAATAAACTCCTCAAAGCTTCCAAAACGATATATCCTAATTTTTTCATGTTTTGACCACTTAGGTGACATTTGCACCAAACGACGTACCACTTTCCTAACTACACAAAACGAGTAGCAAATGTAACAAAATAACTCATCCAGTATCAAACATCATTTTGTATCATCCACACAACTTTTTCAAATCATCCTAACAAGAATTACCTGCATAAATCATTTTAGATCTAGTTTTCTAAAGATAGCAATTGTGGTTGGTAAATGGTGTAAATCTTATCAAAATTCGAATCTATCTTTTTATGATTTTAGGATGTTATTATTTTTAGATCTAAATTATAAAACCATTAAATTTCAAAAATTGCTATAAAAATCACAACTTAATCATATCTCCCTATATAGTAAAGGGAGAGAAATAATATCACTCACCTAGCACCAAAATTACACCCTTCAAATCCTAGAAGAACAGTAATGACACAATTTCCAATGCATCCAACTCTAATGATGATTTTTGGCTAATGAAAGTATGGAAAAGAGAATATTTTTGATGCAAAAGGAACTAATGAAGGTTTAGACTTGTTTTGGGAAGTGGAATAGTGATTAGATCTGTCCCATCATCTCCAATTAGGCACAAATCTTGAAATGGGTTAGTGGGCTTAAGTAGGCTTAACTAATTACCTATCAGTCTAGCCAATAGGAGTCTAAAATTAAAATGACCATATCTCCTAAATGGTATGTCCGATTTCCTATTATGTCCACTCTACGGAAAGAGAGATCTTCATCCTAGTGTAATGGAAGTGGTTTTAGACCCCCAATTTAGCTCCTATCAAAAGTTATAGGCTTTACAATATGTTTTGGGTCAAAACCATTCGATAACAATTCTAAGGGTAGAAAATGTCCCTAGTAGACCTTCCCCTTAGTTATAGAGTCATGTGACCTCAAACGAATTAAAATAAAATATTTTACGATCCTCTGGTTCATAAAATACTAGTTATTACACTCTTCGTCTTTAGTAATTTCGCCCCCAAAATCCATAAACAAATCAAATAACAGTCATAGTTACCCCGCATGCTTAACAATGATAAACAACCATCAAAACATATCAAATAGTCAGCCATGCAATCAATAACCTAGATGAACACATCCTAGCATATTCAGTGGAGAAATCTTCACAAACACCATATAGTCGATAGATAACTCCAAATTTCTGTCTCTTATCAGTGTAGCTCTTCCGTCTATCCTAAGCCATCATTCGTTGCTGAATGATATTAATCTTCTCCGAAGTCTCACTAATCATATCTGGCACGAGTATCAGTTTTTCGCCCGCTACCCACCAATACAATGGAGCATTACACGGTCATCCATACAATGTCTTGAATGGAGCCATATTGATACTAGACTGATAACTGTTGTATGCAAACTCTATCAAATGCAAATGATCGTCGCACGAGCCTCCGAAATCAAGAATGCAAGCTTATAAGATCCTCCAATATACGATTCACTCTCTCGATCTGCCCATCTGTTTGTGGGTAATAAGCTATATCAAGATGCAACTCTATCCCCAGTGCCTCTTGTAAGCTTTTCTAAAAATTTCCAGTGAATAAAGGGTCTCAGACACTCATAATACTCTTCAGCACACCATGGAATCACCCTACCCTTTTCACATGCAACTCGACCAATATGGATGCCATTCTACTAGACTTAATACGTATGAATGGACCACTCTTTGTCAATCTATCGACTATGGTCCAGATGCTACCATACCCTCCTCTGTCCTCAAAAATTCATTAATAAAATCAATCCATACTTATTCCCACTTCCATTCGGGATCTTCAAGTGGTTACATCAACCCACTTGGCTTCTTCTGCTCTACCTATGAATTCCTCGACATCATTCTTCATCCCCTCCCAATATTATGTCTACTTTATATCACGGTACATCTTATTACCGTCGAGATGTATAGTCAATCTAGAATGATGGTACTCTCATAGTACCTTATCTTGTAATCCATCAAGATCATGGAGAAACAATCTCCTATCCTTACGGTGCCAACCATCTAGATCGAATCTGTACTGTCTCATCTTATCTTACTCTACTCCTCTTCTATCTTCTATGATCTCCGCTAGTCTAGTATCTTGCTTATGACTAGTACTATTCCTCTCAATCAAAGTCATTCTGATGGTCATACTCGCCAACATCTCTCCTTTAACTCGCAATGATGTCTAAATTCATAACCAAAATATACTCAAGCTGCTTCTACTCTAAGAGCATCGCTCCCAAGCTAGCATGTCTTCTATTAAAATCATTGACGACCTCATTTCCTTTACTGGGCGTGTAAGAAATGCTAAAGTCATAAGAGGCTAACAAATCTAACCATCAATGTTGATGAAGGTTGAGATCCTTCTAGAAGAAAAGGTATTTTAGGAATTTGTGGTTCATGAACAACTCGAACCTTCCTTCAAGAGGATAATGCCTCCATATCTTCAAAGGAAACATTATCTCAGCCAAATCCAAATCATGGGTTGGATACTTCCTCTCATGCAGCTTTAGCTGTCAACTAGCATAGGCAACAACTTTACCTCCTTACATTAGTACTACAACCAATCTGGTACCATAAGCATCTGTGTATACTGTTCTCTCCTCAATCCCACTCGGAATGGTCAACACTGGTGCGCTCATAAATGGTAAACCTCTCATCAACCTCTCCTTCATACTCATAAACACATGAACACACTTCGCTCCCAAACAAAGACATGATTCTCTTTCGTCAAATTGATCAACGATGCTACTAATCTGGAGAAGTCCTTAATAACGTCTATAATATCCCATCAGTCCAAGGAAACTTCTCATGTCAGTATCGTGCTTGGGTCGGTTTCAATCTTAAACCACTACCATCTTCGTAGGACCTACCACAATACCCTACTCAAATACACATGAACCAAGAATCTCGGTTCCCTCCTCTAAAAGTGAAACTTTGAAAACTTCAACCTTAGTTTGTGCTTCCTCAACACTTCAAGCACAATTCTCAAATGTGTCTTGTATTTCTCCTCTATCCTCGAATAGACCATAATATCGTTCAAGAACACAAGCACAAACTTATTTACTTAACTTTGAAAATATGATTCATAAAATCAACAAAGTATGATGGTGCATTGGTTAGCATGAATGACATAACCAACTACTCACATAATCCAAACGGCATATGAAACGATGTAATCGACACATTCTCGTTCGCTACTCTCGGCTAATGAAATCCCATCATAAGATCCAACCTAGATAACACCTTTGCAGCATGAAACTGATCAAATAAGTCATCAATACCCAGGAGCGGATACTTGTTCTTCTTCATCACATTATTCAGCATACGATAATCAATACACAACCTTAGAGGGCCATCCACCTTAGTGAAAAATACCACAGGTGTGACCCATTCGGATATACTCCTGCAAATGAACCCTCGCATCAATAGGTCATTCACTTTCACCTTTAACTCCTTCTACTCTCTGGTGCTACACGCCTCAAAGGCATAAATATTAGTCTGATATCTTTCACCAAGTCTATGCAAAACTCAAACTCTCGGTGTGGCAGTAACACGGTCCCCTCCTCGACTACGTTTGAATACTCCCTGATGATAGGCACATATTACAATTCATTTGGGACCCTGGTGAATATAAAAAGCTAACCATAACCTCATCCTCTAGTAGGAAACCAATCTCTATCTTCTGCCCCTCCTCAGCCCCTATTGTCACCAATAGCTTCTTGCAATCCACCACTACTGCTTACGATCTTAGGTTGTCCATCCTTAAGATAATACCCAACCCAACGAAACCTAAAAGCAAAATAATCACAAACAAAAGAGCAATCATGACTCGATAAAACCAAACCCCAACAAGCCATACAAAGACTAGTGGAGCCCCCAACAGGATTCTTCGCTACTAAAGGTGGGTCAATAGTTTTGGGTCTCAATCCCGGTTTGTCTATCAAGTCACTAGATATAAAGGAATGTGAAGCCTCGGTATCGAATAAAATGATAGAGTTAGGGGTATACCCTATGGGAAGAAGTCTCACCATCAGATTGCACAGTTAACATGGGTGCAGATCAACATTGAGTTAATTATCGAGTTTAGTTTAGTTATTATGTTTAAATTATCATGTAAAACTAACCACATGTGTAGTTTGACTTTGAGAGGAGCCCTAATTATCCATATGGGTTTGAAGTAACTAAATTCGTTTATCCCAGAGTAGATTATGAATCTGTACATCGATTTAGAGGTATAGATTCCTTTTTAACACCATACCAATCTATCAAGATTGTCTCTAGTTTAATAATTTTCGATCATATTAATTAATTTTAGGTATTGTGTAAGAAGGTTCCCTATCAAGTTTTGATTGAAATAGATGTCCCATCTAAAAGGCGAACGGTAACAATACACTTCTATAATGAGATCATTTTTATTATTAAAGACCAGAAACAGATCAGAAAGTGGTCTTGTCTCCAGAGTTAACTATGAATTTAGTTCCAATTTTAAATATGTTGAATAAGTCAGAAATACTTTTCCAAAAGAAAGATATTTTTAGTTATTTTGTACATTTAGGTTCTTAGAGCCATTATAATAAAAATTACTAAGAATTTCTTCCAAGAATAAGAATCATCTCCTAAAAACTTCCAGATCAATTTACAGAGCTAGGAGGAATTTAAGGCCTTTAAGTTAACAATACAAAATCCTCCTTGAGTTTTGGGAATGCAAACAAGACTCTAATTAATGAGGCAGCTCAAGTTAGACCTATCCGCATCTCCTTTCCATAATAAATTTCTTCTGATGCGATCAATTTTATTAATTACTCAACTAGGAAATTTATAATACAACATCTAGTAAACTGGAATAGCAGACAGTATGGAGTTGATTAGTACTGCCCTTCTAGCTTTGGATAGGCAGTTAGCTTTCCAAGAAGGTAGTTTACTGTTAGTTTTATTAATCATGATGTGCCAGTCTTCTTTTTTCGGATTTGTATGTCTAATTGTTATTCCTAGGTAATTAAAAGGAAAGCTCATGGATTTGCAGTTTAGCGTATTGGCCACTATAATTAAGCAATTAAATGTGTCATTTAGGACAAGGACCGAAATTTTATGGAAGTTGAATTTAAGGCCGGATAAAAGTTCAAAATTATTTAAGATAAGCTTGAAAGAGGCTATGTGCTAGGGGAAGTGAGAGCAGAAAAGGAGAGTGTCATCCATATACTACAAGGAGACCTCTTGCATAGTGATTTCGTTCCTCATGCATGAAAGAATGTTGTTTCTGATAGCAAGGGAGAGAATTCTAAAGAAAACATCAGCTGCAATGTTAAATAGGAGGGATGACAAGGAGTCACCCTATCAAAGACCTCTTTTCGACAGAATTTTATTTCCACCGATACCATTCACTAGGATAGTAGATGCACTAGATTTTAGGATAAGTCTAATCCAAAAGAAATATTTGTCTAAGAAATATCTAGCTTTAAGTACTTCAAAAAAGAAATTCCAGTCGATAGTGCAAAAGGCCTTGGAAAAGTCTAATTTATGAAAAACCATGTAATTCTTTCCTTATGGCAAAGTCGTTTGAGATTTGTCGATTAATTTATCCATTTTATGGCTTAGCCTACTAGCTAACACCTTAATGGTAATTTTAACTAAGAAGTTAATCATGGAGAGGGGTCTGAAGTCTGAAGGATCTTTAGAGTTCTCCTTTTTAGGGATTAAGATAACGTCTACTTGGTTAAATCTACCTAATTGGAGAGTTCCGTTGTGAAGTTCTTCAAAGAGTTGCATAATATCTTTTTTAATAAGAAACTAGCATTTTTGATAGAAAAGCATAGGAAATCCATCAGGCCTTGGAGCTTTATCGCTCTCTAGGCCATTAACGACTATAGATGGGTTTGAGTTTAAGCATTGGGTGTGAAGCACTATTCAAAAGAGAATTCATTTCTTTAGTTCCATGAGGTCTGTATCACGATCAACAACAGTCAACTCAAAGTCAAAATTTTCAATTATAGTAGAACGGATAAAAAAATGTTATTATTTAACTAGGGTCTTCATATATGGACTGACCAAGTAGAATGTGGATAATATTGGAGTTTTGAACAATAACAAATTTGATATATCCTAAAATGATTAAGTATTGGCAAAGAGGACGTGTGTGAATTATTATCTCTATTGGTATAGATTAAAGTGTTGGAAAATATGATTTTTCAAAAAATATATAAGCGATGAATTCGGTCAAATTGTCACCATTAGTAAAACTGATGTGCGAACATTAATATTTGAATTGCTCAATATTTGTCATAACCTACAAATTTGACATTTTAATATTAAAGTAATTAAAAATGAATTTAATAAAAGGATGAACTAGGTATCCTATTTATAACTATTTCAAACGTCTTTCTAAGCTGATCAGTTTGATACATAATTTTGATGCATTTGGAGTTACAGTTTATGAAATAGAGGCGTTACAGTGTTCAAACAGGGTATGCAGCCACTTTTGGGCCAAATGGTTACATATGACTGAACTTGCCTTATTGCTTATATAAGTAACTCTAAGAAATCCTAGGAGGCAGCCGTCATATCGGCCTATCTCCTTTAATCCTAAAATTCATCCAAATTACATTTCAATGGCAGATAATTTTTTACTATTTACAAATTGATTTAAAAATAAAAGTGCCCAAACACTTACATTTATATGTCGTTGTGAAGCTCTTGGCGAATGGAATTGACATGTAGTGTTCTTTTGTCATAAAGGTGCTTAGATTAGCTAGAAATTGGCGAACTTTTCACAACCATTCAAGTTAGGGTTCTTAATTCAATGATGGATCTTCGACCATTGGATGATCGGAGGTTACAGGAGTGTGGAGGAGGCTAAGAGGAGAAGATCTATGGTATTGGACCATGCTGGAGACATCAAGATTGGCTCAAAAAATTATAGGATAGTGGAAAACCCTAATGGCGGGGGTGGCAGGCCACGGTGTTGCGGATGGTGGGGTTGGGGTCGTGCGATGTGGAGTTCAATGCAAGCGATGGTGGCGAGGTCGGATATAGGTGGAAGTGGTTGTGCTGGCTGTGGCAATGGTTGGAAGTGGCGCCCAAAAATCAGGTAGGGTGTTGAGAGCACCGTAGTATTATTTTTTATTGTATTAATTTAATTAGTTAATTTTTAAATTACAAGTTTGCCCTTATAACTTTTAACTACGATAACTACTACGTACGAACTCTGTATCATGCGTGGTTTCTTTGATTGAACTCGTGGTAGAATTTTGGATGGTTTAACACTTGTTTTTATAAGTTTGGAAGCTGTTAGCAAAAGCGTGTTGGTTATATTCATTCAATTTTACTAATTGAACTTTAAATTTACAACACACCACGCCTTTTAATGTGTCCTATTTGGGTATATTAAGGGGTGTGGGGTGTTTCACTTGGTATCAGAGCCTAAGGTTACAAGATTCCTAAAAATTTATTTTAAAAGTAAAGTATTTTCCAAATTAACTTGTTTTAAAAGTATTTTTCGGAAAGGAACTCTTAGAAATAGTTTATAAGTATAAAAGAGTTTTACAAAAATCCCCTCAAAGTCCAATTCAACCTTCTTTCGATTCATTCGAACCTACGGTACCAAAAATCAGAGCCTACAACATGGCTGACTAGTTCCGTAGAGCTACAGTACCAAAGGTGCAAGGGCAAGTGCCCAATACAACATCGGTAGGTGGAAATCCCTTTGATCAACCTACACCAGCCGATTTTTCTAAGCTATGCAAGGACTTCGCTAGCATAGGGGGCATAACGTTTTCTGGCATGGAGGATTTCGAGGAGACACAAGCTAGGTTGGAGGATATGGAGCGAAGGTTTAGGCGGTTAGGTTTAGAGGACCGACAGCGAATTCAACCTATATATTGGCAGCTGAAGGGAGAACTTAAGGAGGTTCCTACAGGTTCTAAGAAGTACTGGTGGAAGGACAAGAATGATAAGGACAAGAAGAAAGAGGAAGGCCCTCAAAAGCAAATGAAGAAGGGAGCGAAGTGCCATAGTTGTGGGATTATTGGTCATTACGCAAGAAACTACAAGAAAGAAAAGATGAAGGGAAAGTGTTATAGTTATAGACAGCCTGGTCACTTTTGTAAGTTTTGTCCTCAGAAGATGGGGCAGGGAGCAAGTGCACCTGCAGTGCAGATTCAGGCTTTGGTTGCAACACTTTCCAGCAGCGGACCGGATCGAGTTAGGAAATTTGGTTTCTATTTTTGATTTTCCCATTCAGACTGTTTTCTATCCTAGAGCATCACAATCTTTTATCTCTAGTTCTTTGGTAGATTGTTTGCACTTAGAAATCTCTTTAGTATTAGACCCCATTGTTGTTTCAAACCCCATAGAAGGATCGACACTCTTGTCTATGGTTTGTAGGGGTTTGAAAATTTATATCCTAGGCGTAGAAATTGGACTATGACGCCTATATTTTGGGATTTTTGGGGTATGGGATGATTTTGGGAATAGATTGGCTATCCACATAGGGAGCTATATTAGATTGCGAGAGGAGAGTCATTAGACTAGAGACATGCATCAAGAAGACTCTCGAGATTTCTTGCGACCCGCAAGGATCAGTTATGTTAAGCTTCCTTTATTCCCTCGATTCATCATCAGAGTTAGATTCGGTTCCTATCGTCAGGGATTTTTCCAGACATCTCTGAGGAGGTTAGGAGACTACCCCCCTAAGAGAGAGATTGACTTCAGGATTTATTTGGCTAGCCAGTAGCATTACTCGTAGGGCATATGTCGCCTAGGGAAAGGAAAGGATGGAGCAAGTAGATCCGTGAGCTTTGGAAAAAGGTTTCATAAGAAGAAACATATTGGAATAGGGAGCGCCAGTCGTCTTTTCTACCAAAGCAGGTGGTTCTATTCGACTTTGCATTGACCATAGAGAATTGAATAAGCTCACAAAGAAGAACCATCATCCACTCTCTAGGATAGATGATCTTTTCAACCAGTTAGTTGGCTCTTTAGTATTCTTCAACTTGATTTATCCACTGGATTTCATCAGCTTAGGGTCGCTAATGGTAACATTGATAAGACCGCATTTAGGACACTGGACGGATTCTTTGAGTGGTTAGTCATGACTTTTAGGCTAACCAATGTCCCAGCCTATTCTATAGATTAGATGAACCATGTTTTGAGAGATGTCCTAAAATAAAGTTCGTGGTGGTATTCATGGTCGACATTTTGGTGTTTTCCAAGAAGTATGGAAGAGCATGTTATTCGCTAAAGGAGGTTCTTTGTATGCTTCGTGTTCATCAGTGGAGAGCAGAGTTCTTGAAGTGTCACTTTTGAAGTGCGTTTATTGGGGCATAGAGAATGTCTACACATGATAGGGACTTAAGAAACGGTTTTGTACATTTAGGATTGGGATTATGGAAATCCAAAGAGAGGTAGGTAAAGGTTAGAGATGTACAATAAAATTCAGTAGATAAGCAGAGAAGAAAGTCCATGTGTAGGTAATTGCAGACATTATAATTATCTCAGGCAAATGGATTTGACGGTGATGCCTTAGAATAAATATGAGTATACAAGAGGAATAGGAGTCAAAGCCTTAGTTTAGGAAAAGTACTCCGAGGATAGTAAGTAGGAAAACCCATTCTATGCTAAGCGCAATAAAATGAAAATTTTGAAATTTAAAAAAAATTGTAATTATTAGAATTGAAAATTTTCATTGTTAATATTTTCTTTCAGAAAATAAACATGGGGTTTTTGAAGAATAATATGGAACTTAAGACGGTTTTTATATAATGAAAAATTGAAATTATTTTTGAAGAATTATGGTGTATATATAATTAACTCACTAGTTTCATTATAAGTAAGCAAAGATTTTAAACATAAAAACCTAGAGTGTATCAAGTATCAAAAACGTAGATTACAACTTTTATTGTTGTAATGAAAAATAAGAGGAGCATAGGCTATAACACTATTGTTATAGTAAGTGACTCCCAAGGGAAATATTTTTACATAGGTATAAGAGATTTATGGGTATTTATGTAATTGAATCCATACACTAGTATTTTTGGGTTGTAGTAATAGTGTTTTACGCAACATCCGTTTTAACCCAAATAAAAATGTATTTTTAAAGGTAATTTCTAAGTATAGAAACAAAATGGTTTGTAAAGTACACTTATTATTAATAAGTATGAGGAAGTGCTTTTGCAGTTATGGAAATATTAAAACAGTTTTGAAGATGAGCTTTTCTGAAAGGAAAACGTGTAAGTTAGATATTAGGAAATATTTATCATGGAAGTATATAATTTAAACATATTTTAATCTATTGGAATTAAAAGAATAATGGTATGATTTTCTATGAAACCAATAAAAATGTTTTGTGCAAGTTACATGGAATACATGAAAAAGATATACAAGGTATGAAAGACACCATATTTCGTATAGCCTATTTCGAAAAATATAAAATAAGTTCCTTGTAATTTCACATAAACATGAAATTCTCTTTTAAAAGGTTAATAGAAGATTTTAGCATTAATAATTTCTCCTTTGAGAAAGTAGTTCCAATATATTAAGGTATGAGACCGTAAGGTATAATCAGAAGATATTTTGAAACCCATAAAAACAGTTAAAGGATTTTTTAAAGATATTTTAAAAGAAATGGTTTGGTGAAAAAGTAAATAAGTTTTTGAAATGAAAAACTTAATAAAAGTAAAATTTGAAAATTCAAATTTCTATAGAAAACTGTAAAAGTCTTTAAAAGAAAGAGAGATATAAGTCTTAGACTTAAAAATTTAGTAGTTTTTCTCCTCTAGGTTTGGGGAATAATGTTAAGTGACCAAGTATTTTTGAATTTAATAGAAACTGAAAAGATAACACTTTTAAAGACAAAGGTTTTGGGATTTGATGTTTTAAATTTTTTAGAAACCTTAGCATTTTATAAAACAAGGTGATAAATATCAAACCAAACTCTTAAATGTGGAGTAGATAAGAATCATTTCCTAGGATTAACAGAAAAGGTGTAAGGAGATAGCAGTAGTTACTTTTAGAAGTAATAATGGAAGTTTCTGTAAAGTGTATAGGACACTAGTAAGATCCTAGGAATGTTGATTCATGAAGAACAGTAAAATGAAATTAGTAGGATAGTAAGACAAGAATGGTTGAGAATGAGTATCCTTGATTTTAGAAGAACTTGGGAAAAGCATTTTTCTTTAGTGGAGTTCATATGGTAGTAGTTTTCAAGCTAGCATTGGAATGACACCTTTTGAAGCACTTTTTGGGAAGGTCGTGTAAGACATCTTCATGTTGGTTGGAGTCTACGGAAAGGCTGCTTCTTGGTTCCGACATGGTTAGAGAGATTTTGGAGAAGTCTAATTTGATTAGGAGAAAATTCGTATCTCATATCCATGCCTCTTTGATAATAGGTTTTAGAATTCCTTTTTCCATCTTTAGATTTGAATAGGTTCTTTCCTTTATTATCCTTTAGGAGGGTAGAACTTAGGATTTAACCTATGGATGGTAGGATTTGATGTAAACATGTTATGAATGATGTATGCTAGTGGTTGCAAGTGTTTGCGAGTGGATGCTATGGACGCATATATGTACACTAGGAACTATTATTCCTTAGGGATCGACCTAACTAGGACACTAGAGCATATGCATATGGATGTGTGCGCATTTTTATTTTATTTCCATGATTGCTATAAATGGATGATTCTCACATGATTGTTGCATTTGGATGATGTTTGTAGCATTCATATAGAACTATCGGTTATCATTAGGAAATTATTGCATTCATTTGAATACATGGCACAGACATGATTGCATAAAAAGGAGGTCAACTGAATTAGTGGACCACCTAATCTTTTGCATTAGTTAGGGACATTTACACTACACTAATCGCATAAGTATCATAAAATTGCATTAGAAACACTTAAGGACAATGGATGAATGGTTGATGATTGAGTAGTTGGTTGTAGAATTGGATGAAAACATTTAGTACATCCTTTTATCCTTAGAGATTTCGGGGACGAAATCCCTTAAGGAGGGGAGAATGTAACAACCGAAATTTAACCCGTAATAATTAATTTGTTAATTAATTAAATAATAAAATAACTTTGCAAAATTATCAGAATTAAGCCGCGAAAATTGCACCATTGTGTCCGTGGTAATTTTCTAGTCAATTTTCATATATAGAACGTCAGAAACCGAGCTAATATGATCAAGTTATAAAATAAAAAAAATAAGCAGAAAAAGAAAAAGAAAAGGAAAAAGAAAATATATATAAGGCAGGTCGATCGGCCGGTCGACATGGGCACCAAGGCAGTCGACCGCCCAGTCGACCCGCCTCTGCTAACTTCGAACGAATGAACTTTCATTCGTTCGAACGTTCCAGAGCCCCTAACCGACGTCATTTGCATCCTTTAGTTTAATCCGATCCCTCCGTTTCTGCATCTGATGGCTCCTATACAGCCTATGATGTGGTTGCATCCTATTCAATCTCCAAATCCAATGGTCCAAGATCCACTTCTACACATATAAGTAGACCCCTAGACCTAACACTTTTTCTCATTCTAGATTTTCTCCGCTTGGGTTCACCTTTTCAGGAAGGACCCTAAATGGAATAATTTTCCAAGGAGATAATCTTTTTAATAAAAATTATTTTACAACTCCAAGTGGATCCGGGAAGACTAAAGGAAGAGTTTAGGACCGGAGGTGAGTGATTGTAATTATTTTAAGATTTCTTTAAGTAATTTAAAATAATAGGGTTTCCAATAGTTGTAGTTTTCTACGATTTTTGGAATAGCCTTTTTCAGTAATTATTTACAGTTTTTAATTATTTTCAGTCTATTTAGCTATTCCTTTCAGTAATTTAATATCGTTTCTGCTAATTATAAATTATTGCTGTTAAGTATAGCTTTTTATTAATTTACAGTCTATTTATAGTATTTAAGTTGATTTACTGTTATTTATTTCTTATTTACATTTTTTCGACGTTTTGGATTTTATGCAAGCGTCTATTCTCTTCATTCCCTTTTTCTGCGCGTATGGATTAGATTAAATTAAAATTGCGGATATGGATTTTATAAGTAAGAATATTAAATGAAGAAGATAAGATGTAAATTATGGAGACTGTAATTAAATAATGGAATTGGACTGAATTTACGCCTAATTATAATTAGAATTGGACTAATTAAAGATAATTGGCATAGTTATAACTTAGGATTATAACTAAATGAAGTAAAAGATGAAAGAAGCTTATTTTCACACTTAGACCTTGGGTTAAGTAATAAGCATGATTATAACGTAGGTTATAATAAGAAAAAGAACGGAATGGGCTTATTTTAAGGCTTGGGATAAATTAATAAGCGTAGAAAGTAAAAATGGTAATAAAGGCATATTTAAATAATTTATCTAAGTTAATAAGCAATGATGAAAGTAGGATCTATACCAAATAGCATTCCTTAGGGCACGCTTATAGTAAAAATGGTAGTAATTGGTCAAATAGAAGCCCAAATCATGGGGATTTAGATAAGGGGCGCAAATAGATATTGTTTGGATGAAGGACCAGTACCAACATCATTTCCCCTATTTTTTCTATGGACATACAGTGTTCTCATATTAGCCTGAAGTGAGATGAGGGGAACACTATGTTGTACGTTGGAGGTAATAAGAAGACCCAATAGGTGGAGCAAAAGGTAGCATGGGCATGGAGGCAGTTACGCGTGCGACTTCCATTCGGGTGCTCAGTAATAGCTATGAGTTTCAAGCGCTTAGTATGGTGTCTTAGTAGACACCATTGCCTTCTGTTATATATGTCGCCCGGATCCTCAGTAGTTGCTCTGGGTATCTTCCGTAGATACCATTGGCTGCTGTCTAGGGAGTTATATAGCGTCTGGTCCACAGAAAGGTCTATGGAGTAGCAGGCCAATCAAAAAGGGTAGAATTAGGATCACATCCTAATTACAGGATTAGGTATTTAGCCTAATTAAATCAGAACATGTGCAAGAAATCAAAGTTAACCTATGTCGAGTAATATTTAATCGTATTTATTTCCAGTTTATCTCTTTCCTATTTCTTTTGTTATCCTTATTTATGCTAGAACTGTTGTAGAGTCTATTACTTTTATCTTGCTTAAAGACTCTAGTAATTACTATCATTCACCAAACTTTTAGTCTGACCCACTCCTCTATTTCCCCCTTTCCCCCCTTAGGCAATCAAGGGAGAAGTAAGTAGATTGCTGTTGCGAGGAATTTGCTTGGAGAAGATTTCTACTATGTATTTATTTTATTTTAGCTTTAGTCCTTTTTGTGTACTGGCTTATAATGAGGGATATTATGTACTCTAAATTATGAGACTATGAGTTTTTGTTTCATGAGACATATTGGAGTTTTAGACATGTATTTGGCATTTGACTTATTTATGAAGCTTGTTTTAATTAAGTTATTATTTTAAGTTTCCGCTATTTTATCCATTTTTGTCTTGTGAATCTTAGTCTCGGTTAGTTTTATTTATACCTACAACACACCACGCCTTTTAATGTGTCCTATTTGGGTATATTAAGGGGTGTGGGGGTGTTTCAGACCGAGTATTTTCCCCAGGTTGGCTTTGGATATATGCAATCTTTGGAGCAGAGCTGGAGGTTTATCTATAGTAGTGTTCTATTTTCTTTTGTTTTATACTTTTTACCTATCAGCAAATTGCAAGGTCAAAATTTGATAACTGTCCAGCTGATATGGTTTGTTTTTAACTTTGATGTACTCTTTATTTTGGAGTAATGGTTTTTACTTTCTTTGTTATTATATGTTGTCAATTCTGCTGTAGGATTCTAATTTCCTGTGCTCTATTCTTTCCTTTTTATTTTACACTAACAATCTTCCCTTCCAACGATTGGATTTTCGACGTCGGAATACAGCAGTCGTATCCGGTGTCCACTTTTGATGGTCGAAAAGACGGGTCTTTACACCTGGTATCAAAGCTGAAGGTTTAAGCGAAAACCTTGGCTTTGGTAAGATATGGCTCATTAGAGGTAGTGTTTGTAATACCCTAGAATGAGTTTGAGAGTATTATATAACGAGAGCGTATTTGTTATTATTATAAAAAAGTATTGTGTTAATTGGTCTATTGAGTTTTTTATGAATTCTGGTCGAGACGTGGGACGCCATGGTGTCGATATGGGTTTCTAAACCCTTGAACAAGGCCAACATATATGATATTGATTTTTGAAAATTTGGCAAATGAAATGTTTTGCCTAGGATTATATTTTATATATATAAAGGAATAAATTTCAAAACTTTATACAATTATAGAGTGTGTTTGTTTGAATGTGATAATATTTATTGATTATCACTTTCGTTTGATCAGTCATGCTCGATTAAATTAGGAGTATTGGTTACCATTTGTTGATTGTTGATTATCTGTGTTTAGATTCTTTATAAGCATTTGTTGTTTGAATTTATAAATGAACCTCTTTGTGAACTAATTTTCACAATTTAACTATAAGGTGTTCGGAGAAAATTTTAAGTTAAAATTCACCTTTATTAATGGTGAGTTGAGGATTAAACTTTAATAAAAAGTTGTGTAATATAAACTAAATGGTAGGATAAGACCTTTAGAGAGTAGATATCTAAGAAAATTCTATTATAATAGAGATGAGTTATTATAATATGAAATGATTTTTATATAAAGGAAAATTTATATAAATTTAGTTTATAAAATGCATTAAAAAGGATTTTTGAATCTAAATCCCGGAATTTTTGAAAATAATTTCAAAAGGATTTTGATAAATGTAATAGTAATGGTTTTGAAAGTAATTAAAAGTAAAAATATTTTGGGAAGTAAAATTTTCAAATGGAATGCATTTTCTTTGGGATAATTTGGAGGAAATAGTATCGATTAGTTATGTGGTATTCTGAATAATCTTTTAAGTGACGATCAGATGTTCGCTTAGACGAACGTTGTGGGGTACTTAGAAAAATATTCTTTTTATCATTATGCGATCGAAATGAGTTCAAATTCGAATGAACCCAAAGTGAGTTTTAATAAATAAATCGTTTGAAGTTTTTACATATAAAATAGTATGATTTCAAAGATGAGTTTTTGAAAATGAAAAACCTGGTATTTAATTTTTAAGTTCCCTTAAAGGAAATTGGTTTCGAAATAAAAAGTATTTCTAATAAGAGATTGTTTAGTTAAATGATATTTTACCCTTAGATAAATAGGGGTAATTTAACACAGGTTTAAATCAGGTTAAATTGGATAGGAAGATACTGATAAACATTGTTTTATTAAAGCTATATAATTGTTGAAAACATCTAAGTAGTGTAAACTATTTGCAGTTTTTGGGTCAACCCATAAAACATCATTAATTTTAACACTTTAAGTTAAAGAGGTTAATAGGTTGACTCAGTTTTAAGGAACCATAATCTGATTTGATCCCCATCTACATCATTGAAAAAGTAAAATGAAATTTATGTTTGTGCTCTTAGGATATAGAGGAGTATTATATAAATAAAATAAAGTTTTTGTTTTGATGTTTTATAGAGAAATATCTTTATAAAATATTTTTAAACTTAGGTGAAAATTTATGAAATAATTCATAAATAATTTTACTATTGAATAAAATACTAAATGCAAATTTAAGTGATTCAGAAAAATTGGTATAGTTAAGAAACCAATAATTTAGAGTATAACTTTTAATTTTGTTCGAATGAATTTGGATAATCTTCTAAGTAATTACCAAAAGCTGTGGAGCAAAATGGTACGTTTAGTGAATTATCTATATTTTCGGGCAATCAAGAAAGTTTGAACCTAAGTTAAGATTTGTTTGTTAGTCATTTGACATTTTTGAAACAATGTTAAGTGATAGGTTTTCCTTATGGAATTTAGTTGACTGATGGTGTTAGTTTATTCCTTTATGGAATTTGATTGGTATGATTGATTGATTGTGTTATTTTATAGACTACGGTTTATAAAATTATTGATTGTGTGATTTTATATACTATGTCTGTTTTATAAGCCATAGGATTTTGAATTGTTGTTATTAGGACTTAAATCCTAGTGATTTTATAGTCTTGATTCTATAGTGTTGCCATACTTTATTAGGAGGAACCCCTTCCTTGGCATTTCTGTTTTTTGGTTTCTGATTTACTTCTCATTTGAGGAATTCGAAAATAAATTTTTGAATATAAAACCTGGTCATTTAGTTATAAACTTATCTTTTGAAAATATTGGATGCATAGCATTGATTATAAAATATTCTCTATATATTGTTTCATATGATTGTGATGTTGTTGTTAGTTGCATGTAGATTTATAAAATAGGCTAGTTTTTGCATGTAGAGTTGTCACATTTTATCGGTTGCATCATTGTTATCTGTTGCATCAGATTGCTCTTTTGTCAGTCCGATTCTCTTTTGGATTATGTAAGTACAATTAAGCAAGAGATTCCCACTTAATTTCTTGTGCACCTACATTTGCATCAAGATAATAAATCGCTTGCAAAAATATAAATTAAACGCAAAAAAGGTAAATAGTAGATTTAAATTTAAATTGGTTGATGAATTTATGCACCAAATATGAGAGGTCACTTGGCTTTTGTTTTCTTTGAATTGTTTAGAGCCGTAGAGGCAATTTGTAGTTGTTTAAATCGAGCCACGTAAAGGAGACGCTATCGAAATTTTCCAAGACTTTTAGGACTTAGAAATTTTGATAAAAAGTTTAAACTATTTAATCTTTCGAATAGTTTAAGGGTTTTGAAGCATTTTTCCCACCTTCGGAATTTTGGAGACGAAATTCTTTTAAGGGGGAAATGTAACATCCCATAATTTTGGTCATTTAATTTTAAATATTTAAAATATAGGATTTTGGGGATTTAATAAGTTGAATTCAAATATTGTGATCCTTTAAATATTCGAATTATGAACTAAATATGAATTAAATGGACATAATAATCTTATTTAACTCCATTTAATTTATAAATAATGTTGATGAATTCAATTTGTAAATTTATTTACAAATATAAATAGATCAGATAAATATCGACAATTGGATTGAAAATATAAAACGATACATAAATATGTGAAATTATCATTCCAGGGCATCGCCTCGGATTTTGATGAAACCAGTGCCATTAGATCTAGAATAATAAATTATTGTACGTTGTCGAGTTTTGTAACGATTAGACGTACTGTGTGGTCGTGCGAGCTTGAAACGCATAGCGATTAATCTTGAATATAATTTTATTTAAAAAGCTTACTTCCGTATACTTTGGAATTAGGTCTCGAAAATTAGTTCCATTGAGTTCGGATTAGGGGTATTTGGTATAAAATGCCAGTCGGCACGCCTCGATTGGAGTTCGAGATTTGCAGAGGTGTATAGTGTTGAATATTATAATTTAAATAATCCTATACCCTATATTTTAACGCCATACTCCAACATTGCTACCCATACCTCCACGTCTTCAGCCCATACCCGCCAGTGTACTCCCTTACCCCTTTTCTTATTAATACTTACCTGGTAAAGAGAAAGCAAGTATTTTTTAAATTTCCAAAATCAAAATCTTGGAATATAATCAACGAAAAAACATGATTCTTGATTCAGGTTTGCAGGTTTACGATGACGTTTGGTTGTGGCTGACATTTTTACAGTGGAGGTTTTGGTGCTTAGGTAAACTAGGGGTTGTGATTCTTTGAGTTTCGGTCGACGATCATTGAATCGGAGTGTGTATTTGGGTTTGTCGATGGAAGAAGCTTCGGCGTGACGAGATGGGGACATGCGATCGTTGTTTGGGGAGGGCATCTTCGGCTACTATAGTAGGAAGGTGTGATGTTGGGTTTTGATCGGCGACGTCGGTTGTGTGGTGATGGGGATGGTCGTGTAGGCGTCGGTCGTGGAGCTCGTCGGAGGAAATAGATTTGAGTTTCATTGACCCGAGGCGGAGTAATTGGTGATGAAGTAATCGGCTTGTATGGGTTTGAGTTCCTGGAAGTAGAGGTGGGAATGTAAATTGGGGAAGAGGGATTAAGTTTGTAATTGGGAGTAAAGGTAGTTAACTAAGTTATTAATTAATTTAATTTAATCGATAACTTGTAGTTTGAATAACTTTTGCGTACGAGGTCGGATTCGAACACCGTCTATTGCTTTGCACTCATATAGACTTATCTTTGCAATGGAGTTGGTTTGGGGGAATTTGAGCTAGTGGAATTTTTCGCTAAAATCGAACGTCCGTTTGGTTTTAATTCAAACCGGAACGCTTCGGTGAAAACTGGAATCAAAGTGAGTTCAACTCACACCCAAATTTACTATATCATATCTATGATGCTATAAACTATTGTTGATTATTTAGATGTTAGTCAAAAAAATTAATTGGTCATTTGGTTGGAAATTGATCGTGATATTCTATTTAAATTGCTTGAGTGTCGTTATAGCGATTTTTCGCTTTATCGTCACTTATTGAATGTCATCTCCCCTAAACTTTCGTATGAATTGCCTTGAGCTTGTATTTTCACAAAACAGAGATTTTAAATTCATTAATCATTTTGATTAATAATAATTTAAATTAGCTAATCATTTTAACTAATGATTTTGAAATTAATTGACCAATTTAATTAATGGCGTTTAAAATTGGTTTATCCTTTTGATTTAATGAGATTTGTATTTAATTAATCATTTTAACTGATAATTATTTGAGTTTAATTAATCATTTTAATTAATGATATTTAAAATTAATAATCATTTGAATTAATGATGTTTAAAAGTAATTAATCATTTTAAATAATGATATTTGAATTTAACTAGTCATTTTAATTATGATATTTGATAATTAATAATCCTAATTTTCGATATTTGAATGTAATTAATCATTTTAATTAACGATGCTTTGAAGCTAAGTAACCAATTTGATTAATGAGATTTGAATTTAATCAAGTCATTTTGATTAATGATATTGAACTTTAATTAATCATTTTAATTAATGATTGTTTAAAGTTAACTAATTGTTTTAGCTAATAGTGTTTGAAATCTAGTTAATCATCTTAATTAATGATGGTTGAATTTAATTGAATCATTTTAATTTATGATATCTGAAACATAATTAATCTTTTTAACTAATGATTATTTGAATTTAATTAATTATTTTGATTAATAGTGTTAAAATTTTATTAACCATTTTAGTTAATAATGTTTGTGGTTAATTATTCATTTTAATTAATGATTAAATCTTTTAATAAATAATATTTTAAGTTAATTAATTGATTTAAATGAGTTTAAAGTAAACTAATTGGTTTGATAAAGGTGTTTTAAAGTCAAATAATTGATTTAGTGTTTTAAAGTTAATTTGCTAATTTAATGAAAGTGTTTTGAGAATAATTAACTAATTTATATAAATTTAATTTTTTTTTATTAAAAGAAAATTGTAAATTTGATTAATTATCTATTAGGATAATTTTTGTTGTTTTAAAATTTTTAAAAAGATTTAAAATTTGGTTAATTCTTTTTGGGGAAAATTAATGTGGTTTTACAGTCTAAAAAAGAGTATTGGAAACTTATCCGTCGGGACGATTAATATTGCTTTAAATTTATAAAGGTTTCTAAATTGTTTTATTATCTTTTGGGATAATAAATATTGTTTTAAAATTGATAAATGATGGTTTTTAAATGAGAAAGTCTTTTAATAGAATTGTTTAAAAATAAATCCAAGTGTAATTTGTTTCGACACTTGTTTCAAATATACTTAGTATTTTGATTTGCACCTTTAAAAGAATATTTTAAAGAGCATTTTTTATTAAGTGTATTTACCAATAATCGAAATGTGAAAGTCAAGCACAAGTATGAATCAAATGTTTCAAACATTTGATTCAATTATCTATGATTAGTATGCGCGATTTAATTCTCGTACACGAATCATTTTTCCCGATTGTCGATTTATCGACTATCGATTTCCATTCAGCTATTTTTCATCATTCAATTCGATTTGTTGCTCTTTGAGCTTTGATATCCTTTGTTGGAAAATGACAAAATCCAAAGCGCGAGAAGGGGCCAAGCTATGTGGGGTTGCTCCCATTAGGATACTTTCACATCTCATCTAGATTGGATTCGGTAGCGCTATTAGATGTGAAGTATTCAGATACTCGTAAGGTTTGGTGGGGTTCAGCTTGGAGATTTTCGAGAAGTGTCACAGAGTAAATGAGCTTCATAGAAGTATATTACTAGAGGTATACTTCAAAGGGGGTGCACCCTCCTAGTCATTGTTGGAACAATCTCTTTCCTATTAGATTCAAACCTTCGAATCTGTTTTTCTTTAATTGCAATGGGAAGAGTCTACCACTCTTCGCGATGTTTAATTATTTGTTTTGTCCATTCTTTCAAGTTTAGACTGTTACCTTGTTTATTCAAATCTTTGAATTGTTTCTTTAATTGCATCGAGAAGTGCCCAATACACTTCTCTATGTTTGATTATTTATTTATTCATTCTTACAAGTTTGGGTTTTGTTCTAATTATTTCCATTCCTTCAAGTCTGAATTTCAATATTATTTATTCCCATCCTTATTTGGATGTGTTTCCCCATTATTTATTTCCACTTTTGTCTCTATGGATGTTGTTCTAGTGAGGTAAAAACTAGTTCAGCATTAGCGGCGTGGTGTCAAAGAATTTTATAAATTCACCATATTACTTGAGTCATCTCACGCTGGTATACAGACTGATCCGGGTGTTTTTTTATTATAATGCTCGGATCAGACCCAGTATTTTCCCCAGGTTGGCTTTGGAGATATGCAGTCTTTGAAGCAAAGCTGGAGGTTTATCAATAGCGTTTTGTTTTTCGCTGTTTTGTACTTTTTACCTATTAGCAAATTGTAAGGTCGGAATTTTATAACTATCCAGCTGATAAAGTTTGTTTTTAACTTTGATGTACTCTGTATTTTGGAGTGATGGTTTTTACTGTCCATGTTATTATATTGTCAATTCCGCTATGAGATTCTAGTTTCCTATTCTCTGTTCTTTCATTCTTATTTTACCTTAACAATTTGCCCTTTCGATGATTGGATTTTTGAAATTGGAATACAGTAGTCGTATACATTGTCGACTTTCGATGGTCGAAATGATGGGTCATACACAAAACCATATACATATATATGTATGTATATGCTGGTTATAAATCCCAATAATTTTATATTTATATGTATGTATTTTATACTCATGCCTAGTATAATTATCTAACTTTATCCTTATTTTCTACTAGATTTTATACTTCATCGTTTTATAAATTAAATAGGTTTGAAGAAACAAATGTAATTAAACTGAACAAATATATAAGTTAAATCAGTCAATAAATAAAAAATATAGAATTAAGTTAACTCATACATTTTGTTTAAATAAATTAAAATTTATATTCACACACACACACATTACATTTTGCTTCAATAAATTAAACAAATATATAAGTTAAATCAAACAAATAAATAAGTTAATCACTCAATAGGTTAAAATATATATAAGTCAAATTATAAATTTTCTTTCAATAAATTAAACAAATATGTAAGTTAAGTTATACATTTGGTTAAATCTTACAATAATTATATATATATATATATATATACATATACATATATATATTGAACTAAATAAATATATAAGTTATATTATACATTCTATTTCAAAACAAATATATAATTTAAATTATACATTTTGTTAAATAGCTCAATAAATTAAACAAATATATAAGTTAAATCACTCAAAAGATTAAACTAATATATAAGTAACATTTTACATTTTGTTTCAAAAAACTAAACAAATTTATTTAGGTTAAAATATAGATTAACTACATGATTTTGCATTTATTTTGCATAGCAAGCGAGGTTTTTAAAGAGGACCTATTCCTCTGATTATTCAATAAGAAACAAGCAGGAAACAACCAAAGACCCATGCACAAACCCACAGGGAATACATCAAGCAAAAACAAAACAATCACACAGTAAAAAATACAAACCCACTATAACAGACAACAACGCTTGAAGTCACTATAACTGATGTAGAAAGTAAATAAGTTTACTGATGCATTTGTGCAATAAGTAGAGAACTTAATGGCATATCATTAAGCTAGAGAAGAAACTCAGTGAGCTTACTGATGCATTTGTGCAACAGTTTCCATATATGGACGTATCTTCTTCTGATGATGATGTTGGCTACTTTGTAAGGGATTATTTATCCTTGATATTGTTTGTATTTATGTTTGGATATTGCTTAAATATTTATTTAGACATTTGTGTATGTTGGATATTTGTGATGTTGGATGGATATTTGAGATATTGGATGGTTATGTTTGTATTTATAGATATTTATGTATGTTTATATTTGTGATGTTGGATATGTGTTATTATATATTAATGTTTGAATATTTGTACATTTGATTTTTTATATATTTGTGTGATTAAATATCGTTTACATATGAGTCCGTGATTGAAGTGAGAAAGGCTGTGAAAATACTTCTACAACGACGTTGGCTTGACATCGGAAAATCTAGCTTTAGCATTTTAATTAGGCGTAGGTATGGCATCAGCATGGTGCCAACAAGGTATTGGCTAATACGATTTTTGGGTTAGGCATGTCGTTGATATGACATTGGCAACATAGCATCGACATGACGTCGAAATGGCATCGATCTAGCATAAGTAAGTATTTCGTGAAAGATATCAACATGGTGTCGAGAAGAAGTTTCCTATGCTCTTGTTACCAATGCCAAATCAACGCCATATTGGTGTCGGTAAACTCAGGTTCCCTTGTAATATCACTGAGTAACATTTTACACATTAGGATTTCAAATACCATAAACTTTTATAATATTTGTATAACAAATCATAACTTCATTGTAAGCTCTAGCTTTTAACTTATCCTTACTTGAATCTTTAATTTAAACTAGACAACTAACTATACAAAGATTACCCAAACCAGTCATTTACATTTTGACACTTCCTTTGAAATTTTCCTTTTAATAGTTGAGTACAAATATATATTAGTAATATTTACTATGGCCAATAATGTTTAGGTCAAAATCAGACTTAAGCATCAAATCTTCTCCAATTGATCATGCTTCATCCTCTTTGCGACCTCATTTGACCGAGAATCTCCTAGTGTAGAAAATACAATTGAAGACCTATTATTTGCAATAATTAAAAAATATCAAAAACTCACTCTTCACCATCATCAAATCCTGTTACTTGTAATGTCATACCTATCTCATTCTTCACAAAATCTATCTAAAATTTTAAATTCTCAAAGGTCTCCAATTTGGCTTTCGTAACATAAAGCCAAACCTTACGTGGGTAATCGTTGATGAAATAAATATAAAATCTTGCTCCGCCAAACAAACCTATTAGTGAGGGGCCATATGTCTATGATATCATGCCTACTAATACCTTTTTCGGCTTACCCAAGATGTAATCTTCACAAGATCGGAGTTTCTTAGAGCTCTCGCTATATATTATAATTCTCTTCCAAATCATTTCTAAACTTTTCTCCAAAAAATGACCTAATCTTGAATGCCATAGTCTTGTAATATCCAAACTGCATGAATTATCAACACCAACATGTGATTCATTAGTAATTTTTGAATGTTTTAACCATAACCCCTTTCATTAACAAAAGTTCACCTATAAAATTCCTCAACTATCATCCTCATAATGATATTATACCCCTTCTTTTCTAGTAGGCTTAATGTGATAAGAGAATTATGAAGATCTAGGACAAAGTGCAAATTTTGATTGTATAAGTCATTCTATTAAAATGTAAAGATTTCCAAAGGCTTACACATATCATCATTATGTGCAATAATTGCACTGCCCTACTTATTAATATAGGATGAGAAACAACTCTTATTTGGTATATCATGGAATGATGCCCCTCAATCAAGAACTATATAATGTTCTATGTAAAAGAGGAGTTGAATAGAATATGAAGTTAGGATTGCAATTCCTATTTTTTAAGCTATTCCATTGGATTGATGCAATAAATTTGGTTTATATTTTTACAAGTCCATGTATTGCAGTTTTGGATATGAATATTTAATCCCTTGTTATAGATATTGAAATCTTGGGAATTTGAAGAAAAAGGATTTGTAAAGTATTATGATTGTGAGTTTTCAGTAGTAAAATATGGGTTTAAAGTACAAATTCTATTCGTAGTTTACATCACTTATTCCACACAAAATTTGTTCGTTTATTTCTATGTAAAAGAGGAGTTGAATAGAATATGAAGTTATGATTGCAATTCCTAATTTTTAGGATATTCCATTGGATTGATGTGATTAATTGAGTTTATATTTTTACAAGTTTACGTATTGCAGTTTTGGATATGAATATTTAATCCCTTGTAATTGATATTTTAAGACGTAATAAGGAAGATTCCTTATAAGCCTTAACTATGAAAAGGTGAGATGAGTATATTATATATATGGAGATTATTTAAATTATGGCTAAGTCATAGGGATCCGAGGTCAGTAGAGTTGCACGACAGAAGTCTGCCCTTCACTTTGAGACTACCGGTAGTTGTGTATACTTTCTATTGATGTGAGACATCCCCTATGATAAATATTTGTGATGATGCGAGGTTAGTCCCAAATTCTATAGGATAAATTTACCCAGCTAATCTGGCTACCAGTTCCTACGAATAGTCGGGCTAATGCGAGACAACATTGTGAGTATGGGTCATAATAAGTGGGGCCTGCTTCAGGGTCTTGAGGTATTAAGTAGTTGTTTGAGGTCCCGCCCCTTTCCCCAACTGAAGTATTAAATGGTCAAGGGGCTAGTTATTAGGGACATTAGGTGGTATCTCGATTGGGGTCTGATTTAGGATAAGGTATTAAGTGACTGATTGAGGGTTTGCCTTTCCATAAAGAAGTATTAAGTGGCTTAGGAGATTCTTTATGATGTCAGCTAGATAGTTACTACTGAGGGGTCTACCTCGAGAATAGGCATTAAATGATAGGGTCTGCCTCAATTGAGGTCTTAAATGGCCAGAGTCTGCATATTTTCCTATAAAAGGTATTTATTTTTTTTATTTTTTTTGAAAATGGGTAAACTTTATTACTCAGCCCAAACTAGCACTGGTCGGCCCGACCCAAAATACAATAAAGGTTTACTTAGATACACATATATCAATGCAACAGATAAGTAATAAACAAAAGAAAACTGCTTCATCTTCCATCAAAGCTATCACGGAGGATTCCATGGCCTCAACAACTGAATCTCAGTATTTCTTACTTCTAGTCCCAGCTTCGTCAATGCCTCTGATTCAGCATTTGATAGATCTGTAAGTTTCCCAACTCTTTTCATAATGATTCGAGCATCTCTTTTAATTAACTCATTAATTTGCTGACCATTTTTCCAATTGTTCTGAAATATGCGTCTGTTTCTTTCCCTCCAAACATGCCAAACTGTGGTAGTCAACAGAATGGAAGCCATTTTCCTTATCAAGCTTTTGGATTTCCAACTTCGGGACAGGTAATTTGTAATGTCACTGATACAATAATCTTGATAATTACAATTAATTACAGATTTTTGATTGTCCCATACTAGTCTTGTGAATGGACAGTGAAAAAATAAATGATTATGATTTTCTTCCTCCTTCTTACACAAAACACAGATCGATTCTTGTAGAATCCCCCACTTTTTGAGCCTATCCTTTGTAGGAAGTCTGTTTAGGAGAGCTTTATAGGTAGTCTGCGACATTTTTGGTGTGCTTGCTCTATTCCATACAATTTGTGCCCATTCAATTTCATTGTTTCTCTCCCTCAGATGATCTCAGGCTGTTTTCAAACTAAAATCTTTATTAGTAGGTTGCCAGGCCCAAGTGTCTGATTCGTTATTACATATTGTAATACTTTTAATTTCCTGATTGATTTGTGTAGCTGGAGAATCAGGGGGAAAGTACCAAGCCTCTCCTCGAATAATTTTATCTACCATAAAATCTCTACCCCCATAAGCATTGTAACTGTCCCATCCAAGCTTGTTTATAACACTTTCATTATTCAGCCAGGGATCAAACCAAAATCTCGTGCATTTACCATTAGCAAATTTTCCTGCTAACTAGATTGTTAAGATCACCTCTAGCTCTTAGGATGGTTTTCCAAGTACTTGAGGAATTAGAGTCCTCTCTCTGAATCCAGAAATTTTCTTTTAGATATTTATTTCTCATCCAAATAGCCCAAAAACCTTTGCCTTTTAAAATTTTCCAAGCAAGTTTAGTAGCATAAGCTTTTTTTAAGTCTCTGAGATTTTTGAGACCCACTCCTCCTTCCTTTTTTGGTTTGCATAGTGTTTGATATGATATTTTATGAATCCCCCCTCTCCAGATGAAGTTAGCACAAACACTTTCAATTTTCTCAATAGACGCACTTGGAATTTGGAATGTTTGAATCCAGAACCTGACCATAGATGTTATGACAGTGTGAACCAGTTCTATCCTACCAGCAAAAGAAAGTAGTTTAGAGCTCCAACTTTGTAATTTATTTCTTATTTTAGTTACCAGGACTCCACATTCTCTATCAGTAATCACATTCGTAGATAATGGCACACCAAGATATTTGACTGGTAGATGACTCTCTTCATAATTCAGGAGGGAACTGAATTGATCTTTATTTATACAGTTCTCACTGAAATAACATTTTGTCTTCTGTTCATTTACCTTCAGACCTGCTAGGCTTTCCAGTTTTTGAAATATTTCTTTCATCCCCCTAATTGCTGCATTAGAAGCTTTGAAGCAAATAATAAGATCATCAGCATATAGGAGGTGAGTTATATATGGCTGGATGTTATAGACTGGCTGGATAATATTCTTATGAATGTATAATTCCATTTGGAGGGAGAAAAATTCCATAGCCACTGCAAAGAGATATGGGGATAGAGTGTCCCCTTGTCTCAGCCCCTTATTACTTTTAATGAAGCCTTTTGGAACACCATTTATTAAGACAGAATAGGTAGGAGAGGATATACATTCTTCAATAAGTTTCATAATTTTAACCGGGAAGCCCATATTTTTTAGCATGTGAATAATAAAACCCCTATTAATTTTGTCGTAAGCTTTTTGAAGATCCACCTTTAGACACATTTTCCCAGCACCCTTCTTTTTGAAATTTCTTACCAGCTCATGAGCTAGCAGAGAATTCTCTGATATGCTTCTACCTTTGATAAATGCACTTTGACATTCACTTATACATTCATTTAGAATTGGTTTAATTCTATTACAAATTATTTTACTCAAGATTTTGTAAGACACATTACAGCACGAGATAGGTCTATAATCCTGAATTTGAGTTGGTTTCTCTTTTTTTGGAATTAAACAGATGAAAGTATGGTTCATTTCTTTTATGATTTTACCAGAATCTAGAGCTTCCTGATATGCTAACTTCAGTTTTTCTTTCAGGTCCTCCCAGTGGGTTATATAGAAATGAGATCCCAACCCATCTGGCCCGGGGCTGGAATCATGATGAATGGATTTAATAGCTTCCTCAATTTCCCTGGTTTCAATATCCCTAGACAACATGTGCCTCCCTCTTTAAGTAACCAGGCTTCTAGGTTTAATGTCAGGTAAATGGTGAGGATAACTACCATTAAAAAGATCAGTAAAGTAGTCTATTGCATCCTTTTCAAGTTTCCTCAGATTAGTTCCCAACTCACCTTTGTCATCAAAAATATTATATAAATCATTATAATTTTGCCTGATGGACATTTTAGTGTAGAAAAGTTTAGAACTTTCATCTCCCTCTGTCAACCATTTTTCTTTGGCTTTTTGTTTTAACTCCATAGCTTGAACTTGCAAAGCATTTTTAAGTTCTTGTTGTACTTCAATGAAGTCTCTATTTAATTCATCATTATAAGGGTCTATATCCAATCTGGATTGGATGTTACCTAGAGTTTCTTGAAGTTTAGTAACCATATTAACTTGCTTTAATCTATATTTATTCCATTATTTAATTCTCAACTTAATATGTTTAAGAATCATTATTAAAACAAAGGAATTATTACCTTCAAATATGTCAAGATTAGAGAAGTCAGCTGCTTTATAATAGTCTTTGCAAAGTGGCCAATAATTAGCATACCTGAATGGTTTACCTTTCTCGATATTAAGTTGAATAAGCTCAACTAATAGAGGGGCATGGTCACTTGTAGAACAAGGGAGAATATTGACTTTCATTGATGGGAACATGTTAATTGCATCAGAATTAGCTAAGACTCTGTCCAGTTTGCATGCTATCTTTCTAACCTCTCCACTTCTCCATGTGTATTTCAGTCCAATGTGGGCAACTTCTGTCAGTCTTGCAGCTACAACACAATCATTTAATTCCTCCAACTGGGAAGCTTTTAATGTGAGACCTCCAACTTTATCTTCTACATTCAACATTGCATTATAATCTCCCATAGTTAACCAAGGACCATCAACTTGTCTTGACAGTTTTTTAATTTGTTCCCAAAGTCCTGCTCGTTTTTTAGCAAGGTTATTAGCATATATAAAAGTGATATTAATTCTTAAACCTCCCTTGTTTGTGGCTTTTATTGTAATTTGTTGATCATCGGAACTTATCAGATTACATGACCAAAATTCATTACACCATGCAACTAAAATCCTTCCTTTACAATTGCTAGAATTATTATGATAAATACTCCAATTTGCCCCCAAAGTAGAATGAAAATTATCAATATTATCATTATTCATTTTATTCTCAAGTAAACCCAGTAAAGATGGTTTATATTTATTTCTCAAATTAAAGAGGTCTAATTGTCTCTCATCACTATTGAGACCTCTAACATTCCAGCAAATTATTGTCATTGGGAGGATGGTGCTTTTTTACTCCTCAAGTTCCTAGGAGCAATGTTCTTTGGGCCATGCTTAGTTGCTTTCTTATTGAACTGTTCTATGTATTCCTGGTTTGGTTTAGTGTAAGTTCTTGATTCTGTATCATCATTTAACTCCTCATCACTAGAACTCAGACTTAAATTCATTCTATTAATGTCTTCTACTGTTTCAGGTTCCTCTTCGTTCTGGTCTTCAACCTCCAGCTCCTGCTCCTTCTCCTGTGCCAGGTTACTTAATTCCACCGTTAGCTTCGGGTCTACCTCTGCAGGACTTAGGCAATCAGGAGGCGTTTGGTTATCAGCAGTACTTTGATGTATTGAATTAGTGACAGTACTGAAACAACCAAGTATATTTTGTGTGACTGATGGTTCATTGTCAATATTCTCATCTGTAGTTTTTTGCTGTTGTACTTGCAAAATGTCTTCTAACTTCTCATTTTGGCTAGGTTGTATAATATTAATCCTTTCCTCTGAGCTTCTCTCCTGTTCATTAGTTTTTTGTTGTTCTACTGTTTTTTCCTTTATCCTCCACTCTTGGGTACTACTCCTTGTGCATTGCATTTGAGTATGACCAAAGCATAAGCATTGAGAACATTTTGGAGGAATAAATTCATATTCCACATCTTGAACATACTCCTTTCCAGAGCTGTCTTTAGCACGTATTTTATTTGGTAATTTTGTCTCTGCTGATATCTCTACCAGAACCCTTGCAAATCTTAGCTTCCTAAGATGTTTTGTATCTTCATCCATCTTAATTGGTTTGCCTATAAGACTAGCCAATTTACTAATCCCCCTACTACTCCAGAGCGCTAAATTGAGATTCAGTAATCTGATCCAGATCGGGTGAGAGTCCAGCATATCCCTCTCCAATCTTAGATTAGCCTCCCATCTTTTGATAAATAATAATTTGCTATCCATAAACCATGGACCATTTTCTATTACTTTTTGACAGTCAGATTCCAAATCAAATTTGACCAGATAAAAACCATTTTCTCTTGCAAAGATGCTCCATCCTCCTTGTGGTTTCCACTCTCTTTTAATGTAAGCATTAAAGTGTATATAGTAAGGCCTCTTTCCTGCCATGTAGATGTAGATCGAATTCTTCCACATACTTGAAGCTTCAGCAAAGTCCTCTTCATCTATTTCTGCAAACTCTCCTTTATCATCCTCCGTTTTCTCATAGAAACCAATATTGCTATCTATACTAGCTTTACAACCTGTAGCTTGAGTCCAGCTTTTATTACTCTCTTTTGCAAAGACTTGAGATTTGAGCGCATCTGCATACGTCGATCGAACTTGATTTACGCTAAATCGATTAAATCGATTAACGCTAGGGTTAGCCGCCACCTTCTGCTTTCCTTTTCTCCTTACTTCTTGCCAGTTATCATCGTCTTCTCCTTCCTGATCCTCAGACAAGGTAGGATTCGACGAATTAGGGTTTTGATTGGAGGATGAAGATGCGGCCGCCATTATTCCTCTTTAGAGAGTTGTTACTCCGGATATATATATATATTTCCTATAAAAGGTATTATGTGGCTTAGGTAATATCTCTTACATTGTAGACATTTATGACATAGGATTTTGGTTATGGGATTTAGAAACCTGCTTTGGAAATGGAAGGTACTAAGTGGTTGACTACGGGCCCGCCTCCTTCCCTTCTAAGAAGTATTAAACAGTTCTGTATACGCTAGATATGTTCTTATTTTGAAATATATTACCCAAGTACTAAAATGGTAAGACTCGAGGTTTTTATTCAACGGACATTTGTTGTTCTAACTCCCTCCTTGTTACAACACATGTTAAGGACAGAGTGCGATGGTGACAATGCTCGAAGGCAGAGTGGCTTAAGCTTGTCGCAGTTATTATTATCTTTATAATATTTTTATGTCGTAACCATGTATTTGAACAAATGATGTAACAGATCTTATATGATAGTTTTATGATGTTTTGTATTATGACATTTCAAATGGTTTTGAAATAAATGGGTACAATTTGATATTATATTTTGTTCCATCCGCTGTGAGTTCTAAAAGAATAGTTATTTCTCTATGCTGTTATTTCTTTTTCCAACCAACAGCCAGCCTTAGAATGGATCCAAGTTTCAATAAGCCTTTTCTGGGAAGAAATTTAGACATGTTCCTAGATGGGCTGTTACATATGGTATTGGAGTTTAGGTTACCCAATCAATGGAGAAACTATAAGTATGAGTGGCGTACTTGTTATTTTTGAAAATGTTTTTCAAAAAGGATTTTAAAAATTTCTTACTATATATATGTATATATATACACCCCCATTTCTTTGAACATATATCTACACACTAGGTAACCCTCTTTCTTTTAGCATATAATACTATCTTAGGAAATTGTCACGAAAGATTTAACCCACAGATAGTTGGTATGGCTGATAAGCAATCTTCTTCCGGAAATGGGATCCCTGGCTGCAGAAGAGCTCTCATTCGTGGATTGCCCAAATGGTTTAGACAATATCTTAGGACCGTTGAGCAACTTCTTATACCTCCAATTGCTCCAGTAGCACCTGTTGCCCTGCCTACCGATGCAGCACCCCATCCTATTGACTTCCCTAAGTTATTTAAGGACTTTCTTAATATGGAAGGGAAGACATACTATGGAACCGAAGGATGTCTGGAAGCTAAAGCATGGGTTAATGACTGCAAAAGAATATTTGGAGAGCTTGGTTGGGAAGATCAGCTAAAGAGGAGGATGGCAGCTTGGTACCTCAAAGGAGAAGCTTTAGATTGGTGGAACTTAGGGACTAAGAAGGATTTTCTCATGGGATGAATTTAGGAATAGATTTGAGATAAGGTTTATGTCTTGGACAAAACTTAGTCTACAAGTAGAGAAATTCATTCGGCTTAGGCAAAGAGACTTCATTCTTAAGGAGTACATAGCTAATTTCACATAAATGGCTAAATTTGGGATGGGCTTGATAGATACACCTATGAAAAAGGCCATTAAGTTCATGAAGGGCTTAAATTCCCTACTGGGAGAAATGTTGTCGACCTGAGTACCCATTGGGGCCTCATATGAGATGTTGGTGGAGATGGCAATGCTACGCATGGTCAATGTAGACGATAAGGAGGCAGAAAAAGAGAAGGTTGCACCTACCCAAAAGCAAGGAGGGTCCAAGAAAGGAAGCTTTTGGGCTAAAAAGGAGTCGAATGGGAAGTTTAAGAAGGATGGTAAAGTGTGCAAGCGATGCAAGAAGAAAGGTCATGAAGCTAAAGATTGTAGGGTGGGTCAGGTGAAGGGAACCATTAAAGGGAAGGGTTTTAATTGCCATGAGGAAGTGCACTTCAAGAATCAATGCCCTAAGTTAGCAAAGGAAGGATCAAGTGAACAAGCTCATACTATTGAAACCGTCCCTATTGCAAATAGACCACAGAGAGACTAAGGGAAGGCAGCATTAGAAGGTATAACCCTTATTTCTGGGATTACAGTTCGTACACTATCTGACTTAGGGGCATCGCATTCCTTTATAGCTAGGAATGTAGTAAAAATTTTAAACAAATTGTCACCATCCCAATAGTGGTTTCTAATCCTATTGGGGGTTTGACACATCTCTCTTTTATCTGCAAAGACCTAGTGTTGGACATATGCGACGTTGATTTCATATGTAATCCTTACGTTTTAAATTTTAGGGGGTATTGATTTATCTTTGGTATGGATTGATTATCATATTATGGAGTAATTCTTGATTGTGATAGGAAAGTTGTATGATTAAGAAGTTATGGAAGCTAAGACCTAGAAATTCTTTGTACACCCTAATATTTAGTTGAGTTAAACCATTTATACTCACTAAGTCTATCTATTGTTAGAGTACCATCATCCGTACCCGTAGTTTGTGAATTTCCTGATATCTTTGAGGAAGTGTCGGGTCTCCTACTCCATAGGGAGATCTAGTTCTGAATAGATTTAGAGAAGGATGCAAGGCTAGTTGCCCTGTCTTTAAGAAACATGGCCCCTAAAGAAAGAAGAGAATTGGATAAGTTAAACTTTGAGCTATTAAAGAAAGAATTCATCCGTAGGAGTACTTCGGAGTGGGAGCCCCTGCCATTAAGGCAAATAGTTCTTTGAGACTTTGGATCAACTATAGAAAATTGAATAAGTTGAAAAGGAAAAATAGGCACCCTTTACCTAGGATAGACGACTTGTTCGATCGGCTTGGAGGAGCTAAATTCTTTTCTCAATTAGACTTTGCAACTAGATTCCATCAGTTGTGGATTGTAGAAGAAAGCACGTCAAAGACAGCATTTCGCACACCAAATGGACTCTATGAGTGGGAAGTGATGCCTTTTGTATTGATGAATGCCCAAGCATACTTTGCTGATTTGATGAGTAGGGTGTTAGAGGGCAACCCAATAAATTCGTCATTATGTTCGTAGATGATATTTTGGTTCCCTCTAAGAGCAAAGAGGAGCATGAGGATCACCTAAGAGAGGTAATAGGAACCTTAAGAAAGCACCATCTTAAGGCTAAATTTGCTAAATGCCATTTTTGGAGAAAAGAAGTTATAATTTTGGGCATATTGTTTCTGAGAAAGGATTGGTAGTAGACCTCGCCAAAGTGGAAGCTGTTCAAGGATAGAGGACTCCTAGGAATTCATCAGAGATTAGAATTTTTCTCGGGTTGGCAGGCTACTATAGAAAGTTCATCAAGAATTTTGCAAGAATAGCATCCCCTTTAACCCTATTGACTAAGAAGAACCTAGTATATTCTTGGAACGATAGATGCACTAAGGCTTGTGAGAAGCTTAAGGAGTTATTGCTAAGTGTACCTATACTCACTATTCTCGATGAAACCAAACCATTTATGGTTTTCACAGATGCTTATGTCATAGGGTTAAGAGTAATTCTAATGCAAGAAGGAAAATAGTTGCTTATGCTAGTAGGCAACTAAAGGATCATGAGAAGAGATATATAGTTCATGACTTGTAGTTAGCGGCTATCATTTTTGCCTTAATGATGTGGAGGCATTATGTCTTGAGAGAAAGGTTTGAGTTATTCACTAACCATAAATCACACAAATACATGTTTTCCCAAAAAGATTTGAATCTTAGGCAGCATGGATGGATGGAATATATAGCATCGTTTGACTTTAATATTCGGTACACCTTCGAAAAAAGGAACATAGTCGTCGATGCCCTTAGTCGGAGGCACGCTACCCTAGTGCCATATATGAATGGAGGAGGCTAGAGTTCTTCTCAAATTTTAACTTCCAACTGCCAGCAGAACCTATTCAAGGGTTTTTAGCAATTATAGAGATTAGACCAGCCTTGATGGACGCATAGGGTTTGGACAAGTGAAGGATGAAAAGTTAGTAGAGATTTTGGAGAAGCCGAGGAGAGGAGAGCACATTCCCTATGCTAGTAAGTATTCAGTCGATGAGAAGGGATGCTTAAGAAGGGACGGACGCCTTTGTGTCCCTATGGTTGATAGTTTGTTGAGAGAAGTGCTTGAGGAGTGTCACCACTCGAAGATGACCATTTACCTCGGAGGAGATAAGATGTACAAGGATATGAAGAGGATTTTCTTTTGGTATGGAATGAAGAAGAGGGTAGCTGAGTGTGTAGCTAAGTGCTTGACATGTTAGAGAGTAAAAGACCGAGCAAGGGAAGCCTAGTCGATTATTATTGCCTTTGGAAATTCCGACTTGGAAGTGGGAACACATTTCGATGGATTTTGTGGAGGATTGCCTAGAATTCATAGGGGTAATAAAGCTATTTGAATTGTTATTGATAGACTCACTAAGAGTGCCCATTTCCAGTTAGGAACAATAGAACTGCCACTTCTCTCACGTAGATCTACATCAGGGAGGTAGTTCGAAGCTTGGTATTCCTGTGAGTAAGTTAGTGACAAAGACCTCTTGTTTACAAGTGAGTTTTTGAAGGAGCCTACAAGCAGCTTTGGGAACTTCTTTGAATCTCAGAATTACATATCACCCGCAGACTGATGGTCAAATGGAGAGGGTAAATAGGAGTTTTGAAGCCTTTTTAATGGCTTGGATTTTGGATTTCATTGGACATTGGAAGCAACATCAACCATTGGTCGAGTTAATGTATAATAATAGCTATCAAGCAGCGATTGGTATGACCCCTTTTGAACCACTTTATGAGAGGCCATGCAAATTGCCAAGTTGTTAGTGGGAAACCACCAACAAAGTATTACTCGGACCTGATTTGATCCATGATACTATGGAAAATGTAGAATTGACCAGATAACGAATAAAGGTGCACAAGATCATCAGAAATCTTATGTGGATAGAAGAAAGAAAGAGTTTGAGTTTGAGGTTGGAGAAATGGTATTTGTCAAAGTCTCCCCTTTTAGAAAAGTGATTAGGTTTGGCAAGTTTGGAAAATTAGCGCCTAGATTCGTTTGGCCATTAAGAGTTTTGGAAAGGATAGGAAAACTTGCTTGTCATGTGGAGCTTCCTGACAGATTGGCAGAAGTCCACAATATTTTCCATGTTTCTCACCTTAGAAAATTCCATCATGACACCGCTATTAGAGTTGAGCCTGATCGGTTGGGGGAACTAGAAATAGGGCCAATAGTACCCCATGCCACTGCACGCATTGTGGAGCACGAAACTAGGAGACTCCACAACTAAATAAAGAGGCTGGTCCGAGTACAATGGGGTGATAACCCGATGGAAAGCACATGGGAAACCAAGGAAAAGATGAAGATCACTCATTAAGAGATTTTCACTGGTAAATTTTCTCTCCAGGATTAGGATTTTGGTTGCATCATGGTTGCTAGATTGGATGGTAGGAGATGGTTGCCACACTTTTTCACAGTCACTTTACACTCACATAGAAATTTTTATGCATGTTTAGGGCATTTGCATGACACGATTACTCACTCGCACTAGGATTGAGCTCATTTTATTATGTCTGCAAGACATAATCACATTGCACTTTTGTTGAGTAGATGGTTGTGTAGATAACTTGGTTGTGTAACATGGATGTTATTGTGCATTACATTGTTCGCCCCTTGAATGATTTCAGGACGAAATCCTTTTTAAGAGGGAAGAATGTAACACCCCGTAAAATCAACCTTCAGTAAATTGAGTGAATTAAAATTAAATAAAGTAGGGTTGAAAATAGATATTTTACAAAATTTGGAATTTGACCACGAAAGTTATTCCTTTGCATTCATGGTGAAATTCTGATCTATTTCCACATATAATATGTTGAAAACGAAGCTCAAATGCAGAAGTTATGAGCGTGTGAAGTTTTCAAATTAAAATTAATTTTGTTTGAATTCAAATTCAAATGAGTATTTAAATTAAGGGTTTGAATTTCAAAAATTAATGGTAGGTTTAATTGGGGGTTAATTAAACGTAAAGTTAATCAATTAACGTTAAAGTTAATTAGGGAATCAAAAATAAAGGGCAAGAACCCGTCGTTCGTAGCTCGGTTGGTTTGGGAGCTGGGAGATGGGAACCAAAGGACTGTGTCCGGGCAGGTTCGAATCCCAGCGCCAAACCATCAGTGGGAGTTTCAACGTTAAGCATCCGTGTGTGACGACTAAATAAAAGCGGGGTAGACACACGGCGTGGGGTTTACTTAAAGTGAGTATCAATGAATACCATGATCTTAAGGTTCCCAATGATATAAAAAAAAATGGGCAAGAGGTCGAACCCCTTGACCTTAAGAGGTCATCTCCTTGAAAAGAAAGGGTAGATCACTTGGTCGTGGCGGCGGGTAGGGTTTTATGTTATTATATGTTCCAAACTTGTCCCTTTTTCACCTAACTCGATCTTACGGTTCTGGTGTGTTTCAACTCCTATAAATAGGACCCTATCCTCTCCGTTTTTTATTCATAGATATTTGGAATATACCTTGAACCTTTGCCATTTTATCTTTTCAGTTAGATTCAGAAATTCAATTAGAAATTCATGTAAGGATTCTAATCCTTTTCTAATTATTCTTTTAATATATTTTCTTCTCCTTCAACCTCTCTGAATCTAACAAAATCATATATATATATACACACCTATCCTTCGCTGCGTATATATATCAAAAGAAGGAGATATGAAAAAGAGTTACTTTGGCGATGCAAATCCATACAAGAGGAGCTAAAGATAATCTGTGAGTGGAACCTTAGTATTTTTATTTCAGTAATTGATTAGTATATATCTATGGATTTGAATATGCCTTAGGGATTTTAGGATTGCGAAAATATGATAGATAAAATCCTCCAAAATTCCTTTTTGTATCAAATTTTCAATTCTAGATGGAGATTCTCAATTATTTATGTTAATTTGATGGAATTTATATTATTCTGCAATTTTTGATAATTTCAAACTCTATTCCACTTATCCTCCTTCTTTGATTCAAATTGTGAGTTTATAGTAATAGAATAAGGGTTTAAGGTATGAATTCTATTCGTAGTTTACACCAATTATTCCGCACAAAATTTCTTGGTTTATTTCTGTATAAAAAAGGAGATGAATAGAGTATGAAGTTAGATTGCAATTCCCATTGTTTAGGCTATTCCATTGGATTGATGTAATAAATTGGGTTTATATATTTACAAGTTTATGTATTACAATTTTGGATATGAATACTTAATCCCTTGTTATAGATACTGAAATCTTGGGAATTTGAACGAAAAAGACTTGTATTAGTATTATGGTTAAAAGAATTGACATTTAATGCTAGTTTAGGGCATATAAATCGCACGCTAGAATTGATTAGGCATGAATATATTTATTTATTTCTATAACGTAATAAACGTATAATTATGGCGTATAATTACGTAGTTAATTAGATAGTAGTCGTCATTAATTTCCCCCTTTGGGAAGCTAATTGATATTTTAAGACATAATAAGGAAGATTCCTTATAAGGCCTTAATTACGAAAAGGCGAGATGAGTATTATATAATATGGTGAGTATTTAGATTATGGCTAAGCCATAAGGATGCGAGATCGGTAGTGTTGCATGATAGAAGTCTGCCCTTCACTTTAAGGCTACCAGCAGTTGTGTATACTCTTTATTGATATGAGACATCTCCTATGATAAGTATTTTTTATAATGTGTGGTTAGTCTCAAATTCTGTAGGGTAAATCTACCGAGCTAATCTGGCTACCAGTTCCTACGAATAGTCGGGCTAATTTGAGATGTCATTATGATTATTGGTAATAATACGTGGGGACTGCTTCGTGGTCTTGAGGTATTAAGAGGTTGTTTGAGGGCCGCCTCTTTTCCCCAAATGAAGTGTTAAATGACCAAGGGGCTAGTTATTAGGCACATTAGGTTGTATCTTGATAAGGGTCTGCTTCGGGATAAGGCATTAAGTGACTGATTGAGGGTCTGCCTTTCCATAAAGAAGTATTAAGTGGCTTAAGAGATTCCATATGATGTCAGCTATATAGTTACCATTGAGTGGTCCACCTTGGGAATAGGTATTAAATTATGGGGTCTGCCTCAGTTGAGGTCTTAAATGGCCAGAGTCTGCTTATTTTCCAATAAAAGGCATTAAGTGGCTTAGGTACTATCTCTCGCATTGTTAGACATTTATGACGTGGGATTTGGGTTATGGGATTTAGAAAGTTGCTTCGAGAATAGAATTATTAAGTGGTTGATTGTGGACTTGCCTCCTTTTCTTATAAGAAGTATTAAATAGTTTTATGTTCACTAGACATATTCTTATTTTGAAATATACCGCCCAAGTACTGAAATGGTAAGACTCAAAGTTTTTATTCATCAAACATTTGTTGTTCTGACTCCCTCCTCATTACAATACATGTTAAGGATGGAGTGTTGATGGTGACGATGCTCGAAGGTGGAGTGGCTTAAGCTTATGGCAGTTATTATTATCTTTTATGATATTTTTATATTGTACCCATGTATTTGAACAAATGATATAACGGATCTTATGTGACAGTTTTATGATGTTTGTATTATGACATTTCAAATGGTTTTGAAATAAATGGGTACAATTTGATATTATATTTTGTTCCACCAACTATGAGTTTTCAAAAACTAATTATTTCTCTGTACTGTTATTTCTTTTTCCAACCAATAGCTAGCCTTAGAATGGATCTAAGTTTCAATGGGCCTTTTCTAGATGGAAACTTAGGCTAGTTCCGAGGTGGTTTGTTATATTTGGTATCAGATCTTAGGTTACCAGATCAATGGGAGAATTATACGTATGAATAACGCACTTGTTATTTTTTAAAATGTTTTCCAAAAAGGATTTTCAAAAAAATCTTACTATATATGTGCGTGCGTGCGTGCGTGCGTGTGTGTTTGTGTATCTATACCCTCATTTCTTTGAACATACACACACACACTAGGCAACCCTTTTTCTTTCAGCACATAATATTATCTTAAGGAATTGTTTCTAAAGATTTAACCTATAGATAGTTGATATGGTTGATAATCAAGCTTATTCCAAAAATGGGATCCCTGCCCGTGGAAGACCTCCTATTCGTGGAATGCCCGAATGATTTAGATAATATCTTGGGATTGTTGAGCAATTTCCTGTTCCTCTAGCTGCACCAGTGGCACCTGCTTCCCTGCCTGCCGATGTAGCACCCCATCCCATCGACTTCCCTAAGTTGTTTAAGGACTTTCTTAATATGGGAGGAAAGATATACACTAGAACTGAAGGATATCTAAAAGATGGTACTAAGGAAAATGCTAGAAGGATTTTCTCATGGGATGAATTCAAGAACAGATTTGTGATAAGTTTTATGTCTAAGGCAGAAGTAAGTCTACAACTGAAAAAATTCATTCGACTTAGGCAAGGAGATTCAACTTTAAAGAAGTACATAGAAAAGTTCACAGAGTTGGCTAAATTTTGGATAAGCTTGATAAATACACCTATGAAAAAGGCCGTGAAATTCATGAAGAGCCTAAATTCTACACTGGGAGAAATGTTGTTGACCTAAGTACCCATTGGTGCCTCGTATTTGATGTTGGTGGAGATGGCAATGCTACACATGGCCAATGTGGACGATAACGAGGCAGAAAAGGAGAAATCTGCACTTATCCAAAAGCAAGGAGGGTCCAAGAAAGGAAGCTTTTGGGATAACAAGAAGTTGAAGGGGAAGTTTAAGAAGATGGTGAAGTGTGCAAGTGATGCCAGAAGAAAGGTCATGAAGCTAAATATTGTAGGATGAATTTGATGAAGGAAGCCTTTAAAGGGAAGTGCTTTAATTAACATGAGGAAGGGTACCTCAAGAATCAATGCCCTAAGGTGGCAAAGGAAGGATCAAGCGAACAAGTTTATACTATTGAAGCCGTCCCTATTGCAATTAGACCACCGAGAGACCAAGGGAAGGTGGCATTAGAAGGTATAACACTTATTTCTGGGGTTACAATTCGTACCCTTTTGATTCAGAGGCATCACATTCCTTTATACCTAGGAATGTAGTAAACATTTTAAACCTTCAAACCAGATTGTCACCAGCCTAGTAATGATCTCTAATCCTATGTGGTGTTCGACACATCTCTCTTTTATTTGCAAAGACCTAATGTTGGACATATGCGACGTTGATTTCATATGTAATGCATATGTTCTAAATTTTAAGGGGTATGGACTTACCTTGGGTATGGATTGGTTAGCATATAATGGAGAAATTCTTGATTGTGATAGGTGCATTGTTACGGAGAGATCGGGATCGGATATGTTATCTTAAAACTACTTCGAACCAGCATAAGCATACGAATTGGAAACATCTTGAAGATGATCGAAGATGAAGTTTTTTGAAGTGCAATGGCAACTTGCTACAAGGTAATTCCAAAATGGATGTAGTAAAGTGGTTCCTTCTATTTGTTCATATCTTGGACAACTTGTACGGATGAATGTTGGCATTGCATTGTGCCTAGAAGGTAGTGTTAGCATTCCAAGTAGGAATTGCTGAAAAGGTAAAACGTAGCCTCAAGCCTCACATCCGAGAATGACTAAAACAGGGGATATACGGTAGGGCTATGTGAGTCACACCCATTTGGGTACATCATCACCCTTCTAAATCACTATCTATGAATTTCTGTGTGTCGTGAGCTCGAGGAAAAATGTTGCAAAGCAACCAAGGTGATGACATATTCGATACTATCCAGGAAGGAGCAGGTCGGTTCTGTGTTGGTAGGGTGCAAAATGTTTTTGCAACCTTGGTACATTTTTTTAGAGGTGTACTATGACAGGTGGTATCCCAGTACCTTGTCACTGTATGGAATCAATTTTCCAATATGTGCCTTTATGGACTTAGTTGTATACTTAATATACTGGAGTATAAGTAATGTAACAATTTCGGCTATGATTAAATATTTATTAAACCCTAGTCATTATTATAATATTACTAGACTTTATAGAAATGATTTGGTTATCGTAAGGTAAAAACCCATCCGTGTTTATATGCAGCGCAGTCTTACGAGACACCTTTATTTTAAAAAGTTCTATGACATTAAAAATTCATATGAATCGTGTTTCTCATGTTGGTTTACCAGACTGATCCGGACATTATTTTCCTATAATGTTCGGGTCAGCCCGAGCATATTTTTAGATTTAGTTAGGGATGCTTTGGAGCTTCAAGAGACGAACTGGATGCCTCAAAGACGCATTCACTTATCTTTTATTTTTGCTACATTTGTTGTTTTGTATTTATCAACATTCGTGTGGATGGTTGTTATAATTGTCCAGGCTGATGATATTTTAGTTTTCCTTAATTGATGTGTGTATATTACAGTTTTCTTTTTGTAAAGATCATGTGTATATTATATGTTACTCGTCACGATGTGAGATTCTATTCTATCTTTTCTTTTTATTCACCCTAATAATCTGTCTTTTTGGCACTTGGATGCTCAAAATGTGAATACCGTGGATGTACTAATATTGACTTTTGAGGGTCGAATAGGCTGGTCATTATAAACTGGTATCGGAGCTTAGGTTGAGCGAACACCTAGGCCTTGGTGGGGTAAACTCATTAGATATATGGTTAGTAATTACCTAGAACGAGTAACTCATTAGAGATAGGATTGGTAACACCCTAGAATGAGTTTGAGTGTGTGTGTGTGTGTATAAGAATGCATATTTGGTATTGTTATAAAAATGTTTTATATTGTATTGATTGGTCTGTAGTGTGGATTATGAATTCTAGTCAAAACGAGTAGCTAAAGTATTGATAGAGATCTCTAAACACTTGATCAAGGTAAACCGGTACAATATTGTTTTGAAATTAGTAAATGAAATAATTTTACCTAGGATTTTATTTTGATATATAAAAGACTAATTTTCAAAAATAGATGCAGTTATTTTTGTGTGTTTGTTTGCAAAGAAATGCTCATCTGTTGGGGGCATTGGCAATTATTTGCTGATTGAGTAGTTTTGCTCGTCCAGTTTATAAACATTGACTAATATTTGTTGATTTATAATTAATTTACTTTCTTACTGCATTGGTTGGGTAGATAGTAATTGTGGGAACATTGAAATGAACACCTTGTGAATTAAGTTTCACAGTTTGACTATAAGGCGTTTGGTGATAATGTTGGTTAGAATTTAATTTTAATAAAAGTCGTTTATTTAAGCTAAACAATGATATACATTTTTGAAATGTTTATATAAGAAAGTGGAATTATATAAGTATAATTTATAAATATGGTTTATAAATAAAAAGGATTTAAATTGAGAATTTGAGAACTTAAATCTCAATGCTTTTGAAAAAAGGTTTTTGAGGTTCTCGATAAATAATAATGGTATTAATTATTTGAAAGTATACTTGAATAGAAATATTTTAAAAGTTGATGGAAATAAGAAGTACTGAGCTCACTTCTGTTGTTGGAAAATAATTATGCTGATGATTGCAGCGTCCTTGGAGTTCATTTTTGAGTTTCAAAGTGAGGGATGCTTCTATAGCAGTTTGCTATAAAGTTGTTTTGATAAAATAGATATTTGGTAAATCCCAAAAGTACGATTTAATATACAAAAGTTATAAGTATATATTATTTCAAATTGATTTGAAATAAAACTCGATGTTTAGTTCTTAAGTTTTCCATTAAGTTATATTATGGACTTATGTATCATATGCATTAGGGTAGTTTAGTTTGTGCATTGTATTATAGTATGTGTTTGTTGAAATAAAACAGAAATTTTCGGTTATTTTGGACAGTCGGAAACTTCTAGATTCGGATAGAAATTGAAGCTAAGTGTTTGTGAAAATAAATAAAATGAAAAAGATGAGTTTTGTAACTCTTGAATTGAGAAGGTAGTAAGTTATAACAAGTTTTTAAATTTATTGAATATCCATCTTAAGAAAAATAAATCTGATGTTGTGTATATATTCTTAGGATGTAGTGGAGTATTGTACGAGTATGAACTTAATTTATATAATGTTTAATAACTTGAATTAAATTTTTGTGAAATGATTCATAAATGATTTTTGTATTAAATGAGGAAAACTATATGGAAAATGAATGGAAATTAAAATGAAAAGTAGTTTAAGTAGTTTAAAGTAAGTAAGTTGTACATAGATCATTTTATTCGCATACCAGTTCTTGATCCAGGATTCGAGTACATGATTTCTAGGTGATTTATACAGGTCCGAACAAGAATATTTCAGTCGATTCTTGATGGCGAATGCTTGATATGGATTTTTGATATGATGCTGAAGTTTTCTATCATATATATGACTATGTAAGGAGAATATAGGTTTCCAATCAAGGAACCGGATCGGAGTCAGCGGTAGAGAGGTCTAGTGAGATATGCTAGTTCGGAAGTGAAATCTATGCGATCGAGCTAGTGATATGATTTGGTATTGCGTACGGGTGATATATATGCATCGTACGGGCTTTAATAATATTTGTATGCTATGTGTATTGGCTTATGGAAAGTTTGGGGAATGACCCTTCGAATTGTTTGAGGTAGTATGGGTGATGGATTAAGCATGACCTGCGGCTGTTGAGCGTAAGGTGCGCTTAGTAAGTTATTTATCATCCTTGTGCGATGAGAGGTTTTTGAACCTAAGCAAACCATGGGCTTATTTGCTAGTGATTGCAATACCGTTAGGTATTGATGTGTGATTGTTGCTTTCGTTGCTCGTGTTATATTTCGGGGATGAAATTCTTTTAAGGGAGGGAGAATGTAACGATTCAGAATTTTAAACACTTTATTTAAATATTGGATTATTTAATTAATTGAATCTTGGAATTAATATGAATAAAAATGATTTGGAAAGCTTATTTAAACTCTTTTTCATAATAAATGGTAATGGTAAAACTTTTATTTAATCAATAATGTGATTAAACTTGTATTAATAACAATTCTTTCTAATCAACACGTGGAATTATCATTTCAGGGCACTGCTTTTGATTTTAACAAAACTAGTGTCAACGGAATCGAAATATTGAATAGATGTGCACCGACAAGTTTCGTGACGATCTGATGCACTGTGTGATCATGCGAGATCGAAATGTTCGATGGTTAACTTAAGAGAATTAAAATGTAATAAACAAAATAGTATAATAACATGCCTAATAAAAAAATAGTATAATAACATGCCTAATAAAACAAAATAGTACAATAACATGCCTAATAAAACAATAATATATAAAAAATTAGGATAATGATTCTCATTCAAGTCTATCCATATAATATTATATTTTAACTTATAAGAAGAAAAGGAAATCTTTATATCTTTATACTTATCTATATAATATTATATTTTAACTTATAAGAAGAAAAGTGGAATTTTTCTATCTTTATACTTGTCCAAATAATAATTATATTTTAACTTATATATATTACTTAACATTTAAGTTTCCTTCTCCTATTTGACCATCATTTTCATTCTTATCCAAATAATCATTATATTTTAACTTATTCCTAAGCTTACACCATACGCTTCCTAATCCTAAGCCTTTAAATACCCTATATACTAAACATATTTCCTAACCTCACTCTTCTTTCTTTCTTTATCTTCTAAAACAAAATAAAATAGTCACAACCCCTTCAATCAATTAAATCTGGAGCTAGAGGCGTCGAAATTCAATGATTTTGAATCCGTTGGGATCGTGCGAGTAAGGGTGTCAATTCTCTATGCACTATGCCACAAAGTGAATTATACAATAGTGATCACACAACATAAGGTAGATTTTCTGTTCCCACTATTTACCCCTGTTTCACACAACATATTGACAAAATTATCTATCGTTTGAATAAACCTTGAAATCTCTATGTTCATGCTTGTGATTCAAACAACATTTTCTCTGTTGACTGATTAAAGTTATCAAAAACTTTAGTTTTGGCTCCATATTTTCCCTCTCAATATTTTTGTGGCCGTGTTCCTTAATTATTCCCTCTTCATTTTCTTTTCATTCCGTCTTTACAAAATATATTTCCCTCTTCTCAAAATTTCCCTCTTCACAAAATTTATTTCCCTCTTCTCAAAATAAAATTAGCAAAACCCTAAACTTATCTTTTATTTGTCTTCGACCCGTCTTTTGGAATTAGGTTTTCAAATCAGTAGAACCCTAATCGGAGCACCGATTGATAACGAAATCGCCTACATACCTTTATCGATTTTGATGGTAATCGAAGCGGCATAACCCTAATCTGACTTGTTCAATGCCAATTCTACGACCCGTATTCTATTATCGAGAGATTTTGATGGTAATTGATTAGTATGATATCTGTCCCTTTCAATTTTGTATCGTTCTTGACTTGTTTCAACGCCGACAATGAATTAGTTTTTTTATAGTGATTGAGTCCCTATATTTCGATTGAACAATTATCTAAAACTTGCATGATTTGTTCATTGTTCGAATATATTCTGAATTGTTCAGCTTTGTTTATGTTTTCTGATCGGTTTTTCTGATGTCGATGTTTTACCTAATTTGTTCACTTCATTATTTCGCTCATTCTAGTATCTTTGTGCTTGGTTGATTATTGCAAATCCTTTTTTTGTACATGACTGCACCTTAGTTGATCTTGTTTGTACTTACTGTACACTATTGTATTTCTTGCTTAGTTGATGATGAAGGAAGTTTGGTTGGCTCATGACCTTGCTTTGATACTATTGTTGGTTGTTTTGCCTGATGCTTCACACTGAGTGATATACTTATTGCCTTTCTACTCACTATGTACATATATGCATGTATATACATATGTGTATATATGAATATTAGTGTGCTTGGTTATTCGTTTGTATATTTGACTTTGAAAAATTCAATCTTTTGTGTGTGTTGCTGGTCTTGCCGGTCTTGTTGGTCCATGTTCAATGCTTGAGTCTTATCAAGGCAGTGCACTGCCATGTTCAATGCTTCAGTCTTGTTGGTCCATGTTACACCTGAGTTGAATTATTAAATTGTCAAGGCAGTGCACACTTTTATGTGTGTGTTCACTTTTGCTTGGTCAATCCATACATGCTGTTGAGTTGCCTTTCTACTCACTATGTACATATATACATGTATATAAGTATGTGTATATATGTACATTAGTGTGTCTACTTATGTCGAAATGTGTGTGCTTGGTTATACATGTATGCTTTGAACTAATGCATGTATGGTTATATTAAGTAGTGGGATAACACATTGCTTTGAACTTCCACGTATATAAATACATATGTGTATATATATGCACTTGTTCTATTTGATTAATTCCAGTTGCGGTTTAACTTTGAATTTCTGATTTTGACTTGTTAAATTTCTATGTTGATGCTTGAACTGATGTGTTCTTGTCCCTGAAGCTTGCTGTTTGGTTTAAAACTCAAGTTCTCATTTTTTGTCCATGACTTTTGTGAGCACCACTTTCACCTTGCTTGTGCACTAATACTGGTTGAATCCCTTGCAACTTGTTTGTACTTATACTTGTATATGTGCCTGGTTTGTTTTGATTGTTTTGTTGTCTGGTTCAAGGCTGTGTTGAGATACTTTGATTGTTTTGCTTGTGATTCTTTCACTTATCTGTTAGTGTTTTCCTTGAATTGAAATGACATGGTGCACTGTTCTCCATGTATATACATGCATACATATTTATATATATATCTGTGACTATGTAGCTGAATCCCTTGGCACCGGATGTTCTCGATCCTATATCACTGCTTAATGTTTTGTTTTTTTGATGTTATGTTTGGCACTGCCATGAACAAGGCAGTGCACACACTTCCTTGTTCATGGCGATGCACACACTACCATGTTCATGGCACTGCCATGAACAGGGCAGTGTATAGCACTGCCTTGTCAAGGCTGTGTGTGCACTACCTTGTTCATGGTAGTGCCAGTGTGCACTACCTTGTTTAGTGTATGCACTGCCTTGTCAAGGCCGTGTGTGGTTAAACTTCTGGTCCATGTTGTCAAGACAAAGATATATATCACATTGGTGTGTTGGTTCTATTTTGACTTTGCTGGTCCATGTTGTTGAATTGCTGAAACATTTTTTTGATTTTATTTGGACCTGGTCAAGGCATTGTTGGTTCTGTTTTGACTTTGTTGCCCTATGAGAACTTATGGCTGTGCACCTATGTACTTATATATACTTGCACATTTATTAGTGCACATACTCTTACACTTGCATCTGTTTTTCATCTTACTGTCTGTCTAAAACATGAAGAGGAAACAAACCCATAAACTAAGGCAATATTAGTATTCAAATTCAATTTTATTTTTGCAATTTAGGTTTTTTTCCTTTTCCATTTTGCTACTTTGCTTATTTGACAGATTTAGGAGATGGTTGGACACAAGCTGGAGTAAGCAAATAAAGATCAATATCAAAAACAAACTCGAGTGAGTGTGAGTAAAAAAAAAGTTATATATGAGAGTGTAGGGAAATCTTGTATATATGAGAGTGATAGTGAAAGTTGTATTTGAAAATGTAAGTGGAATGATAGTGGAAGTTGTATTGTATTTGAATTCGAATTACAATAAAATATTTGTTTAAATAAAATTGTGATTCATTTATTTTATATTAGTCAATATTCATAAGTTGTATAATAGGAAATTCTAGAAATGATACTATAACATCATACAACATATGGTTTTTTCATTGTGTTAGTGCATATCAGATGATGGGACATATCTGTGGTCTAATATGCAATGATATGTGGTTGGATATGCGATAAAATGGCATGGGATTTAACAACATATAGATATTCATTAAAACAACGGAGCATATCCATCATCTGATGCCTTTTTTCCATAGTGATGTGTTAATTTGTATGCGATGAGGGTTGGATGTGCTCGTCTTGAGCAGCCGTGCCTAGGGCTTGGTCGTGAAGGAGCTAAGGGTGGAGATAGGCCATAGCGTCGGGGCCATTAAGTTTCTCTAGAAAAGGCGAACGTGTGGGAGAAGTTTCATGGTAGTCATGAGTGCTCTAGTTAAGGGAGGCGAAATGCGACAGTTTGGAGGTGAGTTTACTCACCATTTTACTTATGTTTGTTGTAATATAATTGTTTGTTGTGTTAAATATAAATTGAAATGGAGAACAATGCAAGTTATTATTATTGGACCCGCTTTGCTTTGGAAAGTAAGTGACAACATTATTTGTGGTATAATCTCTCTTATAAACCCTTTAAAACATGTATCGTGACTCGAACTTGTTGTTTACATGTTTGATACGGTATTGTGAATGGTTGAAGCGAAATTGCCGCTACAAATGCACTTTGAAATCCCTTGTATTTAACAATGGTTAAATTGGTTGAAAGGTGAATATATCGTGAAAATATATATTTGGTTGTGTTTACACAGTTTTGGTGTGTTTGACAAAAGGAAATTATTTTGGGAAAAAACCAAAGTATGATATTATTTTGATAGTCATTTATGAATGGTTAAATAAAGGTTTTAAAATATAAAAACGGGTTTTTATGGGTTTTAAATAAATAGTGAAATATATATTTTATGGAATATTCGAAATAATTGTTTAAACCATGTTGAAAGTATTTGGGTATATTTACAAGTTTGGAAAGAAGTTAAGTATTTTGTAAAGAGATAAAAGTGAAGTTTTTGGATTATAACATTTGTGTTATAATAAATGGTTTTATAAAGTTAATTAAAAAGGTATATTACCTTGTTTAATAAGAGTTGAAATACTTAGAGCTTTAAATGGAGGAATTTTAAAGTAACAAGTATGAAAGTTATTTTGGGTTTATATAATGGTGTTTAAGCAACATTTGTTGTCAACCCATTAAATTATACTTTTGAAAAGTAATAAGATCTTCAAAGAGAGTTTTAAAGATGACGATTAATCATGTATGCTTTGGGTTTATAGTAAACAATGTTTGAAATGACATTGTTTTTTAATCCATTTCAAATATGATTTTGGAAATATGAAACCTCTCCTAAGATTTGTGAATATACTTATACCACTGTATAAGTATATGGAAATGTTTTCTAAATATGGATAGTGAAGTGATTTGTGAATATACTTATACCATTGAGATAAGTATATGAATGCTTTTTAAAGTATTAAAAAGTATAAATGAGTGTTGAAATAGTATAATACTGAAGGAACTGGGCCAGCCCGTAGCGGAAGAAATGGGTGAATTTCAAAATTTTTTACCATTTTGAATATTTAATGGGCCTACGAAGTCTAAATTTCATTTAGAACTTTTCTAAATTTGGTTTAAATAAAATCTTGTATTCTATTTAAAATAGTTAAATGGAAGTTTAAATAAATTTAATTTCAAATGTATAGTTTATCAAATACATACAACATTTATTTGTAGGTGTTAATGTATAGAGAATGAAACCTTTCATTTTTTTGTCTAAAATAAGAATTAATTGAGAGCATCAATTGTATTAAATGGAGAGAGAAACCTTTCATTTTCTCTCTTTAATTTGAATTGATTGATTCCTTAAATGTCATTATTAATAATTTATTCATGGCAATATTTATTACTGTAACGGACGGGGATTTTCGACCCTCGAAAAATGACATCAATACATCCACTGTATAAAATGACTAGCAGTCGAGTGCCGGAAATACCAGTTCATTAGGGGTAAAGAAGAAAAAGGTAGAAGAAAGAACAGAACAACACAGAATCTCACAATCGCAGCGGAACAAACTATAATATATAATAACTGATTTTAAATACAAGAACTGTACTGTTAATACACATACCACTATCAGAGTACAATAATCCAATACATCAAATCTGGACAGTTTAATAACTTGTCCTTATTCAGTAGAATAATAATAAAGTACGGAAGTACGCCTTGCCATCCAGCTCGTTCCCTAAGCTCCATAGCATCCTATCCTGAATCTATAATGCTCGGTCTGACCTGAGCATTATAATTAAATAACACCCGAATCTGTCTGGAAAACCAGCGTGAGAAAACACACTCTATTTGATTTATTAACTTTTCAAAATCCTTTGAAAAACAAAGGTATCTCGTAAGACCACGCCACAAATAAACACGACGGGATTTTCCCTTACGATAACCAAAACACTTTATAGAAAATCCATTGATATTATAACAGTGTCTAAATACAACTACTTATTCAAATAGCTGAAATTGTTACATTAATTAAATTGCAGCATACTAGGCTCTACAAACAAAACCGTAATCTCGTATTGGAGAATGGATTCCAATGAATTACTGGGCCACTAGGGTACCGCCCGTCACAGTACATCTCTAGAACCATGTACCGAGGATCACGTCGGGATCCCCTGCTACACAAGACCGGCCTACCCCTAACCTGGATAGACCGAATATGTTATCACCCTGGGTGTTCCCACCCTTACCATCGAGCGCTTCTTCTTTCGTGTGTACCCATATATAAAATAAATAGGGTTTCCGAGGACATCTAGAAAGGTGATAACATACCCTACTTGGGTGCGACCCATTTAGCCTTGCTGCATCTCCCATGTTTTAGTCATTCCCGGTGGATGAGGCTCGAGGCTAAGCCTTACCTTATAAGGAACGGTTTCTCTTAAAATTCTCATCGTCCTCCAATGATGATGTTCTGAGAGCATTCGTCCATACAAGTTGTCCTGGGTCTGGACAAACCAAATCACCGTCTTCATAATTTTCACGATATTCATTCGTTACGTTCAATCCGGATCGAAGTGGTTTTCGGATGATTAAATCCGATCCCGGTCTCTTCGAAACGATCAGCGCATTTGGCCAATATTGATAGTCGATTATTTAACTATCAACTAACATCCAGAAGCAACCATCAACATTATTATGGATTTTCTAAAATTTATTCCAAAATATCTTTATAAGATATTACCTCCAGTTCTTCAACTTTTTGAAACAGTTTTCAAATCAACGTAATATTTCCGCCCCTTTTCAACACTTAGAATATTTTCCCACTTCATCTTAAATTCAACACTTAGGAAGCATTCTATTTACTTACCATTTCGTTTCTCAAAAACATTTACAAATTTTATTTGTAAATTTCTTAACTCGTTTACACGAATTCTATAAATTTCGGAATTCCTAAATTAATTCCCTTAATATTTTCAAAACCAATTATACTTGCTTATAAACTCAATTCCCTTTGCACTTCTTTATAAATTCTATTTTCATTTTCGAAGTTTGCCGTTATCCAACTTCTTTAGAAATTTCCTTACTTTTCCCAATTTTCGTTTTGAGAATTTTCTTATAAGTCCACCTACTAACCATTTTCCAACTCTCGGGAAGGTTTATAAATACATTTAAACCATTTTCAAAACTTTATATATGTATACATATGTAATAATAATAAGTATTTTAAAAAAAATTATTTATTTTTAAAACATGTTCAAATAATTATCTAATATTGAAAACACTTTTATAACATCACTTTCCAAAACAGGTTTTAAAATCTAGGATTTATTAGGACAAATATTAAGTATTTGAAAATTCACTTCTGAAGTATTTCAGTACTAACTAACTATAAATTACATAGTTCAATAAAAAAAATTCTTTTTTTATTTATTAATAAAAATATATTTTTAAATCTCAATAACCAAATTTCAATTTATAACCCCTCTCTATTTCTACCAGATCACTTTCATTTCGGTCTCCTTAACCATTTCCATTTTCAAATAGTGTCTACTATTTTTTTTCTTACCCTATTCCCATATTCAAATATAAATTCTTCCTTTAAATTTTATATTTCCAATTTATCACTAGATATCAATTTTCTTTATTTATTTATAAACATCGTTTATAAATTTTTATAACTCCTTTGGGTTCCACTAAAAATATCTCATTTATAAAATTTCATTTTAAAAATTCAATTCCTTTAAAATCCATTTATTTTTGCCAATCTATCTTTAATATTGATTTCAACTTCTTTCTGTATTTTCTGAATATCATTTTAAAATCCAGTCTTTAAAAATTCCTTTATATAATTTATTTTAGATTCTCTATTTAAAATATTTTCCCTGCATTATTTAATACGATCAAATCCAATGATTGTTTTTTCAAATCAATTCCTATTAAAATAATCCATATATTTTTATACTAAAAATCTCCTTTTAACTCTTAAAAATTTCAAAATGATATTTACGGTATTTAATATAACCAATTTAAATTTCCATGCTATTTTAACCTTTAAAAATTTACACCACACAATAGTCCAGCAGATTATCTATTCGCATCATATATTTATATATATGAAAATCACTTAATATATTTTGAGGAATCCAGTTGGATCCCTCCAACCTGTTTCCCTACATCCACAGATGTTAGACAACAATAAAAATACCAATCCCACTTCAAGGGAGATATCGCGTTATATAGGGTCATCCGCTATTATGCGGGACGCATAGGGTCTCATCCGCTATAATGTGTGGGAATATCACTCCAATACTAATATATATACTACTATATATAATATAGCATACAATAGATGGCAATTTATAAATTCATCCAATCATTCAAAAATTAATTTTCAACAATTTAAATTAAAATGGTAATCCGAGATGAGTGAGATTTACTCACCTTTGATTTTTATTTGCAATCCATTTCAATTTAAATTCTCTTCTCTGCGTAGTATTGTCGTCCTGAGTCCAACATGATTTGCTATGTTAATTTTAATCCTCATATAAGCAAATTGCGGATTTTATCAGATTCGATTAATCAAATAAATAATTTGCTAAATTATTGAATTTAACCAACAAATTTTAAAATGTTAATTACCTCATTAATATTAACCTCAGAATTTATAAAGTCCTAATCATCTCCATCGCGATCCAGATAACCACACACAAATGCTACCTCCTTCTCACGCCGATACACAGACACGAGAACCATCATCCAAAACCGCCTTGAACCCAGACTCACGCTGTCGCCTCGCCTTACTTCACTGACATAAGCGCGCACCTTCCAACGTCTAGATTTGCTACACAACACTGCCACCAATCTCGACTGCTCCGGCCCCTTAACCAGCGGTCGTTTCTACCCTATGCCCCACTTCACGCGTGACACACGTGACACTCGAACTCCGGGGAACCAACACGACTTTGCTCACGAATGAAAAGCTGCCGTACAAGTGGTCAAAGATGGTGATTTCGGCCATCTTTGCGAGCTCCTGATTCGACGGCGATCTGAAACAGAAACTTCCTTCACCCAAGTACACGCGACTACGCCTTCGATCGCGAGCCGCTCCAAACGAGCCACTGACCGCGCCGCCTCCCTCACCCACATCGCATCGCTCAGTCACCGGCCATCGTCGAGTCGCCCCTGCAAGCGCAACCCTCTGGCCCTTCTCCTCACGTGAACGATTTGTGATTTTGATCGCCACTTTCCTTTTTTTTAAACGATCTTGATTTTTCTTGAATTACTAAGGATAGGAGGAAATATCGTTTAAAAAAAGAAAAGGGGCGGTCGAATCTTGATTTAGAATGAAAATGAAGGGTAGGTCGGCTGATGGATAGGATGTGTCACTGTTCATTGATTTTCACTTTTTTTTATTATTATTCTCAAAATAACTTGAATCACCTACCGTGAAATCTTAACCTCCTACTGATGCATGCCGCCGGGCATTCATAATGTTATACCCCTATTCCGAACGTGGTGGAAAAGGTTTCGAGTACTAATTCGGTCGTATGGAGAAGATAGCTTTTTGGACCCAATTATTATATTAATTTTCAATATTAAATTCAACGCGTTTATATCCCGTACGACCAAATGATAACTCCAAAATCTACGAAATTTGATATTCGATAATAATACAATATTACAGATCCAATGGAACTGGTTTCATCGAATTCCGAAACTATGCCTCGGAAAGCTATTTTTAAATGTCAATTTGAACAAACCACTTTTAATTCCAATTTTAAAAGTTGCATTGTCTTCAGTATTATTAATATAAATTTTATAAGCCTTTAAATTATTTTTATTAAGCTTAAAACTCCAGATTCACCATTTTAACCAATATTCAATTATAACTTCAATAATTAAATTGTTCAATAAATTGCTATATTTAAATTCTGAATCTATTTTATAAATAAACCCAAATTTTCATATTCAAAATCAATCTATAATTCAAATTAAATATTTAAAACCATTTAAATATTGAAAATCGAACAACGAAAAATCCGGGTCGTTACATTCCTTCCCCCTTAAAATAATTTCGTCCTCGAATTGCTAAGGTAGAAAGAATGCCCTAAACCCATTAACTTTTCCAAAACCACTTAGTGAAAATTCGATTTTTCAATTTCCAAATCATTTAGATTCAACCAAACACTAGTTTTCAATTTCTAATTCAAAATTCCTTTGTTCCAATTACAATTTGAAATCCAATTGTTGTTAACAAAAAATTTCCAAAAATTTTCAAAATTTTTCTAACACCCTAAATTTTTGAATTTTTTTGGCAGAGTCCCCTTTGTACGGAGGACCTTTTACAATTTGACAAGAGAGATAAATATATATATACATCGACCCACACGGTCGGAAAACAAAAATATATATCAATATTTATATAATTGATGTATTTAATCCAAAATGTACCTTATTTTAGCATTATTAAGTAAGCACTAACTTCAAAAGCAATTTCACAACCCCAAATCTAGCCAAACAATCCCTCTGGTTACCTGTACTTACTCAATTTAAACCACGTAAGTACCAAAATATGAAAGTTCAATAACATTTCATTCAATTAACTAATTAAACATATGAATTTCATATACAACATGCCAAACAAAGATTTATAAGAAATATCAAGGTTTCGTTACTAATTTAATTGCTTCCCCTCGATTCATATCCCATTTCATTTAATTTAAATGATTTACAACTCACTTTTCATGCATTTAATTCATATTTATATCAAACAACACATCTCCATTCCAAATTGATTTAAAAATAAATTTATTTCACTCCTATTAATTCATAGAATTTTAGTTACTTCCATTTATGTCGAATAACAATTTTTTATGAGAATTTGGCACCATTCATTTAATAAAATAACCATTTCAGTTTATAAACATTTTAAATTGATTCCAAATCAATTTATATTTAATTCTATTCTATTTCAGGTTTGTTCGCAATCACTTCACTTATATTTCATTTAGATTCATTTTATTAAGCTCGGGACCATTCCTACTACTTCATTAAATGCCATTTCACAAATTTATTTGAGTCAAGCTTCCACTCAAGTATTAACTTAAGTTAATTTTTGTAACGACCCAGTATTTTGGACCATTCAAATCGACAATAAATCCACACATGTCGGACTTGAATAATTCAAAATAATGGATTGTTAATAAAATTTGGCAAAACTCAGCATATACAGTAAATAAATAATCACAGAATCATAGACACAGAGTAATATAACAATATGCAGCAGAAACAAAAGAATAGTAGTTCATGAAGCTACTATATATATAACAGAGTTAAAAAAGATACAACAGAAGTCTCGAATACATAGATATCTCAATACAATAGTCAAATACAAGATCTGAATACATCACTGGAATCAACTGAACAACTGATAGTAGAATCGATAGATAGTTGGATCTCCAAGCGAAGCTCCAACTCCAAAGGCGAGTCTCGAACACTGGTACACTCAGTCTGACCCGAGCGTAAAGCAAAACACAAAACACTCGAGTCAGGATTAACATTCTTGTATCAATAAATCCAACTCAAGTGAAATAACAACTGAAATATAAGTAACTCAAAGGATGTTTGGGATAACCATCCTCTAAGGATCTGTTAAACTATCTCCTATATAGTAGTGTACGCTAAGTAGATAATGCCTATCAGTAATATAAAGTATCAAAATAGTGTTAAGGCGTTACCATTATCCCCCTTAACACATTTTTATAATGCCATAGTCTATACAGCACCGTAAGCCCCACCGTAAACTAGTGGTTATCAGAGGGTACCCAATAGGTATAACACAAAATAAATCGTAGTGGTCGCGAATAAGATAATCAGTATGACAAGGTACATGAGGCGATACCAACTAGGATACTAGTAGTTGCGTGATCCGGACTGATGTTGAGCATAGCAGCTACTACCTCAACACCGCGAAACAACACTCCCAAATCAAAAGGTGCACCCAAATCGAATCACATAAGTAATAGATATGGTATCGAAGAAGTATGTCCGCTAGAGGTGGCGAACCTCAATGGCCCGGCGCGGCTCCTGTTTTAGTCATGTCAGGGGTCATCCAATATCGTTCTCTTTCTTCAGTCAACGTGTTCACCAAAACCGTCCACTTCGTTCTGGATCAACACTCCGCGTCAAGGTTTTAAATCTCCCCGAGATCAGCCGAGATGAAAATCCGAGATATTAGCCAAAATCTGAGATTTGGCAGCTTGGTTAGTTATAAGTCTTTTAAATATCGCCCGAGACAGCCGAGATATTTGCCCGAGATATTGGCCAAAATCCGAGATTTGAAACCTTGCTCCGCGTATATTAGTTATTAAAGTGGTTTCGGTATCGACAGAGAGTATGTCCATATCTGATCCCGGTCTCTTTAATAACTACGTATTATTACACCGATGGTCATTTAATAAACTTTCAAAATAGTTATATTTCTAAAACTGACATATCATTTCCACTTCAAAACCATATCAATACCATATCACTTTCACTTCAAATAAATCCATTTCCAAAATCATAGTACTTTTCCAAAGTTATAACGCTTTCGAAATCATAGTCTTTTAAAAATCAAAACACCTCGGAAATCAACCTTGAAATTCATAACACTTTGAAACTATAGTTTGAAATCATAACATCTTGGAATTCATAACACTTTCCTCTTAAACAGTTTAGATATTAAAATTAGTGTATATAATAAAATAGTTTATATAAAATAGTTATAAGTTAAAATAGTTTATAATAAAATAATATATATTGAAAATGATTTATATAAAATAGTTTATATTAAAATAATTTATAAAGTAAAATATAAATAGTTGTAGATATAGTTTTAAAAATACTTTCTAAAATAAAATAGCTTCCACAAATTCACAAATCGATTCAAATTAACTCAACTTCCAAATTCAACTTAATTCAAACTCAATTCATAAATTTCAACTCAATTCAATTTCTCAATAAATCATTTCGAATTATAACGATTTCAAATACAGATTTGAAACACAAAATAAACCATTAAATTTCAATATATTTCAAAGCTTTAAATATTCCACATTTCGAAAACTAAATTTGATAATTCCATTTATATCTCAATTTAATTTCATTACATTTAGTTTCTGAGATATTTCTTTAATCATTTCAATACATCTAAATACAACTTCAATTTACAAATTTATATAAACAATATATCCCATTTAAATTTATATTAGTTTGAAATATTCATTTAAGCCACTTTTAATCAAATTCAAGTTATAAAACATATCTTAAAATTTCAAATTTAATAGATTTCAAAACAAACTTATTTAAGTATAATTCTTAAATAATTAAGAATTCCAAATCAATTTCAAATTTATCTTTCAAACTGAAACATTATAAACTCTATATTTGAAAGTATAAATTTACATAAATACTTAAACATTATTTTATATTGATTAAATCGACATTATTAAATCAACTTTATTAGATCTTAAAATCAATATTTATTACAACCATATATTTCCTTCAAAACCATAGAAATCATTTTTCAAATATTTATATATAGACCAACGGTGTCTGTATATAACTGCCCTATGGTCAAGTGATACGGATATTTATCATTTCAATCCGTAATTTAAATATATATATGGGTATATATCTTTTCAACCCGTAACCCCAAATTCAATTCAAATGAAAATCGCTTGGGTTTATCATTTCAACCCATAATGATTTTTTCCTATTCTACAGATCGTTCGGGTATGTATCATTTCAACCCATAGTGAATTCTATATCAATAGGGAACTTGCATAGTGATAACAGATATGATAAAATATAACAACAGTAACAGGCATATATTATCAGTGATAAATAACAGATAATGGTGTCAAATGTCACAGGTGAACAGATACAGATGATGGCATATATATATAGCAATGTAAATAACTAGCAGCAGCATATTTCAATTGTCGTTTCAATTGAAATCAATTTTAATAAATAAAGAACATTAATCATGAGTGATTGCTCACCTTTCGAGGGTAGAGATGAACGAAAATACGATGCGTTACAAATCCAAAGCAAGGTGAGGTGGGCACGAATTTGACGATCAAAGCTGGTAGATAGGAATCGATGAGAAAAATCAATCAGTTTGACAGGAATAGTAAATATATATATATATATACATATATATATATTATACATAGACATATACATAAAATCATGTTCTAAGTATAAATTAAATGTATATCTATGTATTTAAAAATTTATTGTTTAAGACTAAACCCATATATATTAAAGCAAACATATCCATATAATAAAATTTGAAATAAATACACATATACATACAAAAACAAAATACTTACGTATATATTATGTTCATTTAAAAATATCTATATATATATATATTCAAAAATCAATTTAAACACAAATTCCAGATTAATATTAAATTCAATACATAAAACAAAGTCTCCAAATATATATAACTTGAAAGCCAAACAAATGTACTTATAAACCAAGAATCTAAAGATATTCACCAGTTTAAAATATATATACATGTGATCCTATCTATATTGATACAATATATAAAATATATATGCAACTATTCAATTAAGTAATTCAGACTTTGGACAAAGTGTATGCAAAACAGTACATACGTACATACTGAATATAAAAGAAATTACCACAAAACCTACATAACTGGATTCCAAAATCATATATGCCGTATAAAATTTGAAATAAATATATCCACATATGTAACGACCCGTATTTTTACGGATCGAAAAGTTCGTAAAAATCTGGAATTGTTAGCGTTGTTAAGTCGTTTCAGATTTTGGGCAGAATTTTGTTCAAGTCCTAAGTCGTGACCGACTTATAGATTGGACGACTTAAGGGAAGGAAGACTTAAGTCGATGACGACTTAAGAGTTAGATCGTCTGGTAGCTTAGGTCGTGTAGGAAGTAAGTCGTGGGATAGGCTAGGTCAAGTGAACGACCTAAAGGATTGGGAGAACCTTCAGTACTTGACCGACTTAAGAGGGATAGGCGACCTAAGGAAGATGAAGTTGGCGACCTAAGGATTCTGGGGTTAGGTCGTAGGGGAGATAGGTCGTGTGACAAGCTTAGGTCGTGGGGTAGAGTTAGGTCGATAGCGACATAAGGAGCAAAGTGGGTTAACGACCTAGGGAGTTTAAGGTGGTTCGAACGACCTAAGGTGTTATCGTAGTTAGGTCGTGAGCGACCTAGTGTTCAGTTATGTTGTGAGCGACCTAAGTTTAGAAGTTGGATAGTTAGGTCGTCTAGAAGACTTAGGAGTTAGGTCGGATTATCCTATGTATAATTAGGTCGTTAAACGACCTAAGGTGTTAGGTCGTTAGGTTGTATTCCAGTTTGTTCGCGACTTATGTTAGGTCGCGTGGATGCGCATATACGTTAGGTCGCATGAAGGCTTATCAGTTAGGTCATAGGTCGGAGACCCTGTTAAGTCGTATGGGTTTTTAGGTCGGCATGTGTTAAGTCGCGTAAGGACTCACATTGTTAAGTTGCTAGGTCGCGCGCTGATGCGCTAAGTCTTAGGTCGAAGAGGCACGCGTTAGGTCGAAGTGTTTTGCTAAGTCGTAGGTCGTGGCCCTATAGGTCGTGGACGACCTAATTCCGAGTGACGACTTAAGGAGATTTCAGCTATAAATACTCGCCATTTTCTCACTTTTTGGGATCCGGATTTCGAAGCAACGAAGTGCTGCCATTTTGAGAGCTCGACTTCTACACTTCTTCACTTCTTTTCTCCACTCTAATCTAGTGATTCCTTCCATCCATATTGAAGATCTGTAACGACTCGGGTTTTTCGCGTTCGAAAATCGACATCCATACTTTACATCGTACTCGAATGCCGTAGATTCGACCGTTCAAATCCGATTCGCCGGAGCTTATAACACCATTAAGTAAACAACACAGCGGAAAAAGAATATATCAATTACATAACATTGATAAAATGACAGATACAAAATCTGATACAACAGAATGATACAACAGATATCAATATACATCAGAGATATGATACAAGAAATAGCAGCGGAAAGAAAAGATAACATCAGCAGCGGATAGAATATCCCCAATAGAATGCTCCAAGATAAGCAACGTCAATCCATGAACTCCAAGAACTGACTAGCTCCAGATAATCTACCAAACCTGAATATCTGAGAAAACCCAACTCTAGACTGCCCGTGTGGAAAATAGTGGGCACCCAGAGTTTAGGAAGGGAACAATAAACTCCGGATCAGTCATGGGACTGGTGTGAGCAACAAAAACAGTTTATCTTTAAAACAAGCAACAAAGGCTTTTAAACATTGAAATCCGCAATGCTTTTGGAAAATGAAACTACCATAAGACCTCCCGCCACACACACAATGCAATCGCAGAATTGGAGGAGATTTCTTCTTATGATAGTCAAAAATGCTTACTACGCAAAATCATTCGATATTATTATCATTAGTGCATAGTGTCGAAAACCATTTCGAAAATATAATATTAATCTTAGCCAGCATACAACCATGGTTGTATGCCTACTATAGCTACTACGTTCAATAGCAGGTTACCGCCACATTCCATAGCAGGTAATACAACTAAAACCGTACAGGGTTCGTATTGTTTCTTTGGATTTCCAACAAATGATCAGGCTAAGGAACTTCCTTACCGAAATAGAAACGCCTCTGGAAAGACGCCCCGGATCCTAACCGGATCTCTGCAAACAAAAGGCCGACGCTACCTCACGCTGTACAGCTGTAACTAGGTAACTAACACACGAGTCATGTCATCCCCCGGTCGTTACCGACCTTTATCCCGGGATCCCGAAAACCAACAAAGCAACATCATACAGTAATAAATTACCGTGTCCACACGAGTTAAGTATCTGGGCTCCATACCATGATACCACCCTTTATCCAGAAGGAAATGACATACCCTAGGGGCGCTACCCCTACAAACCTTTGTCGCAACATTCCTGTTTCGACCATTACCGGGTTGTGAGGCTCGACGAAGTCTCGTCCACAAAACAACGCTTTTTCACAAAGCCACGCTTTTTCACAAAGCCACGCTTTGATCAACCAATGATCAGCAGCACTTCGTATGCCACATTACCAAATTGGGAATGTATCACTAGTAACCATCAACTACATAACCTTTGAGCTCGTACGTCTCAGAGAAGGGTGTTAAGCTAAGAGAATAAATTCTCCGCCACCAACAGAAATGTATTTGATAGAAACCAGCTTTACATCTCAAAGTGTAATGTCAGACACACATCCATATAAGTCTGTTCCGGGTTCGAACAGAACTGAAGGCACTTCCGAAGAAGCCCTTGCAAATCCGGGTATTCACAATCCTGATCGGACTTCCCATCACTTAGGAAATCTCTATACCGTAGCTACTCAGTGCAGAGACAATCGATAGGTCATCCTATCTCTCTCGCAAATACCCGGTCTTCACCACCGGTCTTCAAATGCTATCCATATCGTCGTATCACTATTCGGAATGGGATATATGACACAAAGGTCCTCTCCCGGCTAAACCGAATAACGAGCGCAATTAAAAATCATATGGATACTGGGGTCTTAGTTAAATCACAGCTTAAAAGCCCAAAACTTTTCATTCGAATGGTTAAAACAATTTACCATTTCCAATCTTTTAAACAAAAGATTTATTTCAAAAACCTTCAATGGTTTAAACAATTTCCACACTTTTAATTTTAAACAAAAAGATTCAATTCACAAAGTTCACCCCATTCACAAAGATCCATTCATGGATTTCAAAACAATTTCCATTTCAATTGGATTAACTCGTTAAATCTTTAAGTCAAGATTTAACTTATAGCTTTCAAAACTCGTTTCCAAAGATTCATTCATAGTCTTTCAAAACAATTCCAATTCAAGTTGATTAATTCATCCGGTCTTTGAAATCACAGACTCATTTCATAGTTTTCAAAACATTTCAATTCCATTTCAAACTTGAAATTCTTTTAACACAAATTGGAAGTTCATTACTTATGTGAAAGCTTTTACTATTTGAAAACGAATAGTTTCGTTTTCAGAAAAATCCAGTTATATTTACACGAGTTAAAACCCTTGAATTAAATTCAAATTCCCAAATCAATATCTTAAAATGGTTTAACCCATATATAACTTGTAAAGCATCTTAATCCCTAGTTTCAAATCATAGAATTCAATTCAAACTTGAATTCAAATTTAAATCAAATTATTTAAATTTCCAAAACTCGATTAAGTTATTCAAAATAACTTTTATCTTTGAAATTCCATTTCAAAAGCTTTTCACTTTAAACTCCAAATTTCCAATTTCAAAATCAATTGAAATTAAAATTTCAATTTCAAAATCATCAAATTTAAATCATCTATAATTTAACCGATTTCCACGTGAAATCCATATTTGTGTGTGTAAGAGTGTGGTCCAGGGGTTTTTACACAATAGTGCACAACATCAATCATCACAGATATATCGATAAGCGGTATAATCGATAACGCTTATCTTCGTCAACAGATTTATAGATAAAATAAATTTATCAGTCACAAAGATTCATCATTACAATTCGATGTGGGTTTCGGATACCCAACTGAAATCCGACTCCCTGTCGCATCGAAATTCAAATGTCATTCTATGGGTCAAAAGGTTTTCACATACATATGGAAACAATCACAAATCACAGTTCAGCACAATGCAGTTCGCATAACATAGTAAGACAACCACAACAGGAATATCAATCCAGTACACAATATTTGACAATTTACTTAAACTCAATTAATTACAATGAGTAATTAATTTCTTAATTACTTTCATAAAGTAATTACAATTTCATAAATGATTTTCATTAATTAATTAGTCAAATTAATTATTAGAATTAATCACATTAATTAATAATATTAGTTAATGACCTTCATTAACTAAAACAATTCTTTAATTACTTACCTAATTAATCTCTAATTATAGATTAATCTAAATCATTAATTAAATAAATAAGTCATTCCTTAATTATCTTATTCATTAAATCATTTTAATACCTTAATTATCTCTAAGATAAAAATTTCTTTATTAATGACTTAATTAACGTATATATTTTTTTACATTTACTTTTGAACTTACAATTTAGTTCAAATTTGAATTTAAGTTCTGTTTAAAACAAAACCAACAAGTTCAGGTTTTAAAACCAGGAACAAACATTTACCCGAGCCTTCCCATTCTTGCTTCGAGTTCCATACCCCAAAACTCCGAGTAAATCACGAGATAACTCGAGTAAGAACTCGAGTCACAAACCCTGCTTTACAAAGCTACCCAGGTTTCTATTACCAGAAATCAAAAACGTGCACCGTGCATATGCACATCGTCGATCATCACCTCCGGTCTTCGCCGTAACGCCGAGCAAGTCGACAGTCTCCCAAGCAATTCATCACGATCACCAGAAATCCCATCCACCTCACAAATTCAAATTCGAGTTTAAACTCGAAACCTGAAACAACCATGGCACTTCCACCCAAAACCTGGAACATCGCCTCTAACTCGCCGCATAGACCACCAGAAAATCCCACACTTTGGCCAACCCTTCATCCACACTCCCTCTACGAAACCCCACAAGCGCGAGCAACTCGATCGACGAACGGCGATGAACGAGGCGAAAACAATAGACCGCACTAAACTAGGTCACTAGACTTAAACCCCTCGCCGTCGCTACCACAACCAACTGCACCACCATCCATTATTTTTTTTCCGACACCCCGTAGCCTCCTCCACAATCTCAGAAAACCCCGACCCTCATCATCAACGTGTTCGCCAGGATTTCCCAAAACAAGGAAATTCGAATAAGACCAAACCTCTCTTGAATTCATGATCTAAAAATCACCATTCTTGCTTTAAAAATCAAGTTAAGATATGAGAATTTAATTTGCATACTTGAATCTATGATTTAAGATATTCGAAAATTTTGATAAAATCAAATTTTGCTCAGTTCTTGATTTTTCAGTGATATTTATATATTGTTTTTACTTAAATTTATTTTTAGAACTTAGTTTAGGATCAAACAAACATTTTTCGTTTTAATATTAGGTCCTAACATTGCGTAGATTTTGAAGAAATGATTTTTAAATCAAAGCATGGCATTGGGAAAATTCAAACAGAGAGTTTATATGATAACTAGCCTGCACTTAAATATTATCATTCACAGCACATTCTTGTAAAAGGATATAAACACACTTGTTCACATATGTATGCATCAGAATTATATGCATTTAAATTGTTATTAGTGATGTTACTCACAAACATCAAAAATAGATTTAGGTGGGAAGTTTGCTCACAGTAATGTATACACAGGGATATACATACCTGTATGCACACAAACATATAGACAAGCAAGCAACTTCACAGCACATCTCAAGCATTAACCATATTTAAACCGACTATAACATAATCCAGATTGTGGTATAGATAATTTGCTCACCGTTGTTTTCCAGAGAAGAAAGAACAAACAGAGCTTGATAGGTTGAACCAGGCTGGAATTTTGCTTGCTAAAGCTTTTTAATCTTCAGTTTGAATTGATTTTTTGTTTAAGTTTTTGAGTGACATTTGCTTTTGTTTCTTTAGTTTTGCATGATATTTTCCTCAGCTTCGAATGAATGGAATGAAGATGTTTGATATGAAGAAAGAAAGTTACAGGTGATATTTTGTACAGTATGTTAAAATATTGTTTGTACAATATGTTATAATGTTTTGTACAAAGCTTAGCAGGGATTTTTCTTGCTTGTAGGCTGATAGATACGTTATGGTGGCTGATGAGATAAAAAGGTTGTGTACTAGAGATATTATCATTGATTACTAAGTACCCTATGTCTCCATACTTTCCTTAGTCTAGATATTTCACTTTTTTTTTGACTATGCAGATTCATTTCTTTTGTATGCTTAGGTTTCCATTTTTATGAACATGAATCATTTCATTTGATTTATTTATTTGGGTGCAGATTTCTACTGCTTATGCCAGCTTATGCCTATGTTCATTTACTTATTTGTATATACATGAGTGTATTGAGCTGAGTGGTTGTTGCATTGTTATTTTTAGTCAATGTTATAAAATTTTGTTTAGTTATTGGTTATAGTTTTTAACTTATGTACAAATATATTTCATTTTGTTTCTTTCTTTTGTTTTATATTTTGAAATATGCATGAGTTCTATATTGTTAGATTTTAGTTAATACTTCTACTTATATTTTACATAATTTTATTTTATTTTATTTTTGTTATATTTGCATTCATTCGTTATATTTACAAAACCCAATTCAAATTGACTCATATATCACATATACATATATATATTCACATATATATATACAATATTTAAATTTAATTGATTTAACACAAATTTATTCGTCTCGGGGAAACTCGTAATCTACTAACCGTTTTATTTCACAAATTTTATTCAAAAATTCAATAAATTATCAATTTAAATTTAATTAAAATTCGGGGTCGTTACAAGATCAAATCGAAGATCAAATCGAAGATCAAAGAGCTTAGATTGAAGATCTTCATCCATCGAAGATAGATTTCATCGTTTGAAGCGGATTGGTGATAGATCGAGCTAGATCCTTCGCTGTCCAGATTTGAAGCATGTTGATTTGGGGTTGTTTAGGTGATTTGGTGAGTGGTGATTATCTCTCACACGGATCCAAAGGAGTATATCGGATCGTTGGCTTGATTTGGAGTTAAAGTAGTGATTTTCATGCATCTTTGTAAACTTAAGTATAGATCCATATAGATCCATTTTTTATGATGATTTGACAACCATTTGACTAAGTATTAACCTATGCAAGTTCATTCATCAAGATTATAGAGACATTGCTCATGATTTCATGCTTGTTAGACTTTCGACTCTTTAATTACGAAATTGCCATTATTGTTATAATTGTCCATTTAGCTTATATTTGAATGCTTGACTACTTGGATTAATGTTTGACTTGATTGATTACTATGAATTAGATGATTGATGATTTGAATTAGACAAGTTGGTCGAAGATGATTCAAAAGCTAAGGGAAAGGCTCTTGAATTGGAAAAGCTGCTCGTGGCATATGTAGTGGATGATGAAGCTCTTATGCATAGATTCGATGATGATGATGTTGAGATGAATCTTTGCGAGGATGTGATGAAGCGAGGCATGATATGAGATAGTCTTGGTCTAATCCAGACGGGATCATTCCAAGCATGTTGATAACTCGGTGAAATGGTTCGAGTTAGAGGATAATGGTCTGCTCGAGAGGCGCTTGAGCTAGTATGGAAATAGTTGTCGAGGAGGATGACTAGAAGGCTGAGATCTTATTGTTGTTGAAGGTTCTAGCATGCTCAAAGCAAGAGTATGTTGGGCAGATTCGATAGTCCCTAAAGGATAATGATTGATAGTCAAGTACTCTGGGCAGATTCGATAGTCCTAGGCACGGGTCACGATGACGTGCGGGAGTTATGTCTAGAACCGGGGTTTCCGCCCTTGACGGACGGCTGAAAGAATGTGCCGGTCATTCAATTAACGATGATATCGAAGCAATGATAACAGTGATAGCCAGAGTCATGGAAGTTTGGTTGTATCGTCATTCGGTCTCAAGAGCGGTATTTTCTGGGTGCTTATCTGATCTTGGTTTAGGCCTTGGGGGTTTGTACTTGGAAAACATCGCCCTTGACTCGAGTGATAATTGCTTTAGCTTAAATTGTGTGCTTTGCTATGATTGCTTCTACTTTGTGTGTGTCTGGGGGTTATCATTGTAGAAAGAGGCGGAGTGGGAGGGTTGTATTCCTATTCCTTTTCCTTTATGCTCTTTTGGTATGTTGTTAGTTAATTTACTGCTCACTAAGACTGTTGTCTGACTCAAGGCTTTATGTTTTAATTCTTATTGCCTTGGGTTGTTCGTCCAGTTTGGGATGGGCAGACTAGGTAGCAGGTGACAGGTGTTGTTCTAGCTTTCCACGGTGATGATATCGAAGACGAGCTGGAGTATTGCATATCTTTTCTTACTATATGTACTGGATGTTCCGCTGCTTTGTATTCTCTGAGTGATATGTAGTGAGGCTTGTTGTATTGACTATTCAGATGTTTGTATCCAACTATTATGAAGTTTTATTAGTGAGATTCTATTCTGTGAAGCTTCACTATATATTTGTTCTATTGTATTTTGTCCATGCGCTGTGAGTAATACGATAGATTCTGTTGTTTTTAATTTACCCTGGCAATCGTCCATGGTCGCCTGGCACACTTTACAGCGCACTATCTCTAGATTCGGTGCAGGGGTCATGGGCGGTCGTCACATTTGGTATTAGAGCATTGGTTAATCGATTTTACCCAACGCTCACTGACGTAACTACGTATGAGAGACGTAATTGTATTTTGATGGATGATTACTATATATAATATAGTAGCTTAGTAGAGTTTGAGTCCTTTATGCAGTTGTTTCTCTAAGTGTGCTAATCATTCCTTTTTATAGATATTGAGAATGAGTCGAAGAGGGAGACCAGCTGCTAGGGAAGGCCGTGCTACTGAAGGGGCTGCTGATTATGCTGCTATGTTCGAAGCTATGATGACTTCGATCATGAGAAGGATGCCAGCTCCGGGGCCATCGGTGGATGTTGGAGTTCAAGTTCAAACTCCAAGACCGGTGGATTTTGCTAAGTTGTGTAAGGACTATACTGCTCTTGGAGGAAAGGTTTTCTTGGGAACAGAATCAACCATTGAGGTTCAGAGGTGGATAGATGCTTGCAGAAGGATCTTTGGTGACTTGGGAATTGAGGATGCTACTAAGAGGAAGTTGGCTTCAAGACAGCTTCAAGGGATAGATTCTGATTGGTGGAACTCTATTACCATCAATACTCCGGAGGAAGAGATTACTTGGGAGCAATTTCAAGTCAGATTTGAAGCTAAGTTCATTTCTACTGCTCAGAAGTCTGTTCTGTTCAAGAAGTTTGTGGAGCTCAAGCAGGGAGGAAGACCAGTTCTTGAGTATGTTTCTGAGTTTGAAGCTTTGTCCAAGTATGCCCGATCGTATATTGAATCTGCATATCAGAAGAATGAGAAGTTTGTGATAGGCTTGGACAGTTATCTTGGGAGGCAGTTGGTGGATCATTTGGACGATTCATTTGAGAAGCTTGTGGAGAAAGCTCTCAGGCATGAGAGTCTGTTTCCTAAGGAAGGATCTGTTGTTGCTGTGACCAGGGGAGAGTCTAAACCACAGCAGGGTGGAAACAAGAAGAGGAAGCAGCAACAGCAGAAGGGTAAGGATGGCCAGAAGAAGCCGAAGGGCGAAGTGACTTGCTACAATTGTCAGCAGAAGGACCATTTCTCTAGGGATTGCAAGAATCCGAAGGTGCCGATGAAGTGTCACAACTGTGACAAGCCGGGGCATATCAGGAAGAATTGTCCAGAACCGAGGAGGGACAAGCAGATTGTGCAAGCTTATGCTTTGGGGGCTGTTCCATCATCTTCGAAAGCTCCTACCGCTGAAGAGAAGGGAAAGAGTCTGGTGGTTCAAGGTACTCTTTTCCTATGTGGTGTTCCAGTTAGAGTTCTGTTTGATACTGGGGCGTCGCATTCGTTTGTTTGTAGTGAACTTGTAGGCCGGTTGGGTTTGGAACCGGATATTGTTGATAGGCCATTGGTTGTGACTAATCCAGTTGGGGGTTCGTCTTGTTTGTGTATGTTATGCCGTGGTCTGATTGTGTCGAGTCATGGTTGCTCTTTTGTTTGTGATTGTTTTGTTCTGAACTTTGCGGGGTTCGGAATTATTTTGGGTATGGACTGGCTTAGGAAATATGCGGCAAAGGTTGATTGTGAGAGGTTGGAGGTGACAGTCGAGAATGTGGAGGAGCGAAAGATTGTGATACGATGTAAGCATGAAGAAGGCGTCTTCATGAGCTTCATGTATTCGCTGGTTGTTCCACGGGATGGACTGTCATCTGTGCCAATCGCTAATGGATTTGAGGATGTCTTTGACGAGGTCAAAGGGTTACCGCCGCATAGAGAGATCGAGTTTCGTATAGATCTAGTTGAAGGAGCCAGACCTGTTGTGATGCCTCTTACGTGGATGGCGCCTAGGGAACAGCAAGAGTTGAGGGTGCAAGTTGATGATCTTTTGCAGAAAGGATTCATTCGGCGTAGTGTGTCCGAATGGGGTGCACCAGTTGTGTTTGTTACCAAAGCAGATGGATCGCTGAGGTTGTGTGTGGATTATCGTGAGCTGAATAAGGTGACTAAGAAAAACAAGTATCCATTGCCGAGAATAGATGACTTGTTTGATCAGCTTCACGAAGCTAAGGTGTTTTCTCAGATGGATTTGGCAACGGGATTTCACCAGTTGAGAGTGGCTAAGGATAGTGTGCCGAAGACTGCTTTTCGGACACCATCAGGTTTCTTTGAGTGGCTGGTAATGCCGTTTGGATTGACTAACGCGCCAGCATATTTTGTGGATCTTATGAATAGAGTGTTCAGAGATCAGTTGAATAAGTTTGTACTTGTGTTCGTGGATGATATCCTGATTTATTCCAGAACTGAAGAAGAGCACAAGACACACTTGCATATTGTTTTGGAAATCTTACGGAAACATCAACTGAAGGATACGTTTTCGAAGTGTCACTTCTGGAAGAGTGAAGTGAGGTTCTTAGGCCATGTTATCTCTGGAAATGGAATAGCGGTTGATCCCGCTAAGGTGGCAGCAATCCAAGATTGGGTTAGACCTAAGAATGCAACGGATGTGAGAAGTTTTCTTGGATTAGCAGGATATTATCGACGGTTTATCAAAGACTTCTCCAAGGTGGCTGCACCATTGACAGGATTGACGAAAAAGAACCAAGTGTTCAGATGGGATGCTAAGTGTGAGCAAGCTTTCGGAATCCTGAAAGAGCGACTGACAAGTGCTCCTGTTTTGACTATTCCAAGTGGGAATGATGAGATGGTGGTTTACACCGACGCATGTGGTACTGGACTTGGACAGTGCTGATGCAGAAGGATAAAGTTGTTGCGTATGCTAGTCGACAACTGAAGCCACATGAAAGGAATTACCCGACTCATGATTTGGAGTTAGTAGCGATTGTTTTCGCTCTGAAGATGTGGAGACACTATCTATTGGGAGTTCGATTCGAGTTGTTCACAGATCATAAGTCGTTGAAGTATCTTTTCTCCCAAAAGGATTTGAACCTTCGGCAGCAACGTTGGATAGAGTTTTTGGCATCATATGATTTTGGTATAGCTTATACTCCGGGAAAAGGTAACGCAGTAGCAGATGCGTTAAGTCGAAGACATGCAGGATTGGGAGCCATGTTTTCCGAATGGAAGAATCTCGAGTATTTAGCTGGATTTGACTTCAGGCCTAGATGCGAATTGGAACCTGAGATGTTGGCAAACTTATCGATAAGACCGACTCTTGTGGAAAGGATTGGTGAGAGTCAAAAGCGAGATGATAAGATTGTCAAGATTATCCGTGAATTGGAATCTGGATTGGATCCAGAAAAGGATAAAGGATTCGAGGTCGATCGAGAGGGTTGGCTTCGAAAGCAAGGACGACTAGTTGTTCCCGATATAGATGAATTAAGGAGTGAAGTTCTGAAGGAAAGTCATCACTCGAAGCTGACAATTCATCCAGGTGGAAATAAGATGTATCGGGATATGAAGAGATCCTATTACTGGGAAGGTATGAAGAAGGATGTTGGAAATTTTATTTCCAAGTGTATGAACTGCCAGTTGGTAAAAGCCGAACAGAAGAAGCCAAGTGGATTGCTTCAGCCATTAGAAGTTCCAACATGGAAGTGGGAGCAAGTATCGATGGATTTTATTGATGGACTACCTAGAACAAGGACGGGAAATGAAGGGATTTGGGTCATCATAGATCGTCTGACTAAGAGTGCAAGATTCATTCCTGTTTGATCGACTAGGACTGCATCAAAGTTGGCAGAGTTGTATGTTAAGTGGATAGTTCGATTCCATGGTATTCCGAAGAGTATAGTGAGCGATCGAGACCCGTTGTTCACTAGTGGATTTTGGAAGAGCTTCCAGGAAGTTTTGGGAACCGATTTGTGTTTGAGTACAGCTTATCACCCTCAAACAGATGGTCAGACAGAGAGAGTCAACCGAGTTTTGGAAGATCTCCTCAGAGCTTGTGTTTTGGATTTCGGAGGATCATGGGAAGATCACCTTCATTTGGTGGAATTTTCATACAACAACAGTTATCAGTCAAGCATTGGTATGGCACCGTATGAAGCATTGTATGGAAGACCGTGTAACTCTCCGACATGTTGGTTAGAGACATGAGAAAAGCTGATGCTTGGGCCAGAGATGATTCGACAGACTTCGGATTTCATAGAGATCATTCGGCAACGAATGAAGGCAGCCCAAGACCGTCAGAAAAGTTATGCCGATAAGCATCGTAAGGATTTGGAATTCGACGTTGGTGAAATGGTTTTTGTGAAGATTTCCCCACTGAAGAATGTTATTCGATTCGGGAAGAAAGGAAAATTGACGCCGAGATTTGTTGGACCATTCCCGATCATCGAGCGAATTGGAAAGCTCGCCTATAGATTGGAGTTACCGGAGAAGATGTCGAGTGTGCACAATGTTTTTCACGTATCGTATCTACGGAAGTATGTGCACGACTCGAATACAGTGGTTTCTGCTGATAGCTGTGAAGATTTCGAAGTTGATCCAGTTGATAAGAGACCTCGTAAGCCGCTTCGTGTTGTGGAAACCGACACGAAACAGCTTAGGAGGAAGATAGTTAAGTTGCTCAAGATACAATGGAGTGACGATAATAACGACTGTACATGGGAGGTGGAAGAGAGGATGAAGGCAGCTCATCCTGAACTCTTCAAGGTATGGCCCTAAGGTGTCGTGTCAACTAACGACATTGTAACTTGTTCTAAGTCTTAGAATTCTGCATGCTAAGCTAGAATTGGATGCATGGTTTGTTGATTGCTATGGATGATAGGCGTGCAGAATAGTCTTTGATTGCTCTTGTTTGTTTGGAATTTCGGGGGCGAAATTCCTAAGGGGGAGAGAATGTAACGACCCGTATTTTTACGGATCGAAAAGTTCGTAAAAATCTGGAATTGTTAGCGTTGTTAAGTCGTTTCAGATTTTGGGCAGAATTTTGTTCAAGTCCTAAGTCGTGACCGACTTATAGATTGGACGACTTAAGGGAAGGAAAACTTAAGTCGGTGACGACTTAAGAGTTAGATCGTCTGGTAGCTTAGGTCGTGTAGGAAGTAAGTCGTGGGATAGGCTAGGTCAAGTGAACGACCTAAAGGATTGGGAGAACCTTCAGTACTTGACCGACTTAAGAGGGATAGGCGACCTAAGGAAGATGAAGTTGGCGACCTAAGGATTCTGGGGTTAGGTCGTAGGGGAGATAGGTCGTGTGACAAGCTTAGGTCGTGGGGTAGAGTTAGGGCGGCAGCGACATAAGGAGCTAAGTGGGTTAACGACCTAGGGAGTTTAAGGTGGTTCGAACAACCTAAGGTGTTATCGTAGTTAGGTCGTGAGCGACCTAGTGTTCAGTTATGTTGTGAGCGACCTAAGTTTAGAAGTTGGATAGTTAGGTCGTCTAGAAGACTTAGGAGTTAGGTCGGATTATCCTATGTATAATTAGGTCGTTAAACGGCCTAAGGTGTTAGGTCGTTAGGTTGTATTCCAGCTTGTTCGCGTCTTATGTTAGGTCGCGTGGATGCGCATATACGTTAGGTCGCGTGAAGGCTTATCAGTTAGGTCATAGGTCGGAGACCCTGTTAAGTCGTATGGGTTTTTAGGTCGGCATGTGTTAAGTCGCGTAAGGACTCACATTGTTAAGTTGCTAGGTCGCGCGCTGATGCGCTAAGTCTTAGGTCGAAGAGGCACGCGTTAGGTCGAAGTGTTTTGCTAAGTCGTAGGTCGTGGCCCTATAGGTCGTGGACGACCTAATTCCGAGTGACGACTTAAGGAGATTTCAGCTATAAATACTCGCCATTTTCTCACTTTTTGGGATCCGGATTTCGAAGCAACGAAGTGCTGCCATTTTGAGAGCTCGACTTCTACACTTCTTCACTTCTTTTCTCCACTCTAATCTAGTGATTCCTTCCATCCATATTGAAGATCAAATCGAAGATCAAAGAGCTTAGATTGAAGATCTTCATCCATCGAAGATAGATTTCATCGTTTGAAGCGGATTGGTGATAGATCGAGCTAGATCCTTCGCTGTCCAGATTTGAAGCGTGTTGATTTGGGGTTGTTTAGGTGATTTGGTGAGTGGTGATTATCTCTCACACGGATCCAAAGGAGTATATCGGATTGTTGGCTTGATTTGGAGTTAAAGTAGTGATTTTCATGCATCTTTGTAAACTTAAGTATAGATCCATATAGATCCATTTTTTATGATGATTTGACAACCATTTGACTAAGTATTAACCTATGCAAGTTCATTCATCAAGATTATAGAGACATTGCTCATGATTTCATGCTTGTTAGACTTTCGACTCTTTAATTACGAAATTGCCATTATTGTTATAATTGTCCATTTAGCTTATATTTGAATGCTTGACTACTTGGATTAATGTTTGACTTGATTGATTGCTATGAATTAGATGATTGATGATTTGAATTAGACAAGTTGGTCGAAGATGATTCAAATGCTAAGGGAAAGGCTCTTGAATTGGAAAAGCTGCTCGTGGCATATGTAGTGGATGATGAAGCTCTTATGCATAGATTCGATGATGATGATGTTGAGATGAATCTTTGTGAGGATGTGATGAAGCGAGGCATGATATGAGATAGTCTTGGTTTAATCCAGACGGGATCATTCCAAGCATGTTGATAACTCGGTGAAATGGTTCGAGTTAGAGGATAATGGTCTGCTCGAGAGGCGCTTGAGCTAGTATGGAAATAGTCGTCGAGGAGGATGACTAGAAGGCTGAGATCTTATTGTTTTTTAAGGTTCTAGCATGCTCAAAGCAAGAGTACGTTGGGCAGATTCGATAGTCCCTGAAGGCTAATGATTGATAGTCAAGTACTCTGGGCAGATTCGATAGTCCTAGGCACGGGTCATGATGACGTGCAGGAGTTATGTCTAGAACCGGGGTTTCCATTAGCCCTTGACGGACGGCTGAAAGAATGTGTCGGTCATTCAATTAACGATGATATCGAAGCAATGATAACAGTGCTAGCCAGAGTCATGGAAGTTTGGTTGTATCGTCATTCGGTCTCAAGAGCGGTATTTTTTGGGTGCTTATCTGATCTTGGTTTAGGCCTTGGGGGTTTGTACTTGGAAAACATCGCCCTTGACTCGAGTGATAATTGCTTTACCTTAAATTGTGTGCTTTGCTATGATTGCTTCTACTTAGTGTGTGTCTAGGGGCTATCACTGTAGAAAGAGGCGGAGTGGGAGGGTTGTATTCCTATTCCTTTTCCTTTATGCTCTTTTGGTATGTTGTTAGTTAATTTACTGCTCACTAAGACTGTTGTCTGACTCAAGGCTTTATGTTTTAATTCTTATTGCCTTGGGCTGTTCGTCCATTTTGGGACGGGCAGACTAGGTAGCAGGTGACAGGTGCTGTTCTAGCTTTCCACAGTGATGATATCGAAGACGAGCTGGAGTATTGCATATCTTTTCTTACTATATGTACTGGATGTTCCGCTGCTTTGTATTCTCTGAGTGATATGTAGTGAGGCTTGTTGTATTGACTATTTAGATGTTTGTATCCAACTATTATGAAGTTTTATTAGTGAGATTCTATTATGTGAAGCTTCACTATATATTTTTTATATTGTATTTTGTCCATGCGCTGTGAGTAATACGATAGATTCTGTTGTTTTTAATTTACCCTGGCAATCGTCCATGGTCGCCTGGCACACTTTACAGCGCACTATCTCTAGATTCGGTGCAGGGGTCATGGGCGGTCGTCACAACATATATACTTAATACATGAAAATACTTACAGATATATACAATTATATATGTCAGCTACAAACAGCAAATATGCAGGCACTATATGCATAAGGTAATATGCATACCTTACACAATAAAATATAACTGTATAACTAAAATATGTTATAGCTATTACATATGAACCACTTTAATATATATAAAGATAACACTATAAGTATATAATATATACTCCGTATACTGATATATATATATACACATTACAGATAATAAAAAAAATCCTTATATAATACTAAATCCTTTCACAGCAACAAATCAACATACTAAATATATATATAAACAATATACTACATACGTACATATTTTATATAATATACTATACAACTATATAATATCTACTTACTTAATAACATGCTGGACTAAACAGAACACAACAGAGCAAATATAAATTTTATAATATCTATATTATACAAAGAAGGTCCAAACAGGTAATATAACATATGCGTACAAACAAATCTTTATATTTAAAATAATATATTTATATAACTTATATATCAGATTATATTATATGCAAAACAGTGAATATACATAGATGAGACTGTAACTAATTATTTCAGCTTTTATAGTTTGAAAACTTAGGTGTACAAAACTTTATATTTAAAAAAAAACAGGAATATAAAACATTGTTTTAGCCTCTTCAAAACCTGTTGTGTAGATCTCGAAGTGGATGGGTGAAGGCCGCACAAGGAGACGTGGCAACAGGTGAGTAGGGCGACGAGCAGAGGCGTGGTGGCCATGGGGTGCTCGGTTAGGCGGAGGTCACGACTGGTGGCAGGTCGGAGAGTGTGGGTTGGTTCTGCAAAACAATGGGAGGTCGGCAAGTGGTATGGCGGGGCAATAGGCTGTCGGGCGTGGTTCGGCGAGGTGGACAAGCTGGCGATGGGGTGGCTGCCGAGTGGGATCGGCTGGAGCATGGCCGGAGCAAGGGTGTGAGGCCGGGGAGAGGGCGTGGCGTAGGCATGGGACGAGGGAAGGCTCGGCCAAGTAATGAGTCAGAGGTAGGGGCTGACGTGGTACATCGGCTCACGTGATGAATGGAGTGGCGGGAGGTGGTTTTGAGCATGAGGTGGAAGGAACTAAGAATGAGTGAGATCTGGAAAACAAATGGAGATATAAGAAAATGAAGGAAGAAGTGAGATCTGGAAAAACAAATGGAGATAAAAGAAAAATGAGTAACCTGGCATGCGAAGAGTTTGCAAAGGAAAATCTTCTGGTCCTTTTTGTTTCGTTCAAAATGAAAAGTAGGTGAAGAAAAAAAAGACAAACCGATTAAAACCAAAGGGTATGAGTATTGAAGTCTAGAATATAAATAATCAAAGAGCTATATTCAAAAAATATTAAAGTTATGACCGTTGGTTAATGCAGAGGATATATGAAAAGTCATATGAAACCCAAAACTCTCAAATAACGAACCGCAACGACTAACCGTTTACGAATTTCGCGGCGTTCTGGGGTACGAAAAGCAAAGGTGAATATACCGCTGAGATCAGCACGACGAGATGGTCAAAACAGTATACAGATATCAGTGGTATGATTGAATTATAAAAATTCGAATTTTCTACCAGCGGAAAATGCAGCAAAACGCAGAAAAATAAGATCAACGGAGCTAAAGAAGTCCGAATTTGGAAAAACGAAAAATGACGTCTTAGTCAGAAGATGAATTAGAATTTTTCTATGTAAAAATATTCAGGTTTGAAAAACATTTTATTATCATCAATTTTTAACTGATATAAATTGGAATAGAATTACACTAGAAAATAAACTTCCAAATTATCTGATGAAAATTTACCAGTTGCTATGATTAATTAGACGCATTCCAAATATCGAATTTTTATTTCAAAATTTTATCGTTTAAAATTTCAACTAATTACGTTATTAAAACAGTTAAAATTTACGGGTCATTACAATTTTGTTTAATTTCAATTATTTCAACCAACTTCCATTTCATTCACTAATTAATTAATTAATTATTTAGTTCCTTCATTTATTCACTTCAATTTAATTTCATACTCAAATCCATTCTCGAATTCTTTTTAAAATAATATTCAATGTTGTATTTAATTTATTTACACCGCATTGAATTTATTTATAACTCAGGCCATTTTATTTCAATCAAATTCCATTTTATTTGATTACATTCAACATATATTTAATCAGCTTATATATAAGTCGAATTTTATTTATTTCTCAAGTTCTATATTCAACTTCAATTTCAGCCCACCATCCATTTTATTTAATCAAGTTAAATTCCATTCCATATTCACTTAACTAATTAATTTATCTAATTAGTTCACTTTCGTATTACATTTCAATATCTGATTTTTATTTCAAAAATCATTCTATTTAATCACTTGAGTTTGAATTCAATTTTTATAATTCAAGTTTTGGATTTTTATTTCTTTACTAGAACACCCAATTATTTTTGTTTTGGTTTTTCTATTCCTTTTTCCCAATTTTTATAAGTTACACACTTATTTTCTCACATTTTATTTTTAACTAATGATTATACATCACTTGATAGCCTGAATATACTTCTATTCCAATAATTTCAAATTTTACAAGCTATTCAAATTTATTTATTCACAATCCCAAATTTTTCACTCAAATTTTATCCCATTTAAATTTTTATAACTTATAGTTATATAATTATTCTACCACTCACAATTTATATTTACTTCAATTCGATATTTTTTTCTAATCCATCAAACTTTATTTTACTTAGCTTACATTAATTTTTTATCTATACCATTTATTTTAATTCAATCAAGTAAGAGTTTGATTCCAACTTCAAATTTCTCTATACTTCCTTACTTATATTTCATTAACTTCATCACATTCTACTCATTTCATTTAATTTACTATAATCACTTTATTTAATTTATTTTCTTTAACTTTTACTTAAGTTAAATTCCAGTTCCTCCCAATTTTCTTTTACAAATCCAATTTATTTAACTTACACAAGTTAAATTTTCAATTTCGCTTTGATGTTCATGACTTCTTCCAAGTTTTATGTTCAAAACTGATTCCCTTCTTTTTTTTCACTTCTTTTTAAATTAGAAATTTCAGAGTTCAACACCCGGTACTTATTTCAAATCATTCTGAAATTTCAAATATCCCGAAATCACACCTTTTACATTTTAAACCATACCTAGTTTTTATCCAAAACAAATTCCCTTTGGAATTTCCAAAAGAAAACTGGTTTGCCCAACAAATCTAAACAAATCAATTACGGTAGCAATCCGTCACTTAGAAACTCAAAAATGAATACTGATGATGCTACAGTCATCACCAGAATTATTTTCCAACGGCTGAAGTGAGTTCAGTGCTATATCTCTTCCAAAATCCATTTTAAACAATTTTTCCTTCGAAAATATTCTCAAAAATAATACCCCTACTATTTTTTTCCACCACTTTGAAAAAAAACATTTTTCCAAACTTCCCAGGATTTAAATTTCCTGATTCTGTTTTAAATCAAATTTTAATTATAATCCATTCGTATAATTTATACTTATACAAATTTTCATTTGGTTATATAAATCATTTTCCAAATTTTATAATCTTATTTGATTATATATTATCATGCATACACTCCAAATATGTATAATAATTTCCAAAAAAATTATTTCTTTTATATCAAAATATATCCTTGGGTAAAATTATTTCATTTAACCCATTTAAAAATAATACCGTGTCAAATTACCGTATTCGAGTGTTTAGAAACCCCTATCGATACGGTTGTACGGACTGTGCCGACCAGAGTTCATAAGCCACTCAATAAATCAACTAACATAGTATAAAACATTTTATATTCACTAACATATACGCGCTCATATCTATTAATACACTCAAACTCATCCTAGAGTACTACTGACTCTATTTCTAATGAGTAATCCCCACCAGAGCCAAGGTTCTCGCTTAACCTTCAGCTTTGATACCAAGTGTAACGGACGGGGATTTTCGACCCTCGAAAATCAACATCAATACGTCCACTATATAAAATGCCGAGCAGTCGAGTGCCGGAAATACCAGTTCATTAGGGGTGAAGAAGAAAAAGATAGAAGAAAGAACATAACAACACAGAATCTCACAATCGCAGCGGAACAAAGTATAATATATAATAACAGATTTTAAATAGAAGAACTGTACTGTTAATATACATACCACTATCATAGTACAATAATCCAATACATCAAATCTGGACAGTTTAATAACTTGTCCTTATTCAGCGGAATAATAATCAAGTATGGAAGTATGCCTTACCATCCAGCTCGTTCCTTGAGCTCCATAGCATCCTATCCTGAATCTGTAATGCTCGGTCTGACCCGAGCATTATAATTAAATAACACCCGAGTCAGTCTGGAAAACCAGCATGAGAAAACACACTCAATTAGAATTATTAACTTTTCAAAATCCCTTGAAAAACAAAGGTATCTTGTAAGACCACGCCACAAATAAACACGACGGGATTTTCCCTTACGATAACCAAAACACTTTATAGAAAATCCAATGATATTATAATAGTGTCTAAATACAAATACTTATTCAAATAGCTAAAATTGTTACATTAATTAAATTCCAGCATACTAGGCTCTACAAACAAAACCGTAAGCTCGTATTGGAGATTGGATTCCAACGAATGACTAGGCCATGGGGGTACCGCCCGTCACAGTACACCTCTAGAATCATGTACCGAGGACCACTCCAGGATCCCCTACTACACAAGACCGGCCTTCCCCTAACCTGAATAGACCGAATATGTTATCACCCCGGGTGTTCCCACCCTTACCATCGAGCGTTTCTTCTTTCGTGTGTACCCATATATAAAATAAATAGGGTTTCCGAGGACATCTAGAAAGGTGATAACATACCCTACTTGGGTGCGAGCCACTTAGCCTTGCTGCATCTCCTATGTTTTAGTCATTCCCGGTTGATGAGGCTCGAGGCTAAGCATTACCTTATAAGGAACGATTTCTCTTAGCATGCTCATCGTCCTCCAATGATGATGTTCTGATAGCATTGGTCCATACAAGTTGTCCTCGATCTGGACAAACCGAATCACTGTCTTCATCATCTTCATGGTATTCATTCATTACGCTCAATCCGGATCGAAGTGGTTTTCGGATGATTAAATCTGATTTATAATCCCGATCTCTTCGAAATGATCAGCGCATTTGGCCAATATTGATAGTCGGTTATTTAACTATCAACTAACATCCATAAGAAACCATCAGCATTATTATGGATTTTCTAAAATTTATTCCAAAATATCTTTATAAGATATTACCTCCAGTTCTTCAACATTTTGAAACAGTTTTCAAATCCTTACATCTCCAATGGAATATTTCCGCCCCTTTTCAACACTTAGAATATTTTCCCACTTTATCTTAAATTCAACACTTAGGAAGCATTCTATTTATTTACCATTTCTTTTCTCAAAAACATTTACAAATTTTATTTGTAAATTTCTTAACTCGTTTACACGAATTCTATAAATTCCGGAATTCCTTAATTAATTCCCATAATATTTTCAAAACCAATTATACTTGCTTATAAACTCAATTCCCATTGTACTTCTTTATAAATTCTGTTTTCATTTTCGAAGTTCACCTATCCAACTTCTTTGGAAATTTCCTTACTTTTCCCAATTTTCGTTTTGAGAATTTTCTTATAAGTCCACTTACTAAATAACCATTTTCCAACTCTCGAGAAGGTTTATAAATACATTTAAACCATTTTCAAAACTTTATATATGTATACATATGTAATAAAAATAAGTATTTTTAAAAAAATTATTTATTTTTAAAACATGTTCAAATAATTGTCTAATATTGAAAACAATTTTATAACATCACTTTCCAAAATAGGTTTTAAAATCTAGGATTTATTAAGATAAATATTAAGTATTTGAAAATTCACTTCTGAAGTATTTAAGTACTAACTAACTATAAATTACATAGTTCAATAAAAAAAATTTCTTTTTTTATTTATTAATAAAAATATATTTTTAAATCTCTATAACAAAATTTCAATTTATAAACCCTCTCGATTTCTATCACATCACTTCCATTTCGATCTCCTTAACCATTTCCATTTTAAAATAGTATCTACTATTTTTTTTCTTACCCTATTCCCATATTCAAATATAAATTCTTCCTTTAAATTTTACATTTCCAATTTATCACCAGATATCAATTTTCTTTATTTATAAACATCGTTTATAAATTTTTATAACTCCTTTGGGTTCCACTAAAAATATCTCATTTATAAAATTCCATTTTATAAATTCAATTCCTTTAAATTCTATTTATTTTTACCAATCTATCTTTAATATCGATTTCAACTTCTTTCCATATTTTTCGAATATCATTTTAAATTCCAGTCTTTAAAAATACCCTTATATAATTTATTTTAGATTCTCTATTTAAAATATTTTCCCGGCATTATTTAATACAATCAAATCCAATGATTGTTATTCAATTCAATTCCTTTTAAAATAATCCACATATTTTTATATTAAAATTCTCCTTTTAACTCTTAAAATTTTCAAAATGATATTTACGGTATTTAATATACCCAATTTAAATTTCCATGCTATTTTAACTTTTAAAAATTTACACCACACAATAGTCCATTAGATTATCCATTCACATCATATATTTATATATATGAAAATCAATAAATATATTTTTAGGAATCCAGTTGGATCCCTCCAACCTGTTTCCCTACATCCACAAATGTTAGACAACAATAAAAATACCAATCCCGCTACGAGGGGGATATCGCGGTATACAGGGTCATCCGCTATTATGCGGGACGCATAGGGCCTCATCCCCTATAATGTGCGGGAATACCACTCCAATACTAATATAAATACTACTATATATAATATAGCATCCAACAGATAACAATTTATAAATTCATCCAATCATTCAAAAATTAATTTTCAACAATTTAAATTAAAATGGTAATCCGAGATGAGTGAGATTTACTCACCATTGATTTTTATTTGCAATCCATTTCAATTTAAATTCTCTTCTCTGTGTAGTATTGCCTTCCCGAGTCCAACATGATTTGCTAGGTTAATTTTAATCCTCGTATAAGCAAATTGCGGATTTTACCAAATTCGATTAATCAAATAAAAAATTTGCTAAATTATTGAATTTAACCAACAAATTTTAAAATGTTAATTACCTCATTAATATTAACCTCAGAATTTATAAAATCCTAATCATCTCCATCGCGATCCAGATAACAACACGCAAATGCTACCTCCTTCTCATGCCGATACACAGACACGAGAACCATCATCCAAAACTGCCTCGAACCCAGACTTGCACTGCCGCCTCGCCTAACTTCACTGACATAAGCGCGCACCTTCCGGCCTCTAAATTTGCTACACAGCACTACCTCCAATCTCGACTGCTCCGGCCCCTTAACCAGCGGTCGTTTCTACCCTGCGCCCCACTTCACACGTGCCACACGTGACACACGAACTCCATGGAACCAACATGACTTTTCTCACGAATGAAAAGCTGTTGTACGAGTAGTCAAAGATGGTGATTTCGGCCATCTTCGCGACTCCTCATTCGACGGTGATCTGAAACAGAAACCGCCTTCACCCAAGTACACGCGACTACGCCTTCGATCGCGAGCCACTCCAAACGAGCCACCGACCGCGCCGCCTCCCTCACCTACATTGCATTGCTCACTCACCGGCCTTCGCCGGGTCGCCCCTGCGAGCGCAACCCTCTGGCCCTTCTCCTCACGTGCACATTTTGCGATTTTGATCACCACTTTCCTTTTTTTGAACGATCTTGATTTTTCATGAATTACTGAGGAGAGGAGGAAATGTCATTTCAAAAAAGAAAAGGGATGGTCGAATCTTGATTTAGAATGAAAAGGAAGGGTAGGTCGGCTGATGGATAGGATGTGTCACTGTTCATTGATTTTCACTTTTATTATTATTATTATTCTCAAAATATCTCGAATCACCTGCCGTGAAATTTTGACCTCCTATTGATGCGTGCCGCCAGGTGTTCATAATGTTATACCCCTATTTCGAATGCGATGGAAAATGTTTCGAGTCCTAATTCGGTCGTGTGGAGAAGATAGTTTTTTGGACCCAATTATTATATTAATTTTCGATATTAAATTCAACGCGTTTATATCCCGTACGACCAAACGATAACTCCAAAATCTACGAAATTTGAAATCCGATAATAATACAATATTATGGATCCAATGGAACTGGTTTCATCGAATTCCGAGACTGTGCCTCGGAAAGCTATTTTTAAATGTCAATTTGAACAAACCACTTGTAATTCCAATTTTAAAAGTTGCATTGTCTTCAGTATTATTAATATAAATTTTATAAGCCTTTAAATTATTTTTATCAAGCTTAAAACTCCAAATTCACCATTTTAACCAATATTCAATTATAACTTCAATAATTAAATTATTCAATAAATTGCTATATTTAAATTCTGAATCTATTTTATAAATAAACCCAAATTTTCATATTCAAAATCAATCTATAATTCAAATTAAATATTTAAAACCATTTAAATATTCAAAATCGAACAACGAAAAATCCGGGTCGTTACAATTACCATGTCCATATGTATTCTAATTATACAATTTGTAGTTTGAGATTTATTTAATTTTATTTATTTATTTATACAATTATACATATGTGTGTGTGTGTATCATACACACACATACACACACACACACAGATACATACATACATACATACATACATACATACATATATATATATATCTGTGTGCAAGTGTAGCATCAAAATCCATGAAGGGTACAATGTGCCCATATATAGATGTTGGGATTTACATTGCAACGGACACATTAACTCACTTTGTATGTATTGCAATTTGTCCAAATATGTGCTTGTATAATATGTCAAAACAAAATACTAATATGTGTGTTTGTGTGTGTGTAATTTATTGAATAAAATAGTTACTGCCATAACAAATTAATGTAAAATAATTATATGAAAATAATACAGGTTTTTAAAATTTTAGAAAATCTGGAAACAAATTTTAGGCTTAAGATTAATTTATGGAATTTTTACAATTAAAATAATATTTATTATTAAATAATTTATAATAGAGCGTAATAAAATTAATTCTTAAAAATATGAAATTAAGTTGAAAAATTCTAAATATTTTTCTAAAGGTATATAAGGAAAATTTTGGGCTTAGGAAAAATTTCTGGAATTTTCTCAACTGAAATTATATTTTTAATTATATAATTGATTACATTTTTAAAATAAATTAATTCAAAAATTAATAAATTAAGTTATAAAAATCTAAAACTTTTTCCAAAGGTTCCAAATACATATTTAAGCCTTAATTAAAAAATTTAGAATTTTATCAATTGAAATTTTATTGTTAATTAAATAATTAATTGTAGGCCAAAAGTAAATTAATTTTTAAAAATAATAAATTAAATTTAGAAAGTCTAAAAAAATTACTGTAATCTTATTACATGGTGTAGAAAATATAAAAATATAAAATTTAAATTTTGAAACATTAATTATTTTATTCATAATAAAAAATTCATAAAATCATTAAATAATAATAAAACATGTATATACATATTTAATAAAAAAAATTATATTTTATGATTCATAATAGGTACAAATCATCATAATAGAATTTTAAGATCAAATATGTATGACATATAAACACATATACAATTATACATATTCATAATTGTAGACATGTACACATTTAATCTAGATCTATACACACACACACACACATATATATATATATATGTATGTATGTATGTATGTATATGTATATTTATGTATATATATTAATATAAATCAAAATAAAACCTTTTTTCAAAAAATTAATTCAACAATAAATCAATAAATAAAATATTATAACAAGCACATGTTGAATAATGATTTCTGTTCTCAGAACAATTCACAGTCTGTCATGTAGCTAAGCCGGGATTGGAGACCTTCTACTACAAGTTATTATTTTTAATTTTTAATTGGATTTGAGAATTTTAGGGATGATTTAGAGGAAAGTTGCTGCCATTAAAATGAGAAAGAGGATGAAGAAAGTTGTGGTTCAAAAATGAATTAGCTTTTGACTAGGTTTTTGAGATTATCTTTTATATAGGTAGGATAAGAAAGCAAAAATGATCTCAACCACACATCTCAAAACCCTAATCCCATGCATATTAGCTGCCCCTTTCCTCTAGCCAAACCAATGAATTTTTCCACTAAAATGGATGGGTTGTGAGCCCATTTAACCCAATTTAAATATACATAATTATCTTTTATATAGGTAGGATAAGAGAGCAAAAATGATCTCAACCACACATCTCAAAACCCTAATCCCATGCATATTAGCTGCCCCTTTCCTCTAGCCAAACCAATGAATTTTTCCACTAAAATGGATGGGTTGTGAGCCCATTTAACCCAATTTAAATATACATAATTATATTTAACTAAATTTGTTGTCAATATCTCATATCGATCAACATTTTTATAACCTTTTTATAACTATATGAAAAAAAATTATTTCTCAAATTATATCCAAATTTTATAATTAATATTTCATAAATATTAATTAATTTAATCAATTTATAACAATTATTGTTATCCCACTTTTTGGCAAGGCCGTCATACCATAGATTTGACTAAAAACGGGTGGTTACCAACCTCGAGAATCAATGATATACAAGACTACGGACGATGGTCGAACAGATTCAGACCGGGTCCTGATCAAGGTGCAATCAATATGAAGTGACAAGGAAGGCCCCGTGAGGCTACCTTTCGAATTTCAAGTCAATTGGAGTTCGTACGCTCGAGTTATGGACAAATGAAGAATTTATATGGATCGATCTAAAACAATCCATAAAACGGTGCAAATAACGATGATCGATCGATATCTTAAAATCTACAAAGCCAATTCACTTGAAACTTTCAAAGCCTTGTATATTGAAGGGTGGAGCCCAAAAAACCGATCGTGCATAAATACCTTGAGAAATGAAGATAGCCGATCGTCGTTGGTCGATCGTTATTTGCCGATCCTTCATCACGATCTGTGAACATTCTAATTGTAGCAAAGGTTGATCCATATCTCGTAATCTACAACTTAGATTGACTTCATACTTTAGGGACAAGTTCAAGAGGCATGTGGGACCCTCCAAAAATGATTGCATGTAAATTGGAGGCAAAAATAACGATCGGCTAAACTTTGGCCAATCGTTCCAAAATATCGAGTTAGGGCCACCGATCGTTATGGTGGGCCCCTACGGATCTAGAGACTCTTCTTGCAAAATTTCAGCCCAATCCATGCATGTCTTCTCTTAAAAATACAGGGGCCATTCTCCATAAAGAGGATCCTTCTTTCTGCTGCATAGGCTTTGCCATTTTTATTCTTCACTCTTTTACTAATGGATCCTAGCTGATCCAAACATTCTTGTAATCACAATCTACTATAAGATCAACAAAAATATGAAGTGGACGTAGGCCACGATTGCCGAACCACTATAAAAATATGTATGTTTATTTACTTTTTCTGCTATGTTTTTAATTTCATTCCTCGTTTAATCTCTATGAGATTCTACTGGGTGTTGATGCCCAATTTTGGCGTCAACAATTATAAATAGATGAGCGTGGTTTAACCACTCGCTATTCCATAAACTCCGGCTTGAACTCGACAAGAGGAGTATAACTCACTACGGATGGAATTCAACCATCCATAAACTAACTCCGCTAACCCAAGACTGGGGGCAGGAGTGTAAACTACTAAAAGTTGAATACGACATCTCACTATAGCTCTGGCTTGGTGATCTTTACAACTTATGGCAACGACCGCAAGGAGGCCTTAATACAAAATCAATCAAACGACGTCCGAAGTTACGGGCGGCCGACTATATCGTACCACCGAGTCGATAGGCAATGTCAATCCAAGCTTTCTATATCGTGTTGCTGGGTCGACAGTCAATATTTACCACACTAACCACAAATGGATGTGGCCCGAACATCCATCGAATAACTCTGGTCACCATAGCATGGATTGGAGAATAAACCACGAACGAGTGTGACTTGATCATTAATTCTACAGCTCCCTACTTCGATCCACCAGGAGGAGTATGAAACCGGATGAGCATGACTCGACCACTCCTTAGCCAACTTTGTCCCTACATCTAACGGGATAATATGAATAAAAATGGGCATGACTGACCGTCTAGTTTTGAATGAATGCGACACGACCGTTCATTCGTTGACTCTTACCACAATCCGACTAAAAGAGCGATACGAAACAGACGTTACTTGTCCGTCCGCACACTGATCCTTACCCTTGATCCAATAGGAGAGCATCAATCACTAATTAGATGTGACTTGACCATTAATTCTTTGGTCCTGCCCAGATTATGGCGACGTCTGCACCAAAAGTAGACGTGATTAACCGCCTAATGCATAAATCATTCCCGAAATTCGATGGGGAATTGAAGTATTCCCCCGGAAGGAAAAGCCAGAATATAATCTAGAATAGGTGCGACTCATCCTTCCATCAGATAACTCGATCCCATGATTCAACGAGAAAGAGTATAAAACTAAAGTGGACATAACTTGCCTTCGTACTCATCGACATATGCCCCAAACTTAGGGGCATGAGCGAGAAACAAGATAAATGTGAACCTACCATTTATCGATCAACTCTAAGTCTTTAGAGCTTAGGTGGGAGAATAAACAAAACTAGGACAAGAATCGACCGTCCATGCAGAACATTTATAAACCCGAGACCGGGGTAGAAGTGTGATCATCCAAAGACTGACTACGATAGCTCAATATTGTGACTCATACCTAGTGTTTACAAGACACGAGGCTACGATCGAATGGATGCCTAAGCTCATGGGCAACTAACCATCACTCTAACCTGAACGACGAGTAATAGATCATGAGTACATTAAATGGAAAGTGCGTAACTCGAATGTACATGCAGATTCAAACTCAAAGTAAGAGCCAGCTATACAGTTGCACGCAACATGAGGCTGAACCATACTCGATATTTGATTCAATGTGCTTCTAAACCTGATCTTCGGCCATTTATAAATAATCGCTAAAAGCATCTAGAGCCCTTCACTATCAGACTCAATAACTCATGACAAGACTCTAGGATTTGACTAGACTAACCGTCATCAGTGACCGTCCCAACCGGATTTCACGTTGATTGGGCATATGTTACAATCAGTACAAGTACAAATATGCTAATCTATTCAAGTCTGAAGCGGTAAACATCTGATTCAAGGACATATGCTAGTTCAAGTGTGCAAGTCATATATGGCATATCCCATTGTTCGATTTTGTGTTCACATGGTCTAATATGTTCATGTCAAATCAAAAACTGCTTAAGTTACACTAAAATAAGGGACCGGAACTGATCCCATTGCTTGGGCAATTCCATTTAAGCATTTTTCAGCTCATAATATAAGGCCAATATTAAGCAACAACAACACAGTCGGTACTATAAAGGTATAGACCACAAATATGAAGAAGAGGAGACTAAAGAATCCAAAGTTGTACCCGTTGAGCTAACGATCGACATTATGGTCAGCCATGGCGACCCATCACAGGTACTAAATATCGGATCTCAGCTTAGTGCAGCAACGATGAAGGAATTACCTAGCTTTCTCCAAACGAATCTTGATGTGTTCAATTGGACCCATTCTGACATATGTGTGATCTCACAGACTATCGCGAGCCATGCATTGAATATCGACCAGAGCCATGTCCCGGTGAAACAAAAGCGACACAGCAAAAGTAGCGCTGCATGGATACGGAGAGATCTGCTGCACTTAAAGTGAAAGTGGATAAACTCAATAATAGTAGGTTTTCCTATGACGCCCTCTACCCAAAATGGGTATCCAATCCAGTTCTTATGAGAACAGCTAATGGAAAGTAGCAGACATGCGTCGACTACTCTTACCTGAATAGAGCATGCCCGAAAGGTAACTTTTCACTTTCGAGGATCGACCATCTAGTAGACTCAACTGCTAGATATGACCTGCTTTCATTTATGGATGTGTACTCCAAATACAACCAGATCCTGATGCATGTCCTTGACCAGGATCACACCAACTTCATTACCGATCTAGGGCTATATCATTATGTTGTGATGCCGTTTGAACTAAATAATGCCGAAGCTACTTACTAGAGACTGGTCAACAGGAAGTTCAAAGACCAGATCGGGCGATCGATGGAAGTATATATGGATGATATGCTCGTGAAGTCACGACGATCAAACGACCACATCAATGACTTAGCAGAGATGTTCAGTGTTCTACAAAATATGGAATGAAACTAAATCCCTTGAAATTCTCTTTCGGCATTGCGTCAAGGAAATTTTGGGGTTTAATCGTCAACTCTCATGGACTCGAGGCCAATTCCGAGAAGATTCAAGCAATTCAAAACATCTATGTACCAAAGACGATTAAGTAGGTACAAAGCTTAAATGAGAAGGTTGCCGCCCTAAACCGCTTCATCTCCAGGGCCACCGACAAGTGTATTCCTTTCTTTGAGTTGATCAAGAGAGTGAAAAGGAACTTTGAATGGATGTCGGATTGCATAGATGCATTTCAAGCTCTAGTAGATCACTTAGAGAGACCTCACATCCTATCCAAGCCACTGGATTGTGAAGACTTATACATCTATTTAGCTGTGTTGGTACACGCCACAAGTGCTACATTGTTACGTGAAGAGAATCAGGTCTAAAGGACTGTATATTATGTTAGCAAGTGATTGACAGGTGCTGGCAGGAAGTACCCAAAGCTAGAAAAGCTCGTGTACTACCTGTTGATTACGTCACGAAAGATTCACTATTACTTCTAGGCTCACCCCATCAACGTCTACACCGACCAGCCATTACGACAGGTCCTACAGCAAACTTAAAAGTTTGGAAGGTTGGTCAAATGGAATATCGAGCTAAGCCAATTCGATATCACTTATCACCCTTAGAGAGCTATCCAGCGATGGACATTAGCGGACTTCATAGCTGAATTCGCTGCACCAGACGAATCACCGAAGAGCGGTGGAGAACCAACCAATCGATGGAAAATGTACACGGATAGAGCATCCAACGATCAGTGTTCTTTTGCTAGAGTCATGTTAGTAACTCCTGAGGGAACAATCGATATGCTACACCTTGAAAATCGACTTCCCTACAATAAATAGCGAAACAAATTATGAAGCCTTGATCGCCGGGCTCAAATTTTCCAGAGAAATGGAAGTGAAAACTTTACAAATCTTTTGTGATTCCCGATTAGTAGTATGCCAAGCCAAGGAAGATTATCAGACTTGGGAACAACAACTTGCTCCTTATCTCGGTTGGTCCAAGAGCTACTAGCCGACTTCGAGTATTACACCATTACACATCCCCAGAGATACAAAATGAGAAAGGCGACTTACTGGATAAGCTGGCCAGTTCCAGGAATGCGCAGCAAATATACTTTGTCCTGATTGAAGTACTAAATGCTCCGAGCATCAACAAGATGGAGATTAATTAGTTTTTGGAGACGGGACCGGGAAGGGAGTCGTATGTGACTTCTATTAAAGGTTATCTACAATGAGGGATCCTTCCCGGATAGAGGAATGAAAACCGACGGATCTTCCACAAAGCTTCATGCTACATCATCCAAGAAGCAGTCATGTATAGAAAAGGTTTCTCCATCCCATTCTTCAGTATATCACCCATGATGAAATAAAATGAGTCTCGAGAGAATTCCATGAAGTAGAATGCGATGATCACACCGGGGGCAAACCTTGACAAAGAAAAAACTCCGCTATGGGTATTACTAGCTAACTATCAAATAAGACGCAGCTGATCACGCTAGATAATGTGATGAGTGCAAGATGTTTGCAAAAAATTCCAAGAGCTCTGCCAATGGAAGTTACACAAATGGGCATTGATATTATTGGTTCCTTACCAATCTCTAAAGACGAAGTGAAGTGCGCCATCGTTGCAGTGGACTACTTCGCTAAATGGGTTGAAGCTAAACCTTTAGCCACGATCATGATGAAGAAAGTGATCAACTTCATTGTTTGGAGCATCATCTGTCATTTTGGCCTTCCATGAAAATTGATAATGGTACCCTATTCGACAGCGCTAAATTCAAAGACTTCTGCCATCGGCATCATATTGAGAAAAGATCCGAGTCAGTTGCTCATCCTCAACTTAATGGACAAGTCGAAGCTGTGAACAAAATCATAAAGTCCATTCAGAAGAAACATTTGGAAAAGGCTAAAGGCAAGTGGGTGGATGAATTCTCAACAGCTTTATGGGCTTACAGAACCAACCATAAGTCTGCTACTTGCCATACTCTATTCGCCCTTTCTTATGGCTTTGAAGTCGTCATTCCTGTAGGACTTGAAGTCCCTTCCCATCGAGTGACTTATTACGACCACTATTTCATTATAAAAAAATAAAGAGGGAATTGTAATTAAACTATAAGGAATTAGTGACGACTCGTGAGCATGCAAATGCATCTGGGAGCCAATGATAATAATGTGTGCCTGAATGTGCACGAGTACATTCTAAAAATTCGATTTCTTCAAATCTGTAGAAATTGAATTTTCACCTGGAGTTATTAGAGAAAAGACTGGATCAGATAGCCAAAGCTTACAAGCCTCGTAGAACCGGAAACTGATAACAATTGATAGAATACTATCCTGAATTTATGTTGTTGGAAATCGACCAATAGTCATCACAAACATAAAGAAATGCAACTATCGGTAAAAGTGACTCAACGGAAGGATAACGACCATTCAATTAACTGAATAGAATCTTTTTCGACGATTGAATCTTGCAGGGATTCAAAGCACGTCATGTTCGAACAAGACGTAATTTGGGGGGCAAAATGTTATGCCGCCTTTTGGCAAGGCCATCATACTATAGATTTAACTAAAAATGAGCGGTTACCAACCTTGAGAACCAATGATACACAAGACTATGGACGATGGTCGAGCAGATTCAGACCGGGTTCTGATCAAGGTGCAATCAATATGAAGCAACAAGGAAGGCTCCGTGAGGCTACCTTTCGAATTTCAAGTCAATCGGAGTTAGTATGCTCTAGTTATGGACAAATGAAGAATCTATATGGATCGATCTAAAACGATCCATAATACGGTGCAAATCAACGATGATCGATCGATATTTGAAAATCTACAAAGCCAATTCACTTGAAACTTTCAAAGCCTTAGTATATTGAAGAGTGGAGCCCATAAAAATGATAGCACATAAATACCTTGAGAAATGAAGATATCCTATCATTGTTGGCCGATCGTTATTTGCCGATCCTTCATAACGATTGGTGAACATTCCAATTGTAGCAAAGATTGATCCATATCTCGTAATCTACAACTCAGGTTGACTTCATATTTTACGGACAAGTTCAAGAGGCATGTGGAACCCTCCAAAAATGATCGCATGTAAATTGGAGGCGAAAATAACGATCGGCTAAACTTTGACCGATCGTTCCAAAATATTGAGTTAGGCCAATGATCGTTATGGTAGGCCCCTACGGATCTAGAGACTCTTCTTGCAAAATTTCAACCCAATCCATGCACGTCTTCTCCTATAAATACAGCGGTCATTCTCCATAAAGAGGATCCTTCTTTCTGCTACCTAGGCTTTGCCATTTTTATTCTGCACTCTTATACTAATGGATCCTAGCTGATCCAAACATGCTTGTAATCATAATACAGTGCAAGATCAATAAAATAATAAAGTGGACCTAGGCCAAGATTACCGAACCACTATAAAAATCGATGTGTTAATTTACTTTTTCTGCTATGTTTTTAGTTTCATTCACAAGATTCTATTGGGTGTTGATGCCCATTTTTGGCATCAACAATTATAAACTAATAAAATCATTCGGTCTTAAGAGAATTCATTGATTCGGTTGTGTGACTCTTGGTTGTAAATTCGGTCAGCGATTAACGTCGAACTATTCAAACATTAATGTTCACACTTCACTTAACAGGTGGTGTGATAGTATAGCTAAATTTATCGCTTACTCATTTTCGAAAACATCTCATTTTAATTTAATAAGCGTCACCCAGTTGTGACAATTGTTTACACCAATTCTCTTCGTCAAAACTATATCACTTTAGACTTGCTGAATTAACATCATCCATATTATCCTTTATAATCCAAACACAAAGTCCTTGGTTCAATAATAACAATTATTATCAACCAAACTACTCCGACCAGAGATTTTGACTTTGGGTAAACTTGAGTTGACCGTGATACTAACCCTATATAACCAAGAAGACGAATCCTCTCTTGAATAGTGCTTCACTTCTAATTCTTCCACTTAAGCCAACTATAGTCACTCGATAGACGCAATGCCATGATTTGACTATAATCAAAGTAAAACATTCATATTGAAGATTCACAGTACTCTCAAGTCGAAAGAACTGTGTAAATTAGTCGCATTGATATTTTCTGTTTGACCTTAGTTTTATTAACCAACAAAAAACTATCGAGTGAGTCATTCCATAGTTATCCAATAACTATTAGTACGTAACCTCTATGTGCCCCTAGCAGTCATGAGTAATACACTGCCCAATATTTGGAGAGCGTTACGTACTATAGTCTCAACAGATACATCGATATCTAGTCTCGATGCATCTTGACTATGAACATTTAAAATGATATATTTGTTTCATTGTGATAAATTACTCACGGTTACAACACTTTGTAACTACTATCACAAAACATACCATTTATGGATTTTCTATTAAATAAACTTTTAATTAAATTAATTAATATAACCATATTATATTAAATATATAACAGAAAGAAAACACCTTTATTTTGAACAAGATTGGTCAACGAGTTAGATATATGTAACAAATTACATAATTGCTGCCTAAGGCATAACCCTAACTTTATCGATCTCCCACTTGCGCTTGGGGTCAATTATGAATCTTATTCCAACATCTCTGATTGGTTTTCTCAAACCAATTGGGTCGGTCCCTTTATGAACGGGTATGCTATTTTGTTTTAATTATCCACTCTATCAATCAACTCTCTTTGACAATGATAAACTGTTTTATCATATGGAATAATTCGGAGTATGTCTCTTAACTTCTAGTAAGCTCTAAGTTCTGTTACGAACTATATCGCAACATTATTATCATATAACAATGTTATGAGATTCTTAACATTTGGAATCGGCTTAGTTATAAATTTGTGCACTTATATATTTATATACATTGTTTTTATTGCGGCGCTATTCAAGATGTACTTAGCCTTTTTCATTGAACCGGCCAAGATCATTTATTTGGAACATTTCCAACTTAAAGATTCTTAACTTGAATTTATTATTGACATATTATACTCAATATCACTTATGATGTTTGAGTCCGAACACTTTTTCATAAGGAGTTTTTGTTTCTATAAAAAATTCTCTAGTATTTCATAAATACACAAGAACAATTCAAACAACCATTTAGTGATATCAATTTGGATTTGATATTTTCTTCATCTATCAAATACATAAACATATCAAGATAACATAACCAACATAGCATGTATGATAATTCCTATTGCCAATGCATAAGGAACTAACATGTTCCGTATTAAACAATTTAACAAGGTGCATTTACATGTCGATTTGAGACATTCCCAATATCTTTTATACTCGCTATAAAAGACGTCATTTACAATCCAAAGTTGAGTATTAAAAGAACTAAGGTTGATTTCAACACAAGTACACCATTAAAATCAACAATGTGTTGTTTACTTACAGTTTAGAAATATCAATGTACATTTTAACGTCTTTCTTATGAAAACATGCTTCCTCTGCACTTTGATTGAAAATAAAAATATATGATTTCTATCAAAATACTTATTCAATCTTGATGCTTATAAAATGATACTTATGTATCATTTCTTGGATCATATCTAAAAACTCACAAACTCAAGATCGCTCCCACAGACTCGAGACATTTTTGATTAATATGTGTAAACAACTTACTCTAAATCGTTATTTAGAATTTTCTATTTCAATACATATGTACCAAAACATTAAGTCTTATCAAGCGATAATTTTGTGAGTAAATCCGAATTAACTTGAGCATGTTGAATACCGAATCTATTATGCTAATTTCAACAATTGAAATTTACGATATTATTCTTATCAACGTTGCTCATTTAATTCCAACTGCATTAGTCTTTCTCATAAAGACAAAATCTCAGCCGATGGATCACATCCCTTCGGCTATGACCACCAAAATCATATTTTGATAACGTACTTGGAATTCTTTTGGATTTGTGCATCATACCATATAGAGTCAACACTTTTAATGGTTTAATCAAACAACCGCGGATTATATAATTTTGACATTAATTAGAAACTAATAGTTTCTCTTCGATATACGAGAATACTTATTGGACATTCTAATGCTATGTGTTCATTTAGTTAGTTAATTTCATTTCATCTCACATAATCAGTTCTATCTATGGATCGCATCCAATTCCATTTAACTACCAATAATTCCCCAAAGAAATTCCTTCACAATTAAGTTGGTATATCTTTAACAACAATTATTTCTCGGTGTAAATAGAATAAGGACTCATACACGCTTTCTAAATTTCTTTATTTATAAAACTGATTTGGTTTTAATTTACAAAAATTATGTTCAAAACATAAATATGTCATTCAATGAAAGTCCTTTCCAAAATCCTTTTGAGGAGATTCATGCTAGATCCCTCATAAACAATTATTACATGCAATCTTTCGATTTGCATAACTTGCCAACTCCTTGGCCAAGGATATGTTGGAGTTTCTAATAAACCCTTATCTTGTAAGATTTTGTAAACTGTTATTCAGATGAAATAATATTAACCTTATGTACTACTCTTAAGTACATTACCTTATAGAAAGAAACTAACTCAACTTCACTCACAATTAATCGTACATTGTCCAACAAAATTTGATTGCTCCATATTGATGCATCATTATGTATCACATGCGGGAGTTATTTTAAGATTGAATCTTTATTCATTTTAGGTACATATGGAACCTTTTCCGATATACTCAATCATTCGATCAAATCGAATCATTTCTATCTCATGCTAATTTTACTTCTGTTTTATATTCAAAGAGTTTACCATAGACATACTATATGTGTATCAAATACACATGTCCAAGTCGATGATGACTCATCAGTGAATATGACGAAGTACATGGAACTGTTTTGCTATTTATAGAATTACGCTTGCATACATCTATATGTATCAATCCGAAGAGTTCATCAACTCTTATAATGCTCCCACTAAATGGGTGCATAGCCCTTTATTATTTGAGATATAATTAACAAATATCATATGATTCAAAATAATATAATAAAATTATTTTCTCAAAACTACAGCTAGTTTTTAATTCCAGAATAACTGTAAATAATATTATATACTTCTGTATTTTCCAATGCATCACTTTTGTTATGAAAACAAGTACCACATTATAGTTTTATTTCATAACGAATATTAATAATATTCGTAAAAACATAGCTATGTCTATTTTTTCAGTCGATAACCAAAAATAGTCATTATTTCATAAATAATGTTCAGTACGTTTTATGAAAACAATTTTCGTGATTTGACGCAATCAATAAGTGTTATATGACATGTTGCCACTATTTCCTCCATTACTATAATAGCATACTAAATTCGAAGGTCCATCGTTCACTTAATATAGATTTGTTTATTCATTTACTGCAACTAGTTTACTGTGGAGAGTTCTTTGATCAAATATCTTGAACTTAAAGAAATAAATCTCATAGAAAGCAATTTTCTATATGAAAATACAATTCGAAAAAGAAATCATATTTCTCATTCCAATATTAAGTATCAATCACTATTGTTACAATTCTCGTTTTCATTGTTTCTTTATGAAGAAGAAATGACTATCCACTCTCTCCATCCCAACTACACATTAAATCACATTTACTCTTATACATTCATTTTCCTTTCTAAATGTTCAAACCATTCAAAAGGAAACACTTACTACAATATCATAACGAACTCTATACGAAAGCGCATTTGATTATCCTTAACATTTAAGGACATAAAATATGTTTCTCTTTGCATAAACAAATTAAAGTAACATTTCAACGATCGAGTTCTTAGATATATCTTGTAGTTTTGGTCTTGTGCTACAATTAACACAATATGATCTTTTATGTAATCAATCAAATTGAATACTCGATCTCATTGTACAGTTTATTGGCTTATTTCGAATGAACTATATTCATTAAAGTATCATATATTACAAACTATGATCGTTTACCATATAAAATTTATATGTGATAGCATATGGATCAAATATCCATCCATAGTCTTGTATTGCTTTTAGAGTTTGAAACTCATAAAATGCAATACACGGCCTAAACCAAATAAACACGTAAGTGATCATTTTACGAATGTATTAAGTAGTTGTAAAAATTAGGCACTTGCATAGGTGTAGAAAACATTAACATGCAATAGGCATTTAATAGTGGTTATTATATTTCCATTTGTCAATTTTCAATTTAGTTCATTTGTATATGTTAATTGATAAACGTTTTATCAATCATATTAAATGCACAAATTTATCATTGTAGATAATTATAACATTATTTAGCATATGTTCTTACAATATTAGAAAGGTTAAATGTTACCATTTCATTTTTTTAATAAGCTTCCCAGTAGTATTTTATGTTTCACCAAACCCTAAGTGAAACAAAGAAGTTTTTCAAGTTCATTAGTGGGTGGGACTCGTATGCCTTGGGATTCTGACCTTGAGGAAAGCTCAACAAATCATAGGCCTGCAAACGATGGATAACTCTTTATCGGTTGTATCACATACAACTTCTAACCTTTGGTACCTTGTCCTAATCCCATCTTCACCTTAAGGAAAGCTCAACAAGAAAAGTGGGACTATTCACTCGGACTTATCATTTCGCGATGGCCTAAATGTAATGCACGAACCTTATGGAAAGCTCAACAAATACATGCAGTTGTCTTACCTCGTCTATTCAATATATTAATAGTACTACACATAACATCCCTAGTTTGAGGAAAGCTCAACAACTAAGGGGTATGCAAGTAATATATTAATATATATATGATAGAGGACAGCTTTATATTAAAAATTCATAATCTTCAATATATATATATATATATATCGAGTGATATCGACTTATGGAATAATGTATTTCTTATGAAATACTCTCATGATTCAAGTGTCGGACACATCAAAAACCATGGAATACGTATATTTACATATGTATTTATTCCTTAAGTCTATTTAGGGTTTCTTTAAAGTTCGACCTTTTGTTATACATTAATATTACATAAGCTGAATTATTATGTAACTTTTATAACTTAATTAACTGATATAATAGTCTTATGTATAATATTATATTAATTAAATCTTATTTAATTAATTTTAACTAATTAACTCTTTAATTAATTAAAATTAATTAAATCTTTAATTAATTTATATTATAATTCCAATACAACATTTATATTGGACATATCTACTATAACCTTTATAGTGCACACTATAACCTTTATACTATAACACACATATATATCTTATATATTGGTATTTTATTTAATTAATTAACCTTTAATTAATTTATTCAATTAAACAATTTTGATTAAATTTTATTAATTTCAAAATTTATCATACATACATACATGTAAACCTATGTTATCCTAAACATTTTAAAAATACATAACATATATCAACATATATAATGTATGCATATATGCATTAATTAATTAACATATTTAATTAATTCATTTTATTAAACTTATTAATAAATTTTAAATTTTGAAATTAGTATATAAATATTTTCAAACATTTTGAAAACATCGTTATCCTTTCAAACATTTTTAAAACTTATGTTGTATTATGACTTTTATAATAAACGTGTTTTTATTTTAATTTTCAAATTTTTTGTGAAAACTAGTCAAGACCCAATTCAAATTGGGCATTTTCTATTAGGGGCAACATTTGGACTCACGATAACCAGGTAGGACAGGGTACTTGATTACCCAATTCCAAGCTAGACATTACCTTTCTAGACATCGTACTTAGTGTGAAAGTTTAATTAGTTGGCCCTAACATGACTAATTTAGACCATATAGGCTATTGGGCTCCGATACCATTGAAGAAACTGTGCCAGCCCGCAGCGAATGAAATGGATGGATTTCAAAATAATTTACCATCTTGGATCTTTAATAAGCCTATAAAGTCTAAATTTCATTTAAACATTTTCTAAATTTGGTTTAAATAAAATCTTATATTCTATTTAAAATAGTTAAAGGGAAGTTTAAATAAATTTAATTTCAAATGTATAGTGTATCAAATACACCTAACATTTATTTATAAGTGTTAATGTATGGGGAATGAAACCTTTCATTACTTTCCCTAAAACAAGAATTAATTAAGAGCATTAATTATATTAAATGGAGAGAGAAACCATTCATTTTCTCTCTTTAATTTGAATTGATTGATTCATTAAATGTCATTATCAATAATTTATTCATGGCAATATTTATTACTATGTCCATATGTATTCTAATTGTACAATTTGTAGTTTGAGATTTATCTAATTTTATTTTGTTTATTTATACAAGTATACATACATACATACATACATATATATATATATATATATATATGTATGTATGTGTGTATATATGTATCACACACACACACACATACATATGTGTGTGCATGTGTAACATTATAATCCGCGAAGGGTATAATGTGCCGGTATATAGATGTTGGAATTTACATAGCAACTAGCGCATTAGCTCGTTTTGCGTGTACTTTAATTTATCCAAATATGTGCTTGTATAATATGTCAATACAAAATACTAATATATGTATATGTATATGTATATATATATATGTGTGTGTGTGTGTGTGTATATATATATCTAATTTATTGAATAAAATAGTTTCTACCATAACAAATTAATGTAAAATAATTATATGATAATAATACAAGTTCTTAAAATTTTAGAAAATTTGGAAACACATTATGGGCTTAAGATTAATTTATGGAATTTTTACAATTAAAATAATATATATTATCAAATAATAATTGAAAATAGCCCGTAATCAAATTAATTCTTAAAAATAGGAAAATCGCGTTGAAAAATTATAAAAAAATTCTAAAGGTATCTAAGGCATATTTTGGGCTTAGAAAAAATTTCTGTAACTTTCTCAACTGAAATTATATTTTTAGTTACATAATTAATTGCATTTGAAAAATAAATTAATTCAGAAAATTAATAATTAAGTTATAAAAGTTTGAAATTTTTTCTAAAGGTTCTAGATACATATTTAAGCCTTAATAAAAATTTCTAGAATTTTCTCAATCGAAATTTTATTTTTAATTAAATAATCGATTGTAGGTAGAAAGTAAATTAATTTTTAAAAATAATAAATTAAGTTTAGAAAACCTGAAAATTTTATTATAATCTTAATACATGGTGCGGCAAATAAAAAAACTATAAAATTGAAACTTTGAACCATTAATTATTTTACTCATAATAAACAATTCACCAAATCATTAAATAAAAAAAAATGTATATACGTATTTAATAAAATATTTTATATTTTATGATTCATAGTAGGTACATATAATCATAAGAAAATCTTAAGATTAAATATATATGATATATAAACACATAAACAATTATATATATTCATAAATTGCAGTTCTATACACATTTAATATATATATATATATATATATATAAATCAAAATTAAAAACATTTTTTAAGAAAATTTGTTCAACAATAAATAAAATATTATAACAAGCACATAACCAATCTAATTGTAACAAACACATGTACCCACAAAAATCTCCCCTAATCTAAACAATAAACAAATCTGAATACAAACAGAGGATTTGGATGTAAACCAACTTTTATATGATATACTTAAAATCAAAAATATGATAATATATAAAAGTGCACCTCCTACTAAAGCCTTTGAGTCCACGTTGAACAATGATTTCTCTTCTAAGAACAATTCACAATTCGTTAGGTTGCTAATCCGGGATTGGAGACCTTCTACTATTAGTATTTTAATTTTGATTTGGATTTGAGAATTTTAGGGATGATTTTAGAGGATATTTGCTGCCATTAAAATGAGGAAGATGAAGAAGAAAGTGGTGGCTCAAAAATGAATTAGCTTATGACTAGGGTTTTGAGATTAGCTTTTATATCGGTAGGATAAAAGAGCAAAAATGATCTCAATCACACATCTCAAAACTCTAATCTCATGCATAGTAGCTGCCCCTTTCCTCTAACCAAACCAAATAATTTTCCCTCTAAAATGCATGGGTTTTGAGCCCATTAACCCAATTTAAATATACATAATTATATTTAACTAAATTTGTAGTCAATATCTCATATCGATCAACGTTTTTATAATCCTTTTATAAGTATATGCAAAAAAATTATTTCTCAAATCATATCCAAACTTTATAATTAATATTTCATAGATATTAATTAATTTAATCAATTTATAACAATTATAAACTAATTAAATCATTCTGTCTAAAGAGAATTCATCGATTCGGTTGTGTGACTCTTAGGTGTAAATTTGGTCAATGATTAACGTCGAACTATTCGAACGTTAACGTTCACACTTCACTTTGTAGGTAGTGTGATAGTATGGACAAATTTATCACTTACTCATTTCTGGAAATATCTCATTTTAATTTGATAAGCGTTACCCAGTTGTAACAATTATTTACACCAATTCTCTTCGCCAAAACTATATCACTTTGAACTTGTTGAATTTGGTAATGGTCAAAATTTCAACATCATCCACATTCAACTCTATAATCCAAACACAAAGTCATTGGTTCAATAATAACAATTATTATCAACCGAACTACTCTGGCCAGAGATTTTGACTTTGGGTTGACTTGGGTTGACCGTGATACTAACCCCATATAACCGGGAAGACGAATCCTCTTTTGAATAGTGCTTCATTTTCAATACTTCCACTCGACCCAACTATAGTCACTTGATGGACGCTATGCCATGATTTGACTATAATCAAAGCGGAGATTTCATATTGAAGATTCACAGTAATCTCAAGTCGAAAGAACTGTGTAAATTAGTCACGTCGATATTTTCTATTTGACTTTAGTTATATTAATCAACAGAAAAATACCGAGTGAGTCATTCCATAGTTATCCAATAACAATTAGTACATAACCTCCAGGTGCCTCTAGCAATCATGAGTAATACACTTCCCAACATCTGAAGAGCGTTACGTACTTTAGTCTTAACGGATACATTGATATCTGGTATCGATGCATCTTGACTAAGAACATTTAAAATGGTATATTTGTTTCATTGTGATAAATTACTCACGGTTACAATACTTTGTAACTACTACCACAAAACATATCATATATGGATTTTCTATTAAATATACTTTTAATTAAATTAATCAATCAATATAACCACATTATATCAAGTATATAATAGAAAAAAAACACATTTATTTCGAATAAGATTGGTTAATGAGTTAGATATATGTAACAAATTACATAATTGTCCCCTAGGGCATACCCCTAACTCTATCAAATATAAGTACATATCTTTTATAAAGAGAAATGAATATATATACAAGTATACAAAGGAAGTATTAATTAATTAGGAGTATTAATTAATAAAAAGGAGTTTGACTAATAATGGATGTTTTAATCAATTAGAAGTGTTATTAGTGAAAGAAGTTTTATTAGATAAAAGGAGTTTTACTAATAAAAGAGATTTAATTAACGAAGGATTAATTAAATAAAAAGGGGGATTAAGTCGTTTATGTGACTTGATCGTGCTATGTGTGCTTAATCATGCTTGGTTTCTATATGAATTAAACATCTGGTTTGATTGTTTGTTTATTTGATAGTTAAATAACCGACTATCAAACTTTGGTCAGTTTTGACTTAGGAAGTATATATGAGCTTCATGTGTTCATACGGTTTGAGATCCCACGGGAGAACTCATTTCGGTGAAACGTTTCTAGCTTTAAGGGGTATATAAGGGATCCTCTTAGGACTCTAATGTAGTCAGCTTACTTCTGAAAGAACTGGGATTATGTCAACCAGAAACTATTGGTTGTTGGTTCGGAGAAACCGAGATCGGATATGTTATTCGAAAACCACTTCGAAACGGCGTAAGCGTTCGAATTAAAAACATTTTGAAGATGATCGAAAACGGAGTTCTTTGAAGTGCAAGGGCTACTTGCTACTTATCCGGAGGATGGTTCCAAAATGGATGAGTAGATGTGGTGCCTTTGGTTTGTTCATATCATGAACAACTTGTATGGATGAATGCTGGCATTGCATTATGCCTCGAGAACAGTGTTAGCATTTCAAGTGGGAATTGCTAAAAAGGTAAAACGTTGCCTCAAGCCTAACACCCGGGAATGACTAAAACAGAGGAAATGCGGCAGGGCTAGATGGATTGCACCCATTAGGGTACGTCATCATCCTTCTACTTCACTATCTATGATTTTATGTATGTTGCAAGCTTGAAGAAAAAGGTTTGCAAAGCAACCAGGGTGATGACATATTCTGTACTATCCAGGAAGGGTAGGTCGGTTTTATGTTGCCAGGGGTGCAAAATGTTTTTTCGACCTCGGTGCATTTTTATATTTTTCTAGAGGTGTACTGTGATAGATGGTACTCCTATGCCTTTTCATTATATGAAATCCATTTCGCAGTACGTGCCTTTATGGACTTAGTTGTATACTTAATATGTTGGAATGCAATTAATGTAACCATTTCAGCTATAATTAAATATTTATTTAAAACCCTATACATTATTATAATACCACTGGACTTCATATAGAAATTGTTTGGTTATTGTAAGGCAAAAACTCATCCGTGTTTACGTGTCGCGTGGTATTATGAGATACCTTTATTTTTAAAGGTTTTATGACATTAAAAATTCAAATGAATTGTGTTTCTCATGCTAGTTCACCAAAATGATTCATGCGTTGTTTTCCTATAATGCTCGGATCAGCCCGAGCATATTTTCATATATAGTTATTGATGCTTTGGAGCTTCAAGGGACAAGCTGGATGCCTCCAAGACGTATTCACGTATCTTTTATTTTCGCTACATTTGTTATTTTGTATTTATCAACATTTGTGTGGACAGGTTGTTATAATTATCCAAGCTGATGATAGATTAGTTTACTCTGATTGATGTACGCATATTACAGTTTTCTTTTTGTAAAAATCACGTGTATATTATATGTTACTCGTTACAATGTGAGATTCTGTTTTGTCTTTTTTTCTTTCACCCTAACAATCTGTCTTTCCGCACTAGTACAAAAAGTGCATATTGCTTCGCCTCATTTGCATCGGTTGAAGTAAAAACTGATACAAATAGAACTATTTGCATCAGTTCCATCTTAATAACCGATGCAATTGGTACGTGAAAAGCAATAGGTAATAAAAAATCAAATTTGCATCAGTTGTCACCAACAACTGATGCAATTGGTAAGTGCAAATATTTTTAGTTGCATCGGTTTTAAATTCAACCGATGCAACTACATTAGTTTGCATTCATTTTCCATCGGTTTGCTACTCCAACTTTCATTTTCCCTCCCCTTAACTTTTCATTTCCCGCTTAGCTTTCATTTATCCCTCCACTTCCCCCGTAACCCGTTAATCAACACAACCACGCAAATATCTCTGAACTCTCTAATTCACAAACAAAATTCTCAAATCCAAATGAATTGCAAATTCTCGTTTGAAATTCAAATCAATTGCAAATTCTCATTTAAACGATTCGAATTGGGTTTGGAGGGGATGGAGTTGCGGTCGGCTGAAGGAGATGGAGTGTAGGATTCGAGTTGAAGCAGTGGTTTTTGATGAAATGAATGGAATTGAGTGATTCGGTTGGAGTGTTTTGAGGTGTGGCGAGTAGATTGTTGCGTTGTTGGTGGTTCTCGATTTGAGGTAAAGTGCGGAGGAGGTATTGTTTGTGGCGATTGAGGGTACTGGCAGCGGTGACTGGGGATGGTGAAGACTTCGACTGTGGAGGTGCTCGATTGTGGTAGGAACAGGATTAAGAGCTTGGGCTTTTTTGTTTAGAGAAGTAAACAAGTTAATTATGGCCGGTAGAAGAGTTTACAGAGGTTCAGAAGTGAATGTTTGTTGCAAAATGAAGATTCTTCTGCTGGAAATTTTCAGGCTTTGCTCTCCTCGGATTCTTCTCATGCTGGATTTGCCGGTAAGTTTATTGCATTCTGAATCATTTATGTATGTATAGTTGGATATACCATGTTAACAAGAATTTTATAAAACTATCAAAATTTGGAAACTTGATTATAATTCTTACCGAGATAGGAAAATTTGACTGTTGGACAAACATTCTTGAGAAGCATACAAATCGAAGAAGATTTAGACGACTGCCTGCACCAACCAGAGAAGAAAAGAAGGTTATCCGCCACTCAAGTTCATTTTCTGGAATGATTTGCTGGACCTACAAGTGATTTAAATAACTACAGCTGAGTTGGGTGATTCATTGATACAGTTGTGGTTTTTGAATGAATACGCCGACAGTGTCATATAGGGAAAACCATATTAACAATTTCAGGTACTGATTAAATACTTGATGCAACCTTTATTTGAAACAGAAATTGAATTCTATCTGCTTAAATAATTTTTTAACGAAATCAAATGCAGGAGAAAGAAATGAGTTAACAACTATAGGTGATGTAGGTAATGCATTGAGGAAGTTCTGGTACATCTCAGCATGGCTTTAAATGGTAAACATATGTAGATATATGCTTTTTCAGTCAATGCTTACTAGTGCAATTTGAGTATAATAATTTTCATTTCTAATTTCATACGCATAGCTCAGTAAGGAAGTTTATTTTATTTTCCCTTATTTATTTCAAGTTAACTTAGTTAACTATTGTCGGTTATAAAACCACAACTTTCATGTGTTAAATGAATTGTTAAATTATTCATGTGTGCATCTAATTTCTAAGGCATTCATTTTTCCATCTCAAAATTTGGTCCATATCAGGCTATTCTATTTAAAATTGATCAAGTATTATTTTTTTTACAAATAAACTCAGCATTAAAAAAAATATGCATACATGTAAACACTGATGAATCTGTGGCTTGGGGTTGAGCTGTAACTAATTCAAAATTTTTGTAATTTCATTTAAATTTTCTTTTGTTATTAATCTTCATTTGGAGTTCTTCATAGTTGATGTCTTTCTTCCATTTTTCTCTTCATTGTTTAAATCAACTGATAATTCAAGCGTATGTTACAGAGAAGTTATATGATAATGTTCCTTTGCTGTTAATTTATACATACGTGTTAAACATAAAAGGATGTCATTCAACATGTGAAATAGCTAATTGTCCTATGTACAGTGTGCACACCAACTGAAGAATTTTCAGTAACTCAATGTGAATTAACTATCTATATCCTTATGAGTTAGCATGGCTATTTGGTTAATGCAGTGTACATTTATGATGGACTAACAGGTTACAAAGTGTACACAAACATGTAGCTGCAAGACGTTGATGCTGATTTGTTGTTGTTTTTTTCTTTTTTGTGGAAATGCAGGATGATGCCAACATGGAGCAAAATAGTGCTGGCATGGTTGGATGAGTCATGTAATCAAGAACAATTGACCCAGGCAAGGTGATGTTTTGATCAACTTTGGTTTAATATGTGGTGGTGACATTATGTACAAAGGAGGAGTTGCAAATACTTCTCAAGTCAAATGTTCTGTCCATTGATAGTCAAATGTTATGCACAAAGGAGGAAATGATGGTTGCATAGTTTGAATGAGGCAAGATGATGATATGTGATGGTTTGGGTTGAATGAGAGGAGTGTTTCAGACAGTTTTTTATATGCATAGGAGCATATAGCAAGATAAATCATCAGCTGCAACAATCCATCTGTCCTTTTCAGGTTGAGAAGAATTACGAAAGTGGCACATCAGGGAAAATCTAATGGTGATTTATAGAGCAGCAGCAGTAAGGGCTGTAGTTTGTATATGCTGCCGTTGTTGAGAAGAAGTTGTAGTGAAGTGGCACGGCTGTTGCAGTTTGTTTTGAAGTAAGGTGAATTATTGGTAAGAGAAGATGGTGGTTATGGTTATGGACAGAGGAGATGCAAGTGTGGGCAGTTTCTTGTTTTTGTAACAGAGGAGCAGTGAAGTGGTAATTAGTGAGTGAATGCTTGTGTGAAGTTCTGGACAGAGGATGTTGAAGTGGTGGATGACAGTGGAGTTTTGGCAAATGTGGTGCTGTGATGGAACAGTAGAAGTGATGGTAGTAGTATAGTTATGCTGTTAAATATTTTTTGTCTTAAACTATATTTTGGTTATAGTATGGTTATGTTGTTAAATATTTTTTGTCTTAAACTATATTTTGGTTATAGTATGGTTATGCTGTTAAATACATGTTTTAGACTGGTTGTAAAGCAAATTCAACTTCTTTTATTGATCAGTTTGGTTGTTTGTATATGTTTTATAATGAAATTTATTGAATGATTGTAATATGGCATGCAATAATTATTTGTTATAATGATTGTAATATGCCATGATATTTTGCATCAGTTGTTAGTAACAACCGATGCAAAAAGGACCTTTTTGCATCGGTTTCAGAACTGATGCAAAAGTGTTAAGCCTGTTGCATCGGTTGCATATGCATCGGTTGTTGAACTGATGCAAAAGGGGGGTAAACAACCGATGCAAATGGCCTGTTTTGTAGTAGTGCCGGCACTTGGATGTTCGACACATGAATATCATGGATGTATTAGTGTCAACCTTTGAGGCTTGAAAAGGTTGGTCGTTACATGCACTACGATAAATAAAGATGCAGCTATTTCCTCCTTACCTAGACACTTATATTTCTAGTGACCTGGTTTCTTACAATAATGAAATGGTGGGTCTGTCAATTTACTTTGCTATCTACCATTAAATCTCCTAACATGGAATACATGCCCATTTACTTTCCCTTCTCAATTCTACAAATAGACCATGATTACTATCTTACTTCATTTATTGCACAGCTCCTAGCAAAACCTTATCATTACTAAGTGAAAATGTATTCTTATTGGAGATTAAACTATTATCGAACCACGTATATCGCTCATGTAACATATACAATAAATAATTTTTAATTGATTCCATAATCTTCAAATATACAACATCATTTTCATCAACAAACCATCAAGAGTATTCAAGTACACCCTCAACGAACATTATTCCTTCATATTTCAGGTGAAAAAGCCCAGAACAAGATCATACGATTTGTAAGTGACTTTTTCACATACTATTTGTCGGGCATACTTTAAACATCCTTAGTAGTTATGTCACTACTAATCTCGAAGCTTACATTCTCTTCCATAGCATGTTGAAGAGTAGTGAAAGCTCATTATTCCATCTCTTCCTTCTAACATCCAAGATATCCATAGGTAAATACGTGTATTAGTACGACCATATGTACGTGATTTCTCTTTAGTCATCCTTATCTTCCATTGTCATTTTTAGAAATCATTACCAACATTACATATTTCTATCAAGGTTTGATCCACACACTTTATTTAAATCTTTAATATATTGTGAAACAATTGGACCTCAAACTCCCTATGATATAGTCATTTTAACTAACACGTTGCAAGCTCCAAGTTGTATTTTCTTTGAAATGGTACTTTATATACAACAAACCACTGTGACAACATATCACATGTCAATAAACGTTCAAATCACGCTACGCAAGTTTCGAACTTGTGACTTCTCGCATCAAAGCCAAATCACTTAACCACTGGGACAATAGTGCTTGTTAGCTCCAAGATGTTTTGATACCAAATACGGGGTTTGAAACCCTAATCCAAATATAAACAAATCTTTCAAGTCGAGGGAACAAAAAGTTGATGGCAATCTCCAAAAAAGCCAATTCAACACCATTCACAACTCAATCCAAATGCAGATAATATTACAAATTGAAACGATAATAAACAAAAGGTTGCCAAAAAAATTATAATGGTTCATCATCCATGTGATCATCACGTAAAAATCGACTTTGGAAAAAATATTATTATTTTTGTCAAATCGACCGTTAAGAAGGTTTGTCTACTATGAGCCTGCAAAACTATATTGTATGAAGTCAAAAAAATAAGTAACATGCCTTCTTCAATCTCTCTTTAACACTACAACAAAACAGTCTTTTTACAACGGGCAATGCCCGTTGTAATATGGTTTTCGCAACGGGCATGTGCCCGTTGTAATAGGCCTCGTTGTAATAGATCCACCACATTTTACAATGGGCAAAGCACGTTGTAAAAACCATTGCAGTATACCTTTTTACAACGGGTTATGACCGTTGTAATAGACTAAAATACAACGGCCAAAACCCGTTGCAATAGACTAACCATACTAGTTGCATAGCCTGTTTCACAACATGCATTGACCGTTGTAAAAAGCTCATATAACAACGCACATTACCCGTTGCAAAATAAATGCAAATTTAAAAAAAAATTACAGCAGCATCCATGCAATACATCCATACTAATACTAAATATTGTCGTAAAATAATTAAAATCACATACGAAAAGACTAAAAGCTAGAGTCATAGAATTCTAACACTCCAAAAAGTTAGATAAGTTTACATGCCAAATACATAAAGCATTAACACATAACAGTCCGCTACAAATATCATGTTCTAAGTACAATCATACTATACCATAGAGATGAAGTCTTTATGCCACACGACGGTTGATCCAACGGCCTCTTTGATAGTCTGCATCTCTGTTTCTTCCTCGGAAAGATAGCAACAAGGCTCATATGTGGTGGTGGATGTCTCTGTTTCTTCCTCGGAAAGAAAAACAAGCATCTTACTACTATGCTTTGGTCTTTCTACTGGTCACTGTATATTCTGTGCATGGAACGAATCATGAAATGATTTTGTAGATTATTAAAATGGCATTCTAGGAATAGTTCTCACCCGTAAGCTATATCTGTTTATCTCGTGATTCCTAGGTATACCATAATCAAGATATTTTATTGGGTCGCTAAGCACTACAAACGAAAAATGAGTTGCTCATTGTCAATATCTCCTTTACAATTCAGGGATATGCCAGTAAAAGGATAAATACTCCCAAACATAGCATAGACGACGAACATGCATATCCTTGTATGAAACAATAGATTGTTGTATCTGATTGCATGTGTAAATGCAATTTCTGAGGGAATAAAACAAAGTAAATTTACCTTTGTAGGCTTCATTTATCTCTTGAAATTTTGCAGTAACGTCGCTGTCTCCTTTGTGCTTATCAGGGTGCCATTTCTAGCAATTAATGAAGGGAAATGAGTTAATGAAAGTGTTATATAACTATGTATAACATTTGTAGTAGTCCTGAAATTTGTTGCAAAATTGATGGAATATGATTTTCATCATGCAAAAATGTATATAGAGGTGGCACAACTATAATTTGAACTGCTAAAGTAGCAACAGGATTCACCTCAAAAATATTAGAAAAAGAACTTTATCTCTAAATTTGTATATTTGATTGTTGCTTTTCCAAAAGGTGTCTTAGATACATGTCAAATGCAAATCAGATATTTGAAATGATGCAGTTAAAAGACTAGATGGATGCTTAGAAAAATACAATCACTATGTGACAAGAACAAAGACTAATACGACAAATCTGAAATAGGAAAAAGATAAGACAGAGCAATGGAGCATTGAGCAGATGCAATATGTAAGAGACAATTATTTGCTCCATATAAAGGCCATTCATAGTTCTCTGTCAATGAAATACACATATGGAACAAATAATGTAATAGTGATAGGCCATCATATACATTATTTTAGGACAATGAATATGATACTTTTATTTTTTTTGTAAATCCAATGCTCCATTTTTACAATATGATGTCCATTAACAAAACATCAAATGGTTTAGAAAAAAGTTACCATTTGCCTAACAAAATATATAACATTCCATGTTCTTTACTAAAACTGAAGGCATCATTCAAATTTTACATCATCATCATCATGATAGTGATTCCCAGTTTAAAATTTTCCAATACCATTTGGCGACTTCAATTTTCAGATGTACGAAAACAATGGAGTTCAGATCGAGGCAAGCGTTTTTAATATTTATGTGTGTTAAGTGGAGAAGTTGAAATATTCTAATTAATCCAACAATGGAAAGGAGACGAAAAATCACCTTGTATAGAAGTAGACATGAACATTTATGATGTATATATCTGTACCTTGTGCTTCCTTTTCAGCTTATTTATGATGTATATATTTGTACCTTGTGCTCCGAACAATTTCTGGAGCAGCAGTTCTTTGGTGAACTTCGATTGATCACAGGAGTTTCTTTTTTGCCTCGACTCAAGCCAACTTTTACCTAAACTATCATAGCAACCAATATACTTCTTATTATGATTAAAATATGACTTCAAACCACCATGATTTTGCTTAAAAATCAAATTCCAGGTACGGGTTTCATAAAGATAGAATTTAATCAACATTCAAAATGTTATTTCATTCAATTTTAATCATCTTCTTAAGAAAATCAACAGTTTTTGAAATTAATTCAATTATATCAGGCTACCAAGCCTTTTTCATTCAACTCTGAATTCAATATAAATCTATTTAGAAAGCTTTATTTATTGAATATAGTTGATTTGGACAATTAAAATCAAATCAACAAATAAATTCTTATATGATTTAAATTAGCAACTCTTTATATAAATGAATATCATATTCATAAGATTTAAACTGTAAATCACTTCTTAAAGTTAATAATAACCATAACAGAATGAATAGATTCAATGATACATCGATTAAAACCCAAATAATAGTAAATTCACCAACTTACCAATTTGTTCATTTCAAGCCAACCATCCATATTTGTCTAAACTTACAGGCACAACCAAGATCATAACCTTGTACGCCAATAAGATATTTCTTATATGTGGCATGCTTGAGATTTGAACAACATCGGTTTATACATCACATCAATTAAGATAGGCATTGTTTTCTGGTTGAGTAACCTCAGTTAATGGTAGGACGATGCTAGTAACAGCAGGTGCACCAATCTCTGCTCTAATATAACCATCAACTAATTTAAATTTAAATTTAATGGATGGAAGAATTATTACGTGTCCATTGCCCAATCGAATTGCGTGTGTTTGCGACCGAATGAAGCTGTTTATGGCTAAGCAGGCATGGAACAAAACCGTGTGCACTGTCGTTTGTAGGTATTATTAGTTTTCGAGACTTCACTGCTGCTGCTACCGTAGCTGCTCTGACATCCACCTTTATCATCCAAATATATCCCTGTTTGGAATGCTTTCTTTGTTATTTAGAAATACCATGGTCTTTGCAACACATCATAATAAACTACGAATGTTTGAATCCTAGAGATGGAAATGATGACGTGGATAAGAGAATAGGTGGATATTACGTGTTGGTCCATGTTAAAACTCCCTAATGCTTGTTAAATGAACTTAATAAACCATGACGTGGAAAGTCTGATTTTGCCTGAAGGCCAAAAGGAACGAAGACTTGATCAGGACTATGAATCAATACCGATTATAATTAACACCCGTTCATCAATGTCATTCTCACTGGCTCCATCGCCAGCCAAAGCACGCCAATAATCACTCCATCACCTTGTATAGAAATGAGGAGATAATCCACGCTGTTTGTATTATCGATGGAACTTGCTTGGTGATTTGGCAGGTGGTGACTAGGTCATGTTAGCGGTAGGCAGCGGCTTGGAGGACGAATTGCAGGAGGTGGTGGATGATGGGTCGGCAACGGAAGGGTTTTAATTTGGATCTGGATGCAGATTTGAGAAATTGGGGGTTTTGATGTGAAGACTAACACGTGAAGTTAATATAAAACGAGGGAAAGGGTAAAAATTTGATGATGGAGCCAAAATTTTAGATTGGAAGGAATAATTTGGAAATGGAGCCAAAATTTCGTTGTTCAGAACCAAGAAAAAACTTGTATATATCTAACACCTAATGCATTTGAAACTAAAAAATTTACAACGTAAAATTTATATTTCTCGAATTCTGAATTATTTTAATATTTTGAAATTTTAAATATTTTATAAAATTTTAATCTCTTTATTTTATAATTTTATGAAAATTTCAAATTTTTGTTTATAAATTTTATAAATGTTTTTAAGTTTATTTTAAAAAATTTCCAAATTTTAAATTATTTGAAATATTAAATATTCTAAGATTTTGGAAACTTTCTAAAATTTAAAGTTATCTTAAAATTTTTACTTTTTTATTCTTGAATTTTATGAAAATTTCAAATTTGTTTATGAATTTAGTTTAGAAAATTACTAATTTAATTATCTAATATTGAATATTAAATACTGAATATTAAATATAATTACTAAATAATTGAATATTAATTATAATAATTAAATATTAAGTGTAATTAATAAATATTAATAATAATTTACTAATTATTAACAATTAATTATAATAAATTATTAAATATAAAAAATAATGATTGATTAAAGATAATATTTAGTTATTATGAATTATTTATCAATAGTCATTGGTTGTAAATTATAAATAATTACCTATTTAAGTTTTCATTTATAAATTATCAATTCTAAAATACCAGTTCTAATTCTTAACTATTTGTCATAATTATTGATTGTTATTAATTATTAATTTTTAATAGTCATTATTATATAATAATTATTTAAAATTGGCATCTATTACAACGGGTATTTTTAACCCGTTGTAAAATTGGTACCTATTACAACGGGCGTTTTGAGCATTGTAAAATTGACACCTCTTACAACGGGCATTTTGTGACCGTTGTAAAATTGGCATCTATTACCATGGGTATTTTGTGAACGTTGTAAAATTGACATCTATTACAACGGGCATGAAAGGACCGTTGTAATAGCATTCTACTACAACGAGCAGTCATTACATGTTGTAAAAAGGGCGTTGTATAGGGCATCTATTACAACGGTACTGAGTGGACCGTTGTAATAGCCTTCTATTACAACGGGCAACCTGTGCCCGTTGTAGAAAGGGCGTTGTAATAGGGTATTTTTGTTGTAGTGTAATGTCGTTTACATTGTTGCCTCTCCAAATGTTTCCTTAATTCTCCCCAATTCTAAATTTGTCGACATATTATCATTATTATCCTTTAATGTTTAACTAAAACTAATAAAAAATTCATTAACTAATTTTTCTTTTGAAAATATGTAATCAAACAGTTGGCTTCCCGTTATTATGTGTTTGTACTAGTTATTATTATTATTGAGAAAGTGATAAAGATTGATCAGGTATAGTAATATCTTGAACACCATGTTTTATATAGATCAACACAATGCAAAATTAACCAGTAGAGTAAAGATGATTCGGGATCACACCAGGATCAAAATTGTACCAATTCAGCATGTTTCTCACTATTGTTTGACTGTAACTTCCAAATGCGATATTCATTTTGCAAACCGTTTTCACCATGACAAAATACATGATGTCCTCTATGAATTGATATATTATGTCACATATTTCAACAAGCTGTATGCAGCGAACAAAAAAAGAAACCAAAAAGAAAATCAACGAAGAAGAAACTATCAAGGAAGAATATGGTTATGCTAATCAATTAAAGGTTGATCATATTACCACATAAGTAACGTGATAATTCAAAGTCTAAATCTTTAGTATTTCATATACCATAGAGAATTGGAGTTTGTTTAATTCAATCAAGACAAAGAACAAAGTTGGTTAGATAACATTAAATATGTAACTCGTTTAGGAGTTAGTATCCAGAGGCAAAGCCATGCAACAATATCGGAGAAGAATAAAATATCGAAGTCAGGTTGTATAAAGATTTAAAAAAGCATAATAACGCTAATCAAACATAAGATGTTATTACTCTATGAAAAACTTAAGATTTAACTCATATCTTAGTGCCCTCTATAATACTTTTCTCATGTGATTGCTCGAATGCTTGACCTAGTTAAATATGTTGTTACTCATTTTTACGAATAACCATAGTCAAAGAATGACAGATATAATTTAAAAATAATAATATGATAATATATAACAAGAATAAGTTGTTATGGTAAACCTCTTGATTTATACATAAAACGTCGTACTTATATTTTATACTGCTTGAATATATAGTCCAACCACAATTAATGCTAAGTACATAAATCTTTTTTTTAATAGACATAACTTTTTATATTTCAAAATGCATGGAAGTTCATTCGGATTGATACAAATTTTTCTCCAACTGGAAGAGGCAAATTCCATTAGACAATGCACACTGCAAAGTTGAATATCACTGTTGCATTCCTGAACATCTCCTTGCTGTAACAGAACCTGATTTTCTCTTGAACTTGAACCGACCATGCCTTATGTGTTTGCACATCATTGCCAGTGCTCTCACACTTGCAATTTGCTTTTTTCAGCTATTTCCGCACCATCTTCTAATCCATTGTACTGAACATGATGACTCTTCTTCACCAAACTCCTAGTTTGCTTCTTTTTTTTCCCGTCTAATTCCAAAATTATTTTGTTGGAGTATGCAGCATTAGAAAGTAGATTTGGTATTAACTCATCCCTACATTCAGAGTCACTGGCCTTGATTCTCTTTGCCTTTACAGGGATACAGTTATCAATTTATGTACGCTTTGAGCCAGTGCGTACTGCATCCTCCTGTGAGTAGTTACTGAGTTTGTTTTGTATGCAACACTAGCCTAAGTTATTGCTGCTCCGAAGCTAAAAGCAATACCTTTCTTGTTACTCTCTGATAAATTTTGCTTTTCTCAGATCTTTCTCTGATGCAAATTCTATCACTGCTGGTTGGTCCTTCATGGTGTCATTCTTTTCTTTACTGATAACGTCAGTGTTATTGCGGTATTTTTGTGCAGATGATATCTTGTTGTTATGTCTCACAAGTAGGCAACAACATCCATAATATGTATCTGCTAAGAAAAATATAGTTCAAAACGTGTTGTATTGTGTAAAGATCAAACACGTATTATTCTTTTTTTTTTTTGCAGAACATTCTTTCCAACTAAATAATCTAATTACTCAAGGTATAAACGCGACATTGATCTGTAATTTGAAGGGCTTAATCTTATGATTGAAGAACATAACAACATATGTAACACCAGAATTTTGGTATATATTTTGAAAGAAATCATCCAACTGATTCAAAGCATAACTGAGAGCACAAATGTCTGCAAATATTCACTGAATAATTGCATATGTGTATGTAATTACTTAGTAACTTAATTCCAATGACCTAATTTACAAATTTTTTTTTACTGAGGTTTTTGTGTATTTTGAAATTTATTAGGGACCTGTGCCAAACTGTCCCAAAAAAGAAAGTCTGATATAAGAAAAATAAAGCTTTTCAAATCTTGTAGCATGTTCATGTGTGTGTCTAAACACACTGTTGGCTCAAAAAATGGCAAAAGCCTCTACTGAATTTCATAAAATTGTAGATATTAAATGTATTCTACAATTGCTTTATGTATCTAATTCATTGTTTAACAGAGAGTGAATCAGAAACAACATATATTGAAAATATAATGCAGAAAGTAATAAAACACACAAACTTGTATGGGTTCGGCTAAAAATTGCCAGCATCTACGATAAATTATCATTCATTTTCTTATAGATCTCAAGTACAATGCATAAATACAAAATACAATGGTCTACTGATCAAGAAAAATGAAAAATATAGCCCCTATGATTCGGTACGACCATGGTATGTTCGGTAGTTAATTTTTTACTCTAAAACTTATTCACATTACTGTTCATCAATGGGTATTTATAGGTATGAGGTTACAGAGTATTAGGCTCGGTGCTTCCTGAAAGATACACATTTTCCATGGTTGATTTGTTCTGATCGGTAGTAACTGGTGAACATTTGATCAGGTAAATGTTTGGTTCAGCAAGTCACTGTCGAACCAATTTTCCTCTTTCAATGTGATAACTACCGAATCAAGTTTCTTGTCCTGTAGTTGAAGACTCGCTACAACAAAAATGGATTTTTACCAACGTCTGTTCGACATCATCGATAAAATGTCGTAGGCAGTTATTTAACAACGACAAAGCGAAGTCACCATTTTTTGACGTTGGCATGGCGTTGGTAATTCCACGTAGGAAATTTAAATATTTTATACTAGTGACCATCAAACCATTTTTCCTGCTTAGTGGTTTATAACTACCTAACCCTTCCACTTTGATCATTATTGAACCGTTCCTCTTTGATGACTATCGAATCATTTACTTTCCTTATTAAAATTAGGTTTCCACTTCTGATTTTCTTCGAGCTGTCTTATGATCACTACACCAAAACAGGTGATTCCCAACGAGTATAACTGTCGCAAACAGTTTCAGCAACACTTATTAGCGTCGTTGTAGGAGCGTCGCAATTTATTGCCAACGCGTATAAGCGTTGGAAGGTTGTATTCGCCAACGCTTATAAGCGTTGGTGTATATTATTTAGCAACGCTTATAAGCGTTGGAAGGTTGTATTCCCCAACGCTTATAAACGTTGGCGTATATTATTTAGCAACGCTTATAAACGTTGGCAAATTAACCATCCAACATTGTTTAATTTTCTATGCTGACGCTTATAAGCGTTGGTATATTTTAATTGCCAACGTTTATAACGCTTTAACAGCATTATTATACTACATTCAATAGGAACCCAAAATTTACAATATTCATGATCAAATAACAACATAAATTTCATAGTCAACTACTTCATAACAATGTCAACTACTTCATAACAATGTCAACTACTTCATAACAAGTACAATACATAATTAAGTTGGTTAATTCAATACATAATCAACTACTTCATAACAATGTCAAATTGGAATACAAAAGACAACGTAAATTTCATAGTGAAATTCTACAAATACCGAATACGAAACTCCGGCCATATAACGAAACCTCCATCTGAAAAATCACATAACTTGTACATTCCATTTTGAGGACCATCATAAATTGGTGCATCCGGTTCAAGAACATCATCCACCCAAATTACTTTCTCTACATTCGGTATCACCTTCCTAAAATGACAAATAGTTTGTGTTCCAACATAACCTTTAGCTACTTCCTTCTCTAAATCTTGTGACAATAGCATTACATATTTCTTTTCCATTGTAGATGAACGAATATCATTATTTGACACGGTTGGAGTAACAACTACATTATTGTTTGTATGAGAATCTCCTAAATTAGAAGCACTTTCCGTTTGTGGAGTCGTAGGACTTGCAATATATTTTTCTTGCAAACTAGGCATAAATTTCATAAAAGTTGAAGTAATTGAACTGATGGCATTATTAACTTGATTAGCTACTTGCCTTTCTATCTCCAATTTCCAAATAGACAAATCCACGGCTTGCTTCTTTTCAGTTACAGCTTTTACAGCTCGAGCCATCTTCACTTGTTTTATAGAAGAAGTAGAAGTAATTGCTCGACAATAATTTTTCTTCGTGTCGGAACCAAAAACTTCCGCAATTGGGTCATCTTCAAGATCTTCGACTCCACCCTTAGAACTATCATCCAACTTCCTCTTTTTTTCCGCTTCCTCTAGTAGTGCCTGCATTTAATATCACGTTAAATTGAATTTGCACAAGTGAATATGAACTTGCATGCATGTGTGTGTATTCATGTGTGCATTTAGCTTAGCTTTAAGAGAGTACAAACTTACTGAATATAAATCAATTTAGGAAGCAGTCATGGGAGCCTAAAAGAGAAGTCAGGTCCAATACTTATAAAGCCAATGACACTTAAGAAGGGAATGAACACTATCTCTTTACTTAGTGTCATGGTTGGATTACCAGTAAGAAATTGAAATTTGAAAGTACAGTTCATAAATAGTTTATTTGTCTATCATATTCAACCTGTTTTGTTTTCAAAGGCCTCTGGAGCATATTTGGAGAAAAAGGTTGCTGGTCTCCGATTCGTGAAGATATTAAAGGGAGGTAAAGTAGTTGCTGATCTCCGAATATATCAATGGGGATACTAGGTAACTATATTATATGATCTTTATTTCTTTTCTGAAAAAGTATTTTAAATAATATCGACATTGACTGCAGGTTGGTTTAGTTGGTGAGGAACTGAATGTTACTCAACTGGGAAAGACTAATGTGAACTGGAAAACCGTTCATAGTGGTCTCAGTCAACCACTAGTATGGTACAAGGTATCATGGATTGACAAATTGATACAGAAAAAGAAAACCAGAAAAAGAAACTGAAACTCATCATAATTTCAGTGTTATATCATTTCAGACAACTTTTGATGCACCAACAAGTAAACACCCATTGGCTCTAAACCTGGGTAGCATGGGGAAAGGTGAAGCATGGATAAATGGAGAAAGTATTGGTAGTAAAACATGAAGAATATAGGCGTCAAAGAAATGAAAAAATAACCAAAGTTTACGAAAAGGAAAGACAGGTTGAATGAATCAAGAGATGCAACAACAGCTGAAAACTTTTTTTTTGTGCTTTTAGTATAAAATAGAATATGATAAGATTCAAAAAAAAATGCTGTTATACTTGTTGTCGATGATTCAGAGCGAAGGCAGCAAGATGAGCTGCTAGTAGGAATAGCATAACAGATAAAAAACTGAACAATATATATCACAACGAAGATAGGAGATTGCGTTACATTGAAAGTGGAATCTTAGCTATCTTTCAGCAAATAATGTGGTATGTCCTTGTATTTCTATATAGCTAAAACAAACAGATTAGGCTAGAGATCAGTAAAAGAATGTATGCAGCTAAGACTATCTATGGACTGGCCGTCGACCAGTAGAAGAATGAAATGGGTTGACTACGGCTGAAGCAAGCTGTAGTGAGCAACTGAAAGCTTGTGCTGAAGTGGGTGATATTGTTACCGAATAAGAGTAATCATATGCATTATTTAAGCATTGACTGGAACAATGTAACACTATAAAGTTGCTGAAGCACTGAAAATGGGTTCTAAGCTGGCTGCCTAACAACTAAAGCAATGAATCAGGAAAGTGCAGTGCAGAGCAACAGAAAATTACAGGGTGCAAGGCTATAGTGGTGCCAGAGACTGATTGCCAGGGTCTCATTCAAAACAGTTAAAGGAGAGCCTTCCCAATCTATGTGAGTAACATTCACTTCATATTCATCATATTTCTAACTAACATGGAGAAAGACAAAGCAATAGTTTAAATCTATGTGAGTAACATTCACTTCATATTCATCATATTTGTGAATGATCCATTCATCGGTAAGTAGTACATCAAAGTTATCAACCAAGAAACTAAACAAATAAGTTTAATTTTCATTTGTTTAGTTCAAATTTAAACTAAACACACAATGGAATAAGTTGAAATTTGTTTTAAACTGACACTTACATATTTTTCCGCGGCACATGATACTATTTCTCCTGATTTTCTTTTATGTCCAGCCTTCCAAACCGTTGTTCGTGAAATATCTGCTTCTGGATTTGCTACTACCTACAAGAAAGATCAAAGTTGACAACACATAATTAATATAACATTTTATAAACTATTTACAAAAGATAATTTTAATACCATTTCATCATGCACTCTATGGTAAGGTTTCCTTCCTAGAGTATGAGTGATCGAGTTCTTTGCTCTATTTTTTGCATTTGCCTTACACTGCTCCATCTTTACATTCGTATACTCAATATCAAGGAATTTTTCCCACCACACTTTGTCTATATCCTTTGGGCATCTATCAATAGCAACACGTTTAGGAATCATAGTTTTATCAACTTTAAGAAGTTTGTTTCGTAATGTTGACTTCAATGATCTATAAAACAGTGGAAAATGTTTCTCTAATAATGGTCGAGCTATGGTAGGATCTACATCCATGTCAAATTCTTCCTATCACAAAAAAAGGAAAAAAATAAAGAAATCATGAAATTGTTAAATATATCATAATTTAAACTTGATGGTGAAATTGATGATAATAAAAATATAAATAAGACTAGTACCAAAAGTCCTTCCCATAGTTTATCCTTATAGAAGCCATCTACCGCCCTCCATTCTTTGTAGCCAATATGTATATGACAACGAATCAAAGCACCACAACGTGAACTCCATTTATCTGCATCATCCCCCTTTGCACCCTCAACGCTAACTGTTATAAAGTACTTTTTACCTTTGGAGGGGGGTTCAACAGTCTCAGTTGTACTTAAATTTGCATTTGCGCTATAATCGTTTGTCATTTTGATGAAAAATCTATATAAAAAAGACAAACAAAATACATGGATAAAAGTTAATACATTTCACAACACAACACGATTAATAAAAGAAAACCATACATTTCACAACACAACACGATTGTACGATACATCAATAAGAGTTAATACATGGATCAAAATAAGCAAAATACATGCAATATAGTTCTAATCAACAAGTTGATTTCTATTGAATACATTTCAATAATGGTTCTAAGTTTGGTTGTTCTTTCAAAATAGATTGATACGTGGTTGGTATTTCATAATCATCTATGTTATCCATCATGCGTTTAGGAGAGCGTCGAACAATGGACCAATCGGAATTTTGTGTGTTCTTTATGTAAAATACTTGACTTGCTTCGGACGCGAGAATAGCAGGTTCATCATATTCTCCATCGGTATTCTTGAGCTTCATTAAGTTTACCATCAACAAATTTGTATCAGGGCAAACCTTACAACCATTTGTCTTATCTCCAACATTCACCCAGTCGCAATAGAATACCACATGTTGAAAATCATAGTAATCAACTTCCATGATCTCTCTAATAATACCATACCAAGTAGTATTATCATCCGTAGGATTTAGATCTTTTGAACTTGCAACAAATGTAGTGATCGCATCCATGCAGACACCACTATCTTGTGTTGAAATGGTGTCGTCATAATGCCGAGGAGAGAACGTATAGCCATTCACTCTATACTTAAGATAAGTTCTGACATCCCACTTTGGACCACTGACATACAACCATAATATTGTGTTCATGCATTTTTTTTCCACAAGCTGTTAAAATTAACAAAATTAATAGAATAAGATTAGATAAAAAGAAACACATTACTTTCAGATAAATATAGCATACCTTCTTGTGTAGCCAATCAACAAATTCAGATTGAACTATTACTTCTGCTTTTGTGATTGGTTTCCTTTTACCACGAAGATCGTCTTCTAAAGATAAGCGGTATGCGCTACAGATTGAATATCATGGTAAATAAAAATATATATATTATTTATATATTGTGCTACAAGTATTTGAAAAAAAGGTGAAAATAGATAACCTATAGTATTCATCTCGTTCTGGTATATCAATTCTAAATAGTAACCATCGTCGAATCTGTGATCGTTGCACTCTAGATAATTTTAACGGTTTACCTTCAACGATGGAACGCTCATATATATCATCACCATTCTCATCTAAAAAGGATGCCTGTTTAGAGCTATGATTTCCATCACGTGGGTTTGGCATATATTCCATTGCGTATCGAACTGATTCTGAAACAAGGTATGCTTCAGAAATTGATCCTTCAATATACCTTTTATTACTAGGTATGTTTTTACAATCCTTCATAGCCCTAGGACAAAAAAATTAATATGCATATTTACAGTTAGTTACTTCAAAGTAGTTAGGTAAAATAATTCGAATGCAAAAACAATATTTACCTTTCAAATGGATACATCCATATATAATTTGATGGTCCACAGAGTAGAGCTTGATTTGCTAAATGTACCATCAAATGGATACTTATATCAAAAAAGTGCATTGGAAGATAGTGTGCCAACACACATAATGCTTCAACAATCATATCTTTGGCCGCTTGTACATGTTCTCGAACTAGAACTTTCGAACATATTATGTTGAAGTACAAGCTTATTTGTAGAAGTGCTCGTCTTAACTCGCAACACTTTGGATATGCATGTTGAACCATGATAGGGAGCAAATATTGAATAATAATATGATAATCATATGTCTTCTTAATTTTCAAACTAGGTGGTTGAAGACCTATAAGACCATGTAACTTTGTTGCAAGACATGATGGAAGTTTTGCATCTTTAAGGACTTGACAACATTGTAGCTTGTGAATCTTATCCCATGCATATTTAGAAGATTGTTTTCCTTTATCAAACATAAAGTTGATGAGATGTTCAGCAACATTTCTCTCAGTATGCATAACATCAATAGTATGACGAACTTTATGACTGCTCCAATAATCCAAGTCAAACAAAATTGACTTCTTGTACCATGCCGGTCTTTCTTCATCATCAACAAGACAATCTACATTATCATAAGCTTCAGCAATCATTCTCTTTCTGCTTTGTGGTAGTTTTCCATGAATATATTTGATACGATCAAGCTTTTCTAAAAGAGACGAGCCCCTTAGCCGAGTCGGAGGCTCTTTATATTCAATATCCTTATACCATCCGTGTTTTAATGCTCTATATGGATGATCATCCTTCAAAAACCTTCTATATTTTGGATAGACGATCTTGTTGTCGATGTGCTCTGATTCCGTCTCGATAGCACAGACAGGACACACTTTATAACCGTGAGTCACACAACCAGATAAGTTACCAAATGCTGGTAAATCATGAATTCTCCATAATAATATTGCTTTCATAGTGAAAATTTCTTGTTTATCCGCATCAAAAACATACACTCCTTCATCCCAAAGATGTTTTAAATCATATATAAGAGGTTCCAAGTATGCATCAATGTACTGACTTGGTGCTCTTGGTCCAGGAATTAAAAGAGTCAACATTTGAAATTGTGATTTCATACACAACGAAGGGGGTAGGTTATAAGGTATCATATAAACAGGCCAACAACTATAACTATTAGAGAGAACGTCATTTGGGTTAAACCCATCGGTAGCAATACCAAGCCACACATTGCGTCCTTCATTAGCAAATTCTGGCCATCGACTTTTGATTGATCTCCATTTAGCTGAATCCATAGGATGTCGCATGGAATTCCAAGAGGGTGTGGCTTTCTTGTGCCATTGCATTTTACGAGCTATCCATGGTATAGTGTATAACCTACTTAATCTCGGAATTATAGGAAAGTATCTTAAAACTTTTCTTGGTTCTTTCGTTAATTTGACATCCCCTAACACTGTTTTTTTAGTTTTATACCTTGGTGTATGGCACTGAGGACATTCTTTCGCATCAACATTTTCTTTCCAAAATAATATGCAATCATTTTCACAAGCATGTATGCACTTCACCTCCATTCCCAGATCCTTTAATATTTTCTTCATTGTGGGATACTTGTCAGGTAAATTATTTTCCTTTGGAAGCCAACGTTTTAATCGCTTCAACAACTCAGTCATACTGTTTCCTGACCAATTAAATTCTTTTTTAAGGTTATGAAGCTCAACAATTACGCCTAATGTTGTAAGCCCATCTTCACAAGAAGAATAAAGTTTTTCGTTTGCTTTGTTTGTAGATTTTTTGTGCTTTTCTCCGTGGTACGAATGAGAATTGTCTATATTTATCTCTTGAACATCCTCTTCACGACTACTTTGGGGCATATTATGCACTCCAAAAGCATCGTCTATGAGATTTCTAAGAGCTCCTTCTACACAATGGTCGGTTTGAATTTGATCTTGGATATGAGAATCTGGAATAATATTTGGCGTATGATTCACCCCCGTGTTATTCTTGTTCATCTCTCCATGGAAAAACCATCTATTATATGTTTTAATCATACCATGAATGATTAAATGTTTCTCAACGCTTTCCAATGAGAGCTTTTTAGAGTTCTTGCACTTGATACAAGGGCAAGTGCATATTTCGACATCGGGGGATGAGTGATTCTTCACGAAACTAATGAAGTCTCGAACGCCTTGATTATATTCTTCAGTATTTCTGTATGGACTTTTAATCCACTCTCTTGAACTTGAGTTAGACATAAATTTCAAGTTTTACCTTTTGAACCTGTTAGACAAAAATATAGTGTTCATTTCATTTTAAAGTTCCATTACAATAACTTTGAAGGTCGGTCATCCTACTTCCCATTACAAACACAATAACGTAATCACATTTTATAAACCATTTCGGGTTAAACGATTCAACAAAATTTCGGCAGCACTTCCCTTTATTCCCTGTATCGTACATAAATACGTGTACACAGGGAACAAAAAGGAAGTGCCATCGAAATTTTGTGAACCATTCAACCTGAAATGATTTATAAAATATGATTATTTTATTGTGTTTGTAACTTGTCCAATACTGGGACAAATCCAACAAATATTATATCAGATGAATATAGATGTTCGTTCTATGAAAAAACGAATATCCATATAACGATCTTATACAACACTTGTCAGACGGGGCCAAAAAAATCTCTAAGGATTTAGAATAATCAGTCATGCAAGAATAATTTAGAACATATATATAAGTTCGTTTTATTACCAACATAAAGTTTTGTTTACTGTGCAGCATGTAATGTTGTACTAGGGTATAGGTTCAATGCATTATGTCATTCTCGTGAAACAGTTTTCCAAGTCATGAACATAAGTTATAGTGGATAGGAGGGGCAGAACTAGAACGCATTTTGATATCTTTTCAATCTTCACAAACATAATGCTAAGATAATATATAATAGCTAAAATTTCTACGTTAAGTTTGTACGACTATATATCCCAATTTACAGGTTTTACATCAGAACAAAATAAACTAATATGCTAATGGATGTAGGTTCAGGGCTTAGGAACCATCTTCTGTGAACATAAATTTTGGGAAGGAAGTGTAGATTGTACGATGGTGTTTTTCTAGATCCTAACATAATTGTCTTGTGCATAAGATTAGGCACTCAAGGTTGTCTTAAATTTATATCAAGTGAAACATAGGAGTGACTGAATGAAAATAGGATAAGAGCAAAATACATGTGATAAAACTATTTCTAGTACTAACATATAGTAAACGTAGCTGTCAGTGACTGAATGAAAATATGTAACTGAATTAGTTTATTAATTAAACTAAACTTAGCAATATGACACTACAAGAGGATATGTATACGGGACAATGCCTTCACCTCTACTTCAACTTTTTTTTAGAAAAAACAACTTGCAAATTTCAAAAGAAACCATAAACCTGACCTGTAAGCAACATATACCATTTCAAAGACTATATTACCGAAGCCAACAAAATTTGGCCAAAACGAAATAACACTGCAATCATCAAAGGTTTAACAGACAATAAATCCCACAATAAAAAACAAAGTCTCGGCTTCCACGCTAAAGGCCATTTATTTTAAAAAACAACGATAATAAAAGTAGCATAGATTGGTTTTTCTGGCTTTGCTGCTTCCCAATGAACCAAAAGAACAGCAACAAACAAAGACCGATACACCTCAAACCACTTTACCTCCCTTCACATTCTTCTCGTCAACTTCATACTCATCGAAGCTATGGAGAATAGACCTTGGGGAATGACCACTCCCTTCATCAACAACAGTAAAACTCTGATAGACCAAGATAGCATCACCTGGCAAAACCTGCTCCACATTCTCCACACATTTGTACCCATCGACTACAAGATTATCATTCCATGACCCAATATTATCTTCCAATTTGTTAGCAAGATAGAAGGAAATATTTCTATCTTTAGCAAGTTTAGCAAGTTTAACGTACAGTGTAATGCTAAGCATGCGCTTCCTAGAAGAGATTGTGCTTAGCTATATGTCTATTCTAAATCTTCGTACAGGCATTCATGTAGAATTTTTGATATAACCTGGTCCTTCATTGATGCAATTTGCGACAAAATAATTACCATGGTACTGATGACAATCAGGGACCAAGACCATGTCTAGCAACTTACGGTAATTTTAATTTATGTAAATTTACTTCTCATTGCTATAAAAACCAATATAAATACAAAAAAGTAGTTCTCGAATTCTTGTTCAAAGAAGCAAGTTAAAACTGAAAACGGATTGAATAAGTGGGTTCTAAACATACTCGAATAATTAAAGGTATTAAGCCTTGGGGTCATCAAGGTTTTACCCAGTAGTATCCATTTAACCTTTACATATATGATAAATAAATTTCTCAAAAATTTCTTTCCTAAAAAGCTTTAAAAATAAGAGTTTAAATGTTTATTTAACCTGCAAGAGTACCTATATGTAGCACTTGTTTCTTCAATTTTTTGAACTGGGTTTCACTTAAATAGTCGAAAACTAGTATTGTTACTGTTGAGAATCTCAACTTGAGATGTCTATGTTTAAGCAAATAATCCATCTAGAGATAATAATAACTAACTAGTAAAGATACAAGACAGCCAAATGAGCAAATTTCTACGTATACGATATTAAAGCTTTTGCTCATGCATGACGCTTTAACTCAGGAGTTCTTATTGCTAACTAGTAAAGATAACAACTCTCAATATGAAAACGACAAATTTCCCTGTTATCAAATCAATTCAGAACCCTCTTTTTTTTTACAGAAGAAAAATGATTTCCCTCTGAAGACAATAAGAGGAGCACATCCACTATAATTTACACATGAGCATCATCAATTAGACAAAGAAACATAAATGCCAGCTGCTGCAATGATAGTAGAGCCATAAACTATACAACTTGTTATTTAAGTAGCTTTCTCAAACATGAGATGCAGGTAGTATGCTACAATAACAGGACTCTTGAATTGGTAGAAAATAAATGGGTTTAAGAAGGTAGATTTCAATATAAAATAATCACATATTAGGATAATCCCCACAAAACTTATACCCCAAATTACAAAATTGACAGCACGAAACCCTAAAGAAACTTCTACTAAAAGCAAATATAACTAGTTTTCCAGCAAAAATCAAATTGATGGAATTTAAAATTCAGAAAAACACGCATACACATTATTTTAAGGCAGCTATCCAGCTCTGTCAAAGAAAGTGGGAAACAAAATAAAATCGAAATAGATCAAACATAATAGCATAAACCCTAGAATCAGAGTTTTATACAAGTTAAATCAACCTGAACAAAATATCAAAGGGAAAAGCAACGTTCATCCATTCAGGAATATAAACTAAAAAGGATGATAAAAAATGAAAGAGCGAATACGTTAAAATCTAACCTTTAAATCAATCGAGATAGCCTAGTCTTATGGTTTTCTTTACAGCCAGAAAGTGATTGCTTCAAGATAATTGCTTAGCTTCGTCAATAAACATCCGCGAGTATGGAGTTAGCGATGGTGATTGCGAAATATAAGTTTAGATGTGTTAAAAGAAAGAGAGGGCAGAGGAAGCGCCTAAAGTCGAAGTCTGCTTGAAGTCGAAGTCGAGAGCGAGTGCTTGCCTGCCTGAAGTTGAAGTCGAAAATATGGAGGGGAGATCGAAATTTCGGAGGAGAGGGAAGAGCGAAAAATCGGAAATGACTGAATTTGGGAAGCGTGGTTAGGGCATGCGTAAGTTAGTTACTCATTTACTGTTTTGCCCTAGCACATGCTAATTAATTTCAATTCAACCTGGGCTTCTAACGCCAACAAGCGTTGGGGTATTTAAAATTGTAAATGTTTACTTTTAGTCACACATTTGCTGAATTGTGACGCTTTCTAGTGAGACTAAAATGCAACACATATAAGCGTTAGCAAATGAAAAAAGAAAGTGTTGCCAAATGACTGTTTTGGTGTAGTGGATTATCTTGTCTCTTTGCATCGCCTTTGCGATCATGTAATGGCACTCGGACCATTCAGTTATTATTTTATATCCATGTAGGTGAAAATGTCCATAATACACACACACATATACATATATATACATATACATGCATACACACACACATACATATACACAGGCCCGGCCCTTTACCAAAGCGGGAGAAGCCACCGCTTAGGGCCCAAAAAAAACTAGGGCACCAATTTATCAACTTGTACGCAATACATTATAAAAAAAACTAAATGGCGATTCATGAATCACGAACTGGATGCATTAGGCGATCTCCATCTAAGCAGTGACTACGGCTCTCCATCTGGGCGGCGACTGCGGACTACGAGCAGTGACTCTCCTCCAGCCTCCAGGCAGTTGGCGACAGGTACTACTTAAAACTGAATTTGGATTTTTCATTATTGTATGTTTTAAACAATTTAATTTTGATCATTTGATTTTGATAATTCGTCATTCTCGTTCGTTCATGTCAGTGATTCAGTGTAAATTCAATTTTGATATTGAATAGAATCACTGATTTTAGCTTTGTAAAATGAACAGCATGTCAACATCAATTAATTCAATGCTGTTCATGTCAGTTGAGTATGAATATCTTCAATTTTACAAATCACCGATATACTGATTTAATTGAAGTTATTCATGTTGTATTGTGATTTACTTATTCAGTGAACCATTGATTTGTAAAATGAACAGCAACATCTATGTTCTATAGACTACAATGCAAATTCAATTTTGATAATTTCATCTTATATTTTAATTTTAGGTTAGTTAGTTGTATGTTATTTTAAGGATTGATTTGTAAATTTGTATAATAATTAATAAGGACTAAATCAAAATTAATATATTCAAATTGATATGTGGCATAATTGATAATTATGTAATAACTTGTAATAGTTAATGAATTTTCTAGTATTAATTTTGTTGTATAACTTGAATTATTGTTACGAATGAAGTTATTTCTTTTTTCCTATTCTCGTTATTTATAAATAGTATAAATTACTTTGATGATTTAATTAAAGATAATAACAATATTTTCTGTTTAAGGGCCTTATTTTTGCTTTTGGCTTTAGGTACCATAACTCTTAGGACCGGCCCTGCATATACATATGTATGTATGTATGAAAAATTTATTAGGATACAAGATGTTGATATAATGGATATCCATTGGATTATCCTCTAATTTCAAACTCAAACGTAAACGCAAATGGATCCAACAGTTAGGATCTATTGTTTCACATTTTGTGTTATTTGATTGGATTTATAAAAAAAATTGAAAGCAAAGTCACAAATTATAAAGGTATAAATTTTAGCAAATTAATTAGAAAAATGGTACTAAATATAAGTTTGAGAAAAAATTTCATATTCAAATTAGAGATCAATCAAAGTGATATTATTTCGATGTGGAAACTAGGATCCACCCTTATTTTCATACTTAATACTTGAAAAACCTTCTTAAAAAATGTTTCATCAAACATCGCTGTCAATATTTTCAGCCAAAATGTGCACTGTAGACTGCAAATATTTGCGGTGTAGATTGTAAATATTTACAGTTCTGAATGTACATTTTTGTAAAATAAATATGTGGAGAAATAGGAATTAAATTCTCATAATATTTCATCATAGGTTGTAAATAGAAAATAAATAAAAGGCTGTGGAGAAACAAGAATGATAACATCAGAATATTTCATCATAGGCTATAAACAGAAAACAAACAAAATGTTAGCATCCATTAACAACTATCAACTATACTTCGTACTTAATATATAATTAGGGTGTAATTAGACAATTATAATTTAGAAAATAAGCAATGGCTAGTAGAATTATAATTTAAGAAATAAGCAATGGTTAATAGAATTAGGCTATATATAATCATGTATAGAGAGCATGTGGAATCAGAAATTAGCAATAGAGCTAATATACATCATATTCAATCTTTTTCTCAAAAAATCAAAAATTATATATGGTATCAGAGGAGATCAGATCCTGACTCAAAAGTTTTACAACAATATCAAAAGCTGTAGATAACAAAGAACTACATCAGTTCAACATGTCTCAATCCAACAACACTAAACTCACAAATATTATACTCAATGGCAATAGAAATTACATTCCCTAATCCAGATCAGTAATACTTGGTCTTGGTGACAAATGAAAATTAAGCTTTGTCACTGGAAAGGGGAAAATCTCAAAGCGGCAAAGCCAACTGAGCCAACTCCCGAAGAAAAAGCAAAAATAGAAGAATGGAAGCCAACCGACCAATTAATCATGTCATGACTACTTAGCACAATGGAACTCCAAATTTCAAATGTATTCATGTACTCCAACACATTGCAGGAGGTTTGGAACAAGGGCAGGAGAAGGTATAGTCAACAAAAAAAATTTGCTCATACCTTTAGCCTTAAACAAGTGCTTGCCCAAATTAAACATAGTACCCAAACTAATAATGAACTAGTGACCGAAATTATGTCAAAATGGGAAGAGCTCAATGTCTATTTTCCACCAACAATAGACCCAATTGAAATCCCAAAAAGATCTGAACAAGACTTAATTTTTACCTACTTGGGGTCTCTCAATCCAAGCTATGAATTGATCAGGTCTCAAGTCTTGGCATCGACCGAGATGCCAAGTTTTGATGATGTAGTGGCAAGAATTGAGCAAGAGTAACCTTGATGAGCACTCATGAACCCTCGGCAGTTGAAAAATCAAGAGAACAAGGCGTTTCGGGTAAAATACACAAACCCTAGTTTTGAGGACACGACAAAAGGGAAGAGAGCTACGAGAATCAAATTGTGCGACCACTACAAGAAAGTAGCGCACAACCACGACGGTTGTTGGTTCCTCCATTCCCACCTCCGACCAGTCAAAGAGAAGGGTGTCAGAGGAAGTAAGTGGGGCGGCACAAAAAGGGAGAATAAATTCTATGTTTTTAGCAAAGTTGCGAAGGTAGAAGAGGACAGATCTGAATAGGCTTGATGGACTCAACAAAATAACAGCTCCGCTTCAGCAGGATCTTTTGTGGATCAAATAATGCAACTGAATCAAGTGCTAACTTAATTGAATAGTTTGTTACAGCAATAAAATTCAGGTTTTGTACATTCTAGTGTTATTTTTAACTCATCTAAAATCAACAACAATTTTAAAACTGCAAGTACGTGTCAAAATACAAATAGATGGTTAGCTGACTCAGGTGCTACCGATTATATGACTTGGAACAAAAATAAATTAACGAATGTTAAATAAAATAAAGACCGTCGATGTAACTGTTGCTAATAGAGATAAAGTTCAAATTCATAGTTTTGGTACAATAAAGTTTATCATAAAAGTGTGAAAGATATTTTATATTTGCCAGATTTTAATTCAAATTTATTATCAATTAGTAAAATAACCATGAACCAAATTCCAAGTTATATTCTCACCGTATAAAGTGACCTTTCAGGATTGAGATTATGGAAGAAGATTGGTGAGGGAAATCTGAAAAATGACCTCTTTTATCTTGATGAAAACATCAACATATGTCATGTGTCATTAAATTTAGTAGATCATGACAAATTGCTGCATTGGAGATTTGGTCATCCATATGATCAAATTTTGAATAAACTTTATTGTTATAAATTAGATTTCAATAAATATGGTGTTTGTATGTTTTCAAAACAAACTAGATTGTCATTTTCTTTATCTACTAATAAGTCAGAAAAATGTTTTGATTTAATTCATTTTGATGTTTGGGGTCCAGCTTTGTTGATTCTTATAATCATTTTAAATATTTTATCACATTTATTTATGATTTTTCTTGCACTACTTGGGTTTACTTTTTAAAAGGAAAAAATGAAGTTTTTTTTGTGTTTTTCAGGAATTTTACAATTTTATAGAAAATCAATATAATGCATATTTAAAAAATTTCAATCTGATAATGGGATAGAATATGTAAACAAAAATTTCATAGACTTTTTTAAATAAAAAGGAATTTTACACCAAACCACTTGTATTAATACACCTGAATAAAAAAGAAGTTACAAAAAATATCAACATTTACTTGAAGTCACCATATCCCTTCTTTTTGAAACAAACATTCTAAAATCTTACTGGTCAGATGTTGTGCTAGCTGCAACTTACTTCATAAATAGATTGCCAAGTATCATGCTTAAAAATATGAGTCCCTTAGAAAATCTTAAGAATATGAAAATAGATCTTGATCACATAAGAGTTTTTGGATGTACATGTTTCCTATATATAAAAAGACATGACAAGGTAGATAAAAACACTGTTAAAGCATATTTTTAGGATACTCATCGCAAAAAAGGGTATAAATGTTATGATCCAAAAAATCATAAACTTTATATCTCAGGAGACGTGTCATTTTTTTAAAATGAACCGTATTATCATATAAGTGAATAAGAAAATACACAAGATAAACCTATTATATTATCTCCAAATAATTTCATGTTTTCCTGAAGAAACAAATCAAGGATTGGTTGAGCATACAAATGAAGAACAAGTTGGCAAAACAAGTGCAATTCCTTCAGGGGGAGAAGAAGAGATAAACGAGTCAAGTGAAAAACTAACTCATGAAGAACCAACTCAAGAATAAAATGACGTACGAAGATCTATAAGACAAACTCGATTTTCCATCAAATTAATGGATTATTTATCCCAACAGATGATGTATTCAATACAAGATTTTATTTCATATAATATGGTATCCCCTTCATACCGAGCTTACTTGAGTAACATCACTAACCAAATGGAACCAGCCAACTTTAGTGAAGTCAATCAAAGCCCAATTTTGCGTAAGGCTATGAACGAAGAACTTCAAGCCTTAAAAAAATGGCACATGGGATATTATTAATTTACCAAAAAACAAAAAACTCATAGGTTGCAAGTGGGTATACAAAATCATATACAATAGTGATGGTATAATTGAAAGGTACAAAGCTAGGTTAGTGGCCAAGGAATTTACCCAAACTTATCGTATTGACTACCAAGAGACTTTTGCATCAGTAGCAAAAACGAACACGGTTAGAATTTTGCCATCATTAGCGACCAACTTGAGATGGGATTTTTCTCAAATGAAAGTAAAAAATGCATTCCTTCGAGGAAATTCAGAAGAGGAAGTCTATACGACTCTTCCTTTGGGCTACAAAAGTGAGTCAAACTCATTACTGGTACGTAAATTAAAAAAGGTGATCTATGGTCTAAAGCAATCTCCAAGTGCATGGTATGTCAAGCTAATCTTTTCTTTTTTAAAGATTAATTTTTTTAAAGTACTGTCGATTCCTCTATATTCATCAAACACTCATAAAATACCACTACTATTATTCCGGTTTCTGTGGATGGCATTATCATCACTGGAAATAATAATGAGGAAATTAAAAGGGTTAAACAATTTTTTAAAAATGAATTTGACATCAAAAACCCTGGAAAACATTCATATTTTCTTGGAATAGAAATAGCCAACTCAAGCAAAGGATTATTTCTATCCCAAAGAAAATATGTCCTTAATCTGTTAAAAGAGACTGGTAAATTAGGAGTTAAACTAGCCAGTGCTCCTATGGAGACGAATATTAAACTAGGAATTGAAGAAGGTACTACAATATCTAATAAAGGACCGTATCAAAGGATGGTAGAAAAATTAATTTACCTTACAGTAACTAGACCTGACATTGCCTTTGTAGTTAGTGTCATAAGTCAATTTATGCATGCTCCATGTACTAGACACTAAAGTGTGGTTGATAGGATATTGAGATACCTTAATGATACTCCAGATCAGGGAATTTGGATGAAGAAAAATAATTCTAACAATGTGGATGGTTTTTTTGATGCAGATTAGATCGAAAATTGCGATAGAAAATCAACCTCACGGTTTTGTACATTTGAAGGTGGTAACTTGGTTACTTGGAAAAGCAAGAAGCAGAATGTTATGGTAGATCAAGTTTAGAAACAGAATATTGAGCCATGGCATCCATAGCAAGTGAGTTTATCTGGATTAAACAATTACTCAGTGATATGAAGATAGAGCACACGAGAACAATGCAAATATGATAATCAAGCTACATGACATATTACATCTAATCCAGTCTTCAACAAGAGGACAAAACATATAGAGGTAGATTGTCACTTTGTTAGAGAAAAAGTGCAATCAAAAGATATAGAAAATCCATTTGTTAAAAGAAAAGAGCAACTAGCAGATATATTCACAAAAGCACTCAACAAGGCCAGCCATCTGAACATACTCGACAAGTTAGGTTCTATAAATTTATTTGAACCACACTTGAGGGGGAGTGTGGAGAAATAGGAATTATAGCCTTGGAATATTTATAATAGATTGTAAACAGGAAACAAATAAAAGGCTGTTGAGAAATAGGAATGATGGCATCAGAATATTTATCATAGGCTGTAAACGTAAAACAAATAAAAGGCTATGGAGAAATAGGAATGATAGCCTCAAAATATTCATCATAGGCTGTAAACAGGAAACAAATAAAAGGTTAGCATCCATTATACACCAATCGGCTATACTTGGTACTTAGTTTATAATTAGGGTGTAATTATGCCATTGTAATTTAGGAAATAAGCAACGGCTCGTAGAATTAGGCTATGTATAATCATATACAGAGAGCTAGTATAATGAAAAATTAGCAATAAAGCTAATTATTCATCATATTTAACCTTCTCCTCAAAAATTCAATACTAAAAAATTCAATATGGTATCAGAGTGGGCAGATCCTGACTCAAAAGTTCCACAACAATATCAAAAGCTGCGGCTAATAAAGAACTGCAATCAGTTCAATGTGTCTTCATCCGACAACACTAAACTCATAAATATCATAGTCAATGGCAAATAAAAATTACATTCTCTGGTCCAGATCAGTAATAACTGGTCTTTGTGGCAAAGAGAAATTAAGCTTTGTCATTGGAAAAAGGGAAAAATCCAAAGCAGTAAAGCCAACTAAACCAACTTCCGAAGAGAAAGCAAAAATAGAAGAATGGAAGACAACCGACCAATTAATCATGTCATGGCCACTCAGCACAATGGAACCCCAAATTTCAAACGTACTTATGTCATGGCTACTCAGTACGGTGTAGATGCAAATATTTGCAATGTAGACTTCAAATATGTGCAGCGTAGAATGCACATTTTCGTTGAAAATAATGGCAGAAATTTTTCATGAAATCTATTTTAGACAAAGGGAAAAGCGAATTTCGAAACTTACAAAGAGTGTTTAAAAAACCATACCTATTTAGAATATATAATAAAAAATGCAAAAATATAATAGGACTTAAAAAAGTCCTTAATTAGTATTTTTACTTAAGAAAGTTTAGATTTTATTAAACATATATAATGAGTTTTTCTACAATTAAATGAAGGTGTTTTAATTCAAGAAAACGAGGTTTAGAAATTGTTATTATTATTCCTAGAGGACAGCAAAGAAAAACAATTTCTTCAAAATTTTAACTGAAGTGGTTGAGGAGAGGCTACAAGGCTATTCTAAGGCAATGTGATTATATGTTATGATTACACATTTCTCACATAAATCATGGTACTACACAAAATATCAATCATTTATTTGATAAGACTCTATTATACATGCATCAATTCACTAAAATCGTTCTTTCTTTTGTTATCCAAGAAAATTTGAATTCAATTTTGTCCATTTAAATTTCGTTCACTTGATTGATTCAAAACTGTCAATCTAAAATGATTTTTTTTAATAAACTAATTTCAAGGTTAAAGAGTTCAAATATCATAGTATGGACTTGTGCATCATAATATAACCAAGTTAATGATCAAAGTAAAAGAAACACTGTTATAATTGTGAACTAGAGTCTAAGTTGTAAGCAATATGTTTTCTTTTTTCTTTTTCTCTTTTCTTACACCCTTATTATACTATTTTACGTTGTAATAGTATGTCATTTTGAATGTTATGCTACCTTTCATGAAAAAATAGCGTTTTAAATCTGCTACATATTAATCTTAGTTTTTCGAGGTGAAAAACTTGTGTTCTTAAAAGATTATTATATAGAAAAAGTGTTGAAACAAAAATTAAACAAATGAGATGGAATACTTACTATATGTATTCACATTTTCGTTCCTACCTTGTCATTTTAATTTTATTTAAAAGAATATATGATCGTAGGCGATACATAGAGTATGGATCTGTGATGACCCCAAATTTTAATTAACATTATTCGGAATATTTAATTGGATAAATTAAATAGAATAATATGAATAGTAGGGAGATGAGATTAATAAATCCAATGGCTGTGTCTAAAAGAATGAACTAAAATAAAAAGGCATAAATAAATTAAGAAGGAGGAATTTTTCCTAAGGGATAAACTTGGAAATGATGCTACATTTCTTAGTATATATCTCTTCCTCTACTTGAATAAATTTCCACTTTCTCATTCTTAACTCCTTATCACTACGGCTGGCCATTAAAAAGCTCCAGGAAGAGTTTAAATTGAAGAATAACCTAAGTAATTAAAGCTATAAAATTATCTCATTCTCCAATCAACTAATTATGGTGAATAATCATGTTTATCATCTCGTTTTTCGGTGTTTAGATCGGTTATGGGTTATACCCGATTCATATTTGTGATTTTGGTTAGGATATAACCGTTTAAACCTTTGTTTGGATAAGGCATAGGTGTTTTAAAATGTTAATGGGCTAATTAACACGTTTTATTCGGTTTTGGTTAAATTCTGAGTTGTTTTGATCTTCATATGCTTTGAAATTTTAATATGTTGAAGTGTATGATTTATAAAAAAATTTGTGATTTTTGGGGATTTTCCTTAGTGGTTAACTAAGGTAATTAAATTATTTAAGCCCAAGGGATAAACTAAAAATTTTCTTCCGAAATTATTTAAATTTGGAAGGAAATTGCTTTTGGAAATATTTAAGGAAGAAGTACAGTGTTTTGAGAAAATGGTTAACTTTTGTATACTTTTACTATTTGGAAGTACATGAGAAGGTTCCTCGGCCAATCAAAATTAGACAAACAAGATAAAAACATCACTTCAGTGGGCCCAGTTCTGCCTTCGACTCCAACAAGCCCGCTTTTACCCTTTTGATGAAGTCAAAAGGTACTTTTCGCCTAAGACGAAAGGTAAACAGTTACCCTCCGCCAAAGTCGAAAGGTAGACACGGGGCCGAAGGGATGGGGAGGCTACTTCTTTTGCTTTCGAATAGAAGTAAAAAAATGCTTCCGGATAAGTTGAAGGGGGATCCTTTGACTCTATCATTTTATAAAAGACTAAATTTTTTATATATATTCAAGAAGGGGTTTCGAAGGGGATCTTTGAAAGCTTAAACCTTCAAGAGTACCATTTTAAAATGTTTTCTGAAAAGGTGTTTTAATACCTTTTGGCAAGCCGAAGGTTAACCTTCCGACAAGGTCGAAAGTATACTTTTGAAGGGTTGGTTCCAACACTTCATTATCTTTGAATGATTTTGAAAAGGTTTGACTTCGAAAGGTTTTGAAGGGGTTATCTTCAATGATTGCGAAAGGATTTGATTTCGAAAGGTTTTGATTTCGAGATGTTTGATTTTGAAAGGTTTTGAAGGGGTTATCTTCAATGATTGCGAAAGGTTTTGATTTTAAAGTATTTTGATTTCGAAAGGTTTTGAAGGGGTTATCTTGAATGATTGCGAAAGGTTTTGATTTCAAAAGATTTTGATTTTGAAAGGTTTGATTTCGAAAGGTTTTGAATGGGTTATCTTTAATGATTGCAAAAGGTTTTGATTTTGGAAGGTTTGATTTCGAACGGTTTTGAAGGGGTTATCTTCAATGATGCTTTCAAAGGGAAGGTTTCCGAAGGGGCTAACTTCGGAGGGTTATTTGCTTTCGAATGGGACTTCATTCGAAGGGTTTTAAAGGGTTATTTTAGCCATTTTTCTTAAGTTAAACTTTGCTAAGTCGAAGGGGCTACTTCGTAGGGTTATAGCATAAAATACTTATCTTTGTTTGAATATATAAGGGGGATCTATATTTATATTGAATGTTATAAAACCTTGGGGACACCGGGGTGGGTTTAATGTTTTCGATACATAGTTTGGGGTTACAAACAGAAATATGCTTTCAAAATTATACATCGGGGCTATCAATGTGTTTTTATTTAATTTAACCTAATTGGGGCTACCAATAGGAATAGGTTAAACAGGTGGAATACCTGGGTAAAAATATATAATCATGGGGATCGTGAGTTTTTATAAATAATCATGAGGATCATGATATTTTTGGCACCCAAGGGTTTATAGTCATCCTAGGAAAACTATGGAGTGTGCGGTGGATAGCCCACACCATCTTTTATAAAACAATGTACGATGGATAATCTGCATTTATTTTAAAGGGATTTGGGATGGACAGTCCTATTAAATCATGATGGATAGTCATTTTAAAGATTTTAGAGGGGAACTCTAATAAATTGATTTTAGATGGGAAATCTAATAAATTTCTTTTAGATGGGATATATAATAAATGGGTGGATGGAATATCCAATACATTTGATTTATGGCTTTATTTCATATTATGCTAAGACTAATCATTTTGGGTGGAGGGGCATAGTAAATGATTTGCATGTTTTATTTTGGATACTATTGAGGGGAAAACCCGTTCTGCTAAGCGGCGTGGTCTCACTAGATATCTATTTATGATAAGAGTTGATAGGGGATTATTCATACCAAACTTATTGTCTGACTCGAAGTTTGTGTTTCTCCACAAACTCTTGGGTACTCAAAATTAATTTGAGTAGTCTGAGAGTGGGAGACTTCCAGGCTTTTGGACGAATAAGCTTCCGGAGACGTGCAGGAGGCAGTATTAGCTATATAGGAGCTATTTTGTGTATTCTGCTGTGATGTACTAAGAACTGTAAAGTTCATATTTATTAGTTCTCCGATCATCATAAGGGGACATCTTCATATGTTGCTCTTATCGTATTTTGCACATGTATATGTGATTTGAACATGGTTAACGTTTGGGATTATGTAATTAAATCTTAAATTGAAATTCATAAGAAATGAGAAATTCTGTTTTGTTGAAGTTTAAAATTTTTCATATTCTTGTGTTTCTGTGTTGCCAATAGTTTCAAGATTCTGATTTCTGTCACTCAAAAATAACACCTATGGATAACTGCAGCATCCATAATAGTTAGATTTGAGCCTCCGAAAGCGGGATTTACAGGATCGCTTGTGATCCAAGCACATGGATTATTTTTGGAGCCTGAAGTTTGGAATGCTTTTATTGGCCTTGAATCGACGTTGTTTGTGTATCCTCATTGCATGTTGCTCTGTTTCGGTGACGATCTACTAGCTGGTTGTACTAAGCTTCCGATTGGACTGAACGGACTATGGTCTCTTGGTTTAATCACATTCAATCGATGGTTTAGTAATATGAGTTCTGAGCCATTCTGATTTCATCATCTTATTCCGCCTTCTATTGGATCCTGTTGGGTTAAAAACCCGGATAACATTTTCCCGCTAGAATACGTCTTCGTTGGAGACAGGGTGTGCTCTAGAAGTTATCGCCTTTAAAATCTGCTCATCAAATTCCAAGTAACCGCATTAGAGTTTTTCGGATACGTAGTAGGTCCACTGCCGATTGCTTAGTTTTGGTCTCTTCTGCTACAACTTTTCATAACATATCAAACTTCTTTTCATAGTCTCTCGGAATTCCATAAAGCGGTAGGAGCATGTCACGGTGCAAATTTGGAGTCGGCAGTGGGCGATTCCATGGATCGCTGGCGATCCATAACTGATGGATCGCTAGCAACCCGAGTACTTAGGAATTTTTCGCCCTTTTTTAGTTTTCATTTGGCCTATATAAGCCTACTCGAGCCGACCTGTTCACTTATTCGAGCTGAGCCAGTTCATTTCCTTCATGCGACCCGAGTACTTTGTATTCGTGCGATCCAACCCTAGGCGATTCGATCCTTCTTAGTGCCTCGATCCATCCCTTTACATCGGTCTAGCCTCGTCACCTGCCGTGATTCCTTTCAGTGATTTTCCATGACTTTTCCCAGTGATTCTCATATCATTCCTCACCGAAACCCTAACATGTCATTGCCTTAAGTTGTTGTCGCTCCGTCCCTTAGCTCTCCACTGATCCATCCATAGCTCGCTGATTCTAAGTCTTCGATCATTCCCGTGTTTTAGAGTTCAATCTGAGGTTGGTTTACTAATCCTAGTATTTGTTTGACGGGTTGATTGTGAGTTTTTATTTGCGATGTTCATCATGAGAAGTTTGAGCTGATTGCGGTCTAATGGAGGAAGATAGTAAATTAAGTCTTGAGTTTCTCCCGTAACGACATTCGGGCCTTGGCTCAATGCTTGATACATTTTGCTATCTTCGTCCATTAGGCCAGAATTGACATGTGCCAAGTTCTGTAGCTGTTATTGCACGACACATCGCTAATCGGCCCCGGTTCTTCCAGAAAATGTGGACTTATCTTGCTTGCTTGTTGCACGCTCGATGTCCCTGTAGTGAGAAGAGTTTTCCGTGTCGCTATGAACAACAGATCCGTTATCGATCGTTGATCGATAATAGGTAAGTGTACAGGAAGTAAAAACAAGTGGGAACGATGTGGGAAACTCTTTCCTTTTCCTCTGCGATCGAACTATCTACACGGGATATAGTGTTTGTAGTGTTTCGGATACCGAGCTCACCCCCTATAGACAACACACTGCACGTGCCTCGGTACACACTTGAAGACCGTTGCGTGCGCGCTAATCAATATCTCTCCGGAATTCAAGTGTTGTAGGGGGAAATTATTAAATAAGAATAAAATCACCTGACCGTTTTGGATGCGAGTTCCATTGTTTTAGAATGAAGCACCCATCTTCGCACTACAAATTGAGTGGAGGAATTCCGGCGCTTTCAGCAGCCGAGTTGTTATCCATCGCTCTTTCTCCTACCACTTCACGGGTAGAATATGGTCAATTGGTCCTGGTTGGCCGGTCTTGGATCGAACGCCTCCCAACTTTAGAGTTCTACTCAACCTGTTAGAGAGAGCTTCTTCGGTGGTCTCCTCTAAAGTTCTGCACAATATCTGTGTGCAGCATGGTATACCAGAAGAGGACATACGTCTACCAGAGAATGAGTTTGCTCACATGCCTCCTCTAGGATATATTGCTTGCCATCGATATATGTGCCTGAATGGAGCCGTGCCTCCTTTTAACAATTTTCTATGCGAGACTCTTTCCAACTTAGGCATTGCCTCGTTCCAAATTTGTCCCAACGGCTATGCTATCTTGACTTGCTTGCATGTTCTCTTCATGCGGACGTTCAACCGCGCTCCAAACTTTGACGAGTTATGGTGTTTTCTATTGTTCAAAAGGAGGGATGAATATCCATCCTTGATCATAATTGAAGCTTAGAGGAACCGGAAAATCATTTTGTGTCTACAAAGCAACTTGTCCTAGTTTAAAACGCAATATTTCTTCGTTAGATGCCCCGAATGGTTTAACCGTCTTTGGACGACAGGGGGTAAGTTCCTTTCCATACTTATCAAGTTCCGACGCGTTGCTATGGAGTTTCTAACAAACTGTATACTTCTTGCAGTTATCCGAAGGCCAAATAGGGACATGTCTCTTGATGAAGTTTTTCAGACCCTAAAGGCCATTAATGTTGAAGAAAGGTCCGTCAAAGTCTTGCTGACCGATGAAAACTTGCGCCGATACGGATTATTGCATCCGGGGAGATCCACTGTTCAAGTTGAAGTCCCCTCCCCTGCTCGGTCTAGGGTTCGCACACGATTCACTTCTTCTCGCGGCTCCGAAGAAGGCGTTTCTCAAGAGAGAGAGGGCTTGTCCGAAGAGTTAATCAAAGAGGCCCGTGAAGGAAGAGATGTTGCTGCGGTCGGAGTTAGCGGCTCGGTCAGAATGACTCCAATCTCGGAAGAGGAAGAAGAAGGGTTCCAACAGAGGGAAGGCAAGGCCGCAATGGGCTTAGATAAAGAGGAGGGGGAACTTGAGAGTAGTAGCGATGAGTCCACTTCCAGTGATGACTTCTACACAGAATTTGATGATGGGGATTAGGAATCATGCGATGAGACTCTGGGCATGAGTCCCGTCCTTCTGAGCTCCCCTCCTCCAGATGCGAGCAATAAAGACAATGCCCTAGAGAATAGAGAGGGTCAGGATTCCCTGGGTAAAGGTGTCGACGTAGAGTTCGGAGATTTGAGCGACGTCTACGTCGATTTTGGTGCGCTTATGGGGGAATATTTTAAGTTTGAGGAGGTCCCCCCCGTTCGGGCAGTACTGCGCCCGAAGTTAGTCCAATTTTTCCCACGACGGCTGCCCGATCCGGTTGGTGATGACGCTTTAGGCCTTTCCTCGAAATACACTACACACCTCATTAGGATTATACTCATTTTTTCACTTTCTTTCCATGCCTATTTTCTGTTTCTAAATTTTTTTTATTTATGCTTTGCGCCAGGTATGACGAGAGGACGTGGCCTCTATAATGACTTCGAAGAACTCACTGACTCCCAACGCTGGTCTAAGCATCCTTCCGGCCGTTATCAGCCTCGAGAAACGGAGGAAGAGTACAGAAGGAGGAAGGAACAAGAGATCGAAACCCATCGCCAAGACGAAAGAGATCAGAGCCGATCATACAAAGGCGTGTATGAGAAAAGGAGATCTTTTGATGAAAGGGAGGAGCCATCGAAGAGATCAAAATTCGACCACCGTTCTTCGGAACAACAGGTTTCCGCTCCGATGCGCTCCTCAACGGGTCAAGAAATCCCCATCACTTCTGCTCCTGCTCTGCCTTCAACTTGCATCCCACCGCCTTTAGTCATGCTTGCTCCTAGTGCTTCGCGTCTCCATCTAATGCCTGCCTACATTCTTCCTTCGGGCCCTCCTAAGCGTGAGGCAGCGCTTCCCGGATGGTTCTTGAGTGGAGTTAAGTTTGACCGTGATCTACACCCGGTTTGCAAAGATTTGTGTATGACACACCTTCAAGTTATTCAACGCGATTTAGACCAAGCTGAAGGGTGGGAAAAATTGTGTAAGTAGCTGGCGAACACCAATCGCAATAACTACCGGGAAATCCTTCCTTTCAAGTCAGAGAAGGATGATTTTGAAAAAGTGCTGTCAGAACGTGACGCCAAAATTAAACTTCTAGAGGAGAGGAGGAGAAAGCAGCGATGTTGCAAGAGAACAAGAGGAGTGCCGACTTGCTAAAAGAGGTGAAAGAGGCCGATGCCCGAATTGAGATTGTCTATAGAGACGAGATAAAAAAGGCTCATGCCAAGGAGGTGAAATTGAAGGGAGAAGTGGCTACTTGCAATACAACGATTGAAGCCTAGAAGAAGGCTATCTATGATTATGACCTTATCGTCGAGGGGCACAATAAGACTATGTTTGATCAGGCCATGACGATCGCCCAACTGCAGGACCAAGTTGCGCAGCTTAGCGCTGACAAGTCTCATGTTGAGGTCGAAAAGGCATCTGTTACGGTGGATTATTCGGAGCTCCAAAATGCTTTCGAAAGGAAGATGGAATATATGGACGAGACCATCCTGAATTTCAACGTCAACTCTCTACTTCATCAGGGAAGCCTTGGTTACTTCGGCCCGAAATTCCTACGCACTCTTGCTTTGGTATGGGAAGAAGTTTTATCCCGCTTTTCTGATAGCGGCGACGTCTACACGGAGCAGGAGTTGGAGGATGATTACCTTAATGAAGAGTCGAAGAAGGCGTTGCTCGAGGGCTGGGAAATTCTATGAGTTGAAAGAGAGAGAGAAGCCACCGATGCTGCCATGACAACTGCCGCCGAAGTGCTCACCAAGCCTTTTATTTCTGGCGTCGGCGAATCATCAAACCAGCCCCATGGCTCACCAACAAGCTTAGGGCTTGAGACTTTTCCCAAAGTAGTGGAACCGACAAAAGAATGTGAAGGCGCTGAGTATGAAGTCGACATTCTTGACCATTCCTCGGGTGCAGGTAATGTTCTTGTTTCCTTCGAGTTTGGGAGCTTCCAACTTACACCGCAAGAGCAGGAAGAATTTAATGCTTTTATTTTTGATCTTATAGGTCCATCTACCTATCCTGTTGACGTACCAGCTGCCTCGGCGCCCGGACCCGCTGCATTTCCAAATCCTCCGTACTCGTTTCTGTTATTGTTCCAGTTTCTACATCTGTGTCTGGCTCGCAGCCGGGGTTGGATTCCGAATAAATAGCCGCGCTCCATGGATGACCCTTCTATGTCTTTGGAAGGCGACGTAACAGCGGTAGAGGCTAAGGAGCAGGAAGTTCAAATGGAGCAGCCTCTTAAGACTCAATCTGAATTGGTCGCTATCAAGAAGGAGAAGGTTGAAGCAATCAAAGCCTCGAAGATCTCTCGCAAATCACAGAAGCACAAAGAAAAGGGAGAATCATTTGAGAAGGCTGCAGAGCAAGAGGAGGACGTTGCCACCGAGGAGTTTGTTGATATTACCGGCAGCGACACCACTCCCGAAACACGGTAGAAACTGCAAACAAAGGGCAGAAAGGGGAGCGGTGGAAGGAAGCACTGAGGAGCTGGTGTGGAGACCGATCTGATTTTAGTTCTTTGTGAGTCATTTTGTTCAAGTGCAGAGTGTGCACTTAGTGTTTTTGTCATGGAGTCTGTATTTTCTCTTTGTTGGTCGGTGTTGTAGGTATGACCCCCACGTTTTGACCCTGTGTAAAGAAAATTATAAGAAATACATTGATATTTTTACTGTACTCTTTTCTGTCTGTTTATATGTGTTCTGTGTTCTGTGCACTTGTGCTTGTTTTGCTTACACTTATTCAATTTTTGTGATTTCCTCCAAAAAAATTATTTTGAGCAACAATTCTTTGTTTAGAGTAACAGAACTTGTGAAATTATTGTTTTCAATTGTTTCTATTTAAGTATTTTTATTTAAGTACCAGTGTATGCCCCCCAGTTCATAGGGTTGTTTACTTCAAATGACCGGTAACTTATAGTTTAGATGATTTTCATATTAAACTTGAAATTTGGCTAAGTCACAGCTTGATTTTCCTTCTTTCAACAGTTTTGCAACTTTAGCATGTAATCCAAGTTTCTTGTGATATTCTGGTAAGTATGTAATATATGCGTGTTTTTGAGGAATACATTGCATGGGATAACTAAGGGCAGTATTATTAAATGTCGTCGGTTGAAACTTTCCTGTTGGTTTGTAGCACTCCAATTTTGTTGGAGTTGTGCCCATTTTTCCCAGTCATAAAAGAGGTTGGCGCGCTGGTTATGAGATGCGCAGTGCTCGAGATCGATATGGCCCATCGATTCGGTTCTGATGCTCCTCAGTGTTGCCTATCTTCGGGCAACGTGAGGAGTTTGCACTTTAGGAGCATGATTTTTTGGCGATGTTCCTCGGTGTTGTCTATCTTCGGGCAACGTGGGGAACTTAAGTTTTTTAAGAGTTAGTGTGCGACTTATGAAATGCGCGGTTTTGGTTCTCCTCGGTGTTGCCTATCTTCGGGCAACGTGAGGAGCGTATTTTTTGGCACAGCTTATGAAATGTGTGGGTTTTGGTGCTCCTCGGCGTTGCCTATCTTCGGGCAATGCGAAAAGCGTATGTTTTGGAGCGGCTTATGAAATGCACGGCTTTTAGTGCTCCTCTGCATTGCCTATCTTCGGGCAACGCGAGGAGCGTATGTTTTGGCATGGCTTATGGAATGCGTGGCTTTTGGTGTCCTCGACGTTGCCTATCTTCAGGCAACGCGAGGAACGTATGTTTTGGCACGGCTTATGGAATGCTCGGCTTTTTGGTGTCCTCGGCGTTGCCTATCTTCGGGCCACGCGAGGAGCGTATGTTTTGGCATGGTTATGGAATGCATGGGTTTTGGGGCTCCTTGGCGTTGCCTATCTTCGGGAAACACGAGGAGCGTATGTTTTGGCATGGCTTATGGAATGCGCGGATTTTGGTGCTCCTTGGCGTTGCCTATCTTCGGGCAACGCGAGGAGTGTATGTTTTGGCGCGGATTATGGAATGCGCGGCTTTTGGTGCTCCTCGGCCTTGCCTATCTTCGGGCAACGCGAGGAGCGTATGTTTTGGGCCTTTTGATGTTGCCGGAGCAACACTGGATTTTAGAAGGTAAAGATCGGGTTTCGCCAATCCAGCGGTTTGAGTCGATTTGCTTCCATCGACCCGACGGGTATTTATTATGAACATAGCTTTGTCGGTTCAAAAAAAGAGAATCAAATTTTATTAAGGAAATCATGGAAGATTCTTTGCCTATTTACAGTGCCCCTGACATTCCGGTATGGCTTATTCACTGAAAAATAGAGAGTACATAAAGTAGTTTTCAAATGAAGTAACAGCGGAGTGATTTGCTATTCCAGGCCCTGGGAATTCGAATTCCGTCGATGGTTGTTAGCTTGAAGGTTCTGTCTCTTAGCTTTTGATTGATGACGTATGGTCCTTCCTAGTTTGGTCCGAAGGGCACTGGAACAGGGTAGACTCACTTGATCGCAAGATCTCCCACTTCGAAAGTTTGGGTGTGAACTTTGGAGGGGAAGTACCGTGCGATCGTTTTTTGGTGGGTGGTGGTTCTCAACTCGGCTTCTTCCCTTCTTTCGTCGATCATATCTAGCGATTCTAGTAGTAGCTGCTTGTTTTGCTTTTGATTGAAATTTTGCCTTCGGTGCGAGGGGACTTCTAACTCAACTGAAATCATTGCTTCTAAGCCATATGCCAAAGCAAATGGAGTGTGGCCGGTTGCCGCTTTGTGGGTGGTTCGGTAAGCCCATAGTGCTAGTGGAAGTTCATCAACTCAGTTTCCCTTGGCTTTAGTTAGTCGTTTTTTGATGGTTGATTTGATGATCTTGTTTATTGTTTCCACTTGCCTGTTTGCTTGCAGATGAGCCATTGAGAGAAGCTTTTCTCAATCCGAAAGCATTTGTAGAAGTCTTTGAACTTGGCACTTTCGAATTGGGTTCCATTGTCAGTGATAACTTTTTGTGGCACGCCAAACCTACAAATAATGTTTTTAGTAACAAAGTTAATGACTTTCTTTGTGTTCATGGTGGCTAGCAATTCCGCTTTGGCTCATTTTGTGAAATAATCTACGACAACTATAGCATATTTGGCTCCCCCTTTTGCTATCGGTAGGATGCCAATCAAATCTATTCCCCATATTGCGAATGGCCATGGGCTGACCATCCGCGTTAACTCTGTTGAAGGAGTTCTTTTAATTTTGCAAAACCTTAGGCAGCGATCACATCTTCTGGCGTAGTTTGCAGCATCGTGGTTAATTGTTGACTAGAAGTATATGTACCGGAGGACTTTATTCGCAAGGGTTTGCCCCCCAGTGTGGTCTCCACATTCGCCTTCGTGCACTTCCTTTAGGATTCATCGAGTTTCGTCATGGGGCGCGCACCTTAGGAGGGGAGTTGAGAATCCCCTTCGGTAGAGTACTCCATCTTGTATCATGAATCGCAGTGCCTTTCGGAGAAGCTTTTTCCATTGATTCCGGTTAGTTGGAAGAGTCCCTGTAAGTAAATACTCCTTTATCGGTGTCATCCACGTATCTGGCTCGACGGTGAGCTCGAGGATCCAGTCGATGTCCATTTCGTCTATGTTTGGGTTGGTTAGAGTTTCAACTGGGACTAGCCCCAATGATTGAGCTTCTCCGGAACTCACCAGTTTAGCCAAATAGTCTGCTTTGGTGTTCTGCTCCTGTGGAATGTGAGTTATATTGTGGTGATCGATGTCGCTTAGCAGTTCCTGTACTTTGGACAGGTACGGGGTAAGATTCTCCCCACGAGCCTGGTACTCCCCTTTTACTTGACAGGCGACCAGTTGGGAGTCGTTGTATATGTGGATAGATTTTATCTTGAGTTCTTTCACAACTTTTAGTCCAGCAATCAGTGCTTCGTATTCCGCTTTGTTGTTTGTAGTAGGGAATTCCAAGTGCAAAGCAATTAGTGCTTCGTATTCTTGCTCCTGAACAGAGGTTGTTGGATGCGTCGTCGACAAAGAGCTTCCATTGCGTGTCTACTTCCAACTGAACTTCTTCCTCGTCATCCAGTATAGTAAATTCGGCGATGAAGTTGGCTAATGCTTGCCTACTGATGGTTTCCTTGGGTGGTATGTGATATCATATTGATTCAATTCTTTATTCCCCTTGAGCAGTCATCCGGAAGTTTCCGGTCGTTATAACACTTGCTTCAGGTGCTGGTCAATGAATACTTTAATTGGATGAGCTTGAAAGTACGGCCGTAATTTCGTTGATGCGATCAAGAGGCAATACGCTTGCTTTTCCAATTTCGGGTAGTTTTTCTCTGCTCCAGTAAACCGCTTGTTAATGTAATACCCAAGTTGCTGGATTTTTGCTTCTTCACGCACCAGAGCGACGCTCAATGCGTGGGGTGAGATTGCTAAGTAAATGAACAGGTCTTCTCCATCCACGGGATTTGATAGGATTGGCGGAGCCTCCATGTGCCACAGCATTCCTTCAAATGCTTTTTGACAAGCTTCACTCCATTCGAAGTTCTTCTTTCCTTTCTTCAGCGCATTGAAGAATGGTATACACTTATCGGTAGCTTCCGAGATAAATTGACTTAGCGCTGCAACTTTTCCATTTAAACTTTGCAATTCCTTTTTATTCTTTGGAGCTTGGACTTCTCGTCGTGCCGTTATTTGTTCAGGGTTTACTTCGATACCCCTGGCACTTACGATGAATCCTAGGAATTTCCCGGAGGCCACTCCGAAGTGACACTTGAGCGGGTTGAGTTTCATTCCGTACTTTCGAAATATTTTGAACATTTTAGCGAGTTTATCTAGGTGGTTAACAGCTGCTCATGATTTGAATAGCATGTCATCCACATAAACTTCCATCGTTTTCCCGATCTGACGTTTGAACATGGTGTTTACCAACCTTTGATAAGTTGCCCATGCGTTCTTCAAACCAAATGGCATTACTCTGTAGCAGTATAGGCCCAGGTCGGTAATGAAGCTGGTGTTTTCTTTATCGAGTTCGTGCATCGGGATTTGGTTGTACCTGGGGTATGCATCCATGAACGATAGCATTCTATGCCCTGCCATTCCGTCCATGAGTTGGTATGTTCTAGGGAGAGGGAAGTTATCTTTTAGGCGAGCTTTGTTTAAGTTTGAGTAGTCAATACAGGTTCGACAGTTCCCATTGGACTTTTTGACTAAGACCGTATTAGATAACCACTATAAATAGGTTGCATCACGGATAAAACTGTTGGCCATTAACCTGTCCACTTCTTCTCTTAGTGCCTTGGATCGTTCGAGGCCTAAGCTGCGCCTTTTTTGCTTTATAGGTGTGAACTTGGGGTCTATGTTAAGTGCGTGACATGCGATTTCTGGAGACACCCCACACATATTGGAATGCGTCCATGTGAACACGTCCAAGTTGGCGCGGAGAAACTTAGTAAGCTCCATACACATCTTGTTTCCAAGGTGCGATCCAATTTTCAGAACTTTAGTTTGGTCGTCCATGTCGATAGGGACGGACACCATCAATTCTGCCGGCGTCTCCCGTTCCTCCCCTGAGCTCTTTTTTCTAGGGTCCAAAGCCTCGTCAAATCGGCTATGTCCCCAAGCCAGAGTGGCTCTGTAGTTGCTATTTGAAGGGTTCACGGATGTGGAGAGTTCTTCCCATGTCCTTCCCTTTTTCCTTTCTTCTGGATTCCCGTAATTCTACAATGTAACATTCTCTGGCAACACACTGATCTCCTTTCACCACTCTGATTCCATTTGCAGTAGGGAACTTCATGGTTAGACACCATTAGGCCAGAGCTATTTTGAAATCTGCTAGAGCGGGCCATCCCAAGAAGGCGTTATATGTTGACATTTCATCCACAATTACAAAAGTCTGAATGAGGGTGACTCTTCGATTGCCCTTTCAATGCTCCACTGGTAGGTCAATTGTTCCCATAGGTTGCTTAGGCTCGCCGGTGAACCCTTGGATCTTTGTTTGCATATAGACACGCTTTTCATGCCGATTTTCATCTGGTCAAAAGTACGTTTGAAAAGTATATTAACGAAACGTCCACTATCGACCAACACTCGTCGAACTACAACGGGTCCGATTCCAACTGTTACCACCATCGGATCGAGAGTTGGAGCTTCGATTCTGTCGGTGTCCCGATTTCGGAACACAATATCGTCACTCAAAACCTTTTGTAGCTTGACCGAGGTTTCATCGTCTACTGTGAGACATGAGTCTTTCAGGGCATGTTTCAACAAACTCGCGTACCGTTCCATTTCTCCCCAACTCCTCTGCGCGGGGTGTGGTCCCCCAGATATTGTTCCAATAATAAGGCTTTGGTCGGTTCGTTTCAACCCTTCGTCACTGGTTCTAGCTTGATTTCTTTGTTCTCTAGGAGGCTGAGGGGCCGCTGGTTGATTGGGGTTTTGTGGCTTTTTCACGTACTGCTGGAGCTTATTGTTTGGGATCAACTCTTCAATGAGATTCTTTAGGTGGCGGCATTCGTTTGTATTGTGTCCATATGTCTCGTGGAAGTGGCAAAATTTCCCTAAATGTTTTTTCTGCTCAGTTGCCTCTCTTCTAGGGGTTTTCTTGTAATCTTCGGTTTCCTGAGTTGCGAGATAAATATTTTCCGGAGTGTCGTTTAGAGGGGTATAATCTTCCTGTATGAACTCTTTAAATCTTTGTTGCCGCCACTGTTATTTCTTTTATTAGAGTTTCGATTTCTCCTCTTTTGATTCCCATCTTTTCCCGCGACACCTCAAGCAGTTCCAGAATCGTGCTCATTTTGATTCGTCGCCACATCGCTCTGTCCGACGTACATCGGTTGCACACCGGTAGACTTTCTTTCCAGCTCCAATGCTGGCTTCAATCTCAAGCACTGACTTGCTTTACGATTGAAGTCATTCCTGGTGGTAGGATACTTCATTTTAATCCATTTCCCGAACTCAGTCTCCGGGTGAATGGCACAGACTAATGCCATAAAACCATGTCCTCATTGGGGCTGCTTACTTCCGTCACCGCGGTATTGAACCGGTTCATGAATGCTTTCAGCGACTCGTTACGTCCCTGGAACAATCTGGATAGGGACATGACATCTTTTGGTTGCGCGGTATGGAGCCTGAACTGGTCAAGGAAGTTTGTTGCAAGTTGGTCGAAGGTAGAAATAGATTTCGAGGGAAGTCTAGTGAACCACATATATGCAACTTCTTCTAGAAAGGTAGGGAAACATCGGCAGCGAACATCCTTTGGAGCGTTGGCTCCGTCCATATACCAACTATACTTGTATAGATGGGGTTTTGGGTCCTTTGTCCTATCGTAGGATGGGATAGCTAGCATCATGAATTTGTCTGATATCTTTCATTCAAGATTTCATCGGTAAAGGGATTCCGACTTGGAGCAGATCCCCATTCACCATCTCTTCGGTTTTTACTCTCGTCCATCAATCATTTGACCATGTTTGCTATGTATACCTCTGATGTTCGGTAATCCTGGGGATGGCAATCAGTCACTACACCAAGTGTTTGGCTTTGCAAATGGTCTTGGTGCATGGGTTGAAGCCTAGGCTCTCCTGTCTTTAGGAGAGCCATTCCTGCGGTACCCCGTTGGCTCGTGGTTGGCCGGATTGGGGCGGTCTGGATGTTCCTAGCATCATCGAACGCGTTAACATTTTCTTCCAATTGATTGTCTTGCTCTCCATCTTCAGAATGGGAGAGATCCATACCTATATCTTCTTGCAGGGTCTTTGCCCCCGATTCAAGTTCAGAATTGGTTGCCTTGCGGCGGGTGGAGTATTCACATTCTCTTCTACATTATGTCCTGTTGTCACCCTTTTATGTGGCTGTTTACCGATTTTCTATGCGGACCAGAAACGGAGGAATTCTCTTGTTTTATAGTAGCCGCGGGTTCAGACATAGTCCTTGGAGCAGGGTTTGACTGTAAGGTTAAGAGAGCATTAAGCTTATGCATTAGAGCCTTTTGGCTACTCTCCATTTTTTGGTTGATCTCATTAACCATCTTATTCAACTCATCCCTGGTGACAACTTCGTGTTGGCTGGAGGATGCTGGCACCTGATTTCCCAAGTTAGCACCATACACTTCGATTTGTTGGGGATTAACATCTTCTCCAGCTATTACTACCCCTATGGATCTTCCAGAGGCAGTTCTTCTTCTTCCAGGAGCCATTGATTCCAAGTGGTAGATTCTTAAGGCAATGATTGGGGATCTAACTTCTAGACCTATGGGATCCAAAGTAGATAACTAGATCTGGATCCTAAGTTGAAGTTTCTCAGTGAAAGCACCAAAATGCTAACCCAAAAAATGGATCAACACCCTGGTTTGAGTTTGAAAGCACCAGCTCTTTCCTGGCAGAGAAATAACACAGATAATAGGTATAGAAAAAGATAGTAAAAGAAAGAAGACAAAGAATTTTTATAGTGGTCCGGCTGTTAATGAAGCCTACGTCCACTTTATAGTTTTATTATGACTGATTGCTGTTACAAGTAGTATTTGATTACAAAGCTTTTGTTTATCCTTAGCTAGATTGAATCCCTAGAGTTGGAATCCACTGGAGAATCACAATGAATCCCTTTGGAGATTGTTGTGAGGGAGGTAGAGAGTGAAGAAAGTTTCTAGCAGAGCTTCAGCAACCAGTCTGGAGAAGATCTTCTTTACATTGCAGGCAGGACATTATTTATAGAGATCAGAGAGCTTCTGAGCCAGGCCACTTCATCAATTGCTCAAAGATGGACACAGGACGACCTAGAGGAGTTTAGCTCGCAATCCGAGCCAAAATCATGGGTCACTAGTGATCCATGGTATATGGATCGCTAGCGATCCATAGATTTAGCTCGCTCGTGTGCTAATGACTTAGCTGCTTTCTCTACATCACCTCACCATGCTAGGTCGCAAGCAGCGTGGCTCCACACGGATCGTTGGCGATCCATTGTATATGAATCACTGGAGATCCATGCACTTAATGTACTTTTGTATTCTATTTTCTATGCTCCTTAGCCCTTGTTTCCCTCCATGGACCATTACATTGCATGGACCGCAGGCGATCCATAGAGAATGTATCGCTAGCGATCCAAGCACTTGGATTATTTTTGGAGCTTGAAGTTTGGAATGCTTTTATGACCTTGAATCAACGTTGTTTTTGTAGCCTCATTGCACGTTGCTCCGTTTCGGTGACAATCTACTAGCTGGTTGTACTTAGTTGCTGATTGGACTGAACAAACTATGGTCCCTTGGTTTAATCACATTCAATCGATGCTTTAGTAATATGAGTTCCGAGACATTCTGATTTCATCATCTTATTCTGTCTTCCATTAGATCCTGGGTTAAAATCTCGGATAACATTATTTGAACTATACTACTCTCCCTAAATTTTGAAGCACCCAAATACATGCATTTGAAACAAAATATGGATTTTAAGGGTAGAAATTTCTTTCATGGTTTTAACTGAAGCCGCTTTACCTTGCAAGTATATTTTCAGTTAATATAGCATTAGCATGATTATTCTAACTAGAAATTTCCAACCAACTACTGTTTATAAACGCATGCGTGCATACAATCAATCCATTGCAGACAAACAAATAAGTGGGGAAAATTCCATGCACACACAAGAGTTTCACAATTAAAAAAGAGTGATTGTAGTGGCATTCCTCAATAGTTGTGGAAGTCATTAATTTTTAGAAAGTAATCGCATATTGCGATGGTTCAATAGAATTGTTGCTTCATGCAATTTTGGTAACTACTACGGACAACTATGTTTTATTGAAATTGTTCCTTTATGAGGTGATTTTCGCTAAACCACTGTCATTTTGACATGTACTGATCAATCTTATATTTCGTACTAATTGCTAAAATCCAACATATATCCTTCTCTTGTAAGAAAATTTTACAGCGTGCGAAGAATGATAGACTTAATTTAGAGTATCATATAAGGGAAATCGTATAATTTGATCACGTTACTTAACATCCGTAGTAAAATCTTGTTCAAAATAAACTTATGTTTTTTCTTTGATATGGTTCATTAATGCCAACAAGTAACAATCTCGAAGATCGAACTTATAAGCTTTAATCTCGTGATCTAAACTACTAACCAATTATGAGCCAACCCTATTGGGAATAAAATATGTTGTTTGATTATGGGCATATTATAACATGCACATATAAATATATGATCGAGTGTTTAAATGATCGGAGATAAGAAATAGTTCGCAACCTTGAGAATTAGATCGTAATAATAAAAAATTATTCTTAAATATTCTTTTTCATTTGTTATTTTGATAACGTGATATCAATTATCTACATACATATGTATATATTGGACATTTAATTGTTCGTAGCAGTTGGAGGCGTCAACGGGTTGTATACATGTAATTATTTAGAACAATTATAGAATGACTCACTCAGAGTCTTATGTAGGCTGGTATATTTAACTCAAATAGAAGATCTCATGTGACAACTTGTAGTAGACTTTCAACTTAAGAATATTGTAAATCTTATGTATGGAAAATAAATTCGATTATAATAAGTCATGTAATATTGGTTCATGTTGATAGATTTATGGGTATGCCCTAGGGGCAATTACGTAATATGTGACATATATCTAACTCGATAATCAATTATATTTAAACCGTGGCACAACGTCTATCGAACAACTATAGTTGGGTCAAGTGGAAGCATTGGAAGTGAAACACAATTCAAGAGAGGATTCATCTCCTAAGTTATATGTGGTTAGTATCATAGTCAACTAAGTCAACTCAAAGTTAAAGTCCATGGCCAAAACATTTTGGTTAATAATAATTGTTATTATTGACCCAAGAACTTTGTATTTGGAGTATAGAGTTGAATATGGATGATATTGGAATTTTAACCATTACAAAATTCCATAAGTCCAAAGTGATATAGTTTTGATGAAGAGAGTTGGTGTAAATAATCATCGCTTCTGGGTAACGCTTAACAAAGTAAAATTAGATTTTACCAAAACTAAGTAAGCGATAAATTTGGCCAAAATGTTACACCACCTCTTAAGTGAGGTGTGAACGTTAAAATTCAAATATTTTGATATTAATCGCTAACCAAATTTACACCTAAGAGTCACACAACCGAAACATTGAATACTCTTTTGACCACATAATTTAATTAATTTATAATTGTTATAAATTAATTGAATTAATTAGTATTTATGAAATAGTAAATATAAATTTTTTATTTGATATGTTGAACAATATTAAAAATTATGTTTATAATGGTTATAAATATATTGATCGATATACGATATCGATACGCATTTAAATTGGATTTAAATGAAATAAATATTGTTCTGGCTTGAAGTGGGTTTGAAGCTTATATGGCACATTACATTTTCGGCCATGATTTGATCATGGTACCCCCGGCAATATGATGGCATTAGGTATGGTTTTGATGTGTTAGAAAGGTAGAGAATGAGTATGAGAAAATAAGGATCTAGATCCTACATTTTTCTCTCTAGTCTCTCCTTTATACAAGGATCATATCCCTTATTCTAAAATTAGTTTTTAGAGTCTCCATTAACCCCCTTCCTGGCTGAAAATTAGAGACCTCCCTTCTCCAAAATATTCAAGCTTGAATAAAATAGAATCAAAGCTAAATGATAGTCGGTAGTTAGCAATTCAAAGCAAGCATCTTCTGGACTGCAATAAGATTCAAGGAGTTCATTTCAACGTCTCAATATGTAAAGCCTAGGCTTTGGTGAAAGGTATTCATCTTGTTTATTGACTCATTTAATATTATAATCAATTATTGCATTATATTGTTGGTTGTTAAATTATATTACGAATCTAGTATAACAATGTTCTGTCACATATTAGATAGTTGAAAATATTGGTGCATATCTTATATATATATATATAATTACTTGTGTATGCTTGTCGGTATCAAACTCATGGCCTAAAAAACATTTTCTTGATAATTAAATAATATTATATATGATTTATTAATTAATATATTATACCCTAAAGATTAAAATCATATAATAAACATTTTAAAATTTATAAAGAAAAAATTTGCACAATAATAACACGGCAGCAAAGATCATTTTATTCTAATATATATTTATATTTATTATACATTTACAAATTAATATAACTATTTATTTAACTAGAAATTGATTATATAAATAAATAATATTTAATATAATTTGAAATTAAGAATAAAATTTTATAAAATAACATTATATAATTTTTAGTTTTCAAAAATTATTTTTTAATAATTTTAGTAATTAATTTTGACCGATTTTAAATTGTTTAATGATTGATTATATTTAAAAACTATTTTATAAATCCGAAAAAAAATTCTATGCCATGAGCTTAAAGTCAGTTTACATCAATTTTATAAAAATTATATATATATATAATCTATCTGTGTGTACATATGTTTGTATATATTTATAAATATTTATAATTAAATATATATAAAATATTAATTTTGTTCTAGGGTTTGTAGCAACAATTAAAAAAATTATTTTACATTAATTATTAAAAGTTTTTATCATTTAATAAAAATGAACATTTGTATAATTATGTCTTGAATATTTTATATAAATTATTACAATTATTATTTCCATATGTATATATATTTGTATTTTGCTTATGTATAATTTTATATAAATATATATATATATAACATTTGATGCATATATATATATATATATATATATATTCACTAAGACAACATATATAAAACTAGAAGGGCAAACAAGTCTGTTGCAGTGTAAATTACAATACCTATACATGGGCATGCCAAACCATGCACACTTTATTAGGTTACACATGGACGTACATATATGCGTGTGTATATTACACATATTCAAACATAATACAAAATAATATAAAGTAATATTTCATTTATAAAATTAAATAAAATAATAATTTTATTTAAAAGAAATTTAGAAATGCTCAAAATGAATTAGTCTTCATAGACCAATAAAGATACAAAATGGTAAAAAGAATTGATATTCACCCATTTCTTCCAGTGCGGGCTAGTCTAGTTTCAACAATGGTATCGAAGCCAAATAGCCTATGCAGTCTAAATTAATCATATTAGGACTAACTAATTAAGCTTACAACTAAGTTAGTAGGGTGTCTAAGAAATGTAGCGTCTAGGCTGGATTGTTGGATAATCAAGTACTTTGTCCTACCTGGTTACCAGCCTGGCCCGAACAGTTATGTGAGCCCAAAGGTCACCACTAATAGAAATAGACTCAATTTGAATTGGGCTTGGGCTATTGTTTTGAAATTAAAATAAGATTTTTAAATTTAAAATTTAAATCTAAAATAAGAAAAATATTATAAATTTTATAATATTGATTTTCAAATTTTTTTAAGAAACAAAATAAAAGTTTTAATTTTAAAAATTAAATTGAAAATAAAACACATATTATAAAAGTTATATTAGAATTTTTCAATATGTTAGAAAATGTTATAAAATTAATTTTGAAATTATTATTAATAAAATTAATAAGATAAATAAATTAATTAAATAAGTTAATTAACTAAATATATATACACACATGTATAATATATATAATGATATATGTTATGTTGTCTTGAATTGTTTAAGACAATATGTGTATACATGTTTGTATAAAGGAATTTTCGAAATTAAAAAAATTTAATTAAAAGTTAATTAATAAATTAAAAAATATATATATATATATAAGATATATATGTGTTACTATAAAGGTTACTGTGTGTGTGTATTCAATATAATATATTATAATTGAATAATATAATAATTAATTAAAGTCTTAATAAACAAAATTAATTAAATAATAATGTTATTACATAAAATGTTATATAAGTTAAATAAAGTATAAAAGATATATGGTATAAAACTTATATAAACGTATAAACTAAAGGTGGAACATTAAGGAAACCCAAAATAGACTTAAGGAATAAATATGTATGTATAGTACGTATATCGTGATTTCTGGTGTGTATGAAACTTGAATCACGAGACTATTTCATAAGAAATACGTTATTCCATATCTCGATATCATTCAATTTAATATATTAATGATTATGAATTTTTAATATAAGTGGTATCCTCTACCATTTATTTATTTATTAATAAATTACATGCATACTCTCTGGTTGTTGAGCAAATTCAAGTTGGATATGATATGTGTAGTGTTATTAATACATAGAATAGACGATGTATGATAGCTATATATATTTGTTGAGCAAACTCAAGATACAAATCTATACTTAGGTTATTGCAAAATGGTATGTATGAGTGGATAATCTCTTTCAATTTATTGAGCAAACACAAGGTTGAAATGAGATTAGGACAAGGAACCACGGGTTGGGAGTTGTATATGATACAACCGATAAGGAGCTAGCTATCATCTATGGGGCAATGACTTATTAAGCAAACTCAAGGTCATAATACCAAGACAGAGGAGTCCTAACATCTATTAGTGAAGTCAAAAGGCTTCCATGTTTCATCTTAGAATTTGGAGAAACATACAAGATTAGCCGGAGCCTGATAAGAAAAATGAAACGGTAACATTTAACCTTTCTAATATTGTAAGAACGTTTGCTATATGAAGTTGTAATGATTTACATTGATAAATTTTTGCAATTAATATAATTGATAATATGTTTATCATTCAAATACACAAATGAACTGAATTAATATTGACAAATAAAATAATAAAATATACTTGCCAATAAATTTTTGCATGTTGAACCATGTAAGCGCCTAATTATACAACCACTAAATACATTTGTAAATTGGTCACTTATGAGTTTACTTGCCCGAGACTATGTATTGTCTTCGATGAGTTTCAAACTCTAAAAGTAATACAATTATATGTACTTGATCCATATACGATCACATATAAATGTTATTTGGTGAATGGTTATAATTCATAATGTGCGAAACCTAGATGAAATTAGTTCATTGCAATAAGCAAGTAAACTGTAGTGTTAGATCCTGTATTTAATATAATTGATTATAATAACAATCTTTTTGTGTTAAATGTAACACTAAACTGAAATCTATAAGATAGATCTAAGAAATTGGTCACCGAAATGTTAGTTTGATCGATTTACGTAAAGTACAGTTTATTCAATATCCTTAAAAGTTAAGGATAACTAAATTCACTTTTGTAAAGCGTTCTTTACGATATTGTAGTAAGATTTTCTCTTTGAATTTTTTGACCATATAGAAAGAAAAGTGAATGTACAAGAGTAGTTGTAACTTAAGGCACAGTTGGGATGAAGAGAGTGAATGGTCAGTTCTACTTCATAAAGAAACATCTGAAATGAGAACTATAAAATAATTTTATGTATGTGCATGTGTACATGCGTTTATATATTTATAATTAAATATATAAAAACATAATGTTGTTCGGTTTGCAGCAGCAAAAAAATTGTTTAAAATTATTTTATATTAATTTTTAAATGTTCTTGTCATTCAATATAAATGAACATTTTATAAGTACATCTTGAATATTTTATATAAATAATTATAATTATTATTTCCGCACGCATGCACACATAAATATATATATTATTGTATTTAGCATATGTATAATGTTATATAAATATATATAACATATTTTGAAAAATGGTTCTTTATTTAGTGACATATAAAGAATGATGTTGGTTTTACCTTCTTAAAAAAAACCTTACCATAGTGGTAAAGAAAAAAGTGCAACAACTCAACAGTTCATAACATTACAACAGTTCACTACATTACAACAGTACACCAAAAATAAAACAAAACAACGCACAACCCATGCGTCAAAGCCTACCATATACTAACCCAATCACAAAATATTAAACCCTAATATTTCTGCCATCTTCCATCCTAAAGCTCAATACCCCATCGCTCCAAAAAAATTTTATCATCGCTATTGTATTATTGACTGTCCCTCTATTGAATAACCAAAGCAATGATCTCATGTTCAATCACTACACCATAAAAAACTTTTGATAGCGTTGAAAAAACGCTACCATAAATTATGGTAGCGTTTTAGAGAACGCTGCTATACGACATGCAACTAAAAGTTTAAAACTTTTTGTTGCGTTGTAGTAAACGCTACCAAAAGTCAATTTTAAATGCAACTATAGGTATTTTCTGTAGGATTTACAAAACGCTACCAAAAGTCACTTTTAAATGCAGCTATAGGTTTATTCTATAGGGTTAAAAAAACGCTACCATAAGTCTTCATTTTTTGGTTGCATATTTTAAATGCTACTATTTACGGTTGATGGTTTATACCATTTCCAGCAATCGCTTATATACTATTCATATTAAAACGAACGATCAATCACATAATTTTCACATATTCAAACAAACAATTAAATCACATAATTAGCATATACAAACAATCAATCATATGATCATCATATTCAAATAATTGCAAAAACATGCTAATCTCACAATCAAATATAATATCCATAATCAATTCGATAGTAGTTTTTCAACAAAATAAGTCACATACTACAAGCATTCACAGACAAGTTTCCACAAATGGTACTAACAAAATACGACAACATATATAACAATTAAATTCATGTTCGTTGTTTGATTACCAATAGTTCTTTGTTGTCGACAGTCTTCGCTTCGAAATAGCTAATTACCTCCAAACGAGTTTAACAAACTTTAGCACAATAGTTATGCGGTGTTAATCTAATCCAAACTTGGACCATCACATTTTAACACTGAAGCACATTAATTGCACACTTCAACCAAACCAAGCGCTGCTGTTAACCAAACTAAGACTTTTCAAACAAACTAAGTTAGGTTTCACACTACAAAGACAGAGCACATAAAATCCAGGTAAAGCAATAAAGTTGAAGACAGTGCCACTTACTTCTTTCTCCAGCTGAAACTTATAACATGCCATTTTTTCACTAGAATCTATGTCTCTTTTTCTATTAGAGCACATAAAATCTCGGTAAAAGCAAAAATTGTAAATTTCATAGAAAAGCAATTGGAACATTTATGGTATAATGCATGCACCGAATTTGACAACCTCAGTGTCTATATGTAAAAAATAATCAAATAGTTTACCTTCATGATGGATGCAGTTTTAAAACCATTGTTTAAATTGTTCACGTATTTGACTTTCTTATAATATTGTGAAAATTTAAGAGAGGAAAATACTCGATGGTAGTCTATCGATGCTCTGTCAGTGCTTTCTAAAATGTTTCTATGGCACGATCCAAGTCCTTTGAAGTCTTTACCAGTTTCACCAATGTGCTTCCTTTTCTGGTCAGCGCTCTTGCTTTCATCTTGAAGTCTGAACAAAGCTCTCTCCCTCCGTCCACTACTTTGTCACAGTCTTTGAAGCACTCTTCATACTATTGCACACGCAAATTAAGCATTAATCGAGCTTTAATCAGTTTGTGAGAAAGTGATGACTCAACCAAACATTTACATGAGTACAAAAGCCGAACATATATGACCCACGTGAAGAACAAGTAAGCAAGGCAACTCTTTTTCCTTTAAGGACAGGTCACTTGTCGGTAAATATCAAAGTTATGAATGAAGAAAAAAAACTTTACACATTTGTCACACACACATAAAATGATGGCTCAACCAAACGTTTGCATTCAGAGTTAAAACAAGGTTCACATTCAGAGTTCTATGGTTCTATACAAACCAAAAATAATAGCAGTGGGATACAAAATTTAACTAAAATTCAAGTTACATAAGTACCTTCAAAGTCCCTACCAACTGCCGTCAGACCTTCGTATTCGGCTTCATGCATCCGCAAAACCGACCTTTTTTCTTAACCTTGCCATCTTTCTTAAACTGCAGATACCTCATTGAAATTATACTCGATTTCTTATCGGCACATCGACAGTTCTTACTCTCTTCCTCTTCCTTGATCTTCAAAAACACATACTCTATCTTCTGCACTTCCATCTCCAGTTTCCTTGTAACCTCTGCACACTTGCACTCCTCGTCCGATATCTTCATCCTTTCACTCTCGGACAAAAAGCTGCTCTCGACCTTGTTCTTCAAACCCAAAGTGATCTCTATCTGATCGTATATATCATACTCTACTTCTCTCAACTGCACCATAAAAGTCCCATACTCTATCTTTGCCTTGAGATCGTGTACATTTTTCTGCATAGCTGAAAGCCTTAAACCATTCGCATTGAGCTTCTTGATTATGCTCCTGTACCACTTTCTTGGTGTCTGTCTATTGGTAATTCTAGGCGATATTTCGAGCTTGTCTACACTTAATAATTGAATGTCGTCTCTGTCGGAAGTTTCCCATAGTTCAAGCATTTGATCTTCGGACTCGACGTAGTAGTTTGAATGGGAGTTTGGTGTTTGGTCGAGTTGAATGTCTTTTGCGGTTTCTTTGAGTTTCTCCTTTGTGATTCCTTTCAAGAGTATTTTGTCGAGTTTCTTTTGCCCAGTTTTCTTCCTTGCAGATTTTGTATTAGCATCATCAAATGCCCGTCTCTCCTGCTCTAAGGCGTTTTTTGTGTCTATGATCGTAATTTGAAGATCTTCGATTTTTGCTATTAATCTCCGAAGATTCGAAAAACCGTCTTTTGTAACCATGGTTCTATTTTCTACTGATTGGTTGTCGACTTTCTTATTGCCTGGTAAATTAGAAGTATCATCATTCTGTGAAAAAAAAACAGGGATATATATAAATTTCAGATATGTTTGTATTTTAAAGATTCATATATGATAACAGAAGATGGTTATGTTCAGTAGCTTAAATTTTTGCCTTATCAGCTTGATTATCATTATACCTTAAAAATAAGTATCATGTCCATTACTTAAAAGTTCTTAGCTACTGTTTCCAACGATTCAGAAATGATGATAGAAGAAGATGGTTTATGTTCAGTAGCTTATAAGCAACTATTTTTGACTTAACAAAAGTTTGCCTTCTCAGCTTGATTATCAGTGATTCGGTAGTATACCTTAAAAGTATCATATCTATTACTTATGAGTTCTTAGCTAATGGATGTGGTACTCTACGATTCAAGTATTCCAAAGTTCCTAGCTTTTCCTAAAATTACCCTTTTCTCAATTTTTAATACACTTACGTATTCAATTCATTTCTGATAAGCAACTTCATACCCCTGGCTTTTGTGATTGCGGTCAAAGTTACAAATGTTTTAAACTGACAAACTATGTTATTCCAACTCAAAATATACCCTCCTTCCTTTTCTTAACCAAAATAAGTAACAGATCTGAAATTCAAATAACATATTTCATCTCCCAAAGCTCACAAACAACTCAATTATAAAACCAACTAATCAACCCATCTCATTGTACCTCAATCGCATCCATCAAGATCATGGATGCAAAATCCCTGTTAACATCAGAATATTACTATCACTATTACTGTCGTTATTGTTTGTTCTGCATAGTATCCAAGTCCTTAAAGTACCTACATCCATTTTATTTATTAAATTACCACCAATGCTTGATAGCTTGAGTGAAGCTAGAAATAGAAATACTTAAGAACAAACAACTAACAACCTCATCTAAATTTGGATTCTACCAGTAGAATGTTGTCAAAACGAAGAACATGTATTTCCTATAATTTCCATATCCTATAGCCTGTATCCTAAACAAGTAATTTAAAGGCGGTGAACGATGCAGTTTTAATGATGATAATTGTACATTCGAACAATTGACGGCCAAACAAATACCAAACTGCACAATGGAAAGATAAGTTTTAACAACCAAACTGCATCAAATATTGCGATTATTTGGATGATATCATGAATATAGTGAAGTTGAGAAGAAAAAAAAAGAAATGTAGATACTTCAATAGTTCAACTACTTTGGAAACACATATAAAATAAGGCCGTAGAAAAACTACATTCTTCAACAGTTCAATGAATGAACTGAACTGATTAACAAACACACCTAGACATATAAAATAACATCAATTCTTTTGATAAACATAAGTTAATATTTTGCAATAAAAAAAGTATGCTTACTGAAGAAAATGATATAAGCACCAACTAACCTCAAAATTAGAAGTAGCAGCAGATCCATTTCCAGAATCAGAAAATGAAGAATTTTGATAATTTCTTCCACTTCTATGCATTGTTTTTTGAATGGAATTTCCTCTAATATGAACCAAACGAACCAAAAATTATGATTTGTTTTGATCGAAGTATAATGAAAAATTACAAAATGGAATCTCAAGTAACATTTCAACTGCGGCACATACTAAGAGCGACTACTGTACAAAAGAAAACTCAAAGTTATTTGACAAAATTGGTTAACAAGTTTAAATGAAGAAAAAATTAACCAAAAAATGGTTCATGTATTCATGATGCATATGATATAAGTAGGTAAATTAATTCATGCAAATAATACCTTAGATGAGTATGCACAAGATCTCCATGAACAAACTCCTTGATATATATACCAGCATGTGTATAAACCAAACATATAATCAACCATTGACCACATGGGCATCAGATTACCATGTTTAATTAACAGGTTGAATTTATTATACAAAAATTTGTTCTCCATTTGATTTCCAGAAGAAGAAAATACAGGAATGCAGTGCATGGTAATCAAGTAAAAGAGTATACGAAGGTTTCACATATATACTTTAAGATGCCTAGAAAATCAGAAAAATTTAGTACGTGGTGTAAATTAGAAATTTTGTAGTTGTAAAATAGGAAGTTAAGCCCTTGATACCAAAGATATAGTGATGTTAAATTAAGTATAGCTTACAATTAACTAGCCAAAGATGATACTTATTGACCTAACTTATTCCAAACATAATTTTTAAGCATGTCTTGTAAGTTAAATCATTCTCTTATATAACTCAAGCTAGGAGCACAATATTTACATATACTTAATTTGATTAACCAACCAAGGTCTACAATTTTAACCATGTGAAAGTAATATCAACCCTGAACTTACAGTTTTAACCATGTGAAAGTAATACAACCCTGAACTTAATTCAAAATTAAACTACTAGAATTAAATTACAATGATTGCCGAGTAAAAAAAACATAGAACAATCATTTCTTTTGGTGATAAAATAATATTGGAGTATACAAATGACAAACTATAATAAAATTTAGTGATGTATTGCACATATGAATCAAAGAAGAACATTAACTTGGACCATCCAAAGCAAGACTCGACATACTTTTTATCTAAACCACATTCCACATTGAAAACCAAAAGGTAACCTGTGTTTGGAAACTTTTGTGGCAGAAATAAAATAAAAATAGAACTTCAAAGGAATCGTGAACTATGTATCGAGTTTTCTAATTATAAAACTATTCAAAAGCTATAAAGAGCTCACATGTAATGAAATAAACTCCAATTATCAAGAAAAGAATCAATTCCTTTGCTTATAGCTTTGAGCTGTAATACAACTTACACTTTCTAATACTAACATTGCCATATAATGAGTTTGTACCATAAACAGAAATTACTTCCAGAAACTAATATAGGTGATTTACCTAAATAACCTATTTTGACATACTTTCTAACCTACTCCAGCATACTTTCTAAGCTGCTCCGACATCAAGAATTGCACTCTCCTGACTAACAAAGTCATTCACAATGTTTAATGGTCAGTACATCAATAGTAAAATAATTGAGGAATCCGAACCTATGATATAAGCCCTTACTCTACATAGAGATCACCCAAAAATCGAGCTGCCACTCCTTGAGGTCACCACGACAAGCTCCATCTTACTCCACATGCAAGCTTCCTAAACTCGGCCAAATCTGCTTTTCCTACTGCTTAAATCGATCTTAGTAGTGCATCTCTCAAGGCTAGCAAAGCTCCATCTCCTTAGTTTCAACCTCCATCGCTCCGCCCTTGCCTTCCTCATCCATAACTACACCGCCATTTGATCTCTTTACTGCATTGCACTCCATAATCCAGCATAATCGTCTTGGAATTCAGAGCATTTTTTAGAGATGGAGCGATTTTGAGATTTTTCGGGCTGAAAACTTTTAGGCGGCGCGATTTTGAGATTTGTGGAGATTGTGAATTTTTTTCGATTGAGAGAGAACAAAATTAAAATGGAAGAAAGCATGAAAAAGGATTTGTGAAGATTGTGAATTTCTTTTGGTTTTCTTTTTCAAGTAAATGGAATAACATAAAGAGGAAAATGAAGAAAAGTAATGAATTGTTTGTGCAACGCACATTTTTTGACCCAAATTATTAGCGGGACGGACGAGCGGCAAATATTTTAGCAGCGTTAAAGGATTTTTTCATTAATTGAATCAATATTAGTTGCACTTAGAAGGAAACACTACCAATATTTGCTACTAAAACTAGATTTTCTTGTAGTGAATAATTCATGCTCATTGAATCTTCGAAGATTGCTTATTTTCAAAAACTCTTCCATTCCTCTTACCCCAAACGCGATAAATCATTGTAACCAATAAAACATAAGCGAAGCTCTGCTTGATATTTTTTGAAGAAAAAGATGATTGAAGCCTTCGAATCTCCTCAACTAAATCACCAGAAGGCGGATTTGGAATTCCCAGTTTCTACCAGAAGTAAGTAGCAATAAATATACTATACTTACATCTAAAGAATAGGAGCTGATGCATCTCCTCCTCAGTGCAATACAAAGGATAACAATTATCAAGTTGGATCCCCCATCTTGATAGTATGTCCTTTGTAGGTAATCTCTAATTCACCACTTTATATGCACAAAACGACATTTTCCTAGCGTTAAGGTTATGCCAAATCACACAATACCAGTCCAGTATAACAAACTTTTCATGAGATTGATTCCATACAGTTGCAAAGTTAAAGTGTGGTTTTCCATTTATTTCCCAATTATCTGCTGATGATGTGTGTTGATAGGTATAGATGTTATTTGATGCTTTATTTCCCTGGTTTCTGGTGGCAATTCAAGATAAAATTGATGGTGTTGTATAATTTGTGACACCATTTTATCAAATATTAAGCATTGATACTTTACGCCATCCGAAAATATCAACTAGAGATTTTGGTTGATCTAAGGATCAAACCACAGAGAAGTATTATTGCTATTAGAGAAAACTCTACTAAATATCTTTGCTGCAGTTTGTCTGCATCTCAACATATGCTTCATAGTAGATGTATAATTGTTGTTGATAGATAAAGACCAAAAGTTAGTATGTATATACTTATTTCTCATCCATTCAGTCCATGTGCATTTCTTAGTCAGTAAAGTCTAGTTTAATTTCAAGATAGCTGTTGATCTTAAGTCTAAAAATTTCCTCAATCCAATGCTACCTTCCATTTAGGTCTGCACAAAATATCTTAAGCAATTTTGTGTGTTTTTCAACCCAAAAAAAATTAGCACAAAGAGATTCAATTTTCTTTAGAATGAAACCTGGGAGATAATAAATTAATAACCAATATAGCACTATTAGAATAACAACACTTTGAATGAGTTGTGCTCTTCCAACCATAGATAATAGGTTTCTATCCCAACTTTTCAGCCTAGTAGTATTCTTTGAAGCAATGTAGAATATTGTGATGCATTAAGATAGTCAGAGGATAGGGGAACACCTATATATTTAACTAGAAGTTGTTCCTCAGTCATACCCAGAGGCTGAAGAATTTCAGGTCCATTAACCACATTTTTGCTATAATAGGCCTTAGACTTGAGTTGATTAATATGCATGCCAATTGTGTGTGCTACAACAACAACAACCAACAACAACTAAGCCATTATTCCCAAACAAGTTGGGGTCTGCTGGAGATGGAATCCAAAACTAAATGAAAAAATCAATTTAAAAGTTATAATAATAACAATAGCAATAACAACAATAAAATAAAGCCAAATGAGTAAATTAATAATAATAACTAAGTAAAGTAAAATAAAATAAAAATATATATGTATATATATAAGAGGAACGATAATAATAATACTAATAGCGATAATGATACTAATAGTAATATTGGTCAAAGACCAAACCTACGCCTTAGGCTTATGTTTCCTAGTTCTATAATCTAAAACTTATAAAACTCAATGACGTGAATCGCTAATTTCCACTCACTCCGATCCGTCACCAGCTCTTCAGATATACCCCCAATCCTTCAAATCCCTTTTTACTACTTCCTCCCATGTCAACCTTGGTCGACCTCTACCTCTCTTTGAGTATTTAACACGGCCTATAATTCCAACACGCACAGGTGCCTCGGACGGCCTTCGTTGAAGATGTCCAAACCATCTTAAGGTATGTTGAATTAGCTTCTCCTCAATCGGTGCTACTCCAAGTTTATCACGTATATCATCATTTCTAATTCGGTCTCTTCTTGTATGACCGTAGCTCTATCGTAGCATACGCATCTCTGCTACGCTTATCTTTTGGACGTGTTGGCTTTTAGTAGGCCAACATTCTGCACCATACAACATCGCAGGCCCGATTGCCGTTTTGTAGAACTTTCCTTTAAGCTTTTGTGGGACCTTCCTGTCACAGAGATCCCAGACGCTTGTCGCCATTTCACCCATCCCGCTCGAATTCTAAAACTAACATCTTCATCAATCTCACCATTATACTGCAACATTGATCCTAGATATCGAAATGATTCCTTCTTGGGAACTATTTGTCCAGCCAGAGTGATATCTCCATCTTCCGACCTGACACCGCTGAACCCGCACTTCATATACTCTGTTTTAGTTCTGCTAAGCCTAAAACCTTTTGATTCTAAAGTCTGTCTCCACAGCTCCAGTTGTCTATCAACCCCAATCCTACTTTCATCAATTAGCACAACATCATCAGCAAATAGCATACACCAAGGAATCTCACCTTGTATACCCTTCGTAACCTCATCCATCACTAGAGCAAAAATGTAGGGGCTCAAAGCTGACCCTTGATGTAATCCTATGTTAATGGAAAAGTCACCGGTTTAACCATCGCATGCTCTGACACTAGTCACGACATCATCGTACATATCCTTGATAAGTGTAATGTACTTTCTTGGGACTCTCTTCTTTTCCAGGGCCCACCACATCACCTTTCGCGGTACCTTGTCATAAGCTTTCTCCAAATAGATAAATACCATGTGTAGATCCTTCTTTTGCTCCCTAAACCTCTCCATAAGTTGTCTTATCAAGAAAATCGCCTCTGTGGTCGACCTCCCAGGCATGAAGCCAAATTGGTTTTTTGAAACACTTGCCATTCTTCTTAGTCTATGCTCAATGACTCTCTCCCAAAGCTTCATTGTATGACTCATAAGCTTAATTCCTCTGTAGTTTGTGCAACTTTGGATATCTCCTTTATTCTTAAAAATTGGAACTAGTATGCTTTTCCTCCACTCATCTTTTGTTTATTCTTAAAAATTGTGTGTGCCAATTCATCAAAATCATGCTTAATTTCAGTAGCATTATCCATAATAGCTTCTGGAAAAATCATAACGTCGTTTGCATAAAGTAAATGTGACACAATTGGTTTAACTTTACAAATAGGTTCAAGCCTTCCTTCTGAGATTGCATCCTTTATTTTAAGGGAAAAAATTTCATAGCAATGCAAAATAAATAAGGGGACCGGGGATCCCCTTGTCTTAATACCTTATATGACTATAGAAAACCCTATGGAACCTCTTCAGCAAGTATAGAGAAAGTGGGTGAACTGATGCACTCATAGATTAAATTAATAAAAGACATAGGAACACCCATGGCCTGCAACAAATAACAAGTAATTATCTATTTATCATGCCATATAACTTGTGCAAATCAATCTTGATACACATTTTTGGCTTTCTAATCTTCTTAAAGTCCATGTTCAATTCATGTGCAAGTAATATGTTTTCTCCGATATTTCTCCCAAGTATAAAAGCACACTGATTTTCTGCAATTAAAAAAAGTAGGAGAAATTTGAATCTATTGCATAAAATTTTGGAAACAATCTTATATAAAACATTAGTACATGAAACAGGCTTATAATCGGATAAAGATTGGGGCTTATCTTTTGTTTGGAATATTTGTGAGGAAAGTATGGTTAAGCCCTTTAGCAAGCTATCCAGTATGGAAAATTTCTAAAATAATAGAGAATAATTCTTCTTTAATTTGGACCCACTGTAATTTATAAAATTTAGCAATGTAACCATCTGATCATGGACTTTTTGCATCATGAATTGAGTCCAAAGCTTCCTTTATTTCTGCAAGTTGAACTGGAGAAGAAAGAAAAATAATTTCCCTGATTATTAACAATCATTCTAGACTCTATCTGAGGAAAAGAAATTACATTTTCACCATTATATATATAGTGTAATAGTTTAGGGATTCCTATACTATTACATCTCTATTATAAACATAATCACCCTCTGTAGTTAAAAGTGCTTAAATTCTGTTCTTGCTGCTCCTCATAGACATTTTTACACAGAAGAATTTAGAATATATATCCTATAAAGACCCGTCCTTTGTAGTACTCAAAATCATTGTCTTATATTATACGACTGACTTTCGAATACCACAAAAGATCGGTTGCCCAGGATAAATCTGAACGAATACTAAACCAAGAGATCGATAAGATCTCATAATGGAATGACAACATACTGAATATACATGAACATAATAGGATGACAAAATATAAGAGACCGCATTAATGGAAGTAACTAATAAATAAATATCAACATGGAAAGTCAGAATACATCAACTCACAACAACATGGAGTTTTGATGAAATATCTGATACAGTCGGTCTCATATACAAATAACAAGTCTATTATATACTACTAAAATATCAAGTAAACATATCTAAAATATCGATGTCACACCTTCAAAATGCTTAGCTCGGCAACCTGATAACATATCATCAAAAGCACCTGACTTCCAAACTACTCGATCGAGTAACCAAGAGTTGTCATGACATAAACAAATAAAGACAAAATGCTAGTCAGACTTAAAGCCAGTGTGAGGAGAACTATCTCAAAATACTGTACTATATACAAATAAACAGGAAACTACTAAGGCCCAGCCGATCATCTCCACGAACGTGGCTTAGGCGTAATCCGGACTGTCCATAAACAAGTAGGTAAACTAATTTAAAATGATAGTAAATAATACCATAACATGCTTTTCTCCTGCATCTAATAAGTTAGCACATTTGTAATATCAAGCTACACTATACGATTCGAGTGTTCGCTTTTAAGAATTGAGTGTAAAACCCTTTCCCCACTGGTGGAAATCACCTAGAAACCCTACGCTCAAACTAGTGGTTAGGAACTGGTACGCGAATGGCCAATCTCTAGAAAATTCCTTTTCGGTACATAGGATTACTCCAATCACCTAAGGTTTACTAACACAAAAAAAACAATTCTAACATGAACGACTTTAGGCAAACACCTATAAGTCATCCGCTTGGTCGTTGCTCATTACTAGGCATCTACCGAACCCTACTTGGATATAAACCAAAGTCATATTTCATAGACCAACCCCACTTAGCTTGAAAGCTCGAGCATCAAGTTCGAACGGTAGCACTCTCGGTCGCTTCACCTCAGCTTTACAACTAAGATTACTCATACAAGGTTTATATTTACCGAAGAATTTACCTACTAAGAAAGTTGTCAAGTTTAGTCTATCTACTGAGTAACTAACAACAGATAAAATAACCGCTCAAATGTCAGAAGGAATAGAAGTGATTTCTCCTCAAATAAAGCATACCTCACTATAGAAGCTTCTTCTGTTTCTCCCGAGCCGCAGACCTGCTAGGACCTAGTAATGCCTATAAGGCACAAGTCATCATCACTAACTCACCCTTCAAAAATGTAGGTCAGTCGTTCGTCAAGTGATTAAGCCAATCGCAATTGAAGCACTTACGCTTTGCTTCAGTTGGATGACATTTTATAGCGTAATGCCCCCATATACCACTGGAGTGACATACTAGGTCAGCTTTCTTTTTCGCATAAGCTCGATCTTCCTCGTATCATGGTCTTTGCATGTCAATTGGAGCTTCGGTTTGCTTTTCCACTTTTACTACCTCAAACGGTATCTCATGGGTGTTCTCAGGGAGGAGAACCATCCCAAATAAAACTTTCAAAAGTGATTATTAATAGGGATAAAACTAAGCAATGAACCCTAACTAACATTTTAAGACCCAAAGCAAACACCATTGCCCACACTAATGGAGTGTCGATCGTCCCAAACCCTAAAAAAGGTTGAATTGGTCAACACTACTTCACTGACAAGCTACCCTGCTCAAGATGGATGGAATGCTCAAGGTACATGCCCTTCTTGATCTCAAAAATGAACTAAGAACCAAAGCAATGCCTAAATTAATCCCAAATCATGGGCCTGCTCATCGGCCACCCAAACACTTTGTCCTATCTAGTCAAAGTCTCCCCTTTTAAATGCCAAGAAGCAATCTACCTTATGATGACTTCTCTAGACCTATATCGATGGAAGCCCTTCCATGCATGTGTCCAAGGTCGTGTCTCGGCAACAATCCCAGGACTCAGATATGGCTTTCCTTCAAGGATAAGGAAATTTAGACATTGCTTCGAAGAACCTAAAACCAGTGGAGCTAGAAATACTGGTGCCCTAAGGGCCACACCACCTATGATGCCAACCCCATCTGTTGGAAATGCTCATGGACGGCGGAGCATCCTTTGAGGTAGTTAAATAGTCTCTGAACTAATCATGCATCTCATACTGCCTATCCACAGTCGCTCATGCACTCTATCTGCTCATACTGATAACCTGACGAAGATACCTTAGCAACAAGCGATAAAAATTAATCAAAGTCCAGAAGACAAGTGGTGTATACAATATAATATAAAAGAAAAATACAATTACGCTCTCTCAACATATCTCCTTCTACCAAATTAATTAACTCAAAATGGTCTACATGGTCTAAATGTTGAGCCTAAGCTCTGATACCAAATGTACTGACATGTCCTTCGTAGTACTCAAAATCATCATCTCGTATCATACGAATGAATTTCGAATACCATAAAAGATAGATTGTCCTAGTAAAATTTGAACGAATATTAAACCAAGACATTCATTAGATCTCATAACAAAATGACACATATAATATACTGAATATACATGAACAGAATATGATGACAATATATAAGAGACCGCACTAGCGAAAGTAACTGATAAAAGAATATCAATATAGAAAGTCGGACATCAACTCCCAACAACATGGAGTTTTTAAGAAATATCCGCTATAGTTGGTCTCATATGCAAATAACAAGTCTGTCATATACTACTAAAATATCAAGTATACATATCTAAATTATCGATGCCATACCTCCAAAATGTTCCAGCTTCGCATCCTAATAGTGTATCCCCAAAAGCACCAGACTCCCAAACTACTCAGTCGAGTACCCGAAAGTTGTCATTACATAAAAAGACAGACAAAACACGGATCAGACTTAAAGTCTGGTGTGAGGGGAACTATCTCAAAATATTGCATATTAAAATATATATAAATAAACAAAAAACTACTAAGGCCCAACTGGTCCTCTCCACGAACGTGGCTCATGGGTAATCCGGACTGTCTATAAACAAGTAAGTAAACTCATTTCAAAATGATAGTAAATCATACCATAACCTACTCTTGTGCTGCATCCAACAAGTTAGCACGTTTATAATATCATGATGCACTATACGATAAAACTACCGTATACAAAACAACACGACACTAATTATAACGAACCGTAATTTTACCATTTGAAAATAAGAATATTTAATAAAATTTAGATATTCAGATATAGGTTTATTTTAAAAGAAAATAATCATGCTTTGTACGATAAATAATAATGGTAAACTAAATTATGGAATTTGTTATCAAAAATAGAGATTTTGGACTTTCACCGTAAAAGTAACAAAAGACGGCTTTCGATAAAGTTATGTATATGTTCAAATAATCGTTTTTAAATTCTTTTTGATGAACAATCCATTTATACATTAATTTGATAATGATAAGTAATTTTATTTATAATGGTTTTATAAATATATAGGTCTGTTTTACAAAGATGTTCTAACCTCGCCATATTTTGGAAAATTCAATGTCGTATTTTCGTAATGGAATCTTAATACTATTTAATATGGTTTTTATAACCTAAATAATCTTTTTTAATTATTTCAACATGATAAGAAACATATTTCCAAATTTCTCTTACATAAGTAAGTAGTTTGATTTAAAACTATAAACATGATCAAAAATCCAATTTCAGATTTATGACCGATGACCAAACGAAAGTTGTTTCAACATTTTTGCAACATGATTTCTTTCAACATGCATACTTACACATTTACACATTATGGTAAATTTACAATTAGCACAAAAAGACAAAGAGAGTTTACTTTTGCAAATTAATAAAGTAAGCAAAATCTTTGATTTGATTTGTGATTTAAGAAAGATCCTCTAATAAACATTATTTTTACTAAGTACAAAGCAACTTTTCATCTCGTTAAATGTTAGTACTTAAGGGTCTAATCTTGTATTGGAAAGAAGGAACAAATGTGTGGTTAAAAATGAATTTTGGGTTATGGGTAGTACGACCTTTTTGGTGTAAACTTCAGCTATAAATAGCACCACATTCTCTTCACTTTTACACATCTTATTCTTCACTACTTCTTCACCTTCTTCATCACCTCCATGGCCACACGACTTCTTTAAAGTTTTCATCATCAACTCCTTCTTTATATATATATAATATATATATATATACACACACAAACTCCACCTCAAAACCCATATCAACACTACCTCTTCCCCCATAGCAACCTTCGGCCATACCCCCACCAATAACATCCACCGCCGTAATACCTCCTCTACCCCCACATTCGTACGTCGCCCTCCCCACACCTTAAGGCCGAGCACATCCAAGGCCAATCACACCCAAGCCGAGCCTACTTCACAACCATAGTCCAAGCACTTCGCCTCTTTAGCAAGCGACATCTCCATCTAGTCTATGACATTGTGTGTCGATAGTGCAAGGAAAATAACATAGTTCATAGAGAAGGAGTTTGGAAAGCTCCAAAGCAAGAAAAAGAAAGGAAGTGCCGATGAAATACTACCGGATTCAATTCAATAAAGTTAGACGGAGTGGAAATGAAGGCGAGTGCCGATTTAAGAAATAAATTATGAATTATTTTTAAAATGATGTTAAATAAGTTAACATGAATATGGGTAATGATTTGGATGTTTAGTTGGTTAACTAATAATGTTTGATGGTTGCTTAAGAAGTAAGAAGTAATATATATAGTTAAATATGTCAAATGAAAGTGAGCGCTTATTTTTAAATCCTATTTTTATTGTGCTATGATATTCATGTTCATACCCTTATGATAAATTGACACCATTTAGTTGTAATATGGATGCTTGAATGAATTTGGTTGTATGGATGAATGCATGGTTGTTAATGTTGATTTTACCGACATCGTAGTTAAAGTTGGTTATGACTACTTTAGTAGTCATAGTTAATCCGTAGTTGATTTGAAACCCCACTTCTTTTAAAAATCCTATATGGTATACAAAGTATAGTTAAGTCTCTTTATAGATTAACTATAGAAAAGGAATTCATTTTGAAAAAAGAGAGAAAGATTTGATTTGAAAACGAAAAGCAAAGATAGAGATTTGAAGTTGTCTAGAAAAATAGAAGTTATTGTTTTGGATTTCAGAGTTAAAACTTTACAAAGTTATAAATCTAAAAAATAAATAGCATATGGTTTCCTATAGTTAAAAAGTTTTAAGAAATGGAAGTTTGAATATTAAAATAATATAATATGAAATATTTTGGAAATAAAGTGAAATTGGGTTTTAAATAAATAAACTAGTAAAATATTGATTTAAAATGGTTTATATATGTTTTATAAATAATAAATTCAATTTGAAGAAGTTTTGGAAAATAGTGAAAAACAAGTCAAAATAATGCACGTCGCGTAACGGCAGTTCGCGATTTTGCATCGGAAAAGCTAAATGAAAGTACAGGATAGGAACAGAGTCAGAATTCTTCAAAATAAGAATTTTCTAGATCCTTATAACCATAGTTTTCAAATGGAAAAGAAAACCAAAATTTCATCTTGTAGATTTTAAGATACGACCAAATCGAATTTTCAAGAAAATCACGTTTTTGCAATTAAATGACCAAAGTGTAAATTCTTTAAAATGAATATTTTATAAATGTTTAAAAATATGAAATAAATTTGATAAATATGTTAAAATGTTTTAAAAGAGATTTGAGTTATAAATATGGATTTCCAAATGAAAGAAAAGTTGTTTTAATCAAATAAGCTTGTAAAACACTATCCGTAGCACTTTTCTACAGCAGTTTAAATAAGAGTTTAAATAAATGGTTAAGAGTAAACAATATAATTGAAATCATGTCCTGAAATGTAATAACAATCTGAGTATGCGAAAATGACTAGTACATTTGTCCCACCTATGAGATCTAGAAAAGTAAAACAAGATGTGTAATTAAGGTTAAGAATGGAGCAACCGGTGCCCTGAACTTACCTGGCCTCTGTTTCCTCTTTATAGGTAAGGGGTGGAACAAATCGAAAGACAGGCCCTGATGCTCTAAATGAAAAACCGAAACCTCGGTCTCGAACAACTTTCCCTTGGGAAAACTTTCCCAAACAATTTAGTTTATTTCGAAAAAAGCAAATTAAAGTGCACATTTTGGAGGATAAGCTCCAATATAATTCTTAGCTCAAACTCAAAGTATTAACTAAAAATGCACGATAATTCATTAATCACTGTTCATGTCCTATCACACGTGAGACCCGAAAAACTCTCGTTTTTCTTAAAACAAACTGGCCTCTGGCAAGGTTCATAAAGTGGACTGTGTCTCACAAGCCTCGTCTCCGTCTATCTTACTCCTATTGTCTAGTATACACGGGATCTACTCCAGGGTATTCTTGGATTGGAATAGCCATTGGACGGGGAATAGGACATAATATCTGCAGAACTCAGCCAAATGGGGTTTCTGAGAGAGTATCTCCTTTGGTTTTGATTCTCCCTATTAATGCTATATTAGGACGGGATATGTTCACTCTGCGCCTTACACTGGGTTCCCTCTACGCGTATCTACATCCTCTGCTTTTTGGGCGACGGACTCGACGCTCGGGGCCTACCCTGTGTAAGGCTCGGTATTATTGAAAACGGGCCAATCGCCGTAGCCGACTAGGCCACAGCTTCATTCCCGTTCGCCGTAGCCAACTAGGCCATGGCTCACTTCCCTTAGTGGCTTTGCATCTATTCAACGTTATCATAGATCGGAGTGATAATTTCGCCCCAACTGACTAGGCCAGGGCTTCACTTATCACTCCTAAACTAACCAGGGAGATTTTCTATTACCTGAGCCGGAGAGCCTCACCACCCTTCCACCCGACCACCACGTTTGTTTTAAGAAAAACGAGAGTTTTTCGGGTCTCACGTGTGATAGGACATGAACAGTGATAAATGAATTATCGTGCATTTTTAGTTAATACTTTGAGTTTGAGCTAAGAATTCTATTGGAGCTTATCCTGTTACCATCAGTTCGTATACTAAAATTTCCATTTTCACTATTGCTTACACCTTCACTACAAATGAAACTAGAAATGTAACCGTTACTGTAATTTTCGGTATCACCTAAAATGTAACTATGAATACTGATTTCAAAACGAAGATAACTATCAATACAACTATTAATGTGATTACTCCAACCAGATTTAGTATGCAAAACAATAGTGTTCAAAAGGCGCAACGAAAAGTTGTCTACTTTCCCGTCTTTTTGGCTTGAATTTTCCCTAAAAACAAATGGCGAAATGACCATAGACCTAATCGTTAGGTGCACGAGACATGGATCGGAAACATGTTTCGATCTCTTGAAAAATAGGCCTCTTCCAATAGTCTTGGTAGCGAAGTCTTCTACTGTTGGATTGGATGGGCAATCGTAGGAAAAGGAAACGGTAGGTATTATTCTACCAAAGGGAGTGAAACGAGGTGCCAGTATATTAATTCGGACTTTCGTTGTTTACACATCACATGTGGATCGGTGGTTTTCTTATAGTTGGTGCTGCTGCACATGCAACCATTTTTATGGTAAGAGACTACGATCCAAACTATTCTCAATCAGCGAAGCCTCACTCAGAACTATTCTCAAACGGCGAAGCCTTCCCTCTATTCTCAATCGGCGAAGCCTCACTCAGAGCTCATCGAACCAGAAGGGACCAACAATTTAATTTATTTCGAAAAAAAGCAAATTAAAAGTGCACTTTTTAGAGGATAAGCTCCTCATGAATTTATCTTGAATCGGGATCTTTTGTCTCAACTTTTTCCCAGTTTTGCCGAGGGAGCAACCCCCTTTTTCACCTTGAATCGGTCAAAATACGCGGATTTTTTAAGTTTTCATGGAGAATTAGATCCAATAACAGGAGGTCCAATAGGAGTTTTTCTATTTTGACTTGCTCCCCGCAACGATCGAACGAGAATGGATAAGAGGCTTGTGGGATTGACGTGATAGGGTAGAGATGGCTATATTGCTGGGAGCGAACTCCAGGCTAATATGAAACGCATGGATCCAAGTTATGCTTGGAATGAAAGAAATTCTGAATCAGCTTTGTCTACGAACAAGGAAGTTATAAGTGGCTCAAAAATGAAGATTTACGATGTCATCTGTGAGTCAAGAGTTTCACATCGATTCACAGGTCCCATCAAGTCACTTCACGGGCGCATGCATGTATGTGTATATGCGTGTACGTATGAAGCAACCAAAACCAAAGACATCTGATTGGAGATAGCAAAATCGGACCTTTTGAGGCCAAAAAGGCCCCTGAATAGGAAAACAAGGGCCTTTTCTATCCTCGAGAATGGAAGCTAGAGAACCTAAGTCTGAAGAAGAGTCTTGGTTCGAAGTAGAGAGAGGCGATCTTCTTCGGATAACTAGTATATTAATTTCAGTTGGCTCCGCTCTGAAAACTGACTGACAAGAATATGTCTTCACAAACCTTCGAAACTGCCCCTTAAGCTGATAAAGCTGCTGATCACTCTGGTCACCCGGATCTTGCTAACTCTATGAAATCGGAGAATTCTGAAAGAATATTCTAGTCAAACTCTACATTAATTTCCATGAGGGAATTTGTACTGTTCGCGTGAATTTATTTCACCTTTATTCCACGAATTATACGAGTTGAATATGGAAATAATCTGGTTATGATTAATCTAATCTTTTACTCAATATAACTGGTTTGGATTTACGGTAAATGATGTCTTAAATAACATTGTTTTTGACCCAGTTAAGACATGTTTCAGAAGATGAAATTTTTTACTATATTAGGAACTAAATTTTCCTAAGTAAATGAATTGAAGATTTCCAAAGTAAAAAGGGTTTTGATTAACCAGTAAAAAGTTAAAATGAAAAGAGGCATAACAAATCATGTATACACATATTCACATTTTTATCGATGATTGGATTTTGAAGAGACCGGGATCGGATTTGGGTGATTCCTATCTGAAAACCACTTCGAACCAATTTGCGTTTTCGAAGTAAAACATGTTGAAGATAAAGATCATTGAAGACGAAGATCTTCATTATGTAGGGCTACTTGCCACTAGACGCTCGGTGAAATCTACCATATCATATATTATGGTGGTTATAGTGCTCTGTTATGAAAATCTTCAATTCGCAAGGACTAATTGATACGGAGCCTAGGGGTGATTCCCGAAATAGGATGTGGTAGGAGAAGTGCCTTTGGTTAGTTCTGTTCCTGGATGACTTGTATGGACGAATATCAGACATTGCATTTTAAATCACTAGATTGATCTTTATAAAATGTATCATCTGTTTGGTTGCGGAGAAGGCAACTTCTCTTAGCTTAACACTCTTTCCTGAGACGTACGAGCTCGGGAGTTATACGTTTGTAGAAATCAATTGTGTGATTATGGAATGGCAATGTGGCATTCAAAGTGGAAGGTTGATGTTCTATGTAAAAGGTAATCGTTACCTCAGGCCTCGCACCCGAAAATGACTAAGCCAGGGTAGATGTGGCAAGGCAATGTGGTTCGCAACCATTAGGGTACGATCATCCCCTTCTAGATATATTTCTACCCGCTATAAAGTTCAGGTTTAATTTATGTGGTGTATGCTAGAGCGCGCTCGGATAGGTCGGTAACGACTGCGGTGATGACATATTTGGTACTATCTAGTTAGAGGTAGGCTGGTTTTGTGTTGGTAGAGGACCATCAGTTGGACCTCGGTACATTCCTCTAGAGATGTACTATCGGAAAGTAGTCCCTTGCCTAGTCATTTGTTGGAAATCCGTTCTCTAATACGAGTTTGCGATTATAGTTGTAAAGCCTAGTATGCTGGAATTTATTAATGGTAACAATTTCGGCTATTTGAATATGTTTATTTGAAAAGTGTTTTCAAAGAATGTCATTAAAAATAATATCAAATGGTTTGATAAAAAAAATTTAGTTATCATAAGGTAAAAAACCTATCCATGTTTATGTGCGGCGTGATCTTATGAGATACTCTTTCTTTTCAAAAGGTTTTTGTCATCAATATATGATCTATGACACTGTCATTTAAGATTCGTGTTTCTCACACTGGTTTGCCAGACTAATCCGTGTATTTTTATACTCGGGTTAGATCCGAGTAGTTTCACGATTAGCTGAAGACCCTTGGAGTTCCCAGAGGAGAGCTGGAGATCTTCATCAATGTATGGATGTATTCTATTTTCTGATGCATTGTGTGTTGTTTGTTTTTCAGCAAATGTAAGGACCGGTGTATTATAACTGTTTTGGCAATCGGATCTAACTCGTCCATCGTTCAGTCTCCTGATCGCCATGAACAACTCCTACACCATTATCCGTCGGAAACTTCAAAGTCAAACACCATATGGCAAGAGCTGCCCGGAATTCAGCTAAGGCCGGTCGACCCAGAAAAACATTGTACGGAGAGTTAACATCCAAAACAATAAACGGCAAGATCCGCACAGTCCTTCATTCACCTTCTCCCAACTCAACAGGTAATTCCACATGACTAACAGCTTCGGTTGAAACACCGTTAAAACTGTGTATACGAGGTTTAGACGGTTTTAAATCTTTGGCTTCCATCCTCATCTAATCATAAGCTTTTTTGAAGATTATATTCATCGAACTTCCACAATCAGTCAAAATCCTTCTCACCAAAGCAGGATCAATCATGGCTAAAATGACCATTGGGTCGATTGTTGGAGCCTCCACCTTATTTGCATCTCTATTCATAAACACAATATCATCTGTCATCGTACGTTGCTATTTTGTCGGAGCTCCATCTTCCGTATTCGAACAGCATTCAAAATCCACATGCCTAATCGCGCTAGCATAGCGCTCTCTTGCCAACTCTTATCTGTCGGGTGCGGTCCTCCGACTATCATATTTATCACCAGCCTTCCACCAGTCCACGCAAGTTCCTCAGCCCTAAGCGGCGCTTGTCCTCGGTTGGGGTTAGAAGTCCCCTTCCCACCATCTTGCGGGACTTTCACTAACTGTTGTAACTTCTTTTCTTGAATTAGTTTTTCTGTAACATCCTGGAGATGCCTGTATTTATTTGTATTGTGCCCATAACACTCGTGAAACCGACAATATTTCTCGATCTGCTTCTGCTTCTCTGTTGATTTTTTCGGAGGCGGCTTCCTATACTGCATAGTATTTTAAGTAGACAGATAGATATTCTCCAAGGACGTATTCAACGACGTGTAATTACTATACATTGGAATCCTAGGCTTCAATCTTCCAGAATCCCTCTTTTGTTCTCGGTTCCTATCTCTGCCTCTCTTTTACTAATTTGGTTTATTCTGAACATTCACTTAGACATTTCCAGAATTGTCATCAGATTTTTTTATCGCAATGTTACTCTGTACTCCTTCTCCACTTGGTCCCGCAACACTCTTCTTTCTAGAGGACCTGGCTTCCTCCTTTCTCAAATATTGAGCCGCATTTGCGTAAAATCATTCTAACGTTGCGAGCGGCTTACCGGCTAACCAATTGCAAAACTCAGATTCTGGATCAATCCCTCTTGTCACAGCCATGAGTATCGCATGTTCATTTGGATTACTGACCTCCGTAACAGCTGTATGAAATCTCTCCAAATAATCTATTGATGACTCTCCTGGGGCCTGAATCACGTTGGAAAGTGACATCATGTCTTTAGGACTAGTCTCGTGCATCCAGAATTGTTCCACAAACTTGGTTGCCAAATCATCGAATCTAGAAATTGATCGCGGGGGTAGTCTCGTGAACCACATCGTCGCTATTCCGGAAAGAGTTATGGGAAAACATCTGCACTTGGTTGCATCATCAACTCCCATGGAATCCATCAGCCATTCGTATCTCATGATATGCTGCCTGGGGTCGGTTTTCCCTCGTAGGATGGAATTGATAGGATGTTGAACTTCCTTGGGTACCGTGCATGTAATACATTATCAGTAAATTGGGTATGACTTCTTGAGATTCCCCAGTCATCATTGGTTAAGCCTTGGCTCTCCCTCACTAATTGTCTGACCATTGCCCATAAGTCCGGCATTCGGATGGTTGGTGCCAAGCGGTGGCCAGGCTCCACCTCACGTGAATGGTCTGGTCGATGTCTGTGTGTTGTTTCATGCCTTCTTGGTTCACCATCATCCCAACATGCATCTTGTACATTCATTCCGTCGTCATTCCGGGGAGGTAACTGGTCAACATTAAATCGAACTCTATCATCCAAACCTTCAGAAATAGTTCCAACGTGATTCCCCAAGTGTATGGGGGAATCCATCCTCTAGAGGAGGGATCAGTACTGATCCCTAGGGAGGGATCGGCACCGATCTATCCTGGAAGACCGCGATGGTCTACCGGGCGAAGCTCTAAAGTTTATACATGATTTTCTTCAATCCTGCAATACCTATGCCTATGATATTCATCCGATGAGCTAGAACTTTCCGATGCCAAGTAAAGAGTGGGTTCCCTCCTAGCATTCCCCTGCTGCAGCTGAATAATTTGGTTCATTAAGTTAATATTAGTCTGAATTTGCTGATTTAGTTGTCGATGGCTTTCTATCAACTCTCTCATTAAATTATGAAATTCAGCTCTGGTAATAGAATTAGTGGGATTCTGTACCTCAACCGGATCATCATTCAAATTTGTTGGTTGAATACTTGGGTCTTCTTGTCGAATGCTAGTAGATCTAATATGTCTCACCATTATTTATTACATTGCTTTAGATTCCTCCAAATCTGAATAGAATAAGCAACTATATGAAGATAACTATGGATCTCCCTCGGAAGGCTATCCATGGTCAGGCACTGGAAGATTTTATAGTAGAGCTTACTACACAGAATGATTCTTCGGAAGACAGGGAAATCCCCACCATATGGTGGAAATTGTATACTGATGGAGCATCTAATGATCATTATTCTAGAGCTGGAATAGTACTTATAACTCCTGAAAATTGGTCAATCTGTTATGCATTAAAGCTTAATTTCCCAGCAACAAACAATGAAGCTGAATATGAAGCTCTGATTACTGGGCTTAAACTCACTAGTGAACTTGGAATAAAATCTCTCGAAATCTTTTGCGATTCGCATTTGGTAGTGTATCAAGTTAGGGAAGATTATCAGGCTAAGGGACAATGGCTTGCCCCATACTTTACCCAAGTCCAAGAGTTGTTGATAGAGTTTGAGTACTATGACATTTCGCATATTCCACGAGCTCGAAATAAAGAAGCTAATTCATTGGCAAAGTTTGCTAGTGCCAGTGATGCACAGAAGATTAGCTTGGTTCCGGTTGAAGTATTAAATACCCCAAGTATAAACATAATAGAAATCGACCAGACAATGGAAGCGGAGCCTGAAAGGGAATCGTGGATGACTCCAATCAAAGATTATTTACTGCATGGATTCCTACCAGATAAAAGAAATGAAAAGCGACAAGTCCTTCGCAAAGCTTCACGGTATATCATGTAAGAAGGACTTATGTACAGGAAAGGTTTCTCAATCCCCCCACTCCGGTGTGTCGCTTATGATGACATAAAACATGTTCTAAGAGAAGTTCATGAAGGGGAATGTGGCGATCACACTGGGGGCACACTCTGGCAAAGAAAATACTCTGCTATGGGTATTATTGGGCAACCGTAAATCGAGACGCTGCTGATTATGTGAGGCGATGTGATAAATGCCAGATATATGCAAAAGTCCCAAGAGCTCCATCGATAAAAATCACGCAAATGGTCAACCCACGATCACAACCAAGAAAGTAATCAACTTTATTATTTGAAGCATCATATACCGCTTCAGTCTTCCACGAACTATTGTAATAGATAATGGAACTCAATTAGACATTGTTGAATTCATAGACTTTTGTCTAGGATATCGTATTGAAAAGAGTTTGCAGCAATCGCTTACCCTCAGGCAAATGGATAGGTTGAAGCTATAAATAAAATCATAAAGTCCATTCTGAAGAAGCATTTGGAGAAGGCTAGAGGCAGGTGGGTGGATGAACTCCCTACAGCACTGTGGGCTTACAGGACCACCCATGAGTCCACGACTGGCCATAATCCATTCGCCCTTGCTTATTGTTCCGAAGTCGTTAGTCTTGTTGAGCTCTAAGTTTCTTCTTATCCAGTGACTTACTACAATCCCAAAATGAAAAAAGATCTCCTCTTGGAATCTCTTGAGTTTATAAATCAGAAGCGTGAGGAAGCTGATTTGAGGGGAGCTGCACATCGACACCGAGTTTCCCGGTACTACAATATTAAAGTCCGAGCTAGAGCCTTTAAAATTGGCAATCTCGTCCTAAAACGGGTTTTTCCTACCTCATCGCACATTAATCTAATCTATGAAGGACCACATGTCATTGAGCAGAGGCTTGGAGAAGTAACTTTCAAGCTAGCAACTATCGGTGGCATCATTCTTCCAAAGGCATAGAATAGCGAACATCTACATCGCTATTTCACTAAGTTTATTTCTTTTTCACTTCAGTTGTATTTTCTTTCAGAATTTTCTTTAGCATATAATTTTTCAAATGTGAAATAAGACACTTTGTGTTTTTCCTTTCTGTTTAATGAATAAAGTTTCGAACTTCCTTTATATTTATGTTTGTTGTGGCATTATATATTAATTACATAGAGAAATAAATTGATGTTGATATGTATGAACAGGCTCCCAGAGTTTGAAATTAATCAATCATGCTAATTCCCAATGGGACTAAATAAGATGAGCTTGGTCCACCTGTTCATTTGACAACTCTCATTCATAGTCCAACTGATGGGATGCATGACAAAGAAAAAACGTGGTTGACCATCTGATGATCAAATAAATCCGGCCAAACTGTGGGATTAAGACAATGAGAGTGACTTTGACACGACCGATAACTCACAAGATCAAACCCCAGACCCTGGGGGACAAATCAATCAATTAAGGGGAGTGCGATCCAACTGCCCTCCATAATAACTCTAAGTCCCCATAGTATGGATTGGAGTATAAACTTAAATCGGGTGTGAATCGACCACTCATGAAATAACTCTAACTCCCCAGAGTGCGAACTGGAGTATAAACATAAATTGGGCGTGAATCGACCGCTCGCAAAATAACCCAAAGTCCCCAAAGTGAGGACTAGAGTATAAACATAGATTGGTTGCGATCTGACCGCCCATCAACTAAATCTTATCCCAAGAGTGTGGATACGAACATGAGTGAATAGATGAGTGGAGTTCGACCATTCACTATTCCATGATCTCAGGGCTAAAACCGACGGGAGGAGTATAAACTCACTAAGGATGGAGTTTGACCATCCAACATCTAACCTTGCTAACCTAAAACTGGGGGCAAGAGTATAGTTGCTCAAAACATGTCGAATTCAACAACGTAACACTAAGGCCCAAGCCTAGTGTTTAATACGACTCGAGGCCACGACCACTTGGAGGCCTTGGGATAGAGCTGGTGGATTGTTACCAGAATTCATGAACAACGAATTACAAGTACATTAAATGGAAAGTAATAGTTCAACTACTTAAATAGAAATTCACATAAAAACTCAACAGAAAATAAAAAATTTATTCACATTACAGGTTTTAAGATTGTAGTACAAGTTATTCCAAAAAATCAGGACTCATACCCGTACAACCACAATTAATGAAAGAAACAACTATGCAAACTATATACAAACTGAGCTGAAGTGACGGCTCTTTCTTTGACTTCCTCTCTTTTTTGGATTTTTTGCGAGTAGTGCCACTTGAACCCCCAATTCTTCTTTTTCTAGATCCATTGCCACCCTTAGCAGGAGAGCTTACAGAGATAGGAGAGAGTTTGCTGGGAATCGACCCGCCAGGTGGAATAACTTGTAGTGGCACGAGGTGTGGATCGTTAATGTCCACCTCAATGGTCTCAATTTTAGCTTTTCTTTTCATTAATACCTCCTTTTCAATCCGCTCTTTCAAGCTAATCTCATCGGTGCGTTTGGAGGCGCTGGTAATCACGACATCGTCAGGTTCATCCGTTGGGAGTGGATCTTTGACCCTGTCATCATCAAGAGCTCCAATGACTTGAGCATCGGGCCCTGGTACATTAGCAACTACTGGAATCTCTATTGGTTTCTCTTGTTGCTCCATAACAACATCGCTCTTAGAAGTTTGATGGGGACCCGGGAGACCTGTAGAATTTGTTAAAATAGAGAGAAGAGCTTAAAACCATCGGGCGCGAAGTGAAAAACCTTTCTTAAATTGGAAAGCAAAGTGCAATAACCGTTTCCAGTTGGCTCTCGGTGTTCGTCGGGGTACCTCCTTCTAAAATAGGGGACAACATTTTGGATTGATAGTTGGGTGTATCTAGATCATAGGCCAAGTCCTGCTCCAAGCTGAAGGAGACCGACGCTCCGGCTGCTTAGAGAGAAGAGGGACCCTTAGGATCAGCCCCTGAAGATCCGACGATATGTTCCCCTTCTCAGTAGGTGTAGAAGCGTTAAAGTATCGAAGTTTCGAGACAGCCAAATCTAAAGGTTCATTTCCACGGAGGATCTCCCACACTGATTTTTCCACATCAAGTTTAGCTCCGCCCAATTCTCTCTTCTTCATCTCAATAATATGCTTCCAAGCTTCAGCAAGTGATTCGAGATAGCCTTCGCCAAGAAACCTTAAGTCGCGGTGGGTGAGGACTTTGGCATTGTACTCGATGATCAATGGATCAAACAAGTCTTTGATTTCATTCCTACCAGACTCTTCAGTGTCTTCCACTTAGGATTCAATTTGTTCGATCATTTCTTTACGGCCTTTCTCTCGAACCTCCTCTTTAAGAGCTTTAATTTTAGCAAACTGCTCATCACTTTTAATTTTCAGGCTCCTAGCTTCGACAGCCTCTTCGTAGTACTTTTGCGATTCTTCCTGAGCCTCGATTTTCTCTTCCCTTTCATTTTTGAGAAGCTCTTCAAGTTCCTCGACACGGCGAGCTAAAACATCTTTTTCCTTTTGCAAGTAATCTTTTTCCAGAGCAAGTGCCCCGCTGCGATTAAGGGCAGCATCGAGTTCTTTTTTATGAGAAGTTTCCAAACGGGTCACCGCCTCTGCCATTTCCTTAGCATTTCTCACCACTTCGGCAAGTTGTGTTTTCAATTCTAACAATTTGGCATCTTGATGTTTGATTAAGTCTTTATCATGTATCGCTTCTAAATTGTGGTTGTCTATTTCATATTGTCGCTCAATGGACACTTCAGAGATTTTTTCTGCCAAATGTTGAAATGATTCATGCTGCACAAACAAATAATTGACACATGCAAGAGAACTTGCTTTGGCGTGCCTCAAAATTGTATGTATTGTAGGAAGGAATTTAAGTCCATCAAAGCAGATTTTTGGGAAAGTGGCCTTAAGCTCGGCCAATTTCTCAACTGTATAAATGTCGGGAGCAGCGGCCGACAATGATGGATCAGGAGCGGCAATTGGATGTTTGCTTGATCTATGGTCGCGAGACTGTCTAGAGCTCGATGAGACAGAATGTTGCTAGTGGGATGAAGTGATTTGAGGGCTACGGTAAGGAGGCTGGTCTCCATTGTAAGCAGGAAAATTAGGTTTTTATCCTTTACGTGATGTTTGGGACTGAGACTTGCACTTAGAAGAGGAGGATTCCCTTGAATGATAGATTTTATCCCGTCCGTCTTTCTCCCTGCGCCGGCCAGACTCTAAGTCACGGCTAGATCGATGATATGTTAAAGAACCTCTTAAGCGTTTGAAGGCCTGGGACTAAGTCATTGCAGCCGCAAAGACCAAATGAGAATTGTGAGTAATTATTGTGCGAAAGATTAATGAAGGGCGTGTAGTAAAGTGCACGTGGTCGTGAGTGTCCTAGTGTTACCCCTTGACAGACCGGTGGCTATAGCCTTGCTCATGGTTGTTCTCTCTCCTTTATCAGAAGGAGGAATGCCTTCGCTGCTCCTAGTAGGAGAATTAAGCCCTTCGATTTTGATATTTGGAAATTCATAGGTCATAATATAATCTGGAATTAGGAGATTTGAAAATCCCTTCAGTGAACTTTCCAAGTGTTGAGAAGATGATTCTTCTTCAATGGCAGTAATGACGAATTCAAGGTCTGCAGCAGTTTTTTTTATGAATTTTGTATCTCAGCCTCTTCTTTCTCTTGCTAGGTGTTTTAGATTGTGCACCTTGCGACAGTTCGACCATGGGCGCCTTACCTGGGCCCACATCAACTTCTCTGGGTTTACTGGCCTCAGAATCCCAAATCTCACCTTCTTCAATTTCATCCTGAATCCCCTCAGCAGGGGGCACAACAGGATCTATGGCATCTCTTTTTTGCTCTGTAATGTTTCTCGGCAATGCTACGCTTCTGGGGAGCCCAATGCTATGACCCTCTTCAAGCAGTCCGAATAAAGATAGTAGCTCATCTATGACAAGAAGTTTGATATCCCTATCTTCGACAGGGGTATCACGAATGGCGGCTACTACTCTTGAAAAATTAATGTCTTCAAGACATGGATGGACACCTGAAAGAATCCAAGATGTTAGCAGATTCAAAAGTAAAAGCTATGGCTTGGATTAACAAACTGGGGAATGAGATGAAAGTAACACTTACGTCCTTCCAATCATCGCCTCGCGAAACCGGGTGGACGTCGACCATCGAACCACTCGTTCTTGAATAGAGAAAGTTTATTCCAAACGCCAGTCAAGACTTGGCAATTAGAGAAGGTTCAAGAAAGACATAGGAGGGACTCCTTGATCGCCGTTTGAAGTTGTAAATGAATCTTATGTCCTCAGGAGTTGGTAGACGAAATAAGACACTCATGAATAGTAAGAAGGTTCCATGTAGAAAGGCGTAACTGTTTGGATGGAATTGAGTGGGAGCTATTCCAAGATATCTCAGCATCTCTCGAATGAACGAATTAAAGGGCGGTACGCATCCAGCCTAGCACATAAATTTGTTACACATTGTGTACGCCTCCGGTGGCAAGTGAGGCCTGTCGTTTATTGAAGGGACCAAGGCGTCTACAAACGGAATTTCATGTATAGAACACCACTGGCGAAGGGCATCCTCGCCAATTCGGGAGGCTTGAGAATCTATCAGGTTATGCAGAAGAATGGCACCCTCAATAGCATCAGGGGCAGGACATATATCCTCCGCCCGGAGGTCCGGACCATTTGAGAAAAGGTCGACTGGCGGGCTGGAAACTTCTGTCTGTTCTGCTTTATGGCTGGTAGAAAGCCTGCCGGATATAGTCGTAGAACTTGATTTTTCTTCAAAATCGATGTGTTGCACTGCCAGATCGGAAGACATACCAGCTAAATGCTCTGAGTGTCGAGTCCATATTAGCTATACTCAGTAGATAATTGAGGTTAAAAAGTTCACCCGTTCCCCCGTGCAAAGTGTGTGCTAGTGTAGTGTAGTGTCGTGCAATGCAAAGATAAACAACTTAGAATCAAAAGAAAAAGTAGTGACGAGACTTGGGAGTTCGACCAAAGTGACCGTCATCGCTGACCATCTCAACTGGATTTCACGTAGATCGGTTGTAGTGGCTTCAAGAACGGTCGTTGTCATTTTGGAGTGTGACTTTTAAAAACTAAAATTTGTATTTCAAGTTACAATTCGTATTCAAGTCCAAGGTTCAATGATGGATATGCAAGTACTAAATATCTATATTGGTTCGTATGAGCATGCTCATCAAGGTAGGGTTCCGCTTAATCATGCTTAAGTCAATGTAGTTCGAATCTACTCACAACCGATCCCTATTCCACCACTACGACCGATCCCACAAAAAAACATCTCTATCGATCCCTCACCAAGGCCTACTAACACCAATCCCTTCCTTCCTAAGCCAATACGACCGATCCCTCCACACTTCAGCTCCACCCTTCAACTCTACCGTTTTCACTGATCCCTTTATTGTCGCTCCTCCTCCTTCATTTGTTTCCGTATTTCACCAGAACCTATCGCATCGTCGTCCATCTTCGACCTAAATCCTTGTCCGTGTAAACAAATAACATGAAAAACCCATCATCTCATCACAAACTAGGCTTAATCACAAATCAAAAATTGAAAACCCACCTATGCGTTTTGATAACAACAGTGATAAAGTTAGGGGTTCGATTCGAATTGAGGATTAGGTGATGGAGTTGGATGTGGAAGAGCAGTAATTCAAGTCGTGATAGTGATCGATTTATGAGGGAATGGAAATTTAAGGTGATGCCAAACTGAACTGGGGAGATAGGGATCAGTGTAATGGAGCTAAGAAAATGAATAGACGATGGGAAGGGAAGTGAAGTGTTAGCTTATATATATGGCACTTCACAGTTCGACCCGCCTTGTTGCACTGAAATGGTTAAGTTCATTTAACCAAAAAGGGATCGGGTATGATCTCTCTCCAAAGGAACCGATACCGATCCCTATTTCAGGGATAGAATTCCGATCCCTATTTAAAAATGGCCATACCGATCCCTTTTTGCTATAAAAAAAATGGTTATAGGGCTTTGGCTATAAGCATGAACATGTAGAATACTATGAAAATTGGCAATGACCCGTAAGTGTTCGAACACGTCCAGAGCCAACTACGAAAATGTTTATATAAGCACGCCCGTGTATGACTTAAAAGTTCAATCTATAAAATTGATAGAAACTGAAGTCAAACCTGAAACCTTCGAGTTCGGGGATGAACCGGATAACAAAAGCTTGTTAGTCTTGCACAAATAGATTTATATATACAGTTGATGGGACATGGTGCTGGATTTATATTATTGGAAATTGACCAAGTGTTAGGACAATCAATAAGGAATTCGACGTCTTGGAAAAACGATTCAATAAAAGAATAGCAACTATTCGGAAAGCTAAATGGATCTCATTCTCAACGATTCAAAGCACATAATGTTAATCACAAGATGTACTTTGGAGGGAAAGTGTTACCCGGCATTCTAGCCCAGCTATATTGAACTAGTTACACGACTTAGATCTAATTGCCATAAAGGCCGATGGTTCCTGAATGATGATTGTGGGGCTCGGAGGTCGAGTATAGATGATTATGTGAAGTTGGAATTAAATGGATTTGATAGATGTACAATGTAGGATGCTCGAAGCATGGAATATGGCTAAAATGAATGGAAGGGTTCGGCATAACATCGTAAATAGGAAGGGATCGACATGATTATTGAAGAGGGATCGGCATCCAAAAATTCAAAAATCATCCATGCACACAACACTCCATATCTCAGGATCTACAACTCCAAGGCCCATGAAATTAGGAAGGTACAGTATGTGGACCCTAGGAAACCTACCCTAAGGATCGTGCATCACATGCGCAAATCTTGAGGGATAGGCATATAACCCTATGGTGGGTTTGACCTGATTCAGCCTTTACGACCATCTACCACAATGATCATTCCATATCTTAGCAACCATACATCCAAATAACTAGAAACTTGAGGAGCTAGCATACGACAATATGATGGATCTCCCATAAGGATCGCATCCCCTGATTCTTTCAAAAGAGGGGTCGAAACCGATCCCTCCATAAGGTTCGGCCTAGTTAACATCGAAAGCACAACGCGACAATGATTGATCAATATCTCACCATCCACGGCTCTGAATACCGTGAAATTTGGAAGACAAGCCTACAACAACATAGAGAACACCCCAGAGGGATCGTACCATCAAAATCCACCAGAATAGGGATCGGTATCGATCCCTATTTCTTGGGATTTGGGCCCTGCGATCCCTACCGTGGGCTTGTATGATCCTAGAGAGCCTTCTGCCGAATTTTCAAGGAAATATTTCACTGTCTTCACTCATAAATACTAGCCTAATAGGTCATTCTGAGGATCTTTACGCTGCTTATTACATTAGACTTTATTTTAATCAATTGTTCTCTATTCTCAACTGCTTTAATCAGATTTATAAGTGATTAATAAAGATAATCTTCAAAGTGGACATAGGCATACAACGCCGAACCACTATAAATCTCTGTGTTTCTAATTATTGATTTTTATTGTTGTTAGCTTAGTCTTTTCCTCAGTTTAATTTTATTTTCTTCACTTACTTCTCTACAAAAATCTATCCTTGGGTGTTTGTGACCAATTCGATTGCAAATAATAACTGTCCAAGCTGAATCTAGGTTAGACTCTGATATATGTTTTAACAGATTTTCCGCTGTAAAGATTTTATACTGAAATAATATATGTTATTCCATTCGAGTATGATTTTGTTATATCTTTTTTCTTTCTCACTTTAAAGAATCACCTCTCCGGCACTTGGATTTGTGGCACGTCAATACGAAGGATGTATTAGCGTCGATTTTCGAAGGTCGAAAAAACGGGTCTTTGCACCAATCGAGACTCAACTGTCACACATACTAGGCTAGTGGGCCACATGTCTCTCAATAAGGCCAAAACCTTCCAAGTATAGCCATTAATACAAGACCAATACTTACAATGCTCCCAATGTATCGTCCACAACCTAAGAATCATATCGAACCTGAATTAATATATACGGGTGCTTAACCACTAGCATTTGTTTATCATGAGGACAAAATGACAAGTACGTCCCAACCTATAACCCTTGCTACAACATAGTCCAAGGTTTATAGCCATAGTACCGAGATAGAACATCTCTTATCCTTGGATTACCGTCATCCGAAGACGTGCAAACGAAACAACAACCACTCATGCAACAAATGGTCTATAACTATCAAATCCCGAGGTCTATCCTTCAAACCACATAGTATCACGTATCATTCCTGGGATGTGAGGCTCATGAGGTTACGTTCCTCAAAGCCATGTGTTTCTTTTCGCAAAGCTACGCTTTGATCATATCAGATTCCACTTTGAATGCCACATTTCCATTCCTTCGACCACTATTACCTTCACGGACATACAACCTCTGAGCTGTAGGTCTCAAAGAAGGGTGTTAAGCTAAGAGAAGTTGCCTTCTCTGCCACCAAACAGATGTACATACGTTGTGAGCTCAGAAATGCAATGTCAGACATTCGTTCATACAATTTCATTCTGGTACTGAACGAAACTAAAGGCACTCCTCCTTCCACATCTTGTCGGGAATTATCCCTAGGATTAGTAGCGATTAGTCCTTGTAATCAAATATTTTCATAATAGAGCACTACTGCCACCATAAATATATGATATGGTAAATTTCACCTCGAAGGACTAGTGGCAAGTAGCCCTTCATCATGACGATCCCCGTCTTAAAAAATCATCATCTTCATCGTGTCTTCACTTTCGAACGTATACAATGGTTCAAAGTGGTTTTCGGGTAGAATTTACCCAGTTCCGACCCTGGTTTCTCCGAACCAATCATCAATTAAAAAGATGTTAAGTTCATATGTGATTATTAATCATCATTCAATTTAATTCATTTTTGTATTCCTTCATAAATATCTCGGTGAGACATATTATTTTAAATTATTTCATTCATCTTCTTAATAGTAAATGGAATCATTAAGCCTCATTTATCAAATCATTTTGTTAATTAAACCTTTTTGAATCTTGGAATAATTCCAAATCGTTTCACCTTTTATTTAGGAAATCATTTCCAAATCATTTATTTAAATCTCGTATAGGAAAACATTATTAAGTAAAAAGGATCATGGAAATTATACTAAATCTACTCAATATCAATTTCTATATTCAACCATTACTATCTGTCGAAAAATAGTGAAACCACCGTTTAAATTCTCACGGATAGTACAGATTCCCTTTTCGGAATTTAATACCAAGTATGAGAATATTATTTCTATGCAATCCAAGTTGTTTAAATTTGGAAAATTATATCATTTATACTTTGGGAAATTTTAATCTGAGTAAATCAAATTTACTATTCCCTCCATCGGGCCAGTTCGGGTAGCTAGGGAGGGCAGGCAACTGGGTTCCCAAACCCAAGCCTAGAGACTACCTCTCTGTCACCCATAAGGCGGTCAAGTTATTTGATCGAATTTAAATCTTTTAACATACTTAATTAACTTTTAATTATTTTAGAGCATCCGGGATTTCCCTTCGATCTGTTTCATTCCTCGATCGGATTTTTTATAACACTCAAAATGGAACAAATGTACTAGTCGTTTCCACATACTCGGTTTTAAAACTCTTAATCATCTTTAAATTACTTAATTATTTATTTGAAAAGGTTCACAAAAGATTTGGGAAAGAATAATAAACTTAAAACCATTATTTGCAGAAGTTATTAAAAAGTGCCGCGAAAAAGTGCTGCAAATAGTGTTTTAATAGCTATATTGATCAAAATGACTTTTCTCTCTTTGTGTATTTCATTTGTATAACTCAAATCTTTTTTAAAACATTTTAAAACATTTATAGGATTTATTCCATATTTTTAAAGAATTTAAAATTATCATTTTAAAGGAATTCCCTATATGGATTCCAAACTACAAAACCGCGATTATTTTGAAAACTTGATTTGCTCATATTTCAATATCTACTAAATGAAATCTTGATTTTTTTCCTTTTTTTTGATAACTATGAATGTTATAGTTCTTAAAATTCTTACCTCGAAGAATTCCGAGCTATATTCCACGCTATATGTTCATTTAACTTTTCCGACGCGAAATCGTAAACTGCCATTACGCAACGTGTCTTATTTTGACTTATTTTTCATAACTTGTCAAAACTTCCCCAAATTGAGTTTTATTGTTTTTGAAACATTTATAAATCATCTTAAACTCATTTAAACAAATACTTTTCATATTTCAAACTCATTTTCCATTTCATTTCATATGATAATACTATATTATTATAATATTCATTTCAACTCTTTTTTAGATATTTAAATCATTAAGAGGCTCAAAAAACTCCATACACATATTTATATGAATTAATTTTCTATTAATTAACTATGGTTAATTACTTAACCATTTTTATTATGATTTTTCATAATTTATCACAACTAAATTATCGACCATATCAACATCCATATAATCAATAATATAATCAATCAAATTATCAAACATTTATACAAATCACTAAGAGATTAAATGGTCATATTATCATACTTTAAAATAGTTATAGAGATTATTTATCATTTATTAAACATTGAGTACTCACTATTAGTTCCACTCCTTTAATCATTTTCGTATTTTCTCGAATCGACTCCGGCAGCACATCCTCCTCTTTTTCTTGCTTCGGAGCTCTTCTGTAACACCCCACACCCTTAAGTATACCCAAGAGGACACACTAAGAGGCATGGTGCGTTGTAGGTATAACTAAAACTAGCAGAGACTAAGATTCACAAGACAAAAATTAGATAATAATAATAATAATAATAACGCAGCAGAAACAATTATAGTATTTTTCTAAAATTAAATTCCATAATATGAGATGATAAAAATAAATCACCAAATACCCAATACATCATATGAAAAAATACCCATACAAGTCTCGTGAAATCAAAAACCCAAAGTTTCAAATAATATCATAGTACAATACATCCCTCTCAAAATACCAGCTTTACAAAAGAACTAAAAACTGGAACTGAAGGAAAGAAATACATGATAGAATCTCCAACAAGTCTCCAAGAAGCTGCGGTCTATTTTCCTTGCCCCTGATTGCCTTGGGGGGAAGGGTAAAATAGAAGGGTAGGTCAGACTAAAAGTCTGGTGAATGATAGTAATTACTAGAATCTTTAAGCAAAATAAAAGTAATAGACCATACAACAGTTCTAGTATATAAAAGGAAACAAATGAAATATGAAGAAGGAATAAGCTGGAAATAAATACGATTTAACTAAATTAACACAATCGATTAACTTTGATTGTTTGCACTTGTCTTTGATAGCTGCTTTGATTAGGCTGAATTCCTACTCCGATAATTTGGCTGAAATCCTAATTCTACCCTTTGATCGGCCTGCTACTTCATAGACCTTACTGCGGACTTGGCGCTATATAGCTCCCTACACAGAAGGCAATGGTGTCTACAAAAGACACACATACTAAGTGCTTGGAACTCAATAGCGACTTATCTCCCATAATCGATGCCGCACGCTCGGTCACCACTGGTTTGCACTATCTATTACTCCCTCTTTTGACCTTTTATTTACCCTAGACAGCATAAGCGTGCCCTTGTCTCACTTCAGGCTATTGTGAGACACCGTGTCCATAGAAAATAGGGAATGTTGTTGGTACTGGTCCCAGTTAAACAAAATCTAGTTGCATCCCTTGTCCAAATCCTCATGATTTAGTCTTTTAATTATTGACCTCTTATCTACCCTAAACAGCATAAGCGTGTCCCAAGGGAAATGCTCCCAGTACGGACCTTTTCCTTTAACTATTGATCACTTATTTACCTTAAACTTCATATGGGAAATGCTGTCGGTACAGACCTTTTCTTTTAACTATTGACCACTTATCTACCCTAAACAGCATAAGGGAAATGCTGCCAGTACGGACCTTTTCTTTTAACTATTGACCACTTATCTACCCTAAATAGCATAAGGGAAATGCTGTCGGTACGGATCCTACTTTCATCTTTGCTTATTAACTTAGATAAATTATTTTAAATAAGCCTTTGTTATTATTCTTACTATCTATGCTTATTAATTTATCCTAAATCTTAAAATAAGCCTCATTCTGTTCTGTTTTCTTATTAGAACCTATGTTATAATCATGCTTATTACTTAACCCAAGGTCTACGTGTAAAAAACAGCTTCTTTAATCTTATACTCTTTTTAGTTATAATTCTAAGTTATAACTAGGCCAATTATCTTTAATTAGTCCAATCCTAACATTAATATCATCATTAGGCTTAATTTCAGCCTTAATTTCATATTTATTACAGTCTTTACAATTTACATCTTATCTTCCGTTATTTCAGTATTCTTATAATTTTAATCCATATTCCCGTTTAATCTATTCTAATCCATACGCGAAGAAGAAGGAGAAATAAAAGAAAACTGAAAATAGAAGAAAATCCAAAGCATAGGAAAAAGATGTAAATAACGCATAAATAATAGTAAATAAATTAAAATGCTGTAAATAAACTTTAAATATATGGAAAAGCTGTAATTAACAGAAATAAACTAAAATTAACTAAAAAGAATAGCTAAAAGAAATAGACTAAAAATAATTCTAAAAACTGTAAATAAACTAATAAAAAGGTTATTCCAAAAATCATAGTAAAACTACAACTATTGGAAATCCTATTATTTTAAATTACTTAAAGAAATCTAAAATAAAAATCACTCACCTGTGGTCCTAAGCTCTTCCCTTTAGGTCTTCCCGGATCCACTTGAGGGTATTAAAATATTTTTATTAAAAAGATTCTCTCCTTGGAAAATTATTCCTTTTAGGGTCCTTCCTGAAAAGGTGAAACCAAGCGGAGTAAATCTAGAATGAGAGGAAGTATTAGGCCTAGGGTCTTATTTACAGGGGTAGAAGTGGATCTCAGACCGTTGGATTTGGAGATTGAATAGGATGCAACCACGTCATAGGCTGAATAGGAGCCATCAGATGGAAGCACGAAGGGACAAGATGAGATAAAACAACGAAATTGACATGTTAAAATCGCACAGGACGAAGGAGGAACTCCTTCACCTCAAACCCATAGACAAGTCGACTGGGCCGTCGACTGCCCCTCCCCCTAGGCCGGTCAACCTAGGGCGTGGTTAGGTCGACCTAGCCTAATATTTTTTTTTCCGTTTTTCTTTTTTTCTTATTTATTTTGTTTCTAGCTCATATTAGCTTGGATTCTGGCGTTCTATATATGGAAATTGACCGGAAAATTACCACGGACACAACGGTGTAACTCCCGTGGCTCGATTCTGATAATTTCACAAAGTTATTTTATTATTTCATTAATTAACGAATTAATTATCATGGGTTAGATTTTAGGTTGTTACATTCTCCCATCCTTAAGGGATTTCGTCCCCAAAATCTCTAAGGATAAAAGAATTAACTAATGTTTTCATCCAAGTTCTACAACCAACTCCTCAACCATCATCCATTCATCCATTGTCCTTAAGTTTTTCTAATGCAATTTATGATACTTATGCAATTAGTGTAGTGTTAATGTCCCTAACTAATGCAAAAGACTAGGCGGTCCACTGATTCAGTTGACCTCCTTTTATGCAATCATGTATGTGCTATGTATCCAAATGAATGCAAAAATTCCTAATGATAACTGATAGTCTATATGTGTGCTACAATCATCATCCAAATGCAACAACCATGTGATAAACATCCATTTATAGCAACCATGAAAATGAAGGAAAATGTAAATGCACACACATCCATATGCATATGCTCTAGTGTCCTAGTTAGGCCGATCCCTAAGAGATAATAATGCCTAGTGTAAGTATATGCGTCCATTAGCATCCACTAGCAAACACTTGCATCCATCATTCATAACATGGTCTAATAACATGTTTACATCAAATCCTACCATCCATAGGTTAACTCCTAAGTTCTACCCTCCCAAAGGATAATAAAGGAAAGAACCTATTCCAAACTAAAGATGGAAAATAGGAAATTCGAAAAATTACTATCAAAGAAATGCGTATATGAGATACGAATTTTCTCCAAATCAAATTTAGTCTTCTCCGAAGTCTTTTTAACCTTTGTAGACTCTATCCAACACGAAAGCGACTTGTGCGGTCTTCCATAAAGAGCTTCGAAAGGTGCCACTCTAATGATAGCTTGAAAATTACTACCATGTGAGAATTCCACTGAAGGAGGATGCTTCTCCCAAGTTTCTCAAAATCAAGAATACTCATTCTCAACCATGCGTGCCTTACTATCTTACTAATTTTACTTTACCGCTCTCCTTTAGTCTGCACACATGAATCAACATTCCTAGGTTCTTACTAATGTCTTACACACTCCACGGGAACTTCTATCATTACTTTTGAAAGTAATCACTGCTATAGCCTTCCACTTTTTCCGTTACACCTAGGAAATGATTCCTATCTACTTCACATTTAGGAGTTTGGTTCGGTATTTATAGTTCCATTTTAAAAATTAAGGTTTCTAAATTTTTAAAACAACAAATCCCAAAACCTTTGTCTTTAAAAGTGTTATCTTTAAGTTTCTATTAAATTCAAAAATACTAGGTTACTTATAATCTTATCTTTCTATACTTGCATCTTCACAGCTTTTTGAATTTACATTATTTCCCAAACCTAAAGGGAAAAACTTTCAAATTCTAAGTCCCAAAATTTATTCCTCGTTTTCTTTTAAAGACCTTTTTGGTTTTCTATAAAAATTTGGATTTTCAAATTTTACTTTTATTAAGTTTTTCATTTCCAAAAACTTATTTACTTTTTCACCAAACTATTTTCTTTTAGAATCTCTTTAAAATATCCTTATGTGTTTTCAAAACATTTCTTATTACACCTAACGGTCTCATACCTTAATGTATTGGAACTGCTCTCTCTTATAAGAAATTACTGATGCTAAAATCTTCTATAAACCTTTTAAAAGAGGACTTCATGTTTATATGAAATTACAAGGAACTTATTTTATATTTTTCGAAACAGGCTATACAAAATATGGTGCTTCCCTTACCTTGTACATCTCTTCCACATATTCCTTATAACTTACACAAAACATATTTTTGTTTCATAAAAAATTATACCATTATTCTTTTCATTCCAATAGATTAGTGTATGTTTAATTTATATTCTCTTACGATAGAAATTTTCTAATATCTAACTTACTCTTTTCTTTTCAGAAACACTCATTTTCAAAACTGTTTTTAATATATCCATAAATAGAAAACATTTCCTCATACTTATTTAAATATTTAGTGAGCTTACAAACCACTTTTATTTCTACTCTTAGACATTATCTTTTAAAATTCATTGTTATTTGGGTTCAAAATAGATGTTGCGTAAAACACCGTTACTACAACCCAAAGATACTAGTGTGTTGATTTAATTAAAAATAAATACTAATAACCCTTACCTACCTTGTAAAACATTTCCCTTGGGAGTCGCTTACTATAATGGTAGCGTTATAGTTCATGCTCCTTTATTTTCACGAAAACATCTATTACAACAATAAATGTTGTAATCTACGTTTTTGATACTTAATACTTTTTAGGTTTTTGTATTTAAAATTTTTTTTTCTACAAAGAAACTGGTGAGCTATATACGTTCTATAATTCTTCAAAAGGAATTTCACTCTTAGCAAAATTTATATCATATAAAAACCCAATTTAAATTTCTTACTATATTCCCAAAAACCCAATATTTACTTTAAAAATATTGACAATTCTACTTTTCAATTCTAATAATTTCATTTTATTGGGTTAGACATAAAGTGGATTTTCCCACTTACTACCCTAGGAGTATCCTTTCTAAACCTTGGAAATCTCATTTCCTTACTTAAAGTCTTATATTCTTATTCCTCTTGTATGCTTATATCTACCTCAAGGAAATACAATTATAATCTTTGTAATTATCTACACATGGGCTTTCTTCTTTTCTTATCAACTGCATCTATTGTACATCTTCAACCCTTAGCCTATCACTCTTTGTATTTTCACAATCCGACCCTAAATGTACAAAACCATTTCTCAAACTCTTTCCATATGTTGACCTTCTCTATGCCTTAAGAAACTCACCTCCTTACACCGCAGTGATACTTCAAGAATTTTGCTTTCAATTGATGAAGAACCTCTTTTAGATGAATAACATGCTCTTCCATACTCTTGGAAAACACCAAAATGTTGTCCACGAATACCACCACGAACTTATTTAGGACATCTCTAAAAATACAGCTCATCAAATCTACAAAATAGGCTGGAGCATTGGTTAGCCCAAAAGGGATGACTAACCACTCAAAGAATCCATCAGGTGTCCTAAATGCGGTCTTATCAATGCTATCATCAGCGACCCTAAGCTGATGAAATCCAGTGGCTAAATCAAGCTGAGAGAATACCGAAGAACCAACCAACTGGTCAAAAAGATCATCTATCCTAGGAAGTGGATAACAGTTCTTCTTCGTGAACTTATTTAGTTCTCTATAGTCTACGCAAAGTCGAAGGGAACCATATGCCTTAGTAGCAAAGACGACTGGGGCTCCTTACTCCGATATGCACTTTCTTATGAAACCTTTCTCCAAAAGCTCATGAACTTTCTTGCTCAATTCCTTCCTCTCCCTATGTGCCATGTGCCTCATGGGTAATGCTACCGGCTTAGCATTATCAGTCAAATAAATCCTAAAGTCAATCTCTCTCTTAGGGGGTAGTCCCCTAACCTCCTCGAAGACGTCTGGAAAATCTCTGACGATAGGAACCGAATCTAACTCTGATGATGATGAATCGAGGGAATAAAGGAAGCTCAACATAATTGACCCTTATGGGTCACAAAAAAAACCTCGAGAGTCCAACCGCTGCATGTCTCTAGTCTAACGACTCTCCTCTCGCTGTCTAATATTGCTCCATATGTGGATAGCCAATCCATTCCCTAAATCATCCCATACCCCGAAAATCCCAATACATAGGTGTCAAATTCCACGCCTAGGATAAAAATTTTCAAACCCCTACAAACCATAAACAAGTGTGACGATCCTCATATGGGATTTGAAACAACAGTGGGGTCTACTACTAAAGATATGTCTAAGTTCAAACAATCTGCCAAAGAACTCGTAATGAAAGGGTGTGATGCTCCAAAATCGAAAAGAGTCCGAATGGGAAAATCAGAAAGAGAGATTGAGCCTTCTAAAGAGATTTTCCTACCTCTATCCGAATCACTGCTAGAAAGTGCTGCATCCAAAGCTTGTACCTGCGCCGTAGGTGTGCTTGCTCTCTGCCCCGTTCTCTAAGGACAATCTCTACTAAGATGACCGGGCTGCTCCGTAGTTGAAACACCTCCCCTTCATCGTTTTATTCTTATAGTCCCTTGCGTAATGACCAACCTGTCCATATTTATTGCATTTCCCACTTTTCTTGATCCACTTCTGAGGTCCTCCAAATATAACATCCTAAACCTTTGCTCCTAGCTCGTGCATCCTCGAAATCCCCTGTGCCAGAAATCGTTCTGCCTCTTAGACTAGCGAAGTTCTTGCATATCTTAGAAAAATTGTCTGCTGTAGATGGATTAAAGGGACCTCCACCTACCGGTGCTGTATTGGGCGCTTGCCCTTGCACCTCTGGTACCATAGCTCTACGGAACTAAGTCAGCCATATTATGCAAAGAAAATGAAACTTAGGCTTGAAAGAATTGAAAGAAGGTTGAACTGGACTTTTGAGGGGATTTTTATAAAAACTCTTTTATACTTGAAAAACTACATCTATAATAAGAGTTTCTTTCTGAAAATTACTTCTAATTTGATGATATGCTACTTAAACATAGGCTGCTTTTGGAAAAATACTTTATTTTAAAACAAGTTTTTAGGAATCCTGTAACCTTAGGCTTTGATACCAAATGTAACACCCCAAACCCTTTAGTATACCCAAAAGGACACACTAAGAGGCATGGTGCGTTGTAGGTATAACTAAAACTAGCAGAGACTAAGATTCATAAGACAAAAATTATATAATAATAACAATAATAATAATAACGCAGTGGAAACAATTATAGTATTATGCTAAAAATCAAATTCCATAATATAAGATGATAAAAATAAGTCACCAAATACCCAATACATCATATGAAAAAATACCCATACAAGTCTCATGAAATCAAAAACCCAAAGTTTCAAATAATATCATAGTACAATACATCCCTCTCAAAATACCAGCTTTACAAAAGAACTAAAAACTGGAACTGAAGGAAAGAAATACATGATAGAATCTCCAACAAGTCTCCAAGAAGTTGCTGTCTACTTTCCTTGCCCCTGATTGCCTATAGGGGGGAAAAGGGGAAAATAGAGGAGTGGGTCAGACTAAAAGTCTGGTGAATGATAGTAATTACTAGAATATTTAAGAAAAATAAAAGTAATAGACCTTTCAACAGTTCTAGTATATAAAAGGAAACAAAGGAAATATGAAGAAGAAATAAGCTGGAAATAAATACGATTTAACTAAATTAACACAATTGATTAACTTTGATTGTTTACACTTGTCTTTGATAGCTGCTTTGATTAGGCTGAATTCCTAATCCTATAATTAGGATGAAATCCTAATTCTACCCTTTGATCTACTTGCTACTCCATAGAACTTATTGTGGACTAGACGCTATATAGCTCCCTACACAGAAGGCAGTGGTGTATACAAACGACACACATACTAAGCGCTTGGAACTCAATAGCGACTTACTCCTAATCGATGTTGCACGCTCGGTCACCGCTGGTTCACACTATCCATTGCTCCATCTTTTGACCTTACCCTAGACAGCATAAGCGTGCCCTCGTCTCACTTCAGGCTATTGGGAGACACTGTGTCCATAGATAATAGGGAATGTTGTTAGTACTGGTCCCTGTTAAACAAAACCTAGTTGCGTCCCTTGTCCATATCCCCATGATTTATTCTTTTAATTATTGACCTCTTATCTACCCTAAACAACATAAGCGTGTCCCAAGGGAAATGCTGCCGGTATGGAACTTTTCTTTTAACAATTGACCACTTATCTATCCTAAACAGCATAAGGGAAATGCTGCCGGTACAGACTTTTTCTTTTAACTATTGACCACTTATCTACCCTAAACAACATAAGGGAAATGCTGCCGGTACAGAACTTTTCTTTTAACTGTTGTCCACTTATCTACCCTAAACAGCATAAGGGAAATGCTGTCGGTACGGATCCTACTTTCATCTTTGCTTATTAACTGAGATAAATTATTTTAAATAAGCCTTTGTTATTATTCTTACTATCTGTGCTTATTAATTTATCCTAAGTCTTAAAATAAGCATCATTCTGTTCTATTTTCTTATTATAACCTACGTTATAATCATGCTTATTACTTAACCCAAGGTCTAAGTGTAAAAATAAGCTTCTTTCATATTATACTCTTTTTATTTATAATTCTAAGTTATAACTAGGCCAATTACCTTTAATTAGTCCAATTCTAACATCAATATCATAATTAGGCTCAATTTCAGTCTTAATTCCATTTTTATTACAGTCTTTACAATTTACATCTTATCTTCCATTATTTCAGTATTCTTATAATTTTAATCCATATTCGCGTTTAATCTAGTCTAATCCATAAGCGAAGAAGAATGTGAAATAAAAGAAAACTGAAAATAGAAGAAAATCCAAAGCGTAGGAAAAAGATGTAAATAACGCATAAATAACGGTAATTAAAATCCTGTAAATAAACTGTAAATAAATGAAAAGGCTATAATTAACATAAATAAACTAAAATTAAGTGAAAAGAATAGCTAAAAGAAATAGACTGAAAATATTCTAAAAGCTGTAAATAAACTACTAAAAAGGTTATTCCAAAAATCGTAGTAAAACTACAACTATTGGAAACCTTATTATTTTAAATTACTTAAAGAAATCTAATATAATTACAATCACTCACCTGTGGTCCTAAGCTCTTTCCTTTAGGTCTTTTCGGATCCACTTGAGGGTATTAAAATATTTTTATTAAAAAGATTCTCTCCTTGGAAAATTATTCCTTTTAGGGTCCTTCCTGAAAAGGTGAACCCAAGTGGAGAAAATATAGAATGAGAGAAAGTGTTAGCCTAGGGCCTTATTTATAGGGGTAGAATTGGATCTTAGACCATTGGATTTGGATATTGAATAGGATGCAACCACGTCATAGGCTGAATAGGAGTCACCGGATGGAAGCACGAAGGGACCAGATGAGAGAAAACAACGAAATTGATGTGTTAAAATCGCACAAGATGAAGGAACTCCTTCGCCTCAAACTCGTAGGCGGGTAGACCGGGCGGTCGACCGCCCCTCCCTCTAGGTCGACCGGCCGGTCGACCTAGGGCGTGGTTAGGTCGACCCCTGGGTCGACCTAGCCCAATATATTTTTTCCGTTTTTCTTCTTTTCTTGTTTATTTTGTTTCTAGCTCATATTAGCTCGGACTCTGACGTTCTATATATGGAAATAGACCATAAAATTACCATGGACACAATAGTGCAACTCCCGTGGCTCGATTCTGATAATTTCACAAAGATATTTTATTATTTCATTAATTAACGAATTAATTATTATGGGTTAGATTTCGGGTTGTTACATCTTCGAACTCCTTCTTTATCTTCAAATGGGTTTGGCCTATGGAAGGGGGTGCTCGGCCAAGCTCCTTTGGGGTTGGTGTGCTCGGCTGTAGGGGGAAGTGGTAGAGGCCATGAGTTTGCAAGTGGAAGAGGAGTGGATTGGACTAGTTTTGAAGTGGATTTGACATTGCAAACTAGTGTATAAATTTTTCTCTTTTATTTGAAATATTTTGCCATAACTTCTCTAAGGTAAGAAGTCATTAGAATAAAATAGCTTGAGAGGAAGGAGAAGATGAAGAAGATTGTGTGTAAAATTGTGAGAGAATGTGTGGGTATTTATAGGAAAAGTTTGTATGAAAATATCTAAATGTGTAATTACATTTCTACCCCTTTCCCACACCCTTCGCATTCTATCATTCTACACTTTAGCCCCTCCCCCTTATGTGCCTCCATCACTTCATTCACTTCTATGCCATGTGCATGTCCTTAGTGTGTAAGATAGTTGACTTAATGTGTATGTGTATTTGTATGTGTATATGTGTTCATGTGTGCATATTTATGTTATATGTGTGTACATCACATATAAATAAGGTTGCAACAACTTTCGAACAACTTCTGTTCGTTAAACCTTTGAAAATCGGAAAACCTATTACCAGTCACATTTTCACTTATAATTTAAATTACATATATATGTAAATAAGATTTGAAAAAAAAATTAATCATTTTTTATTAATAAAAATTATCTCATTTGAATTATAAAATCATATAATCAATATTAACAATTATTTACAAAAATTGCTATTATACCGATAAAGCGATATCAATTTTCTTATATTTTTCAATTCAACATATATCTCCATAAAACATTATAAATGATTTACTATCACTATAAAATAAAATGACTTATTATCATTTTAAAAAAATTATTAGAATGATTAAATTAATTATTAAATCATTAGATCTTAATTTTAAAATCATAAATCAATTATCAAATATAATGGCATCACTGATGATGTCATAAATACATTTAATTTCCAAAAATAAAATAAATAAATTTATTTCATAATCTTGTTCAATTATAGAAATAAGTATACGTATCCAGCTCTATGCGCGATGTTTGACTATTATAGAGCTGTTTATCGATAAAATGGTTTTCGGTCATTTTATCGCTATTTTTTCCAAAGTATATATTTTTGTAAATACTCATTACCATTATTATTTATTGTTCAAAACATCATAATCTATGTTCAAAAATCTTATATTTGAATATTTCAGAAATAAATATAATTTATCAAATTGACAATTTTGCGGGTCGTTACATACTTCCCGCCTTAAAAGAATTTCGTCCCCGAAATTACACCAAAACAAAACCCAAAGGTATTTGCTCAAAATATTTATTTTTAAACTTACATTTGTATGATGTATACAGATAATCCAATTTGATCTGCTATTTGAATCCATAACTTTACTTCTGAACTAGTTTTGATCCTCCGATCCTCTAGTGCGGACTCTGATCAGGCTTTCCAATTAGAAATTTTAATTTTCCTTGCATATCTCTCAACTATGACAAAAAATGTAAGTATCCAAACATGAACCCTCATCGACGTTCATCGTCAAGAATTGAGTGATAAATCCTTTTTCGTAACAGTGTAAACACCTCTAAGTTCCGTACTCGAATCCTAAGTCAGTATCGTGTGGCGAAATGTCCTATGTATAACATCCGTATTTTATTTAACTTTTCAAATCTTTATGAGAACATTCCATAAAACTATTATCTTTCGCTTTAAATACTTTTATAAACCCTTTATTTCTTAAAAATATTTATTCCCAAAAATATTTCAATCTCTTTTCCAAAAGAAATTGATTATCCTTTATTTCGAATAATACCATTATAATTCTAATTTCAAAATTCTTTCGAAATTTCTTTGTTAATGCGTCTCATTATAAATTTAATTCCAAACTTATTTTATATTACATAACTTTCCCTTTTATACATTTTCAAAACATTAGGATATGAATTCTCAAATCCATCTTTCTCAAACATCATTTTATTTTGTCTAATTACACTTTATTTTATAAAATGTACTTTGATAAAATATATTCTTAAATAATTTCTTAATTTAAACACTTTTTAATAAGCCATTTCTAATATTCCTTTAAACTTTTTTTCTAAATATCTTATTAAATTGATTTGATGGAAGATAGAAGAAATACATAGAGAGAATGATCAAAAGAGATTTATTGATTAACATTATATTTATACATTCATTACAAACCCTAGCCCGTGTTACTAACTTTTAGAGATAACCCCAAGGAAATACAACCTATCATACATCACCATCTTATATGTAGATACTTAAACTGCTATAGATACTATTCTTGGATCCCGTTTGAGGTAGATGGTGATTTATCTTTGAGGCCTAAGTCAACCGCCCTCATTGTTGGATAGTCCTTCATTAAATGTTTCCATTAGAAGCACCAAATGCAAGTTCAGGGACATTCTTTGTTTATATGTCCTAGTCCTTTGCAACGGTAGCAACCGTTTGCCTTTCCTGACCGAATTCTAGGTTTCTTCTTTGTTTTATGGCATTCACGTAGAAAATATCCTTTCTTTTTACACTTGAAGCATCCCTTCTTTCTCAACCATCCTCTTTGATCAAGACGAAAATATTTCAAATCATCGATCTCAACCCCAACCTCAAACCTTCTGATCTTCTCGGCTAATAATAGATCCTCCTTCTGCGTAGAAGCTATTCTCTCTATCAATGCTGGTCGAACTTCTAGGCAGGACAACATGGCAGTACTCTGACTAGAACTAGCAGTCGATCTTAACTGCACTCCGCAGTTGGCTAAAGTTTCTAGATCCTTCCATTCTGCCAACATAGCCAGTACCACATTCTAGTGTCTTCTTCTAATAGCATCCACTACTTTATTACCCCTTCCTGGGGTATACTCTATACCAAAATCATAAGCTACCAAAAACTCCAACCACCTCTGATGTCTTATATTTAACTCCTTCTGAGATAATAAGTATCTTAAAGACTTATGATCGATATATAACTCGAATCTCTCCCCTAGGAGATAATGCCTCCAATTCTTCAAGGCAAAAATTACCGCAGCCAACTCCAAATCGTGAGTAGGATATCTCACTTCGTGCGGTCTAAGCTGCCTAGATGCATAGGCAATGACTTTGCCCTTCTGCATCAACACTTCTCCCAATCCAGTCCCACATGCATCAGTATACACCACCAACCCTTAGTTACCGTCTGGAACTACTAACACTGGTGCATTGTTCAACAAATGTTTTAACTTAAGGAATGCTTCCTCGCATTTGTCAGTCCAAACGAACTTCACCTCCTTCCTGGTAAGCTTAGTCAAGGCGCTTCAATCCATGAGAAATCCTTAATAAATCTCTGGTAATAACTAGCAAGTCAAAAAAAACTTCTAATCTCAGTCACTGTCTCTGGTCTCTTCTAATTGTTCACAACTCAAATCTTATCTGGATCGACTAATAGGCCTTTCTCTGAAACCACATAACCAAGAAACTTAACTTCTTTCTTCCAAAAATGACACTTGGAAAACTTCGCCTTTAGGTGATTTTGCCTCAGTGTCTCTAGCACAACTCTAAGATGATCTTCATGCTCTCTCTCATCCTTAGATAATACCAAAATGTCATCTATAAACACCAGCATGAATCTACCCAAATACTCTCGGAAGACTCGATTCATCAAATCCACGAAGAAAGCAAGTGCACTCGTTAATCTGAATGGCATCACTAACCACTAATACGAACCATACCTAGTCTGAAATGCTGTTAAAGGAATACTACTCTCTGCCACTCTTAATTGGTGGAAACCTGTCACTAAATCTAACTGGGAAAACACTCTGCTCTACTCAACTGATCGAACAGATCATCTATTTTTGGCAGAGGATACTTATTCGTTATCATCCTTTCGTTCAACTTATGATAGTCGATACACATCCTTAACGACCCATCTGGCTTCTTCACGAATACCGCGGCCGCTCCCCAAGGCGAACTACTTGGTCTAATAAATTTCCTTTCTTCTAGATCCACTAGCTACACTTTCAATTCCTTCATCTCGGTAGGTGTCATCCTACTATGGGGTCTACTAACTGGTTCCGCTCCTGGCACAAGATCTATCCGAAACTCTACAGCTCGTTTCGGTGGTAGTCCTGTGACTAGCTCAAAAACATTTGCAAATTCTCTAACAATTGGAGCTTGACTTAGCTCTTCTCCCACCTCTATTGCGCTTAACAAAGCATAACAAATCCGGTCAGAATTCTCCACTGAGAAATAATTCAGTTATGACTGTCAGGGTGTCTCAGTGGTATCTCCCCATCTTGGCAAAATATCCTGGCCTCATACTTTCTCAACCAATCCATACCCAAAATGGTTTCAAAATCTACGAAATTAAAAACATACAGACTACATGCAAAATTATGGCCTAACAATTCAAGTTCTAAATGGTCACATCTCATCCCCAGAGTTGCATACCCTTCTATTGGATTTGCAACCCTTAAGGAAGTAACAAGGTATATGGGTTCTAAGCATAACCTATCAACCAAACACTGAGATATAAATGAATGTGATGCACCGGTATCAAATAGTATCCTAACTGGTATACTCTGAATCAAAAATGGACCTTCCATCACAGTCTTCCCTTTATCAGCTGCAGTTGGCTTAATAGATGATCCAATAGCAAAAACCTTCCCCTTCTCCGCCCTGACCGGCTCTAGACACTGGTTCTTATAATGCCTAACTTGATCACAGTTAAAGCACTTCACATTGTTCTTGTCTGTAGCCTTCTTCCCTTTGCTTGTCCGGCACTCGTGAGCATAATGACCCTTCTTGTCACACTTATAACAAACCACCTTAGACTTTCCTTTCTTTGCCACCCCACCTTTTTTAGCATTCTTTTTGTGGAAAAACTTTCTCTTTTGGCCCTGTCCGACCTGGACCTCTTTCTCCATCTTCTTCTCCAAGCAAGCTAACATCTCTTCATGTCTCAATGTCATTTCTACTACCACATCACACGGATCTTTGATGTGCGGTAAAGTAGCCCTAGCCAACTCCAGCTTCAGACCTCTAATAAACTTTTCATTTCTTTTCAATACTGTGTCAACAGTGTCATACCCATACCGGGCTAACTCTTCGAATCTACTAGCATATTCCATAACTGACATTTCACCTTGTTCTAGCTCAGCAAACTTCCTGACCAAGACAGACTGCGCCATTACTGACATGAACCTTTCTTGAAACCTCCTTCTGAACTCTGCCCACGTCATAGTCTCTTCACCCACGCCTACAGTTACAGTATTCCACCAAAACAAAGCATCTCCTTGAAGCTTCCTTGAAGCGAGTCTTCTTTTCTACTCGTCATTGAGCCCTAGGTCAGCAAAAATCCTCTCACAATGTAGTAGCCAGTTTTCTACTTCAATAGCATCCTCCATTCCGATAAACGGTTTCCCTCCAAGCCAAGTATAGTCTATGCTGAAGTTAGCATACTAATTGACCACCGGAGCTTCCTAAACTCCTCCTCCAGCAGCATTACCTCCAACAACTCCAGCTACGATTCCAGCTTGCATCATGTTTATGAAAAACCGATACATGGCTCCCATGTCTACTTGGGGAACCCCAGCACCAACATTCTCAGCCTGAGCCTGACCTCCTCTAGCATTTGGTCAAGCATTTCCATTTGTAGTGGTGTTGTCTCCTCCTAGATTAACTCTGCCTCTTCTTCCGTCCATATTTGTATCCAAGCCTCGTGAGATAAAGAAGAATAGCCTAACAAAGTAGGAGTCTAGAGATAAAGCGTATACTTATGTATAGCAAATGCAAGTACGTTACTATAGCGTTATCACATACCCGATCCTACCTCTAATTCCTAAGGATTATGTTTTCAAAAATCATTTTTAGTTAAAGTTTTTCATAAACCTGGCTCTGATACCAAGTTGTAACATCCCTTATCTAGAGGCCCAAAGCTAAGCACTATAGATACTGTAGTCATCCATAGTATTAACTTCCGGCGACTAAATACGGCTATGTTAATGGTATCTATAATATTAGAAGCGCTTGAATATGAAACAAAGCACAAATTTCAAAACAACATCTTTTCCATTACATTTCAAAACAGATGTTCCATATTCAAATTACATAATCCCAAACGTTTCCCAAGCAACGATCAAATATACTTATTAAAAAATATGCCAAGAGCGACATATGAAGATGCCCCCTTGGATGATCAGTGTCATATAGTCATAATTGACTTCATACATACACAGCAGAAATAAACACAAAACAAAATACTATAATTCCTATATAGCTATCCGTTAGCCTCCTGCTCTCCTTCGGTAGCTTTATTCGTCATCGTACTAAAACCTAAAAGAACCTCAACCCTCAGCCTACTCAAATCAATTTTGAGCACCCGAGAGTTTAAGGGGAAAACATAAACTTCGAGTCAAACATAAAGCCTAGTGTGAATATTAGTATACATCCCATTATTAATACTAAGTGAGACCATGCTGCTTAGCGAAACAAGTTTCCCCTCACTAACACTCCTTTAAAACATATCTTTTGCAAACCTTTATCCTGCAACCAAAACTGGTTAAAACTGTAAAGCATTATTATGTAAACATACATCTCATGTAATAAATGGACCATCTGTCCCAAGTCTGTAGTTTTGTTTGGCTAACTACTAGCCTTTGGCTGACTCAGGCCTACCAGACAACATAAACAAAATAATCTAACATCTATTAGACACTTTCTTTTCTGGATGGTCCGTCCTTAACTATTTGTTAAATACTTCTCTTCAGGATGGTCTGTCCTTCACTTAACATCTCCCAAAGGTCACCTGATCCTAATGGTTTTACAGGCTCACCAATAACCAATCTATATACATATATATTCCTTTCTGTGTGTAACCATCATTTTAGTCTTACCTGTGACAAAGCCCTACACATTGGAATTTTGGACTAAATTAGTTGGGGATTAAAGCTAATGTATAGGGCGCGACCCTATACCAGTCCCATTTGGTATTCTAATATCTGAGTCATTTTACATAGGATAACTTCCCTTAAATTTTCCTTGAAAACTTATTCAAATTGATTTAAATCTTTAAATCATACTTACACAAGGAAAATTCATATACTCTATGCTTTACTCAAAATACCTTGCCATGTTATATATATATATATATATATATATATATATTACTCAAACCCTTGGTGATGAAAACATTTAACCATTTGAAAGTACCCCTTTCGAAACCATTAAACCATGCCTTTCGAAAACATTGGAAAATCCTTTCCTTTCTTTTCTCCGGAAACTTCAAAATATTAGACATCCCTCTTTAAAACCTTTAGACATTGCCTTTCAAAAACATTGGAATAACCCTTCCTTTCTTTTCATCAAAAGCTTCGAAAACAAGGGAAAATCTTCCCTTTCGACCCCTTCAAAACCATTCATTAAAACCCTTTCAAAAACATTGAAATTCTAAACCTTTCGAAAGCCTTTGGATTAAATTTAAAACATGTGGAAACCTTTCGAAACCGTTCAAAAATTTACTCCTTCGAAACCTTTGAAAACCGTCTCAGTTGAAACCCTTTGGATTATGCCTTGAAGTAGAGAAAAATAGATTAGAAACCCATTGAAGTCGAAAGCACCCCTTTCGAAATCATTAAAACTATCTCTTTCAAAACCATTTAGGTTATATTTCAATTATAGAAAAAGGGTCTTTAAAACATTTAAGTTGAAAGCATCTGTTTCAGAACCATTTCCTAAGTAAAGAAGTGATGGTGTCGAAACCAACCTTCTAAAAGCATTGGAGAAGTGGCCAAGTAGTTTTTAAAAGCATAGTAATCCTTTCGAAACCATTGTAGTCGAAAGGTAGAAAAGCGACAGCTAAAAATGTTTCGGCTTAGTCAAAAGCAAACATTTAAAACTAAAGTGCAACCCAATTGAAATCATTTCTTTAAATCCAATAGACTCAGTCGAAAGCTAAGTAGTTCGAAAGCCTTTTAGTCAAAAGCAAGCAGGCGCATTTTAATTTAAAAACAAAGTGATGCTTCGACCCCTTCGGAACCCATGGTTTCGACCTCATACATTTCACCTTCTATCCAATTCGCTATGTACCAACTTATTGATACCAGGTGCATTGGTTTCGACGGTGATGAAGGCGGAGGAACTTGGTCGAAAGCTTGCCAAGGCGAAAGTAGGTGCCGAGAGCAATAAAACATTAAAAAGCCTGTAGTAAATAGTTATTTTCACCTAACCTACTTTACGTGTCAAATTTTGATTGGTTGCCTCCTTTCTTTACCACTAAAAAGTGCTGCAGATTTCAGAGCTAGCTATTTGGATTATTTGCAAAAACCCCTTCTCCTTTTCAAAATATATAAAACATTTCAGTCCCATACCTTAAATAATTTTATATACTCATTAAAATACTTAGAAAAATTCTATAAAATTTCCAAAAAAATCCCTTTTAATATGTTTTTCAACATATAAAAATTTCGGACCCAAATAGTTAATTATTTAGCCGTAAATAATTTATAACCCAAATTAACCTTTTCTTTATTAGAAAATTCATATAAATTCCACAAAAATTTAGAAAAATCTGAAAATTGAAACCTATCTCCAAAATAATATTTCGGGCCTAAATAAAATTTGCAAGGCATTTGGATGCCATTTAATAGGGTTTTCACCTTAAAAATATCATAAAATCAATATGAACATGCATAAATCATCAACATATATATATACATATACTTTTAATCATTCCAAAACATGGCATTGTAATGCAAAATACTTCGGATTTATTCATAAAACCGAAAACCATAAGAAAATGAGATGCAGTAATTATTCACCTTAGCTTTGTGATTAAGGATTTGAGATTTGAATGAATTTGATGTTAATTAAGCTTCCTCTTTTATCTTTCTTTTCTTTGCTTCTTAAAAATGGTGGCCGACCTCTTCTTGGTTTAAATTTTTGCAAATGAAATGAAGTGGTGATCCATGGCTAAGAGTTTAGGGTATTAGAATGTCCATTTTCCAATTTTTACCCCTATTTATTTCCTAACCCTTTATCTATTTCATTTCTAAGTTATCTCATTTTGATTTACTCATTACATGGCACGACTACCCCTATTAAGCAAAATCTCAATCCATTAATTATCTGACATTATTTTATTTTATTTAACTAATTAAATATCCTAAATAATGTTACTAAAAATATGGGGTGTTACACAAGTTTATGGGTGATATGACTATTTATGTTGGTCATCAAAGTGCAGATGTATAGGCACATAAGAAATTCTTTATGTCGGTAAGGTTTTTGTATCTAGTTACTGTATTTTGGACAAAAAATAATAAAATGAATTAAATACTTTTTAGCCAACAACATATCCTTTGTTTCAGTGCTGTTAATATTATCTTTATCATGAAATTTCTCCTTAATCCATGTTGCTAATATTTGTGGTTTATTTTTAGAAACTTAAATATTAATTAAGATTTTTATTATAGTTTACACTCTATTTCTTAGAAGGTGATCAATGCAGAAATATATGACGCTATCTATTCTAATATGCTAGATATATTTTGGGTTTGATATGCTAGTAGTTGTTACTTTATTTGATGCATACATTTTGTCTCTTTTAGCTACAATACAGATAGAAATGTTGACTTACGATCTAGCCATGACCTCATGGCTACGAACTCCAATGTACTTATTACTAATTCTATAACATATATACTTTGATTGTGTTATTCTATATATCAATTTTGATTAGAATATTTCTACCAGGTGAAATCAAACCCAACTGCAATCATTTCATGTGACGACCCACCTTTCCGACCCTTGGGAATGACACTTAATACATCTATGATATTCATGTGCCATTGCCTAAGTGTCCGAAAGGCATGTTGTGTAACGACCCGTAATTTTCGATAATTAAATTTGTTAATTTAGTGAGATTTTGGTAATTTAATATTGAAAGAAATAAAAATTTGTAAATTAAAAATGAAATAATAACTAAGATGAAACATAACAAGGTTAATTATAGTTAATAATTAATGAATTGAATGAAATGCCAATTAATGAAAATAATTTAAATGTTATACTTGGTTATGAATTGAATATAAGGAAACAAGTGTAGATATTGAACTAATTGATGAATCAGTATATAATTAATGATAACTGGATAAAAACAGTGTTATGTAAGCAATTGTAACATTTGTTTGTTAATAATAACTTATAAGTGTAATTAAAAGTTAATGGTAACAATTATTGTATATTACCTATTTATTTAGCCTGTTAATTTAAATTGGAAATAAATTTCAATAAATGTAATTAAATATTATATTAATGTAAATTAAGTTAATATTTGTATATAATATTAATTTTATTCATAATATGATAATTGGTTGAATAAAAAGAATGGAAATCAAGATTTATTAATTTATTTGAATTTAAATTATAATAATTGGATTAATTGAAATCAAATGAAATTAATTACCTAAATATTACGTTAATGGAAATTTAGATAAAATTTGAGAATATTAAAGTAATAGATTATGAACCAATGTTAATCTCATCCATTCGATAATAATGGATTGAATAATAGGATGCAAGTTCAATTAAATCGAATTATTGAAAATTTAATTTAAATTTTCTGAATTTAATGAAATTGAAATTTAACACTGAAATTGATAAATTAATCAACTTTAAATTGACATCTAAATTTGTTTAAATTATTTTAAATGGTTAAGAAATCAAAAAAATGATAGAAGTTGTAAATTTTTAAATTTAAACTGAAAAAGTGACTTAATTAATTTAATATTAATTTATTTAATTAACTGAAATATAGTCATTTTGGTCACTGACTCGGATTTCGGCGAAACCAGTTTCATCGGATCCGTAACGATGAATTATTATAGGATTCCAAGTTTTGTAGCGATCGGACCTGCCGTTGATCGTACGGGCTCGAAACGCCTTGAAATCAATTTAATTGAAATCAATTGAAATCAATTTGAAATAAGCTGATTTTAACATAACTTCTTCATACGATGTAATTAGGACTTAAAACCTGTTCCATTGAGTTTAAATTATTTGAAAATATCTATTTTGATATATGGGATGACCCATTTTCGTTTCGGAGGCAGAACGGGCTTTTCGGGTTGTTCGTCGTTCAAATCTAAATCAAATCTTATCCGTTCTTTCTATGTTCTGAGCTACCTATAAATATCTTGTTATAAACACTAATTGTTCTCATTTCTCATTTACAGTACGTACAATTCTTTATGTTCCTCCTTTCCAATGGCAGAAACAAACATCAATTCCCAAACCCTCAAATTCAATTTCAAAACCAATTCCAAAAATCAAACTCCACAAACTATATCGAATTTTATATCAATTTGAAGCTCTCAACGAGCGGATCTCATATCTATAATTCGTTTTCCAATTTGAACCTCTGTATGTCCACAAATTGATGAACAATCCATGGTCGTTCATAGGTGGTTACGGGTTTCGACGGTGGATTTGAGACGAGGGTTTGATTGGGTCGTAGGGGAACGTAGAGGAGGTCGAGGCAAGAAGGTCTAAGGGTTTACTTCTTTTCGAAGGGGTCACGATCACCAGAATTTGGCCACATAAGGGCACGGCGACGTGATGGCCAGAGGCCACCATCGGTGGTCGCGTCACCATGGTTGCGTGCGGCTGACCAAGGTGGGGGACTCCGGCGCTGTTCGATCAGATGGAAGGTGTGGCACGGGGGCGCGATATTTGGTAGATCATCGGCGGCTTTAGGGTTGGTCGCGAATGAAGACGCGATTGTGGGTTATTGTAGGCAACTAGGGTTTCACGTGTATAGGTATGACGTGTAAATGTTATAATGTTATTTTATTTATTTAAATTTCACTTCAAATCTTTTAACTCGAATAACTTTTATGTACGAGGTCCAATTCACGCGCGGTTTCTTGCGTTGGGATAGTAATAAAATTCCGGACACTTTGATGCTGGTTTGGACGAATTCTGAGACTGTTTGAATTTGGGCCCTAAATTGGATTTAAATTTGATTTAAATTCAAAAGGTGAGTGTTTTAACCCACTCACAACTTCTAAAATTTTTTATGTTAGTTAAATTAATTTTTGGTATGATTAGAAATTTATTTATGGCTGTTTGATATATTTAAATCGTCATTCTTGTTAATTTGAATTTATTTAAATCAAATTGTCATTTAATTTATTATTGATTTTAAATTGCCAGTTAATCGCCTGTAATTGATAACCTGTTATTTGTTGATATTTATTGATTGATTTGGATGATGATTGTAATGGATGTTGATTGTTGATATTGGATGAATGGATGTTTTATTTTATATTGTTATAAACTGCAAGTTCACTGTGGGTTGAAATGATACATACCCGAATGATCAATAGATTAAGTAAAAATCTTTATGGGTTGAAATGATAGACTTGAGCGATTTTATGGATTTTATTATTTAATTCGAGATTGCGGTTTGAAATGATATATAACCGTAACATTTTAAATTGCGGATTGAAATGATAAATATCTGTATCACTTGAACCTAGGGTAGAGAATTATATATGGACACCGGATTGGTTAAATTAAATGATTTTAAAATCATTAATTTTCGAATTTAATTAAATGATATTTTGAAATAAAATTTGATTTATGTAAATTGAAGTATTATTGGAAAATCATGTTTATGATGAAATGTGAAATGGTTTAAAGGAATTACTTTAAGAAATTAAAGTGGAAGTTAAAGTAAAATTTTAAGTAAATGAAATTATATCGGAATTGGGCTATTGAAATTGTTTGAAATATAACTTTGAAATATTTTGAAATTGGAGCAATTCGAATTGATATTTGAAACTGAATTGAAATGGGATGAAATTCCATAGTTTATTGAAACTTAAAAATTGAAGGTCTGAAACGTGGTTGTTGATTTGGAAATTGAAACTGGTCCAAATGTGTTGAAATGAAATGAATAGTTTAATTTGATATTAAATTCCAAATTCATGTTGTAATATAAACTGTTTTAAAAATATATTATTTCAAAATTTCTAATTATTAAGATTTCAAAGTATTAAACTATTTTAACCTGTATTAATTATATTAAATCATTTTAACCTATTTTAAACCATTTAATTTATTTAAAATAATTAACCTGTTTTAACTTATTTTAAATCTAATTAATCTATTTTAAAGCTATTTAATCTATTTAATTTTATTTAATCTATTTTAAATCTACATTAACTATTTATAACTATTTAAACTATTTTCTTCTAAATTCCAAACTAAGTAAAATGGATGGGTTTATATTCAAATTCTCGATGTTTAAAGTGAATGTGGTTAAGCGACATCATAACCTAAGTTGGGATTTAAATAGCATATTTGGTTTAATATGATATTTTGAAATGAGAGTTTAACTTATTTTAGAAATATGACTTTTGAAAGGAAATATAATTTCGAACCATGATTTCAATGTGATATAATTTCGGAAGTAAGTAATGATTTCGAAATTGATATGATTTGAATTCAATATGATATTTTGATACCAATTATGAAATGATTTTGGAAATGTAAAAGAACCATCTGGTGTGAAATAAGCGTTGGTTGTTAAAGAGACCGGGATCGGATATGGGCATACTCTATGTCGATACCGAAAACCACTTTGACAAATGTGTACGCGGTGGAGATTCTAGAATGAAGTAGGATGGTGGCGACGATCCTATAAGGTATATACATGGACCTAACTCCCGTGAGTTAGCATAAGGTGGCTAGAACAGGAGCAATCGACGGGCTAAGTGAGGTCATTCCTCCGATCGGGCACATTCCTTCGATACTATATTCTGAATTTGCGATTTATTTGGTGGCCACCCTCGATTTTTGATTTGGGAATGTGTTTCGAGGTGGGCGGTAGTAGCTGCTATGCATTACCACCAGTCTGGAAGTGTAATTGGTATATCTACCCTGGCATTGCCTAGTTGTGCCGTGTCACCTACCCTAGCGCGCCTTCTACGAGTTTGTTTTATGTCGTACCTATAGGGTATCCTGTGGCGACCCCAGTTTACAAGGAGTTATGGTACTGTATAGACTATTGGCATTATAAAATGTGTTAAGGGGGAAAATTTAATGCCTTAACGCTATTTTAATAGTTTATCTTACTGTAGACATATTATAATAGCGTATTGTACTACATAGTAGATAGTTTAACGGATCCTTAGGAGATGTGAATCCCGAACATCTCTTAAGTTATTGCACTCACGTTAGACACTGGATAGGAGATGTCAAACCCTGTAAACATCTCTAGCGTTGTTCCACTCATAGTTATTTACTGTTGATTTAACTCACATAAGATCTTTTAGTTCTGACTCGAGTGTTTTCTCTTTTCAATTCGCTCGGGTCAGCCTGAGCATTTCAGGATTTGAAGACCTTATTTCTAGAGGACGAAGACGAAGATTTGTACTACTATTATTTACTATATTATTCTACTGCATCATACAGTTCCGCTGCATTATTTATGTATCTTTGATATGTGTAACTCTGATTCTGTATTGTATAAGTATAATCAAATTTATTTGTAAACAGCTTCATGAACTGTTATTTGATTATTATATTTTGTCATTCCGCTGCGAGATTCTGTTTTGTTTTTTTTCTCTGCTTTTTCTTATTCACCCCCAATAACAATCCACCCTTCTATATGGTTTTGAGTCGGCATGTGTGTCTGCTTAAATCGTACAAAAAAGCAGGATGTTACAAGTTGTCTTGGGTAAAATGTAGAACAGAACAAGACAGAATAGATAAACCTCACAACGGAATGGTTACATATAGTACAAAATGACATAGTACAAAAGGTTACTCCTTATATGGAGTTATCAGAGTTATACAAAAGTACTACGTCTAACAGATTGATAGCTATAGATTCTGACTTCTCATTTTTTTAAGATACAAAATACACCTACATAATCATAACGTGGAAATAAATAACTGGATAACTAAGGAGCCTCCTGTTCGTCCATCGTCTTCAAAGAGCTCTAAAGAAAAATCTATTATTCTCGGACTACTCAAATATAATTGAGTACCCAAGAGTTTATGAAAAATAAACAACTCGGGTCAGACAAAATGTCTGGTATGAGTAAAAGAAATGGGGTGTTTTTAAACAATAACAAATGGGACCACGCCGCAAACGTGGAACGAGTTTTCTCCCATATAAACAATAACCAAACATAACAAAAATGGATGTGAACAATAGGGAACAAATGCAACATAGATGATGGGCATAATTAATATACATCCAGACTTGAAAGAATGGAAACAGTCTGAATAGAAATCCAAACTGGACAAAATGGAGAAAACAAGATAATAGTCCAAACTCGATAAAATGGACTAAATAGGACAACAGTCCAAACTCGATAGAATGGACTAAATCAATAATTAACACCGCAAAAAGTGGTTGATCTTCCCATCGCAATTAAAGAAAACAGATTTAAAAGTTCGAATCAAATAAGGAAAGGAAAATCTCCAACAATGACTAGGAGGGTGCGCCTCCTTTGCCGAAAGTATACCTTTAGAAATATACTTAAGAACTCCGATGGCTCTCGGACACATTCAAGCCGGACCCCACCAACGGTTACCGAGTATCCGAATATTTCACATCTCAATGCGCAATACCGAATCCAATCTAGAGTTGATGTGAAAATACCCTAATGGGAGCAACCTCACATAGCTTGGCCTCCACTCGCCCTTTGGGTTTAGTCATTTCTGACAAAGGATAACAAAGCTCAAATGAGCAACACATCGTCTTAGAGTGACGATAATAAAGAAGCTTAAGTAACCGATAGTTGAGAAACCAACTATCGAGGATATAAAACGATCGCATATGGAAATTAAGTCTTGTATGCTTATCACCACTCATCGAATTCCAACTTGTACTATTTCTTGATTAACAATAATACCGGACAATTCAAGGTAGTATGACCTCAAAGTCATGTCTCACAATTATTCTTAACTTTCAAACTAGCGACTAGTCTACTTCTTCGACGTTTAATGCTATGTATACAAATAAATTGTTCCCGTATAAGTGAATCACTTTATGGAAATTAATTCATTTCCATAAACGAAACAAACTTTTTATTTTAAAAGCCTGAATTTGTGCTTGGCCTCACATTACAAGTATTAGATTTAAAACACTTTGATAAAAGAGTTTACTAACTTCAAAACATAAATTTAAAAAGGATTTAATAACTTAAAACATCCTTATTATATTGATTTATTAACTTTAAACTTCATCACACATTTGATTTTTGAACTTCAAATGTCTTTAAATAATAAGAAAGATAAACCACAGTTAAACCTTATTAATTCAATTAATTGGTAAAATATAATTAATTAAATTAATAAATAATTAATTATCATTAGTTAAAATGAATAGCAAAGTCATAACATCCTTGTTACTTTGATAAATTCACTTTGAAACTTCATAAATTAAGTTGAGTAATTAACTCCAATAACCTTTAAGTAAAAATGGTAAATCACCTTTAAAACATCATTAATTCAATTAACTAATAAATTTAAATATAATTAATTAAATTATATAAATAATTAAATACATTATTTAAAATGATTAATCAATTTAAACCATCATTACGGAAAGATTAATTAAAGTTAAAACAAGTTGATTCCCTTTTGAAGTCATTGATTAAGAAGATTAATTAATTTTAAAAACATCATCGGTTAATTGATTAATTAACTTTAATCCATCATTATCAAAAGATTAATCAGCCTTAAACATCATTAAATACAATTATTAATCAAATTTAAATAATCATTAACCAAGTAATTGGTTAATTTAAAATACATCATTAATAAGTTAATTAGTTAACCTTAATCCTTATAAATTAAATAATTAGTTAAATTAAATAATTAATTAAATTAAATAATCATGATTAAAATAAATAATTATTTTTGAAAACATTATTAATCTGCTTAACTTTTAAAACAATTCCAAGCATTAAGATGAAACCAGAAGGTTTCGATAAGAAGTGATTTTCCAAAAGTGCCGATATAGCGACTATCCTCTATACGGGCAGTTCGGCAAATAAACTTATGTCATTACAATACAACCAAACATCACATAACAAGGTATGAACTTATATACAAGGTAAATAACTACAAAAAAAATATGTAGAGAGCATTTACTTATAAATAATTAACTTTAACTATCAATATTTCATCGAACTTACTAAATGCTTACTAACTTATCCAAACTTGCACCTCAATTTCAGTGACTAAGATGTTCGAAATTTAAAATATCATAAACATAAAAGTTTTAGTACTTTGAATTAGTTTTCCATATCATTAAAGACATCTAAATTATGATTAACTTTGCAAAAGTTATGGACGAATTACTAAGGGGTGTTTAAACAATTCCGAGCCAAATATCTTCAACGCTAAACAATTCATTATCGTATTATTGATTCATATATAAACAAGTATATAAAACACAAGAACATTAATTTCTAAGCAACAATCCAAGAACAATTATTATCAACAATAAAGGTTTAAAACTTTGCATAAAAGAGGAAGCTTTACTCACCAAACATGCTTGCTAACTTCAACCGGAATTACACTATCTTTGCAAGTACGACTAGGTATTTGTATAATCTTGGAATATGAAGTCTTTAAGTTCTTTAAATCACCACAAAGGTTCAGCCTTAGGGAGTATATGGTATGACCTTGATGGATTGAGGGCTTGAACTTTTGAAATGAAGTGAAGAGATGAGTGTGTAAGTGTTTTAGCAAGCTTTGGAAGAGATTTAAGTAGAAATATATAGATTTTTGTAACTTGGAAAGAGTTTAGGGCGCCATGGAATTATGGTTAAAAGCTTTAGAAAAGTTGGAACATGAAAAGAGAATGGAAAACTGAAATAAAAGTTAGGAAAAGCTTGTTTTATAACCATACAAAGCTTCTCAAAGAAGCTTCTTTATTAAATTATATTTGCTTAGCTTACACGGGAAGTTTCTTTATTTAATTATATTTTCTTAATTTACATGGAAAGCTTCTTTATTTATTTAAAGGGTTTTATTTTAGTTATAAACCTATTATTTGAATATTTAAAATTAATTAAATATTCACAAATTCAAGTAGTGAAATTCCAGGTCGTTACACTTCCTAAACCCAAATAGCAAAAATGAAAGATGTTAGATCTGTTTGATTCTTGTAAGACATTGCAACCTTTTTGCCACTATCCTTTTCATAATTGAAAGCATATGCAAAACTGCACACAAAGGGTAGTTTAATTATCTCATTGACCATATATTAATTTCTCTAGTCTTACATCTGATCACTTGTTTCGTTACATTTTCAAGAATTTGCTTGAGTAAAAAATTTCTTCCAATGTAGATACTTCATTTTCCAATTATATTCATGTTCATATTTATATTCGTTGACCAAGTTAGCTTAATTTTATAAAAAGTAACTAAATTTATATATAATAATAATAATAATAAATTAACTAAGTTCATAAAGATTAACTTCGTTAACTAAGTTCAATAAAAATTAACTAAGTTTATAATAATAATAAACTAACTAAGTTTGTGAAAATTAACAAAGTTTATAGTAATAATAATAAAGTAATAAAGTATAAAATATAAACCAAGTTAACTAAGTTTCATAAATATATAATAATAATATTATTATTATTATTATTATCTAAGTTTATAGAAATTAATTAAGTTTATAGGAATAACAACAACAACAACAATAGTCATAATAGTAATAATAATAATAATAAAATAACTAAATTTAGAGAAGTTAACTAAGTTTCATAAAAATTAACTAAGTTTAGAATAATGATAAGAATAAGGTAATAAATTATAAAATATCAACTAAGTTAACTAAGTTTTATAACAAATAACTGAGATTATATAATAATAAATAATTATCTATGTTTATGTTTGTACCAAAAATGGGCACAACACTCTTCGGGAGTTGTTTGAAGAGATAAAATGAAGATTGTAAATGTAAAACAGAGGTTATCTAACAAAAACTCCAACAAACAGAAATGTAAAGTGCACAGACAAGCAGTTTAGAGTGGTTCGGCGTATAGCCTACGTCCACTATGAAGTTTTGATGATTTTATTGATTCTCTTTCAATGATTACAAGCGGTTACAGCAATGAACAGCAGATTACAGATTAGAATTCGAAATTGACAGCAAAAGTAGGATGCAAATCTCAATCCGGCAGAGTCTGGACGCTTCAGAGAAAAAAGATCCTTTTTCTGTTGATTCTGGGGCTCTATTTATAGGCGTAGGAGGCTCAGATCTCGCCTAAACTTCGGGAGACTTGGTCTGGCACGTGAGGGGGCCCACACGACCGTTTCCAGAAAGTTTCGCCTCGATCTGCGATCGGTACGAATCCATTTCGTATCGATCAAGATGATGTCCAATTGAGCTGAAATTTGGCATGGACATCCTTCAGTGTGCATGCAAGCTTCCCTCAAAATTTCATTGGATTTGGATCAATAGATCACGAGATACCGTCGATACGAACTGAGATTCCTCATAGGCTGTCTGGTCCGTCTCCATGAATTCGACTCCATCTGTTCGCCTTGCTGGCTGCACGTGCTCTTGAAGTGAGGTGGCACGCGCACTTCGTCTCGATCCGGCCTTTGTGCCGCATTGACTGTTTCGACTCCACATATCTCGCCCTGCTTACTTCGATGGAAGACACGTCACCTTGGCTAATTGACTCGTTGGATAAGAGAAAGTCAGTGGTTACGGGTTCGAAGCTGCCTCAACAGGGTGGATTCGAAGTAAATTATGGGATGGAGTCGAAGTATATCGATTGCATGGATTCGGAGTAGAGGAAGGCCTGATGGATTCGAACCGAGGCTTGGTTTTATGGATTCGAATACGGGCTTTACTGATGGATTCGAACAAAGCAAAATTCGATGGATTCGAAGTGGAGTGCTCTGGTGGATTCGCCATATCTTCTGCCGATGGATACGGAGAGGTCAACATTGATGGATACGAAATCAGGCCATTTGATGGATACGAAAATATGGCCTTTCCCTTCAACTTGTATCCATCATAACTTGAGCATATGAACTTGGATTGACTCGAAACTTGAAACGTTGACTCCCATGGTTTAGCTTGTCATGTCCTAGAAATTTTGGCCCAATCCAGACTCGGACAAAATTCGTCGATATCCATAGTGAGCCTGTGTATGACCGATCTCTAGGACGGACTGTCATTGGATTACTAGTCAATTCCTTGGTGTCACGGCCTTGCCAAAAGGCGGGATAACATTTCCCCCCAAAGTACGTCTTGTGGGAACATGACGTGCTTTGAAATACTGCTATCATTACTCTGAATAGTTATTGTCTTTTCGGTGGAAGCTGTGACCTTCGACCGTTCTTCTTGATAATGTAAACTGTTGACTGTCGACTGCTGTACCATGTATTGTTGCGACCGATTGCTGTATGCTAGCGGTTACCCGTTTGTTGTTGTAATCGTTATCAAATGAGCTTCCAATTCCTGTAAATCTGGAATATTGAAGATTAGTCCAACATTTATGCTTATACGTTAATCTGACTCTCGCTGACGTTCACGAGTCGTTGTCAGTTTATCTTATATTGAATTCCGTATCGATCCTCTCCTGAACCGACGTGAAATTCATTGTAACAACATTTGATGGTTGTTCTTGAATGCTTCCTCGCAACGATCCTCTCCTGAATCGATGTGAAGGGTTGGAATATATGCTTCGTATCGGTGAATACGTAATATCGGGTCTCGGATCGATGGATACAAAAGTAATACTTTGTATCGACGAAGTCAAACGATCCAGACATAATCATGCAGTGATGCTTCACGGAGGATATGCCATTTCTTATTCGTTTATTCAATAAGAATCCCCGATTGTGGATAATCTTCGATAGGAGTTATCCATGACTCCTCTCCTAGATCCATCTCTAAGATCTAGCTGATCTTCATATGCCAATGCTTGGAATAATAAGTATTTTAAACTGGGACAAAGTCTTTTCACCGCGCATCCCCAGAACTGGCAAGCTTGGCCAGTGACTTAGCTTTTTCATTTTGTTCTCCGAGGATGTGTGTTATGGTGTCATAGTCGAAGCCAGGTAGTAGCTTTTGGACCCGGTTGAGATAAGGAGCAAGACGTTGCCCCCTAATCAGATAATCTTCCCTGACTTGGCGTGCTACTAACCAGTAATCACATAAGACATGTAAAGTTTCCACTCGTAGTTTTCTCGCAAGTTTGAGCGCCAAGGCTTCATACTTAGCTTCGTTATTTGTCGCAGGGAAGTTGAGTTTCAGGGCGTAGGAGATCGTTCGTTCCTCAAGAGTCATTAACGCAACTTCGACGTTAGAAAGCTGATTATTGGAAGTTCCATCAGTGTACGTTCTCCATCGGTTGGACGATTCTCCACTGTTCTTCGGATAGTCGTCTGATGTGATGGATTCAGACCTGAAGTATGCTAATGTTTGACCATGGAGAGCTCTCTGAGGGAGATAAGTGATATCACATTGGCTTAGCTTGATACTCCATTTGAGTAAATTTTCAAACATCTAAAGTTTCTATTGGGCCTATCGTAACGGCTGTTCGATGTAGACATTAACGGGGTTGAGCTTGTCAATAGCCAGCCTTCATCATTTACTAGTCTTTGGATTCGCTTATCTTCACATAGCATTGCGACGCTTATGGCGTGTGTTGACACGGCCCAATTGATGTATAAATCTTCGCAATCCAAAGGTTTGGGTAAAATGGAAGGTCTCTTTAAGCAATCTATCAGAGCTGCTTGGTTGTCCTTGGTACATGGGTGTCTCTAATTGTCGGAATTTTCTAGAAATTAGTCTTGATTCGATGAGAATTGATGATGAAAACGAAGAATCTTTCTGATGTAATAGTGATAGAGCATTTTAAAGGATCAAGTTTCATCCTGCATTTTTTGGAGAGCACTGAATACCTCTTTCAATTCATCGATATGGTCGTTTGATAGCCGTGATCTCACGAGCATATTAACCACATATACTTTCATCGATCGACCGATATGATTTTTGAATGATCTGCTAATCATCCTTTGGTAAGTAGCATAAGCGTTCTCAAGTTCGAATTTAGGGATTTCAGCATAGCACTATAGGCCCAGGTCAATAACGAGACAGTTGTATTCCTGGTCTAGGACATGCTTTAGTATCCGATTGCATCTGGAGTTTGCATCCATGGATGTGAGTAATTCATGTATGATGGTCAAGTCCATCAGTTGGTCGATCATTAGAAACGGAAAGCCATGCTTTGTCATACCCCATGCAAATCTGAGTAGTTGATGTATGTCCTCTACTTTCCGTTCGTTTTTCTTATAAGTAGAGGATTGGATACTCACTTTGGTTGGAGGGCATCATGGATGAACCCACTGGTTTTGAGCAGATTCGCCTCCTCTTTAAGTGCAACAGATCTCTCCGGATCCATGTCGTATCGTTTTTTGCTCACCGAGACATGCCTCGGGTCAACATTGAATGCAGGATTCTTCATGGCTGGCGAGAGTTCATATATATATATATATATATATATATGAGATCGAGTCCAAGCAAACACATCAAGATTCACCTGAAGTAAAACAGTTGACTCTTTCTTCATCATTGCACAGAGTTGTGATCGGATCTACAATACTCGTGATGGTTTGTAGGTGCCTCATTTGTTTATTTGCAATAGTAAATGATCAGGCTTATAAGAATGTTGAATCAAAGGATTAGTGAAATTTAGCCTTGTACTGTATGCTGCTACATAGCTGGCTCCAGCTTTGAGATTGAATTTACTTATGTTTCTGAATGATGCGCTTTTCATTCAATGTACCTGCGATCCATTGCTCATTGGAAGGGTCAGGATAATGATCAGTTGCCCGTAAGTCCGGGTATTGATCTAATGATTCTATCTCTAGGCATCCTTTCGGTTGCAAGCTAGAGTTGTTATGAATATCAGGCATGGGTCATAGGTTCAAGCTGTCATAGTCAACTCTCGGATAATTAATCTTTTGCCCCCCGTCTCGGGTTGGCGAATGCATTATGTGGACGGTCTAGTCTCGTCCTAGCTGTGTCTATGCTGTAGTTCAAGTTTTAAGAACCAGGTTTGACTGATGAATGGTTGAATCACATTAATCTTACCTTCTTGTTCGTGCCCCCAAGTCTGGGGAATATCTCGATAAGTGGCATGGTAGATAATGTCCGCTTCAATTTTGTATTTTATCCCGTTGAACCACGGGATCGAGTTAACCGATGGAAGGCTGAGTCAAGACTATCCTGTATTATGTTATAGTTCTTTCCTCTTGGAGGAATACATTGTTACTTTGCCGACATTGGGACATAAGCTAGATTCTGGACGGTCAATAACATTCACTTTGCTGCTTATGTCGCCGCACTTTGGGCAAAAACTGAAGAGTGAATCGTCCAATCAGATCCGATGCAGGATTGATGCTTCCCTTGTCGAATCCAGGGTAAGAATCAGTGTGCAGATGTTTAAGTTGCACTTGTTTTGAATTGCTCTTTTAGTCAGATCATGATAAGAGTCAATGAATGAATGGTCGCATTGCATTCGTTTGGAGTTGGGTGATAAACCATGCCCATTTCGATTTACGTTCTCCCGTCAGATCTAGGGATAAAGTCAGCTCAAATGCAGTCATGTCATGCTTATTTGGTCTCATGCTCTTCCTGACGGATCGAAGGAAGGCGACGGAGGACAAATGGTCAGGCCACTCTCATTTGCAGTTTATTCTTCTATCCGTGCTCTGTTGGTCAAAGGTATTCGATGGACGTTCGGGTCACATCGATTTGTAGTCAAAGAGGATCGATATTAACCATCGATTCAATGGTACGATGTGAAAGGTGTAGATCGATATTGCCCGTCGATCCGGCGGTACGATATAAGTGATTGCCCATAACTTCGGGCATCATTCTGATTGGTTAGCATTAAGGTCTCCTTGTAGTCATTTCCTTAAGTTGTAAAGGATGCTAAGCTAGAGATGTAGCGAGTCACATTTCTCTTCTTTCGGTGATTTGTACCTCTGCCCCCAGTCAAGGGCAAAAGTCGAAGTGTGGCCGATCAAATTACAACTTTAGTTTGATGCTTCTCCCACTAAACTGTAGGAAGGAATTGATTGGCGGATGGTTAGGTCACATCCGTCCATGCTGCATGCACAACCCGTCGGATCACATGCGAGAGTTAGCATATGAACGGTCATGCCACGTTCATTTGTGGTTGGATGGTAGTAATATCAATTCAGAATAGGACATCCAGCTAGGTCCGTTCTTCGAATCTAGGCCTCCCTGTCGAATCAAGGAAGGAATTTTGTCTCGTAGGGTTGGAGTGCATCCCTATAAATTTATGTTATGGGTCCCGTGCCGGGGACAAGAGATGATGTATGGACGGTTGTGTCACGCCCGCTTAGTGCTAGATGGTCGGATCACATCCAATTTTGTGTATTAAGTGTGCCCCCATGTCAGGGGAAGATTGGGAAGCAGACGGTCGTACCACATCCGCTTTTTATACTATGGAACTTGATGAGGAACCATAGCCGATAGATGGACAGTCGAATCACATCCCTTTTGGTATTCATACTCCAAACCATGTTTTGAGGACTGGAGTTGGTTGATGGGTGGTCATTCGCATCCAGTTGGTGTTTATACTCCGATCTGCGCTCTTGGGACCAGAGTTAGTTGATGTTTATACTCCAGTTCGCACTCTGGGAGTCTGGAGTTCGTTGACCATACGGTCTGTCACTTCTATTATGAGTTTCCTTTTTTGTGTTCGCACTCCGGGAACAAGTGATGTATCTTGGCTGAGATATGGTCGAAGTCGTTAGACGGACGGATCCACCCCCCTCGAAGGCGCATTTGTCTGATGCTTATACTCCGGCTCGCGCTCTGGGAGTTTGGAGTTAGTTGTTATTTATGCTCCGGTTCACACTCTGGGAATCTGGAATGGGATGTTTATACTCCGACTCGCGCTTTGGGAGTTCGGAGTTGAATGTTTATACTCCGCTTCGCACTCTGGGAATACGGAGATGAATGTTTATACTCCGTCTCGCACTCTGGGAATACGGAGTCGAATGTTTATACTCCGACTCGCGCTCTGGGAGTTCGGAGTTGAATGTTTATACTCCGCTTCGCACTCTGGGAATACGGAGATGAATGTTTATACTCCGCTTCGCACTCTGGGAATACGGAGTCGAATGTTTATACTCCGACTCGCGCTCTGGGAGTTCGGAGTTGAATGTTTATACTCCGCTTCGCACTCTGGGAATACGGAGATGAATGTTTATACTCCGCTTCGCGCTCTCAGAATCCGGAGTTAGTTAATGTTTATACTCCAGTTCGCGCTCTCGGAAGCTGGAGTTTGTTGATATTTATACCCAGCTCGCGCTCTCGGAATCCGGAGTTAGTTAATGTTTATACTCTAGTTCGCGCTCTCGGAAGCTGGAGTTTGTTGATATTTATACCCAGCTCGCGCTCTCGGAGTACTCTGGGGTTTTGTGAATGTTTATACTCCATCTCGTGCTTTGGGAGTACGGAGTTGAATGAATGTTTATACTCCACCTCGCACTCTGGGAGTACGGAGTTAAGGGATGTTTATACTCCGCTTCGCACTCTGGGAATACGGAGTTGAATGTTTATACTCCGCTTCGCACTCTGAGAGTACGGAGTTAAGGGATGTTTATACTCCGCTTCGCACTCTGGGAATACGGAGTTGAATGTTTATACTCCGCTTCGCACTCTGGGAGTACGGAGTTAAGGGATGTTTATACTCCGCCTCGCACTCTGGGAGTACGGAGTTAAGTAAAAAGTTTGTACCCAGCTTGCGCTCTCGGAGTACTCTGTGGTTTTAGGAAAATTTTTATACTCCAGTTCGTGCTCTCGGAAGCTGGAGTTTGTTGATGGATCACCATGTATCAGTTTTTGTCCGGCTTTTTGTGCAGCGATATGCCCCCGAGCTTGGGGTTTCACTTAGCGAGGGATCGGTAGGATCCCAATTACTTTTCACTTATCCGCCCACAACGAAGGATGAGATATAATTTATAGACGGTTGAATCGCATCCATGTTCATTTGGATTCCGTTTTTGCCAGGCCTAAGGAGTAGGATTAGTGTTCTGGCAAGCTTTGTGCTCGAGCATAGGAAAGGATGGTTGAACTACATCCACTTTGAGTTGTATATTTTCCCTTAAGTCGGGTGCAAGAAATGGAGAGCAGACAGTCGAGTCACATCCAATTTATACTTTGCATTCTTTCGATCGAGCTAAGGAAGAGAGTTGAAATGACAGCTCGTGACGGTTAGCGAGTAGGCAGTCAGCCGTTGTTGACTTTGAATTGAGGGTTGGACCTTTAAACATGTGTTCCCTCAAATAATCCCAAATGTCTAATGTAGGATTGGATGCATGGATGGTGACATCACGTCCACCCTTGATGTGATTCCGATTTTATCGAGCATTAGAAGAAGCATAAGTATTTTGGCAAGCTTCAAGTACGAGATGTAGAGTGCATTATTGGGACACATAACTCCAAGTCTTTCTTACATCTCCTAATTAAATTGCATAGGTGGATGAGTGGATGGTCGGTTACATCCACTTTGCACTAGAGTCCTGACCTTGTCGGTCTCTTCAGCTTTGATGCCTTGCCCCCAGTCAGGGGCATATAGTAGCTGATGAGTGGTTGAATCGTGCTCGTCACGATGATACCTCAATGATTTGATCATGGTCCGCGGAGGTTGTTTTGCAACCAATCTTAAGTACTCGGTTACCTGCATCATTTGCAAGTAGTTTAATTCAAGTAGGTCATATTTCGCAACGTAAATGAAATTGAATTAGAAATAATTCAAAAGAGATCAGGTCAAATCTCATTGATAAGTGAGGCAGCGTCGTATGCTCGCTATTGCACTTCAATCCAGCCCTTCTCAATTGGAAGTCTAACGCAAATGGTTCAAGTTGATCAAAGTCCTTGATCGATATGGGTCGGATGTTCCCGGTCCTTCATTTTATGGGGCTTGAACATATTGTTAGAGTTATCCTTTTCGGAGTGGCTTTATGGCGTTGGTATCCATGGTAGCCATCTAAAGAAGAGGAGTTTTCCGATTTAGAGTATGGAGTAGGTTTCCTCCTTATCTCGCCAAGTTGATCCTTCATCTGATGCATCAACTCAATATTGGCATGGACATGTTGGTGTAGTTGTCGGCAGCGGTCTACCAGTTCTCTTGTCAAAGTCTGGAAATAAGCGCCGGTGATGAATTCATTTATGGGTATCGGCAGCAACTGGCTGCGGGCTTTGGATAAATTCGTTGGCTGCCAGCTTCTTCATTCACTTCAACAATATAAGAAGTAGATCTGGTATGTCTAACCACGATTGACAATGTTCTTTGAGGAATGGGGGAAGACAGCTACATTTGATAGCAGTCATCACTCTTGGTGTAAGCCATGCGCAATTCTCACTTCATGAGGTAGTGCCGGGGGTTGTATTTCCATAACACACCGACATAGTTAACATGTTGAATTTTCACTAGAAGTTCTGCATGTAGGGTGGTTTCAACGAATAGGTCTCGACTAGGAAAGATTCCCCAATCAGCATTATGATCAGGCCCATTTTATTGCCAAGGGGTCTTGTAACACTGGTGAATGATGTACGCACGATTGCCCAATGTTCGAGTGGTTTGGTGATACCGATCAGATGGTGAGTTGGTAAAGATGGGATAATAGATTGGTCATTATTTCTAATTTTCACCCAGATAGGAGACCTATATAGGGTATTAAGGAAGTCTTCTTGAGGTTGTATGCCACGCTTTTAGTCATGTGGACGTAGAATGATTAAGATGCGGGCATTTGAAGATGGTTCAGTGGTGACCAGCTATTGCTTTGAGTTGATAGAGTAGACAGTGTAAGGGAGTTGCCATATTAGCCATCGTACCATAGTTGTCAATTCAGGAGTTTGAAAGCTGGTCAATTGGAGGAAGTTGCATTCCACCTTAGAAGCATGATATATTGACCAACTCTAGCTCTTGGCATATTAGCTAGGTTCTCCATCCTCTGGGAGCATTGGTTGAGTAGTATTTCTTTACCCATTCCTTGATTGCAACTCAACATTTGTTGTTGTGAGCTCCTATGTTTTGTTCAGTCATGGAACAATTAGAAGCACGGATGGAATGTTCCTCCACTAAATTGGTGATTGAATTCGCTATGCGGGTGCCCTGCGCTGCGGCTAGGGTTCGGGGGAAATCTGGGTCGTACCCCAAAAATATTTTTTTAAAAAAAATTCGTATCGTTCCACCCTTGTTCGTATCCATCAAGCAACCTGAACGGTCCTTCGTATCGCTCTTGTTCGAACCCATCCTGTTCGTATCCATCCAGAGAATCAGCTCTACTAGCATCGATATGAAATGCGCATGGCTAGATCGATACGAAAGTGGTATATGTTGATCGACACAAATAGGGCGCAGTTGGATCGATTCGAATTGTAGTTGAGTATCGATACGAATTGGGTGCAGTTGGATCGATTCGAACTGCAGTTGAGTATCGATACGAATTGGAGGCAGATGGATGGATACGAAGTATTGCTTCCTGATGGATACGAAGTAGAGCATCCATCTCATGGATACGAAGTAGAGCATCCATCTCATGGATACGAAGTAGAGCATCCATCTCATGGATACGAAGTACAACATCCATCTCATGGATACGAAGTAGAGCATCCATATCATGGATACGAAGTACAGCCTCCATCTCATGGATACGAAGTAGAGCATCCATCTCATGGATACGAAGTACAACATCCATCTCATGGATACGAAGTAGAGCATCCATCTCATGGATACGAAGTAGAGCATCCATCTCATGGATACGAAAAACACCATATTTTCATGGATACGAAAAATTGCATTTTTTCTGGATTCGAAAATATGGGTATGGAATTCATGATGAATGCAGTTCCTCTTAGATCTGGAGCAATTTGAATAGAATAGAAGGAACCACTTATAAACAGATCTGGATCTTCTCCTTAGATTTTTGCAATCCAACGACGGTAGTAGATCCATAGAGCAGGAGAAAAAACTGCGTTTTTTCTCAGTGAAAGCACCAAAGTGTTTGTACCAAAAATGGGCACAACACTCTTCGGGAGTTGTTTGAAGAGATAAAATGAAGATTGTAAATGTAAAACAGAGGTTATCTAACAAAAACTCCAACAAACAGAAATGTAAAGTGCACAGACAAGCAGTTTAGAGTGGTTCAGCGTATAGCCTACGTCCACTATGAAGTTTTGATGATTTTATTGATTCTCTTTCAATGATTACAAGCGGTTACAGCAATGAACAGCGGATTACAGGTCTGTCAGACAACCCCGAATCCATCTTAACCAGGGCAAGACCTAGCCAGAATGATCATCTACAGGATGGGTCCAATGAGAGATCCATTAACCCGTTAATCACACCATGGATACGGGGCCACATGTCATCAACCAGACTGGGTTACCTTCCTCCTTAAGTTATAAGGATAAGTTATAAGTTGGATTTCAAATGTCGTTTGTCATGGATATCGTTGAATTTTGTCGGAGTCCGGATCAAGCCCCAATCGATGAGACATGATCGGGAAAATAAAGCAAACCAACATTCCAAGTTTCAAGTCAATCCGAGCTCATACGCACAGGTTATGATGGATACAAGTTGGAGGAAAAAGCATGTTGTCGTATCCATCGGCAGACCCCATTTCGTATCCATTGAAACGTATCTGTTCGTTTCGATGGAGCCAGTACATCGAGTTCGTATCGATGGGTTTCGTATCCATCGGTGGTCCTCGTTTCGCATCCATCGATCTCGTGTCGATTAGAATGATTAAGTCCATACAGTGATAAGCCTCGTATCGATAGAACCTTCAGCAGGAAAGACTTGTTCGTATCCATCGATAAGACACCTGGTTCGTAACGATCACTTCATGTTGACTTCGTATCCATCAGATGTTCGATACTTCGCATCCATCGAAAGGCTCCAACTTGTATTCTTTGACTTCGTACCCATTGAGGAGCTACGTGTTTCGTATCCATCAAGGAAGGAACTCTCCGTCTCCATTTGTCCATCAGTTCGTATCCATGAATGACCGTGGTTCAAATCCATGGATGAAGTCCTACTCGAACCCATCAGGTCAACCAGCTTGGATAACGTGTCACCTCTCGAAGGAAACGAAGCAGTCAACACGGAGCAAATACCGGATCGAGGTGAAGCGCGCACACCACGTCATCCCTCGATGCGAATGCGTCGAGATATATGGAGTCGACGCGGTCGACTCGGAGTGAAGGGCGGATCGAAGCGAAGTGCGCACGCCACATCACCTTGAGAGCGCGTGCAATCATCGACACGAAAGGATGGAGTCGAAGCAATGGAGACGAGCAGAACAGCCAGCGTTGAAATCCATCTCGTATCGACGATATCTCTCAATCCACTGATCCAAATACCATGAAATTTTAACTGAAGGTTGCACACATACCAAGGAACGTCTCCACCAAATTTGAGCTCAATTGGAGGTAATCTTGATCGATACGAAATGACTTCGTATCGATCGCAGATCGACTTGAAACTCTCTGGAAATGGTCCAATGGGTCCCCTCACGTGTCAGACCAAGTCTCCCGGAGTTTGAGCGAAATCTGAGCCTCCTACGCCTATAAATAGAGCCCCAGAATCAACAGAAAAAGGATCTTTTTTCTCTGAAGCGTCCAGACTCTGCCGGATTGAGATTTGCATCCTACTTTTGCTATCAATTTCGAACTCCAATCTGTAATCCGCTGTTCATTGCTGTAACCGCTTGTAATCATTGAAAGAGAATCAATAAAATCATCAAAACTTCATAGTGGACGTAGGCTATACGCCGAACCACTCTAAATTGCTTGTCTGTGCACTTTACATTACTGTTTGTTGGAGTTTTTGTTAGATAACCTCTGTTTTACATTTACAATCTTCATTTTATCTCTTCAAACAACTCCCGAAGGGTGTTGTGCCCATTTTTGGTACAAACACTTTATAAAAAATAATTAAGTTTATAATAATTATATACTAACAACAACAACAACAGTCATGATAGTAAGAATAACAATAAACTAAGTTTATAAAAATTAACTAAGTCCCATCACAATTAAACTAAGTTTAGAATAATAATAATAACAAACACAATAATAAATTATAAAGCATTAACTTTATTAAACTAAGTTTCAAAACAGTTAACTAAGTTGATAATACTATCAATAACAACAACAACAACAATAATAAATTGTAAACTATTGACTAAGTTAAACTAAGTTTTATAGAAATTAATTAAATTTATATATTATTATAATAATAATCATAATATAAAAATAAAAATAAATTAACTAAGATTATAAAAATTAACTTCGTTAATTAAATTTTATAAAAACTAAATAAGTTTAAAAAAATTAATTAATTTGATGATGATAATAATAATAATTTAACTAATGTTTATGAAAATTAACTAAGTTTATAATAATAATATTAATAATAACAACAATGACAACAATCATAGCAGTTATAATAATAATAAATAAACTAACTTTCTAAAAATTAATTAAGCCTCATAACATTAACTAAGTTTAGAATAATAATAACAATAATATGTGTAAATTATAAAGTATTAACTAAGTTTAGAATAACAACTTGGTATATTTGATTCGATCAAAATTCAAGATTTTTCATCAATAATAATAATAATCCGGATATTTGACCTACGTAATGTACACACTTTATAAGTTATAATAATAAGTTATAAATTATATAACCAAATTAAAAAAGTTTTATTAAAATTAGAAAAGTTTGTAACGATAATAATAATAATAAATTAACTATAAGTTTTATAAAAATTAACTAAATTTAAAATAATAATAATAAGTTTTATAAAAATTAACTAAATTTAAAATAATAATAATAATAATTAGATATTAACCAAATTAACTAAGTTCTATAAAAATTAACTAAATTTATATAATAATAAAAATGATAAATTAACTAGGTTTATGAAAATAAATCTTGTTAATTAAGTTTTATAAAAAATTAACTAAGTTTATAATAATAATAATAAATTAACTAAGAATATGAAAATAACTAAGTTTGTAATAATAATAATAAAGTGATGTATTACAAAATATTATCTAAGTTAACTAAGTTTTATAAAAAATAACTAAATTTATATAATAGTAATAAATAATAACAAATTTTAAGTTATTAAAAATTAATCAAGTTTATAATAATAATACTAACAACGACGACGATAATATTAACAGTAAACAAACTAAGTTAATAATAGAAATAATAATACCTTAACTAAATTTATAATAATAATAATAATAATAATGAATTAACTAAGTTTATGAAAATAACTAAGTTTGTAATAATAATAATAAAGTGATGTATTACAAAATATTAACTAAGTTAACTATGTTTTATAAAAAATAACTAAGTTTATATAATAGTAACAAATAATAACAAACTTTAAGTTAATAAAAATTAATCAAGTTTATAATAATAATACTAACAACAACAACAACGATAATATTAACAATAAACAAACTAAGTTAATAATAGAAATAATAATACCTTAACTAAGTTTATAATAACAAAAATAATAAATAACTATGTTTATGAAAATAACTAAGTTTGTAATAATAATAAAGTGATGTATTACAAAATATTAACTATGTTAACTAAGCTTTATAAAAATAACTAAGTGTTTATAATAGTAATAAATAATAACTAACTTTTAAGTTTATAAAAATTAATCAAATTTATAATAATCATACTAACAACAAGAACAACGATAGTTGTTAACCCAAAAAATGGATCAACACCCCGGATTGAGTGTGAAAGCACTAGCCTCGTTTATCAAGGAAAATAAAATAGAAACAAGGAATAATAACTTGTAGATAAAGTAAAGAGACGAGAGACTTTTATAGTGGTTCGGTTGTTAACGAAGCCTAAGTCCACTTTATAAATTTTATTATGGACTGACTGCAATTACAAGTTGAATCCGAATACAATTTCAATGGATCTTGTAAGTTAAATCAAGTTACCAGTGTTAGAGTTCACTAGAGAATCACAATGAACCCTTTAGATGACAGTTGTGTGTGAGGAGAAGAGTGAAGAATAGTTTTTGCAGAGTTTCAGCAACCAGTCCAAAAGATCCTCTTTATGTTGCAGATGGGTGAGTATTTATAGGGATTGGAGAGTTATTGGGATAAGACACTTTGTCAGAAGCCTACATTTGAAGGTACGAAGATGCTCCAAAAGTTTCACAGCGAACCGACCCTATATGATGGATCGCTAACAATCCATAGGGCATGGATCGCTAGCGATCAATGAAGTTAGTGCATTTTTAGCTCGTTTCAATTAGATCGTGTTCCTTGCCTTATATAGATGCTCTCCATGTAATTTCATGACTAGATGCCTTGTATTGATGATGATTCATGCACAGGTTGCATCGAACTACTACTGGAATCAGATGGGTGCCCACTTCTCGATCTAGCTTGCTTGGAATACCATGAAACTTAGCAGGCGTCCCTGGAAAAGATAACGCTTCGTGATACAAGAAGAATGGATGATCCATGAGCAATATTTATTTATCGCTAGCAATCTATGGGTGATGGATCGCTAGCGATCCATCCCCTCAAGCTATTTTTTGCTTTTTCCTCTTGTGTCCTTTTTGGTTCCTTCTTCTGATCCTTCTGGTTGATTCTTGAGTTGTTTTGACTTGATGTAGATGTTCTAACTTCCATTGACCTCTATTGGGGTTAAATCTCGGATAACATTTGCCCCTCAGAGTATGCCTTCGTTGGAAACAAGGCATGCTCTAGAAGTTATTGCTTTTGAGTTCCCATTTTTTGAGATTTAATTTATCATGCTAAGGCTATTATGCAAAATTTTCTTTGGTTATTCAGCTATCTGTTGAGTTCTTATAGGAATCGTCATAGCTCATAATAATAAATCAATTTCGGTCCCATAACTTTCAAGACGGTTGCAAATAACACGTGGATCATGCTTGGCAAATCTGTAGGAGATTGGTTGCAATTTGATGGATCGCTAGCAATCCATAGTCCATGGATCGCTAGCGATCCAAAGAATTAGTAGTTTTTCGTTCAATCTTCTATTTAACTTCCTATTCAAGCCGATCCTTCCTTCTCTACCTTATTTTCTCTTATGAACTGAGCTTCCTCCCTGACGACCCAAGCCAATGCATTCAAACCCTAAATTCTCCTTTGCCATCGCCGCCGTTGTCTCTGCCACCGGAGCTTCTTGCCATCGACCATATTAAACTTCACCATTGCCTTGACCTAGCCCTTAGTTCTTGTTGCCTCGTCTTTTTGGATTCGCCGCCAACCTTACCCACTTGGATCACCGTCGATCTTTCCAACCTTAGGTCACCAACAACCTAAGTTTAACCGTGTTCACCTTTTGACTAGAGGTGGGTAATGCAGATTTTGGCATTTGTTTAGCAATTCGACGATGAGGTTGTATTAGTGGTGGACGTTACGGAGAATTTGAGTTGATTGCGATTTTGTGGAAGAAGATAGTAAATCGAGTCTTGAGTTCTTCACGGAACAAAATCCGAGCTTTGATCCGGTGCTTGACATGTTTTGCAATCTTCGTCTACAGAATCAGAATTAACTTGCACCGAGTTACATTGTTAATCCGGTAGTCTTGTGAATTGGTTTTGGTTTTTTTTGGAGGTCATAATAGCTTAGGGTAACATCTTCTGTGCAGCTTATGCTGTTATCACCTTCCGAAGAGCCGAGATCGACTTAGGCTGAGAATTCTCTACTTGATTTGGACCCATCAATCTATAGGTGCTCACTTCAGATTGGTTCCGTTATTGCACAACCGGTGTACCTAGGATGGGAAGAGCTTCCCCCGTCGCTTTGGATAGCGAATCTGTTATTGATCATTGGTAGATCATGGGTAAGTATAGGAGAAAAAGCTTTAATGGGTGATACGAGAAGCTCTTTTCCTTCTTCGCTGCGAGTGATCTATCTACACAGGATAGAACGTTTGTAGTGTTTAGGAAACCAAGCCCATCCCACATAGATAACACTCTGCACTTGCCCTAGTCAACACTTGGAACCCGATGTGTCGGCATAAATCTATATTTTTTTGGAGTTTAAGTGTCGTAGGGGGACTTTTAGTTAAAACTAGAATTACCTGACCACGTTAGGTACAGGTTCTGTTGTATAGAATGAAGCAACCATCATTTCATCGTAGGTCCAGTGGAGGAAGTCTGTCACTTTCAGAAGCTGAATCGTCATCAGTTGCACCTTCACCAACAGTTTCAGTAGTGCCTACTTCTTCAGTACAGCGAGCTGAATATGGTAAATTGGTTCCGGTTGGTCCGGTCGTAGACCAAACTCCTCCAAATTTTAGAGTTCTACTCAATCCTCTAGAGAGAGCTTCCTCCGTAATCTTTGCTAAAGTTCTGTATAACATTTGTTTACAACATGGCATTTCGGACGATGACGTGCCCCTTCCATCGAAGAATGAGTTTGCACATATGCCACCTTCAGTGTACATCGCTTGCCACCGGTATATGTGCTTAAATAGAATAGCACCCCTTTTCAATCATTTCTTGAGTGAAACTCTTCTGAACTTGGGAATTGGTCCATTTTAGATTCATCCTAATAGGTATGCGATCTTGACTTGCCTTTTTGTCTTGTTTATGCGGACATTTAATCATGCCCTGAGTTTCGAGGAGTTGCGATATTTTCTCTCATTCAAGAAGAGAGATGAATGTCCTTCCCCCATGGTCATCGAGGCCCCAAGAAACTGCAAGATCATGTTGCAGCTTTAAAGCAACCAGTCCCAATTAAGATCCAATATTTCTTCGTCAGGTGTCTTGAGGGATTTAGTTGTCTTTGGGAGACGGGGTATGAGTCCTCTCTTTTAACTATTGAGATTTAATACGTCGCTATGGGATTTTTGATAGATTGAATACTTCTTGCAGTTATTCCGAAGTTGAACAAAGATCCATCACTCGATCCAATTTTCCATACTCTGAAGACCATAGAATCCAAAGAGAGATCAGTCAAGTTTTTGCTAACAAAGGAGAATTTGCTTCGATATGGGTTGTTGCATCCCGGGAGATCTACCGTGGGTTTTGAAGTTTCGTCTCCTTCCCATTCCAAAATTCGAACACGTTCCACTTCTTCATCACACAGCTCTGAATGGGGCGATCTCCTAGAAGGAGAAGGTCCGTCTGGTGGGTCAACCGAATAAATTCATGAAGGAAGAGGCGTTACGACCGAAGCCAGCTGTCCGCTTAGGATGCCCTCAATCCTGAAGAAGGAGGAAGAAGAATTCAAGTAGCGTGAAGGCAAGGCCGAGGTAACTGCGGAAAAGGAGGAGAGTGAAGTTGAGAAAAGCAGCAGCTATGATTCCTCCTCTAGTGATGAAGAATTCGATGCAAGTTCTGGCGATATAAACTTCAAATCGTGTAATAAAACTCTGGGAATGAGTCTCATTCTCCCTGATTCGCCTCCTTAAGAGATTCATGATAAAGATGCTCCCCCAACAACCGAGCGACTTCATGGTTCTCCGCTTAAGGAGATCGATATTAATTTCGGGGATTTGAACAAAATTTATGTAGATATCGATGAGCTCATGGGGAAAGATTTCGAGTTCGAGGGATTGTCTCCTCATCCCGGTCATGTCGTATCTAAAATTAGCCCGATTCCCACCATGATGGCTTCCTGATTTGGTTTGTGAAGTCCTTTTAGGCCGCCTATGACATGTTACACATTTCACTAGGGTCACGTCCACTTATATATGCATTATTTAGGTTCATTTCTTATCGCTAAAGCTCTTTATTTATTTTTTATATCAAGTACTATGAATGGCCATGGAATTTACGAGGACCTTGAATAATTCGCTGATTCACAATGCTGGTCAAGACGGTCTTCAAGCCGCCATCAGCCTCGTGAAAGCGAGGAAGAGTGGAGAAGGAGGTAAGACTTGGAAGCCGAAGTACATCGTCGGGACGACAGAGAATGGGGTTGGGTTTACAAGAGTGGTTATGAGAAGAGAAAAACTCCCAACGAGTGAGATGACCTGCCCAAGAAGCCGAAGGTAGATCGTGGTTCTCATCCCTCCTAGCACCAACATTTGCCCTGGCTCCAATCTCTGTCGGAATTGAAGTTCCGGTTTCCACTGTTCAAGTTTCACCTTTATCCCAAGCAGGCTTTTAAATCTCCCCGAGATGGCCGAGATGAAAAATCCGAGATATCAGCCAAAATCCGAGATTTGGCAGCCTATTTAGTTATAAGTGTTTTAAATATCGCCCGAGATAGCCGAGATATTTTCCCGAGATATTGGCCAAAATCCGAGATTTAAAACACTGATCCCAAGCTCCGTCAACTCACATAATGCTTGCTTCTGGTTCTTTATGTCCTGCAGGCGGCCGACTTATATTCTCCTGTCCGGTCCCCCTAGACTCGAAGCTGGGCCCCTCGGATGGTTTCTTAAGGGAGTTAAATTTGATCGCGACTGTGCCTAATTCAAAGATTTCTGTATGCCCCATCTCCAGGCGATTCAAAGCGATTTGGATAAAGCTGAAAGATGGGAAAAGTTATGCAAGCAATTAGTTGACACGAACTGCAACAATTACCAAGAGATCCTTTCCTTTGAATCAGAAAAGGATGATTATGCTAGGCATTAGCGGAATGTGATGCCAGAATCAAGCAATTAACAAAGGAGAGGGACGCTACACTCCGAGGGAGTAAGAGCAACGCCAGCTTCCTGAAGGAATTGAAAGAGGCCCACACAAAAATACAAATCATGTTCTAAGACAAAATCAAGAAGGCCCACGTGGATGAGGTTAAGCTGAAAGAAGAGCTTGAAGCCCATGACATAATCATTGAAGCTCAGAAGAAATAATGAAGTCATCGAAGCCTATAAAAAGACAATTGCTGATTACGCGATAATGGTGGAATCCCTTGACAAGACCATTTCTGATCAGACTCAAATGATTGCTTCACTCTAGGAAAGAGTCGTGCAGCTTAACGATGAGAAGACCTGAGTTAAAGTTGAGAAGGCCGCCGTGACAGTGGACTACTTGGAGTTGTGGGATACTTTTGAAAGGAAAATGGAGAAGATGGATGACACCATCTTGAGCTTCTATGTTAACTTCTTGTTGCATCAGGGGAGCCTTAACTACCTGGGCTCCAAATTCCCGTGCACTCTTACTGTGGTTTGGGAAGAAGTTATGGCTCGTTTCTAAGAGAACGAAGCTGTATACACCAAGCAAGAGTTGGAAGGATGCATGTCTCAATGAAGAATCGAAGAAATCTTTGATAGAGGGTCGGGAGATCATTTGAATTGAGAGGGAACATGAGGCCTCCGATGCTGCTGTGACTACAAGTGCTAAAGCACTACTAGAGCCTTTCATTTTCGGGCCTGGCGAATCATCAAAACAGCCCATCGATCATTTAGCGAGCTCAGCCGGTACTGCCTTGTTGTTTGCCCTTCCAACCGCGGTCTCGGAAGCCTCGAATGGTCTCGGAATTTCTCCAAAGATCGTACAACCATCCAAAGAAGGAGAAGGTGGGGAGTATGAGGTTGAAATTCTCGGCCATTCTTCTAATGCAGGTAACCTTCTTATGTCCCCCGAGTTTGAGAATTTTCAGCTCACGTCGCAAGAACAAGATGAACTGAATGCTTTCATTTTTTATCTTATAGGTCCGTCTTCTTTACCAACCGACCTGTTGATCCCGTCGGTCCCTGGGCTTGCTGCTATTTCAACTACCTCGATGCTTGTTTTCGTAGCCGCTTCAATTGCTACACCTGTGTCTAGCTCACAACCAGACCGGAATCGGAGAAGATTGCTGCATTAAACGGTCTGGATAACCCTTTCGTACCTTTAGAGGGCGATTTCACAGCAGCTGAAGATTGAGAGCAGGAAGACCAAACTGGCCAACTAAATAAAACTGAAGAGCAGATGGTGGCCATTAAGAAGGAAAAGATCGAGGAGATAAAATCTTCAAGGAGCTCCTGCATGTCCCGAAAGCGTAGGACCAAGGGGGACTCTTCCGAAAAGGTCGAAGAACAAGAGGAGATGCTGGCATGGAGGAAATAGTTGATATTTCAAGCAGCGACAGAACTCCTGGCAGGGATTTTGAGAGGAAGAAGAAACTTCCGTCCAATGGTGGGAAGGGATGCAGTGGAAAGAAACATTGACAGGCTCGAGTAGCAGTGGTGCTAGATTTTGGGACATTCTGAATTGCTTGATACGTGTTTTGTACAAGTGCAGAGTCTGCACCTATTGCTTTTGTTGTTGTAGCATCTGTATTTTCCTTTTTTATTGGCCGATATTGTGTGGGTACGGCCCCCACATTTTGATTTTGTATAGAAAATGCTATAAGTAATATAGTGTTGACATTTTGATTGTAACCTTATTTGTCTACTTATCTATGTTTTATGCACTTATGCCAATTTTATTTATTTCTATTCTATCTAGTCCTGTAATTACTGCCAAAACTCTTTGTTTGGATTTCATTGTTTAGAGTGACAGAACCATGAAGTGCTAGTTGTTTTTGAGTATCGGTGTGTATTCCCCCCAATTCACGGGGTTGTTTACTTCAAACACTTGACAAATGACCGGTCGGTCCGTATGACTCTTCGGATGTCTACAACCGAGTCTATTTTGCGGTTCCCATTTTTGGGAACTTGTGATTTGAGTGTCTCGATTCTAGAGACTTTTTCGGTCAACAATCGGAATTCTTTGCCGGTTCGTAGTCGTTTGTCATTGCTGGATTCATACCTATTACCTTAATAGTGGGAGTGGATTGATTCTTATCAGTCCTGCAATAGACGAGCTTTCCGGCACTACCGGGACAATACCGGTACTTAAGAGTGTGTGTGGCTTATGAAATGCACGGCTTTTAAGGGTGTGTGCGGCTTATGGGATGCACGGCTTTTAAGAATGCGTGCAGCTTATGGGATGCGGCTTTTGGGATTGATTTAACCCGTCGATCTAAAACGGTTTGGGATTTCTCAATTTTACCGATCTTCGGGCAACGTGAGGAGTTCATGTTTCGAGAACGTGATTCCACGGCTTAAAAAGTAATGCATGGCTTATTGGAGGTGCGTTGATTTTAAGGTTGTGCTTGCTTGGATGTGATTCCATAATCCAAGAAATGGTGCACGGCTTACGAAATGCGCGGCTTTTATTTGGGCTTATCCGGCATCGCCAGAGCGACATCGGTTCTTAGAAGGCCGGGATCGGGTTTCGCCTATCCAACGGTCTGAGTCGATTTGCTTCTGTCGACCCGACGTGTAGGCAGGGCATACTTGAGCATGGTTCCACTATCTCTAGTAGTGATCAGATGGTTTTGAGTCGATTTGACCCCGTCGACTCAGCAAGTTACTTTTGTGAACACAGTTTTATTAGTTCAGAAAGCAAAGCAATTTTACTAATGAAAGTTGGGCAAGTTTTGCCTATTTACAATGCCTTCGGTATTTCGGGGTGGCTTGTTTGCTGCAAATTGTAAATACATAAGATAGTCTTAGATAAAGTAAGGACACGGTGATTCACTATTCCATGCTCGGGGAATTCGGGCTCCATCAACAGTTGTTAGCTTGAATGTGCCATCCTCTAGCTTCTAACCGATCACATAGGGTCCTTCCCAGTTTGGTCCGAATGATCCCGGTACAGGGTAGACCCTCTTGAGGATAAGGTCTCCCACCTCAAAGGTGCGGTTATGAAATTTGGAGTTGAAGTACCATGCGACCCTTTATTGGTGAGCGGCAGTCCTTAATTCGGCTTCTTCCCTCTTCTCATCGACCATATCGAGCGACTCGACTAGGAGTTGTTCATTCTACCTTTGATCAAAGTTTTGCCTCCGATAAGAAAGGACTTCTAGCTCAATCGGGATCATTGCTTCTGAACCATATGCTAGGGCGGACGGAGAGTGCCCAGTTGCAGATTTTTGCGTTGTCCTGTAGGCCCATAGTGTGAGTGGAAGTTCATCGAACCAATTTCCTTTTACTTTAGTTAGCCGCTTTTTGATGGTGGACTTGATGATCTTATTTACTACTTCCACTTGCCCGTTTGGTTACGGATGTGTGATAGCGGAAAAGCTTTTCTCGATTCAGAAGCGTTTGCAAAAGTCATTGAACTCAACGCTTTCAAATTGAGTCTCGTTATCTGTGATGATTTTCCATGGCACCCCAAACCTGCAAATAATATTTTTAGTAACAAAGTTAATGACTTTCTTCATGGTAATAGTGGCCAGCGGTTTCGCTTCGGCCCATTTGGTGAGATAGTCAACATCAACAGTAGCATATTTGGCTCCTCCTTTAGCCATTGGTAATACACCAATCAAATTGATTCCCCGGATTGTGATTGGCCATGGGCTGACCATCTGTGTTGGCTCGGTCGAGGGGGTTCGTTAGATCTTACTGAATCTTTGGCATTGATCGCACTATTTGGCGTAATCTACTGCATCATGGTTTACTATTGGCCAAAAGTACCCATATAGGAGAAATTTCTTTGCAAGGGTTTTCTTCCCGGTATGATCTCCGCAGTCACCTTTATGAACTTCTTTTAGGATCCTTCCAGCTTCATCGTTTGTCACCCATATGGGTAAGGGGGTAGAGAATCCCCTTTGGTAGAGTATCACATCTTGTATTGAGAATCGCCGTGCCTTTCAGAGAAGCTTTTCCCGCTGGTTCCTATCTGTGGGGAGAGTTCCTGTGAGCAGGTAATCCTTGGTCGGCGTCATCCATGTCTTTGGTTCTTTGGTTGTCTCAAAAGTCCAATCGATATCCATTTCACTTATGCTTGGAGTGGTCAGGGTTTCAACTGGGACTAGCCCCAATGACTGAGCTTCTCCAACACTGGCCAGTTTGGCTAGATAATCCGCCTTCGTGTTCTGTTCCCTTGGGATATGAGTTATGGTGTAATGCTCGATGTCGCTCAGCAGTTTCTGCACCTTAGATAGATACAAGGCAAGTTTCTCCCCCCGAGCCTGGTATTTTCCTTTCACCTGACAGATGACCAGCAGAGAGTCGCTATAGATGTATATGGATTTTATCTCGAGTTCCTTCATAATCTTTAGCCCAGCTATCAATGCTTCGTATTCAGCGTCGTTATTTGCTGTAGGGAATTCCAAGTGCAAGGCATAGCAAACGGATCATCCTTTGGGAGTCTCAAGCACGACCCCTGCTCTTGAGTAAAAGTTGTTAGATGCACCATCGATGAATAGCTTCCAACCTATCTCGATTTCTGGAGCCATTTCTTCCTTGTTATCCCGTATTGTAAATTTAGTAATGAAATCTGCCAGCACCTGCCTATTGACCGCCTTTCGAGGATGGTATGTGATTTCGTACTGACTTAATTCGATGTTCTATTTGATAAGTCGTTCAGAGTTTTCGGGGCGGTATAGCACTTGCTTCAACGGTTGATCTGTCAGCACTCTGATTGGGTGTGCCTAGAAGTATGGTCATAACTTTCTGGATGCGATCAAGAGGCAATATGCTAGTTTTTCCAATTTTGGATAGTTCTTTTCTACTCCAATGAATCGTTTACTGATGTAATATACATGTCGCTAGATCTGAGCTTCTTCTCGTACGAGCGCGACACTCAATGCATGGGGCGAGACTGCTAAGTAGATGTACAAATCTTCTCCGTCTATCGGCTTGGATAGGATTGGCAGGGTTTCCATATGCCGCTGCAGCTCTCCGAAAGCAGTTTGACAAGCTTGATTCCATTTGAAGTTCTTCTTTCCCCTCTTTAGCGCTTCAAAGGATGGTATACATTTGTTCGTTGCTTTCGAGATGAACCGGTTGAACGCTGTAACTTTTCCATTCAAGCTTTGCAACTCTTTCTTGTTCCTCGGAGCCTTGACATCTCGTAAAGCGGTTATTTGTTCGAGATTTGCTTCGATGCCTCTGGCGCTTACGATGAATCCCAAGAACTTTCCAGAGGCTACCCCAAAGTGACACTTAAGTGGATTAAGCTTCATTCCATATTTGCGAAGTACTTCAAACATTTCGACAAGTTTGTCCGGGTGATTTGTAGCTATGCGCGATTTATCCAACATACCATCAACATAAACTTCCATAATTTTCCTAATCTAATGTTTAAACATGGCTTTCACTAGTCGTTGGTAAGTTGCCTTAGCATTCTTTAAGACAAATGGCATTACTTTGTAGTAGTATAGTCCTAGATCAATAATGAAACTGGTATTTTCCTGATCAAGTTCGTGCATCATGATCTGGTTGTATCCTAAGTATGCATCAATAAATGATAGCAATTCATGTCTAACCGTCCCGTCCACAACCTGATCAATTCTAGACATAGGAAAGTTGTCTTTTGGGCAAGCTTTTTTTAGATCCAAGTAGTCGATAGAGGTTCACCATTTCCCATTGAATTTTTTGACCAAGACCAGGTTAGATTCCCGTTCAGGGTAGGTTGCATCGCGGATAAAACCATTCGCCAGCAGCTTATCCACTTCTTCTCTTAGTGCTTTGGACAACTCGGGCCCTAGGCTGCGCCTTTTCTGCTTCATTGGCGTATATTTGGTATCAATGTTAAGTGCATGGCATGCTATCTCCACCGACATCCCGCACATATCGGAATGTGTCCAAGCGAATACATCTAGATAGGCACGAAGAAATTTGATGAGTTCCAATCTCATCTTATTTCCTAGATGCTTAAGGACCCGTGTCGGGTCATCCATATTAATTGGGACAGACATCGTCAATTCTACGGGTAATGTCTGTTCCTCCCTTGAACTCTTCCTTCTAGGGTCCAAAGCCTTATCGAATCGGCTATGGTCCCCAACCCAGGGGCGGCTCTGTAGTTGCTATTCGGTAGGTTCACTTATGTAGAGGGTTCTCCCTGCATCCTTCCCCTTTTCCCTTATTTTAGACTCACATAGTTCCACGACATAGCATTCTCTAGTAGCACTTTGGTCTCCTTTGATCATCCCGACTTCGTTTTTTATCGAAAATTTCATAGTTAAACACCATTGAGCTAGTGCAATTCTAAAATCTGCCAAGGTGGGTCACCCCAGAAAGGCATTGTAGGTGGAAACTTCATCTACGATCACAAAGGTTTGGATGAGGGTGACTCTCCGGTCGCCTTCTCCGAGTTCTATGGGCAAGTCAAACGTTCCGACGAGTTGTTTGGGTTCGCCGGTGAATCCCTGAATCTTTGTTTGCCAAGCGGATATACATTTCATGCTGATCTTCATCTGATCAAAGGTGCATTTAAAAAGGATATTCATAGAACTACCACTGTCTAGAAATACTCGTTGGACCATGGCATCTCTGATTCCTACTGTCATGACCATGGGGTCGAGAGTTGGAGCTTCAATCCTTTCAGTGTCTCGATTTCAGAATATTATGTCGTCGTTCAAGGTTCTTTGCTACTTAGCAGGGGTTCCATCTTCGATCGCAAAGCATGCATCTTTCGGAGCATGCTTTAATGAGTTCATATACCGTTCCATTTCTCCCCAACTTTTTTGTACAGGATAGGGCCCTCCAGATATCGTTCTAATGATGAGTTTCTGGTCAGTCCGTCTGGGTCTCTCTTTGCTGGTTCCAACTTGATTCCTTTGATCTTTAGGAGCTTTGGGCGGTATGAGTTTGTCAGGATTCATTGGTTTCCTCACATACTTCTGAAGCATGTTTTCCCAAATCAACTCCTCAATCGAGTTCTTCAGGTGACGACACTCATTCATGTTGTGGCCATGTGTCTCGTAGAAGCGGCAGTACTTTCTGGAATGCTTTTACTATTAAGTTGCTTCCTTTTTAGGCGGCTTCTTGTATTCTTCCATCCCCTGTGTCACGAGATAGATGTTTTTTGGAGTATCGTTGAGCGGGGTGTATTCTTCGGGCTTCAAACCTTTGAGTTGCTTGCTACTTCCATTTCGCTTGTTGGAATTCTGGTTCTTCCTTTTTTGATTCCCATTTTTTCCTACATTCCCTTCAGCGGTCCTGGAGGTATTTATGTCTTGGTTTGTCGCCATACCACTTTTCCCAATGTTATTTGGTTGTAAGTTAGCAGATTTCCTTTATAATTCTTGTGCCTCTTCCAATCTCAAGTACCGGCTCGCCTTTCGGTTGAAGTCCTTCCTAGTGGTAGGTTGTTTAATGTTGATCCATTTACCGAATTCAGTTTCGGGATGAATTGCGCGGACTAAGGCCATGAAAACCATATCCTCATTCGGATTACTTACTTCAGTTACCGTAGTGTTGAACCGATTCATGAAAGACTTCAGAGATTCATTCCATCCCTAGAATAGGTCGGATAAGGACATTACATCTTTTGGCTGCGCCATGTGAAGTCTAAATTGATCAATGAATCTTGTTGCTAGTTGATTGAAGGTGGAGATGGATTTTGGCGGAATCCTGGTGAACCATATGGAAACAATTCCCTCTAGAAAAATCGAGAGACATCTACACTGAACGGCATCTGAAGCATTTGCTCCATCCATGTACCAATTGTACTTATACAAGTAGGGTTTCAGGTCTCTCGTTCTATCGTAAGACGGAATAGTTGGCATAGTGAACTTTTCAGGGTACCGCTCATTCAGAATGTCATCAGTGAAAGGAGTCCAACTTGGAGCGAATTCCCATTCATCATCCATTCTATCCTTACTTTCATCCATTAGTCAGTTTACCATGTCTATGATATATGCCTCAGATGTCCGGTAATCTAGGGGTCAGTTGTCGGTGACTACACCAAGTGTTTGATTTTGCAAACGATCTTGTGAGTGGGCTGAAGCCTAGGCTCTCTTGTCTTCAAGAGAGCCACTCGCTCAAGGTTCCGTTAGCTTTCGGTTGGTCTGGTGGGGGCAGTTTGGATCTCCATGGCTTCATTGAATGCATTGGTATTTCCTTCCAACTTGTCGTTGTCAAGTCGCTCACCATCTTCTGAGTCGGAAAGATCCATAGCTATATTTTCCCATGTGGTTTCGCTCCTAGATTTAAGTTTGTAGCAGGTTGAATAGCAGTTAGTGGAGTGTTTGTGTTTCATTCCATATTAATTCCTATGATTCAACCTATCACTCCTTTCAACTGCTACATTCCGTTTCTCCTATTTAGGCCAGAGATGGAAGAATCTTCTTGTTCCATGGCAGCCGCGGGCTCTGTCATGGTTCTTGAAGCAGCATGTGACTGTAAGGTCAATAGAGCGTTCAATTTGTCCATAAGAGCTCTTTCGTTGTTTTCCATCCTCTGATTAATTTGATCAACCATTTCATTTAATCCATCCCTAGTGACAACTTCATGTTGAATAGAGGATCCCGACGCCTGATCTCCTGTGTTGGTACCATTGACTTCAATTTGCTGAGGATTGATCCCTTCTCCAGCAATCACAGCTCCTATGGATCTTCAAAAAGCAGTTCTCCTCCTTTCCTATGCCATTGATTCTCAACAGCAGATTTTCTAAGTAGAGATTAAGGATCTCACTTCTGAACCTGTCTGATCCAAAGTAGATAGCTAGATCTAAGCCTGAGTTCAGTTCTTAGTGAAAGCACCAAAATGTTAACCCAAAAATGGATCAACATCCTGGATTGAATGTGAAAGCACTAGCTCTGTTTATCAAGGCAAATAAAATAGAAACAAGGAATAATAACTTATGCTTGGTAGATAACAATAATATTAACAATAAACAAACTAAGCTAATAATAGAAATAATAACGCCTTAAGTCTTGTTTTGGTATATGATAATGCACACGACCGTTCTGATTCACTATTTTTAATAGGAAACTCACATATGTTTGGAATTTTTATTAGGAAATAATAATGTGCTCATATGCTTATTTGAGTTAAGTGTAGGTATTTTGGTTCTTTTCATGTTCATCTTTCTTTGAAAATGTTTGCGAACTCGCTAATATTGCTAAAAAGTAAGTTTTAATGCTTAACAGGTTTATATGTTATGCAACATATACATTTTATAAGATATATAAGTAAATATTTGGATATTTTACTCATGCGGGTGTTTGTGGTTGATATATTATTATTCTAATCATGTTTCGATCATATATATATTTCTTGTTTTTGGGATTTTTCCCAGTGCTAGCCACATAAAGGAGACTATGCCAAAAAAAATTCAAAAATTTAGACTCTAGAATATGTTTGATTAGATATCTTTAGCAAATAGTTTTTCCTAATGTCGATGCTTTATTTTCCAATTTTATTCATGTTTATATTTATTTACATTTCTAATATGGATATTTGTTTCATTTGCAAGTGAAAGAATGAAAGATTTGGGGTATTTCTTCTTTTTGATGCACACAACTAGCTACTTATTTTTTATGTAACATTAGCTACAATTTTCTCATTTATGCTTATACATACAATAGAATATTATGTTGTTAAAACTGTGGATGTTATGTGTATGAATATTAGATTATGTTTAATACAATGTGTTATATCTTTATGTTTAATATTTGATATAATTTTCATTATTTAAATGGTTTTATGTTTTAGAAATATTCTTAATGCATCATTTTGATATGTTTAGGGATGAAGCAGATTTTAAAAATGCAGAAAAACAATTCATAACACTTAGAAAATGCTATAGAAAGCTTATAAAAAAGTGTTATTAAAAGTAAAAAAAATATAGCGCTTTGTTATGTTATAAATAGTTCAATATTTATTATAACATGTCCATGATAGTCTTTATTAAACGCTATAAAAAAATTGAAATAGCAGATAAAAGCGCTATATAAGATGATTTTTTATAGCGGTTTATTTTGTGTTATAAATAAGAATAATTTTTTTCGATTTGTTGAGCAAACTCAAGGCAAAAATGAGATTAGGACAAGGAACCATATGTTAGGAGTTCTATATGATAAAATTGATAAGGAATTATCCATCATTTGTGGGGCTATGACTTGTTGAACAAACTTAAGGCCAGAATCCCAAGACAGATGAGTCCTGACACTCACTAGTGATGTAACACCTCATAAATTTGGTGTTAGTTTTTTACTTAGTTTAATTATATAATTGGGCTCCAAAAATGGAATTTTTCGAAATAATGGAATTTGATCCTGAAACTTGCATCCTTGCGTTCATGGTGAAGTTCTGAGCAACTTTCATATTTAGAGTTTTGCGATTAGAGTCCAAACGAATAAGTTACGGACGAAAAACGAATTCGGAACAAAAATAATTAGATTAGAAAAATTAAAGTTTGTATAATAATTCCCAATACCCACAAGTCGACACGTTCATTGCTACCGGTCGACATGTAGCGGTCGACCGGTGCCATGAAGCGGTCGACCAGTTGGTACCGTGGCGGCTAGGGTTTGCCTTGGCCAAACGGCCCGAATTTAATATATTTTAATTAAACGGCTGAGATTGATTTGAGTACCTATAATTCAGATCTAGCCCTCTCTTCTCTTCTTATATCTCTTCTCCACTATTTTCTAAATTAAAAATATATAATATTTATATTTGTATATATACAAACTGGAGAAGAATAGAAACCAAATAAGAGAAGAAGAAGAGTGAATCAACACTACGCGACAATAAGGTAATATATATATATATATATTTATATTTATATTTATATTTATATTTATATATTTATATTTCCCTTAAACCCTAAATCTCTTCCCAAATCTAGAATTATAATACATGTATATACCCTTTTTATACATATTTCTTGGAATAAGAAGGAAATAAAGTTGAATCAAAGGTTTTACTTCAGATTTGGAGATTTGGAACGCTTTTAGAAGGTGAGTGAGAAAATTATATATTTTTTTATGATTTTGAATCTATTCTGTTGACTTACGTTTGATTGTTATGCCTTAATCAATAATATTTATAAATTGTAGGCTCAAACTAGCGTACAAAATTATTGCTTACATATTCTTGTTTTAGATCTGATTAAAATAATTGCTACACCCGGATTTGAAAATCAGTCGCAAAAGTTATAGATATGAATATTGATTAGATTGAAATTTATTCCAGTTCTGAAATTTGGTTGTAGATTATTAGTATGATTTTGATTTTACCCTAATTATGTTGAATTGAGAATTTTCCATAGTTTAATTTGTGGGAAGAACGTTCATTTGATTTTTATAAATTTGTTTGTGTTTCCAAATTGCATAGAAAGTGCAGCGTTTGATTTAACAAGGAATATATGCAAATGAAAAGGAAGAGATATATGAAGTACAGATTTATTCTCTGTAGTTTACACTGTCTATTCCAATAAAAAGAAATAATCATTCCTTGTAATTTCAAACAAGGCAAAATCTTTCCTTTTATTCTTGATCTTTTGTTTTAAACTAATCTATGGAAATTACAATGGATAATCTTCTTAAAAAATGTAATTTCAGCAAATTAAATATGAAAAAGAATATTCTAGTTAAAGATTTATGACTAGAATATATTTTGTAGAAGTAGGTATTTATACGTATTTATACACGCTAATTAATATGATGATTTATGAGTAACACTCATTTAGGATATTAGTTATACATAGTAATAATGTTGATTTGTGGATAGGAACTAGGAAGGAAAGTGGAGAAGGATTGTAACTCCAATTAATGGGTAATAAATGTGAAATGAATTTGGGAGTTACAAATCATCAATGGGGTAAATGGATTAATAGGACTGACAAATAAAGAAGTTAGATTAATAACTAAGGAATAGTTAGAAAGAGATTACTAATTGGAAATTAGTAAACATATAAATGTCTTAGGAAACGTCCTTAGGATGGTAATCTTTTATCATGGACAAATTGACATTTATGGAAGAAGCAAATAAAGGGGATTTATAGGTGATTGAATATTTAAAGTAAATTATCTAGCCATAAATAAATAAAAGGAGGTTAGTAAGCTAAGACCAATATGATGATAAATCTTAACAATAATAAAGCATAGTATAATATGGCTTAATTAAGTAAAGCCTAGTATAATTAATTGGACTTAGTAGGTTGGGATGCAAGGTCAATAGATTTTCACAACAGAAGTCTGCCCTTCACTTTGAGGCTACCAGTAGTTATGTACACTTTTTATTGATTTGAGACATCTTTAACCATAGGACCCATAGAATAAGTAATTAAGCTTAAAGATTGGGATGCGAGGCAGTAAGGTGACACAACAAAAGTCTGCCCTTCACTTAGAGGCTACCAGTAGTTGTGTACACTTATTACTGACCTGGGACATCACCAATCATACGATCCTTGGGAAATGATTATCGGAATAATAGGATCTGCTTAGGGATTAGAGTTATTAAGTGGTTGTTTGAGGGCTCGCCTCTTTCCTAATTAAAAAGTATTAACTGGTCTGAATTATCGGTTAGGAGCGGTAGTGGATACCTCGGAAAGGGTCCGCTTCGAGTTTGAGGTATTAAGTGCCTGATCTAGGGTCCGCCTCTCTCCCATAAAGAAGTATTAAGTGTATCAGTGATATTTCAAGCGATGTTAGCTAGGCAGTACTAGTAAGGAGTCCGCCTTTGGGGGTTAAGTATTAAATGACAAAGGCCAACCTAGAATATAGGTATTAAATGGTCAGGGGTTAGCCTAGTCCTTGTTATGAAGTATTAAGTGGCTTGGGTACTATCTCTCATATGGCTAAGACTTAAATGATGATATACAAGTTAGTAGTATGGCTATTATGTATTATAAAGCCATAAATAGTGGTCAAAGATCTCCGTAGCTAGGACCAATATACCAACGATGATGATGCTAGGAGCTCGCTTCATATTTGGAAGTATTAAGTGGCCGGTAGACTTGCATCATTATTCTATAACTTGGGAAGGGTAGGTAGGTGAATTTTTCTAGGTAGGAATATTGTGTGTGCAATATTAGGTTAATTTGGTTAATCTTAGAATAGTCGGCATAAAAATTAAATGAAAACTAATCGGTATAAATTTATGTTATGGACACTATATAGATTTTCCAATCACCAGAACATTGTTCTGACCCCCTCCTCATTACAACCCATAGGATAGATTTATAGGAATAGGTCAATGGAAGTGGACTTGATTTATTATTGGAGAAGTCTTCTTTTCTCTCATGCTCAATGCTGATGTGACAATCTGATATACAAGGAATACCATTAATTCCAATGTAGTAACCACGGTCAGTATTTATATCATATTATTGCTTCTGCCATGAGTTTAGATTTTTATCAATTTCTGATAATGCTCATGCTTATTTGCAAATAACAAATCTAACGATATATGCTTTGATGGACTTGGATTTCGATTTCTTTCGAAATTTAGGCCCATTAAAGTGCAGGTTGTTACAAGTTAAGTCAAAAGACTGCTATGTTTCGTATTAGGGTTTGGAGAAACTTAAAAGACTAGTGGGGGCCTTATTATAAAAATGAAATGATAACATTTAAACTTTCTAATATTGTACGAATATACGATATATAATGTTATAATGATCTACATTGATAAATTTATGCATTTAATACGGTTGATAAGATTTTTATCGATTAAAATATACAAATTGAAATGAATTAAAGATTAATAGAAATATAATACACACACACTTAGTGTTAAATATTTCTTGCATGTTAATGTTTTCATACACTCATTCAAGTGCCTAATTTTATAACTACTTAATATGTTCATAATTTGGTCGCTTACGTGTTTATTTAGCCGAGACCATGTATATCATTGTATGAGTTCTGAACTCAAAATCAATACAAGACTATGGATATTTGATCAATATACTATCGCATATAAGTGTTATATGGTGAACGGTCATGGTTCGTGATATACAATACTTCGATAAAATTAGTTCATTCGAAGCAAACAAATAAACCGTACTGTGAGATTGAGTACAATAAAGATCGTATTGTGTTAAATGTAACAGTAGACTAAAAGTACAAGATATATCTAAGAACTCAATCGCATAAATGTCAATTATTGATCAGTTTACGTAAACTACAACATGTTTGATGTCCTTAAATGTTAAAGGATAATCAAATGCGCGTTTGTAAAGAGTTCGTTATGATATTGTAGAAAAGGTTTTCTTTTGAATAGTTCGACCATTTAGAAAGAAAAACGAGTGTAAAATAGTAGATGTGATTTTAGGTATATTTGGGACGAATAGAGTGAACAGTCACTTCTGCTTCATAAAGAAACATTAGAAACGAGAATTGTAATAATAATAATTGATACTTAACATTGGAATGAGAATTATGATTCCTATTTCAAAATGTATTTTCATATAGAAAATTGTTTTCTATGAAATTATTTCTTTGAGTTAAAGATATTTGATCAAAGAACTCTCTACTGTAAACTAGTTGCAATTATGTGAATGATGGACCTTTGAATTCGGTATGCTATTATACAATGGCATAAATAGTACGAGCATGCTATATAGCACTTAGTGATTGCATCAAATTACAAAAATTATTTTCATAAAACACATCGTACATTGTTTATGAAATAATGACTATTTTCGGTGTCGATTGAAACAATTGACGTAGTTATATTTTAGTGAATGTTATGAATATTCATTATGAAATTAAACTATAATGTGGTATTTGTTTTCATAACATAAACAATGCATTGGAAAATACAGAAGTATCTAAAACTACAAACAATTATTTAGGAATTATAGGCTAAGCCATATTTTTGAGAAATAATTTTTATCATATGTTTATGAATCATACGTTGCTAGTTAATTACATGTCAAATGCACCCATTTAGTGAGAGCGTTATAAGAGTTGTTGAACTCTTTGAACTAATACATATGGATGTATGCAATCATAAGTCTATTAATACCAAAACAGTTATAAATACTTCGTCATATTCACCAATGAGTTATCGTAGACATAGACATGTGTATTTGATACACATGTATAAATCTATGATAAGCTCATATAAAATGGAAATAAATAATATAACATGCAATAGAAATGATTCGATTTGATCGGATGAGTGGATATGTTGGAAAGAGTTCCGTATGTATCTAATATGAATAAAACTTCACTATCACAGCATGGTTTATTTGGTTTGATAGAAATCAAAGATTTTTCAACAATAATAATACTTCGTCAACGACTAGTTTGACTTATATAACCGCTTTATTTTGTTTTAATTGGAATTTGAACGACACCTATAAATTAGCTAATATAAAGGGTTTCAGGACTTCCTTACAAAGGTAAAATCTCGTATTGATACCTTATCGGAGAGAATTGTTGTTAACAATAGAAATAATAATGCCATCAGTATCCCCTTGTTAAATGAAAACGCAAATGATGTTTCTGACCTACTTCTACTATTAGGCAACTAACTCATGTCTTAATCTATTGTCCTCTAGCTTTTTTATCCTGCCTTGGTTACTGTATCTAGTACATATTCCTTCTTCTCCTTTTGCATATATATGTATGTATATAATTAATTTATATACATATATATGTTTATGCCTCACATTGCCTGTTGGGTTTTTCAGTTTTGGATGTTGACGTGGGAAGTACAAATCAGACAACCTCATTTTTAGGAGAGTATAGATTTGTTGTTGGGTCTTTTGCAGCTTCTTCTATCTTTCGTGATAGTTGACGAGGTCTTTCCACCATCGAGGTCTCATAACTTTGGTAGCACTCGACTTATGGTGCCACAGATTTCTTTCTATTTTTCCATTATGTTTCATGCTTTTTAGTTTTTTCATAGAGGTTTTTTGGAAGGGTTTTTTATTATTACTATTATTTTTCTATTTTTTGTACGGATTCGTGGGGAAGAGCCATCTACCAGGCTTGTTGGTAGCACCTTTTTTGAGTGTAGAATAAAACTGCATGAGTGCTCTCCACCAAAAGGAGGATCGCTCATTTTTCTCAAAAAATATATAATGACGTATTGATAAGGAGTAATCGAACTTTGTTAGACAAAGTACGATTAATGATGAGTGAAGTTGAGATAAATTCTTTCTATAAGGTATGTGCTTAAGAGTAGTACACAAGTTAAAACTAATATCATCCAAATAATAATTTACAATACCATAAGAGACCAGGGTTTATAAGAAACCCCTACATATCCTAGGCCAAGGAGTTGATGTAAAGGATCTTGTTTGAATTATACCAAACGAAGTTTGGGTGTGATAGTCATTGGATAATTAATTTATGTTGTGAACATAATGTTGTAAACTAATACTAAATTAGTTTTATATAAGGTAATTCATAAAATATTTATGAATGTGTGCTCCGTTGCATAGAGAAATAAGTGTTTTTTAAGAAATACCAACTTAATAGTGAAGAATTTCTTTAAGAAATTATTGGTATAGAATGAATCTAGATACAATCCAAGGATAAAGCTGATTACAAGGGATAAAATGAAATTGTAACGACCCAGAATTTTGATCATTTGAGTTTGAAATATTTAATTAATTTTAAATATTGAAAAGTTAATTTTATATGTCAAACAGCTTAAATTTCAAATATAGGGATTTAATGTGAATTAAAATGATTTTGAAACCTGATTTAAATTCTGTTTAAATAAGAATAAAGATAGTAAACTTTTGAATTTGAATTTAAAGTGATTAGAGTGGTTTTAATAATAGTTTGTTTTCACTAACGTGTGAAAATAGCCTTTCGGAACACTATCTTGGATTTTGACGAAACCAGTACCATTGGATCCGTAATAGTGAATTATTATATGCCGTCGAATTTCGTGGCAATTGGATGTACCGTTTGGTTGTGCGAGCTTGAAACGCATAGAAATTAATTAAAGGAATTTAATTTAATATAATTTGATTTTGAAAGCTAACTTCTATAGATGATGGAATTGGATCTCAATACTAGTTCCATTGTGTTCGGAATAGGGGTATTACATATAGAACGTTGGACGGAACGCCTAGTTTGGAGTTCGAGATTTTAAAGCGTGAATAGTGTTTTGTTATTTTTCTATAAAAGGACCTCAACATCCTTCAATTTGTAAAACTCTAAATAAAGTAACGCAGCCGCCATTCATTATCTCCCTCATCCAATGGCCTCCACCCATCGCGACCACCAGAGGCCATATCGGCCATCGATCCTAACTACAAAGTTGTAGAGCTAGGAAGACGAACCAATCGACCGGTTGGATCATCGAATGGTGAAGCGTGGCGGCGTGGATCTTGAGTTGAATGGCACGACTTCCCTTTTCATTTAAAGGAGAACGTGGGTGCTAGAGGGGGTCGGAATTGTGGGGATCGACGTAGCTTGGCTTGAGGATTCGGTGGCACGGATGCAGCGACATGCGATCAACTATGGCGGTGGCGGCGAGGAGGCACACGTCGATGTTGATATCAGCCTGAGGGTTGAAGAAGAGGGGGAAGGTAATTAACTCACCTCTCTTGCCCACTTGTATTTTATATAAGTGTGGATATTTTTATTGATGCTGGTTGTTGATTGTTTGGATGATTTACTGTTTTATCGGTTGGTCTGGATTTATTACCGCCCTTGGAGGTATGACCTTTTATATGTACCCACCTAGTGGCGAATGACCTATATTATATGGTTATATACTGTATGTGATGCACGGGGATAGGTTGGAGGGATCCAATAGGATTACTCACCACTTTTGATTTTAATTTTCATATATATTGTGATATATGATTTGTTGGATGCCATAACTGACGACATGGACATGATTTTGCTTATGTGGTGCTATATTAGCACTTGGCCTTATTTTTAGTATTTCGAAATAAAATAAAGTGAAGATTTTGATTTAAAAGGATTTTAAAGTGATTTTGAAATAACATATGTTTTTCTAATTATTTGTAACATCCCGCCTTTTTGTACGTTTTAAGCAGGCACACGTGCCGACTCAAACAATACAGAAGGGCGGATTTTTATTCGGGTGAATAAGAAAAAGCAGAGAAAGAAAAAAACAAAACAGAATCTCGCAGCGGAATGACAAAATATAATAATCAAATAACAGTTCATGAAGCTGTATACAAAACATTTGATTATACATACAATACAAAATCAGAGTTACACATATTGGAGATAAAAAAATAATGCAGCGGAATAGTATGAATGCAGTGGAATAAATATAGTAAATAATAGTAGTACAAATCTTCGTCTTCGTCCTCCAGAAATAAGGTCTTCAAATCCAGAAATGCTCAGGCCGACCCGAGCGAATTGAAAAGACAAAACACTCGAGTCGGAACTAAAAGATCTTATGTGAGTTAAATCAACGGTAAATAACTATGAGTGGAACAGCGTCAGAGATGTTTATAGGGTTTGACATCTCCTATCCAGTGTCTAACGTGAGTGCAGTAACTTAAGAGATGTTCGGGATTCACATCTCCTAAGGATCCGTTAAACTATCTATTATGTAGTACAATACGCTATTATAATATATCTACAGTAAGATAAACTATTAAAATAGCGTTAAGGCGTTACCCATTTCCCCCTTAACGCATTTTATAATGCCAATAGTCTATACAGTACCGTAACTCCTCGTAAACTGGGGCCGCCAGAGGATACCCCATAGGTACGACATAAAACAAACTCGTAGAAGGCGCACTAGGGTAGGTGACACGGCACTACTAGGCAATGCCAGGGTAGATATACCAATTACACTTCCGGACCGGTGGTAATGCATAGCAGCTACTACCGCCCACCTCGGAACACACTCCCAAATCAAAAATCGAAGGTGGCCACCAAATAAATCGCAAAGTCAGAATATAGTATCGAAGGAATGTGCCCGATCGGAGGAATGACCTCACTTAGCCCGTCAATTGCTCCTGTTTTAGCCACCTTATACTAACTCACGGGAGTTAGATCCAGGTATGTATACCTTTAGGATCGTCGCCACCATCCTACTTCATTCTGGAATCTCCACCGCGTACACAATTGTTAAAGTGGTTTTTGGTATCGACAGAGAGTATGCCCATATCCGATCCTGGTATCGACAGAGAGTATGCCCATATTCAATTCAAATTATATCAATTTCGAAATCATTACTTACTTCCGAAATCATATTCACCTTTGAAATCATATCACATTTGAAATCATAGTTCGAAGTTATATTCCTTTCAAAAGTCATATTTCCAAAATAGGCAAAACTCTCATTTCAAAATATGATATTTAACCAAATATGTTATTTAAATCCCAACTTAGGTTATAACATCATTAACCATATTCACTTAAAAATCGAGAATTTGAATATAACCCATCCATTTTACTTAGTTTGGAATTTAGAAGAAAATAGTTATAAATAGTTATAAATAGTTAATATAGATTTAAAATAGATTAAATAGCTTTAAAATAGATTAACTAGATTCAATATAAGTTAAAATAGGTTAATTAGTTTAAATAAATTAAATGGTTTAAAATAGGTTAAAATGATTTAATATAATTAATACAGGTTAAAATACTTTAATACTTTGAAACCTTAATAATTAGAAATTTTGAAATAATATATTTTTAAAACAGTTTAAATTAAAACATGAATTTGGGATTAATATCAAATTAAACTATTCATTTCATTTCAACATATTTGGACCATTTTCAATTTCCAAGTCAACAAACCAAATTCCAAACCTTTAAATTTAACATTTCAATAAACTATTGAATTTCATATCATTTCAATTCATGTTCTAAATCAATTCGGATTACTCCAATTTCAAAATAATTCAAAGTATTTTCAAACAACTTCAATAACTTAATTTCGATAGAATTTCATTTATACTTAAAAGTTTAACTTTAAACTTCCAACTTAATTGCTTAAAGCGGTTCCTTTTAAACCAATTCACATTTCAACACAAAACTTGATTTTCCAATAATACTTCAATTTATATACATCAAATTTTATTTCAAGATATCATTTAATTAAATTCGAAAATTAAGCATTTTAAAATCATTTAATTTAACCAATCCGGTGTCCGTATATAATTCTCTACCCTAGGGTCAAGTGATACGGATATTTATTATTTCAATCCGCAATTTAAAATGTTATGGTTATATATCATTTCAAACCGCAATCCCGAATTAATAATAAAATCCATAAAATCACTCGAGTCTATCATTTCAACCCATAACGATTTTTCCCTAATCTATAGATCATTCGGGTATGTATCATTTCAACCCATAGTGAACTTGCAGTTTATAACGATATAAAATAAAACATCCATTCATCCAATATCAACAACCATCATCCAAATCAATCAAATAAATATCAATATAGAACTGATAATCAATAACAGGTATTTAATTGGCAATTTATATTCAATAATAAATTAAATAATGATTTAATTCAAATAAATTCAAATTAACTGAGACGATGATTCAAAATATACCAAACAATCATAAATAAATTTCTAATCACATCATAAATTTAATTTAACAAACATAAGAAATTTTAGAAGTTGTGAGTGGGTTAAAACACTCACCTTTGAATTTAAATTGATTTGAAATCAAATTTAAATCCAAAATTTGAACAGTCTCATAATTCGTCCAACCCAGCATCAAAACGTCTGGAATTTCAATACGATCCCAGCGGAATGAACCGTGCGTGGATTGGACCTCGTATGTGAAGGTTATATAGGTTAGAGCATTCAACAATTTGAAAAAAAAACAAAGCAAAATAAACAAAGGAATTACGTCACTGCCACGTCATCACCATTTTCGAACGTCTCTAACCCTAGCCGATATCATAGATACGCGATCGAACAGGCCGCCACCACCGAACCCTTGCTCCAATTTTCGCCGCCCCTACGTTCGACTATGATGAGATCAGAACCCACCATCGTGGTCCCCAAGCCCAGCCGCTCTACCTCGACCACACGCGACCGGCTGCGATCTACCCAGTTCGCCAGAAGACGAACAACGTCGTCCCCTTTTGATCCCTAATTGCCGCGAATCCAAACACTATTAGGAGAAGGGAGCCGTATGGATGCAGTCGTCTGGACGACCTCTACTTACTGCCACTTTCTGATCGACAAAACTCTGCAAATCCGCCATCGAAACCAATACCCACCAACGGACGACCGTGGATGATTCGACCAAATCGGACAAGCCGGAATTCAATTTCAAAAAAGCAAAAGATTTGAGTTGGCTCGCTGAGAGCTTCAAAATTATATGTAATTTGATAAGGTTTGAGGAGTTTGAAATTTTGATTTGAATTTGATTTTTGAAATTGAATTGAGAAGTTTGTTTGGTTTGTCTGCCATTGAGAAGGAGGAGAAGACTGAAATGTACGCACAGACAAATGAAAATGAGGAGGCTAGGGTTTATAACGATCTATTTATAGGTAGGTCAGTAAATAGAAAGAACGGATCAGATTTGATTTGGGTTGGAACGATAAACGACCCGAAAAGCATGTTCTGTCTCCGGAATGAAAATGGGTCAACCCATATATCCAAATAGATGTTTTTAAAAATTTTAAAATCAATGGAACATGTTTCAAGTCCTAATTCCGTCGTATGAAGAAGTTATGCCAAAATCTGCTTATTTCAAATTGATTTCAATCAATTTTAGTTAAGTTGATTTCTAGGCGTTTCGAGCCCGTACGATCAAACGACCAGTCCGATCGTTACGAAACTTGAAATCCTATAATAATTCACTGTTACGGATCCGATGAAACTGGTTTTGTCGAAATCCGAGTCAGTAGCCAAAATGGCTATTTTCACATTAATTAAATAAATTAAAAATTAATTAATCAAATCACTTTTTCCGTTTAAATTTTAATAATTTACAACTTCTATCATTTTTTATTTCTTAATCACTTACAATAATTTAAACAAATTTAGATGTCAATTTAAAGTTGATTAATCCATCAATTCCAGTGTTTAATTTCAATTTCATTAAATTCAGAAATTATAAATTAAATTTTCAATAATTCCATTTAATTGACCTTTCATCCTATTATTCAATCCATTATTATCAAATGGATGAAATTAACATTGGTTCATGATCTATTACATTAATATTCTCAAATTTCATCTTAAATTCCATTAACGTAATATTTAAATATTTAATTTCATTTATTTGCAATTAATCCAATTATTATAATTTGAATTCCAGTAAATTAATAAATCTTGGTTTCCATTCTTTTTATTCAACCAATTGTCATATTATGAATAAAATTAATATTATTTCCAAATATTGATTTAATTTACATTAACATAATATTAAATTATAATTATTGTGATTGATTTCCAATTTAAACTAACATGCTAAATAAATAGGTAACATACAATAATTGTTACCGTTAGCTTTTAATTACACTATAAGTTTATTACTTTCAAACAAAGTATATAAATACTTACATAACACCAATTTTATTTAATTACCATTTAATATATATTATTTCATTGGTTAATTCAATATTTCCAGTTGGTTTCCTCATATTCAATTTATAGCCAAGTATAACTTATATATATTATTTCAATTAATTGGAATTCATTCAATTTATTAATAATTAACTTAAATTGACATTGTTACCTTACATTCCAGATATTGTTTCATTCATAACTCACAAATTTTTATTTATTTCAACATTAAATTGCAAAACTTAACTAAATTAACAAATTTTAATTATCGAAAATTACGGGTCTTTACATTATTCTTGAATTATTAAAAAAAGTTGTTTATTTTAAATAAAATAAAAGGTATGACTTTTGGTATTATAAATGATAGGTTGTGAAATATGTTAAATAGAGATTTTTGAACTGTATTATAAATATTTTAAAAACTTAATAAATAAGTCCATCTTTATTATAAAGGAAATACAATTTAAAGAAGATAGAAATAGTTTGAAACAAATATTTCTGAAATGGTTTATATAAAAGATTTGTAAAAGTAATATTTTATAGATAAAGTAATAGATTTGTAAATGGAGTTTTATAAATATTAAAAATGGATTTATAATTGATATTTGGTAAATAGATTCATAAATGGGATTTTATAAATAAATGAGATTTATAAAGGAGTGGATTTATAAATAGAATTTTATAAATAAAGAGATTTTATAAAGAGAAGTTTATAAATAGAAAGGGGATTTATAAACATAGTTTATTAAATGTGGAAATGATTTATGTTGAGATTTGGATATGAATTTTTATAGAGAAAATACATTCAAGTATTAAAAGTTAAAATAATCTTTTAAATGAATGTTTTGAAGGTGACATTTTCAGATGGAGTTAAATTGTTTTAAAAAGTGATTTAAAATGTACTAAGGGATGAAGACATCAATGTCAACATTTATTGTTGTGATAGCAGTTTTCGAGAAAGCAAGGAAGGCACAGACTATAAAACAGTTGTTATAGTAAGTGATTTCCGAATGGAAGTGTTTTATATAGCATACGAGATTTATATATGTAAATAGTCGAATCCCTATACTATTGTTTTGGATTATCGTAACGATGTTTTGTGCAACATTCGTTTTGACCCAATAAAGCGTGTTTTGGAAAATATGAAGCGTTCCTCAAAAGATTTGTAAATTTACTTATTACGGATTTAAGTATATAGAGATATTTTCTAAGTGCTGAAAACGAAATGATTTGTAAATATACTTTTTACGGATTTAAGTATATATAGATATTTACTAAGTGTTGAAAACTAAATGGTTTGTAAATATCCATATACCGTTGAGATAAGTATATGGAAATGTTTTCCAAATATCGAAAGATTAAAATGGTTTTGAGAACATATCTTTTTAAAGATATTTTGAGATAAGTATTTGGAAAGTGATTTACTTAATAGAAGATTAATTAAACAGGCCTAGTGAATGCTCTGTGCTAGATTGTATTTTTGGCCATTTTTGGTTCCTTGACTTGATGTAGGAATTGATTAGTTGTGCACTTAGTTAAAGGCCAACTGAGTAGGCTTGATTATCGTTTGGTGTTAAGAATGATGATTCGAGTTGGGCCGAGTGACAATGTTACTCCAATCTATCGAGCTTCCTTCTTGGCTGAAGGATAGCAAGTTGAGAGTTGGAAACGTGATAAGTCTACGAGACTTGGTTTCCATATGAGGTTGAATGCCTCTTACCGATTGTTGGTCCGGAGAGAATGGGATCGGATTTATTCGAAAATCACTTCAGACCAACGTATGTGTTCAAAAGTGCAGATTGGTTAAAGATAATGATTTTTGAAAACAGAGATCTTCATGATATAGGGCTGCCTGCCACTAGCCCTACTCATATTATATTTATATGGTGGCAGTAGTCCTTTATTCTGAAAATCTTCGATGGAGGGACTGCTCGCTACTGATCCTAGGGTTGATTCCTGATAGGATGTAATAGGAGAGTGCCTTAGGTTTGTCCTGTTCCTGGACAACTTGTATGGACAAATGTCTGACATTGCATTTCTAAGAACCACGTACATTGGTTATTACAAACCTACATCTATTTGGTGGTGTAGGAGGCAACCCCTCTTGCATTTAACACCCTTCTCTAAGGCGTATGATCTCGGAGGTTCTACTTTTATGGAAATCAATTAGTGCGTTGTTGGAAATGGAAATGTTGCATTCAAAGTGGGATTTTTGCTTTGTGAAAGGTAATACGTTACCTTAAGCATCACACATTGGAAATGACAAAAATAGGCTAGAAGCGGCTAGGCTATGTGGGTCGCTCCAATTAGGATATGGTCATCTCCTTTCTCGATTACCCTATATATTTTGGGTATATTATGTATGCTTATGGCCACCGATAGGTCGGGGACGACCGGGGTGATGGGATATTCAGTACTATCTACGAAAAAGGTAGGCCGGTTCTGTGTTGGTAGAGGACCATCTATAGGTGCCTCGGTGCATATTTCTAGAGATGTACTGTTGGAAGGTAGTCCCTTACCTTGTCATTATATGGAATCCATTCTCCAATACGAGCCTTTACGGTTTTAGTTGTAAAACTATTATGATAGAATTTAATAATATAACAATATCGGTTATGATTAATATTTGTATCCTAGACACTATTATAATATCAGAAGATTTGATATAAAATATTTTAGTTATCGTAAGATAAAAACCTGTCCGCGTTTATGTGCGGCGTGGCCTTACGAGATACCTTTGTTTTGAAAGGTTCTTGTTACTTTAATATCGAATTGCGATGTGTTTTCTCATGCTAGTTTACCAGACTGATCCAGGAGTTATTCTCTTCCAATGCTCGGGTCAGATCGAGTATATTTACTGATTCAGTTTTCATGCTTTGGTGCTTCCGAAGACGAGCTGGAGGTCTTCAAGTCGTATTCACGTATATGTTTATTTTCCACTGCATTGGTTATTTAAATTATCGACATTTGTGAGGATAGATTGTTATAACTGTCCAGGCTGGTGATTAGTTATGTGTGTACTCTTATTTGATGTATGTATATTATAGTTTTTCTTTTGTAAAGATCATTGATATTAAATTATATGTTGTCTCACTGCGTTGTGAGATTCTATGTTGTTTGGTTTTCTTTCTCTCTTCTCTTCTTTCTTCTTTCTTCTTTCTTTCCTCTATCTATTCACCTTTTCATTCAATTCGAGTTGGACATGTATGGTTTATTGTCAGCTTGAAGTGTGCGGGATTGCAGGTCGTTATAGTTGGTATCGGAGCTTAGGTTAGCGAACACCTAGGCTTTAGTGGGGTACTCATTATAGATAGGGTCAGTGGCACCTTAAAATGAATTTGAGTGTGTGTTTGTGTACATATATGAGCGTATATTTGTTAGTGATAAAAAAAATTATATTGTGTTGGTTGATCTTTTGAGTGGCTTATGGATTTTGGTCAATAAGAGTAATTAACGTTATTGATATAGTTCTCCAAACACTTAAACATAGAAATTCCACTTAGAATTGTTTTAAAATTAGGTAAATGAAATAATTTTACCTTTATTATATATATAAAGAAGTAATTTTTTAGAAATTATTATAGTTATATATGTTATGTTGTTTGGATTTAAGGTATAATGTTAATAAAAGTTGTTTATTATAATCTAAACAAAGATAAACATTTGTAAAATGAGTAATATAAGAAAGTGTTATAAATGTGAATTGTAAAGTATTGATTATAGTTAAAATAATCATGTAACGACCCAGAATTTTGAACAAATTTAATTGAGAATATTTAATTAATTTTAAATATTTGAACGATGATTTAATTTGAATCCCCGATATAACTTTGAATTTGGTGATTAAATTATAAAATTTAATCTATTGTAAGTTGAATAAAATTTGAATCTTCAATGCTGAGATGAAAAAATATTTCGAAAGCTTTTAAAATTTATATTGATGATACTGAAGGTAATAGAACTTCCAGAATCGAATTTGGAACTGCTTTGATCAGTTTTGAAATTATATTGTTCGAATCGATATTGGAAAATAGCCATCCGAGGCGCAGTCTCGGAATTCGACGAAACTAGTTCCAGTGGGTCCGTAATATTGAATTATTACTGGATTTCAAATTTCGTAATTTTCGAAGTCTTCGTGTGAGCATACGAGGTAGAAACGTCTAGACGAAAATTAATCGTTTTCAATTTAAAATATGTTACATCATTTCAGGAATACTGTCACCTGTAAAATCGAGACGCCTTTATTTCAAATCGTGTTCTCTCTGCCTCAAAATATCTCGTCTCCTTCTGTACAAATCTAAAACGCAGAAGAAATCATTTCGTTCAACAAACAAAAATGGCCGAAGCCTCGTTAAAAATTGAAATGAATCTCCTCTTCCTAAAAATCATTCAAACGAATACAATCGAAACCCAGCCCTCTTCCTTTATTTGTTCGAAACAAATTCAAATCCGTGACCACGCAATTCACTTCAAAGACGAGGCATCGCGAACCAATTCGCGATGTGGATAGGATGGTGGCACAGGCGTTCGAGCTAGGGCTTCGGCGAGCAGTAGTTCGCGAGCGACGCGTACGCGTTAGTGAGGGGTCTGGGTTCGCGAGTTCGAGGACCTGGAAGTTGGAAGTTCGCGATCGTTTGAGGAGAGGGCGAGCGATGGCGTGAGGCAGTGGAGGTCAGACATTGGGCTCGAATTCGAGAGCAGGTTGGGGGATTCACGATGAACTCGAGTGAGGCGCCTTTGATGGCCGTGGTGGAGGCAACTGAAGATGACTGTCTCGATGGCAGCGATGAAGGTGAAGATCGAGTGGCCTTGGCGATGACTCGAGCTTGAAAACTTGGGGCAGACTGTTGTCTGCAATTTTGGTAAGGTATAAACGAAATTTTCATTTCAACTTAAAATTTTAAATACGTATTTAATTTACTACAAGTGAGGTAAAGTTTTTACAGTTTTTAAAACTTTTAATCAGCCTTAATTTAGTTTAAAATCTGGGATTTTATATGAAGTCAAATGAAAACAGATTTTTCAATATATTTATATATATAAGATTTTAATGTGCAGCAGTTTAAAATTTGAATAATTTTTAGAAAAAAATATATAACAGTAAGTTTGTAAAACGTTGATTTACATATGTGTATATATTATACCATAAAGGAAAGTTATTTTGAAATCAAGATTTTTATTAAATGAAATTATTTAAAGAGATCGGTTGAAAATAAAGATCATTAGTTCAATAAATTTATTAAAGACAAAATTGGTTTAAACTAAACAATTAGTTAATTAAATCTATTAAACGATAATTGGTAATTCGAATTATTCGAAATTTGATAAATTGTATAATTGTTTATACAAGGTCCAAAATTTGGAGAAAACAATCGGGGATAAAAATGGATGGCAAATTAAAAGCGAAGGTGAGATTTTCTCACTCAAATTGAATGTGGAATTTTTGCAGTTATTGATGATTGCTATTGGATGTGATATTAGATATAGTAGGATATATTTATATATATAACAATATATACATATTGGCATATGTATATATTGGACTGATTGATTTCCCGCCTCGTATAGCGGATGAGACCCTATTGCGCCGTTAGTAAGCGGATATTTTTATAAAACCCATATACCGCGATATTCCACCTCGAAGTGGAATTGGTATTGTGCTAACGTCTTTGGATGCAGGGAAACGGGTTGGAGGGATCCAACTGGATTCCTCAACAGTATTTATTTATTTATAGATATTGTGATGTATATTCTGTTATCATATGTTGATATATGATGTTTGTTGTTGTGATTGACTAATTGGTGCTGTTGCATCATCGGATTCAAGTTTTGAAGTTTAAAAATAACGACTTTTACTTTAAAAGGATTTTAAAGTAATTTTTGAAAGTAGACGTTTTATTGAATTTTTGAATTGATTTATTTCAAATAAATAAACGTCTAAAATTTTAAAGTTATAAAAGTTAAGATTTTTGTGAAATAAAATCAAAGTGTGATTTTTGAAATAAAAGTTAAGAAATTTATGAAATGGTTTAAATTGGGATTTCTAAAGTATTATAAACGGTTTTTTTAAAAAAGATGTTCAAAAAATGGATATTTATAAATTTGAAAAATTGGGATTATAAGACAAGTTTCTATAAGTGTTACAATGAATTATAAATTGGGATTTCATAAGTTAATGGAATCTGAAAGTTTTAGATTTTGTGAAGTTTAAAAGAACGATTTCTTTTAAAATAAATGAATTATAAGTTATATTAACTTATAAATTGAATGGGTCATTAAAGAAGATGTATAAATCGAAGTTGTTATAAAATGGAAATAGAATTTATAAACGTTGTTTTATGAATTCGAAAATAAATCAAATTTGATTGATTTTAAATATAGAGATTATTAAGGGGATTTTATCCACGATTTTGGACAGTGGATAATTCTTGAAATAAATGTGTAAAAAAGATTGAAATTTGGTTATTGAAGTATATTCACGATTTTGGACAGTGAATATATTATTGAGAAAAAAAAATAGTTATGTTTGGGAAAGCGATATTATAAATGAAGTTAATTGTTTTAAAAGATGTTTTAAAACGTGTGAACTATCGAAATCATAGATTTCAACATTTATTGTTGAAATAGACGTTTTCGAGAAATAAGGAAATGATGGACTATAACACTGTTGTTATAGTAAATGATTTTCGAAAGAAAATGTTTTATGTAGTATTGGGATTTATATATATCTATCTTAAAATCCGAATCCCTATACTAGTTATTTCGAGTCGTCGTAACGATGTTTTACGCAACATTCGTTTTGACTCAAATAGATGTTAAAATTTATGATTTCCTTAAAGAATGAAATGTATACTTACTATTGATTTAAGTATATCGAATATTTTCAAATGTTGAAAATAAATAGATTTGTGAAATACTTATTTTTAAATAAGTATGGAAATGCTTTTCCAATATGAAATGAACTGTTTTGAGATTTTATCTTCAAAGATAAAATGAAATGTGGAAATTGATTTGAAATTGTTTTCAAATGATTAAGTGTGGAAATTTTATATCTAGTAAAAGATATTTTCGAAGATGAAATAATTTGGGAAAATTATTTGGAATCTGATGATGTTGCGCATCTTTATTGATAGTTAAATAACCGACTATCAATAATTACCTTGAATGGTGTTTGTTGTGAATTGGATGAATTTGAATGCCACACTTATTTTTGAATAAGCGCTCACTATTCGGGTTAGCCGGGAAAGGACCATGGGGTCGTATAACCCATTCCGAATATGTGATACGTCGTTATGAATTGCATTCGAAGACCGGCGTTGAAGACCGGATATTTTTGAAAACGGAAGGATTACCGTCGAGTTACTCTACATCGGCTGATCTCCGATTTAGAGGTTTTATCACCCTTAGTGACGGGAAGTCTGGACGTGATTAGAAATTTATCCGGATTTGCAAGGGCTTCGTGAGAAGTGCCTTCGGTTCTGTTCGATCCCGGAACAGACTTTTATGGATTGTGTGTCTGACGTTACAATTTGAGATATAAAGCTGATTTCTTTCAAATACATTTCTGTTGGTGGCGGAGAATTTATTCTCTTAGCTTAACACCCTTCTCTGAGACGTACGAGCTCAGAGGTTATGTAGTTGAAATTTATCAGCGATATACTCCTAATTTGGTAATGTGGCATACTGAGTGTTGCTGTGAAATGATCAGTGTTTGATCATTTGTGATATGATCATTTGGTTGATCTTATATCTTTGTGATCATAGGTTGATCATTTTGTTTGACCCGAAGCAGGGCTTTGTAGAAAGCGTAGCTTTGTGGACGAGACTTCGTCGAGCCTCACACCCCGGAAATGGTCGAAACAGGAAGGATGCAGCAAGGTTCTAGGGAGTAGCGCCCCTTAGTGTATGTCATTCCTTCTGGATAGAGGTGGTATCATGGTATGGAGCCCAGATACTTAACCTATGTGGTTGCTGCAAATTTATTTCTTTGTGGTTTGTTGGAAATCGGTGATCCTCGGGAAGATCGGTTACGATCGGGGGATGACATACGCGTGTCAGTAGTTACCTATTTTTGCAGAGGTAACCCGGCCTTGTGTTGGCAGAGATCCGGTTAGGTTCTCGGGTCGTCTATTCCAGGGACGTACCCATCGTGGCATAGGAAGTTCCTTGGCCTGACCATTTGTTGGAAATCCAAAGAAACAATACGAGCCTTGTACGGTTTTAGTTGTAGAACCTATCATTCACTTATGGTGGCGCCCCACTGTTTGGATGGTAGCTATAGTAGGCATAGTTCGAAATGTCTATGCTGGCTAAGATTAATATTATACTTTCGAAATGTTTTCTACACTATGCACTAATAATAATATCAAAAATGATTTGATTTTGCGTAGTAAACATCTTTGAGTATCATAAGAAGAAATCTCCTCCAATTCTGCGTTTGCATTGTGTGTGTGGCGGGAGGTCTTATGGTAGTTTCATTTTCCAAAAGCATTTCGAATTGACTTTAAAATTATTTTGTTGTTATAAAGAATAACTGTTTTACGATCTCACACCAGTCACCATGACTGACTCGAAGTTTATTGTTTCCCTTCTAAACTCTGGGTGCCCACCAATTTCCACACGGGCAGTCTAGAGTTAGGTTATCAGGATATTCTGGATATTCTGGAGCTTTGGAGATAAGCTGGATGACGAGACGTAGTATTTGTATCTGATATTATTTATTCCGCTGTGTATTCTGTATGAGGACAAGTTATATAACTGTCCATTGTTGTATATTAACTCTGATGATTGATGTATGTATAAACTGATATAGTCCTTTGTTTTAAAGATTATTCATTTATCTATTATATATTGTTCCGCTGCGATATGTGAGATTCTGATATTGTTTCTGTATCTGATGTTGTTCTGTTGTTCTTCTTTCTTCTTCTGCTTTCTTCTTCTTTCTTCTCCTTCTACCTTTTTCTTCTATTTAAAACCCTCACTATTGGAGTTTCCGGCACTCGATTGCTCGGCAATCGATAAAGTGAGTATCAATGTCGAATTTTCGAAAGTCGAAAATTTCGGTACGTGACAAAGTGGTATCAGAGCATATGGTTAAGCGACAACCCTGCTCTGTTGGGTGTTACTCATTAGAGATAGAGTCAGTAGTGCTCTAGAATGAGTTGAGTGTAATAATAGATATGAGAGCATATTTGTTAGTGAATATAAAATTGTTTTGTATTGTGTTGACTTATCGGTTGATTGTTTATGAATTCTGGTCGGTGCAGTCTAGCTAACTGTGTTGATAGGAGTTTCTAAACTCTAAACAAGATAAACTGACACAGTATTGTTTTAAATAGGGTAAATGAAATAATTTTACCCAAAACTATTTTTGTATATAAAAGAAATGATTTTCTATGAATTATCATAGTATATGGATGTTTGGTTGTTATAAAATAATAACATTGAATTATTATCATTGTTATATGAAATGGAATGAGAAATTAAAATAATAACCAAAGATTTGGAAATAAATCCATTTAACGAATGAAATTTATAAATGTGAATTGAAAGATAAAGAGATAAATTCACATACAAATGAAATTTAAGAATGTAAATTATAAATGTGACTTATAATTGGAAGTAGAATTCCAGAGAAGTATTTGGAAATGTTTTGAAAAGAATTTGAAAATTTTGGTGATTTGGAAAGTTTAATTCCTTTTTGATTTGAAAATGATTTTCGAAGGTTTTGAAAAGTATTTTGAAGGAATGAAAAGCTCTAAACTTTTTTCGGTCGCTGGAAAATAACTTCGGTAATGACTGCAGCATCATCGATGTTCATTTTCGGGTTTCCAAAAGAGGAATTGCTGCTAAATTGTTTTAAATGGAAGTGTTTGGAAAATTTGGGTTTTGTTTTGGAAATTCAAAGGATGATTTGAATTGTTTTCAAAAATGGTTTTGAAATGTTGACAAGACTCTGGAATCCTATGGAATATTGTAAGTTGATAACCTATACAAATTGAATTTTGATAGAATAAATCTAACTTAAAAGATGAAGTTAAATTAAAGAAAGTATAAGTGAATAAATTTGAATAAATGAAAGTGAAATTGAAAGTTGAGATTCATTTTGAATTTATAAGCAAACGAATTAAATTCAATAATTATAAATGTGAATTGAAAGAGAAATTAAAATTCATATGGAATTTGAAATCCAGTTTAAATGTAAGTAGATTTAACCAAAGTGGTAAATTGAAAATAAATATAATATGTATATGGAATATTTACATTGAACCTAAGAAATGAAGAGTGAAATTCTTAAGTAAATGTGATATTGAAATTATTCTAAGTGATGATTGAATGAAGGTAAAACTGGAATTGAAACTGAATGTTGAAAACAAATTTGAGAAAGTGAATTAGAATTTGTAATGAATTAGTAATTGAAACTAATTTGAAATAATCAGTTGTGAATGAAAGTAAATCGATAGAAATTCAATATTCAGAAAGTAAACTGAATCCAAATCAAATTGAAATTGTGAATTAAATTCAAATGAAATTGAAATGTAAAAATTTAATGAAAATGAATATGTGAAACTTCAATAGTGAATTAGAAATGATATAAGAAGCATGTATTGTGAATTTTGTAATAAAATGTTTAGAATAGTTTGAATATGTAACTAGATATTATGGCTAGTAGGATATACAGGTGTTATGAAAGGAAATTGGAACTTTGATTTCAAAGATAATTTGAATTGCTCGACAAAAGGTATGTATTTAAATTTGAATATGAGATTTGATGACTTATTTCTCTAGCCGCTTGGCTTTTTCTTTTTCTTTTTGAAATCTGAGAGTCCGTAGGGACATTTTGTAGTCGTGCCGTATTAGCCGCGCAAAGGAGACGCTGGCGAAATTTTTCAAAAATTTCGAGTGTTAGAAAATTTTTGAGAAAATTTTGAAAGTATAAAGTTTAAATTTGAATTTAAATTTGAATTGAAAGTAAACAATGTTGTTTGAACTTATAATTGAAGTTGGAAAGCTAGTTGAATTGATAAACGAATCTTTAGTAGAAAGATTTGTTTTGATAAATTGATAAAACTACTGGATTGTGAAAAATAGTAGACGAGTTAAGGACCATTTTTTCCTAACTTGTAATTTCGAGGACGAAATTCTTTTAAGGGAGGAAGTCTGTAACGACCCAGAATTTTGAACAAATTTAATTGAGAATATTTAATTAATTTTAAATATTTGAACGATGATTTAATTTGAATCCCCGATATAACTTTGAATTTGGTGATTAAATTATAAAATTTAATCTATTGTAAGTTGAATAAAATTTGAATCTTCAATGCTGAGATGAAAAAATATTTCGAAAGCTTTTAAAATTTATATTGATGATACTGAAGGTAATAGAACTTCCAGAATCGAATTTGGAACTGCTTTGATCAGTTTTGAAATTATATTGTTCGAATCGATATTGGAAAATAGCCGTTCGAGGCGTAGTCTCGGAATTCGACGAAACCAGTTCCAGTGGGTCCGTAATATTGAATTATTACTGGATTTCAAATTTCGTAATTTTCGGAGTCTTCGTGTGAGCATACGAGGTAGAAACGTCTAGACGAAAATTAATCGTTTTCAATTTAAAATATGTTACATCATTTCAGGAATACTGTCACCTGTAAAATCGAGATGCCTTTATTTCAAATCGTGTTCTCTCTGCCTCAAAATATCTCGTCTCCTTCTGTACAAATCTAAAACGCAGAAGAAATCATTTCGTTCAACAAACAAAAATGGCCGAAGCCTCGTTAAAAATTGAAATGAATCTCCTCTTCCTAAAAATCATTCAAACGAATACAATCGAAACCCAGCCCTCTTCCTTTATTTGTTCGAAACAAATTCAAATCCGTGACCACGCAATTCACTTCAAAGACGAGGCATCGCGAACCAATTCGCGATGTGGATAGGATGGTGGCGCAAGCGTTCGAGCTAGGGCTTCGGCGAGCAGTAGTTCGCGAGCGACGCGTACGCGTTAGTGGGGGGTCTGGGTTCGCGAGTTCGAGGACCTGGAAGTTGGAAGTTCGCGATCGTTTGAGGAGAGGGCGAGCGATGGCGTGAGGCAGTGGAGGTCAGACATTGGGCTCGAATTCGAGAGCAGGTTGGGGGATTCACGATGAACTCGAGTGAGGCGCCTTTGATGGCCGTGGTGGAGGCAACTGAAGATGACTGTCTCGATGGCAGCGATGAAGGTGAAGATCGAGTGGCCTTGGCGATGACTCGAGCTTGAAAACTTGGGGCAGACTGTTGTCTGCAATTTTGGTAAGGTATAAACGAAATTTTCATTTCAACTTAAAATTTTAAATACGTATTTAATTTACTACAAGTGAGGTAAAGTTTTTACAGTTTTTAAAACTTTTAATCAGCCTTAATTTAGTTTAAAATCTGGGATTTTATATGAAGTCAAATGAAAATAGATTTTTCAATATATTTATATATATAAGATTTTAATGTGCAGCAGTTTAAAATTTGAATAATTTTTAGAAAAAAATATATAACAGTAAGTTTGTAAAACGTTGATTTACATATGTGTATATATTATACCATAAAGGAAAGTTATTTTGAAATCAAGATTTTTGTTAAATGAAATTATTTAAAGAGATCGGTTGAAAATAAAGATCATTACTTCAATAAATTTATTAAAGACAAAATTGGTTTAAACTAAATAATTAGTTAATTAAATCTATTAAACGATAATTGGTAATTCGAATTATTCGAAATTTGATAAATTGTATAATTGTTTATACAAGGTCCAAAATTTGGAGAAAACAATCGGGGATAAAAATGGATGGCAAATTAAAAGCGAAGGTGAGATTTTCTCACTCAAATTGAATGTGGAATTTTTGCAGTTATTGATGATTGCTATTGGATGTGATATTAGATATAGTAGGATATATTTATATATATAACAATATATACATAATGGCATATGTATATATTGGATTGATTGATTTCCCGCCTCGTATAGCGGATGAGACCCTATTGCGCCGTTAGTAAGCAGATATTTTTATAAAACCCATATACCGCGATATTCCACCTCGAAGTGGAATTGGTATTGTGCTAACGTCTTTGGATGCAGGGAAACAGGTTGGAGGGATCCAACTGGATTCCTCAACAGTATTTATTTATTTATAGATATTGTGATGTATATTCTGTTATCATATGTTGATATATGATGTTTGTTGTTGTGATTGACTAATTGGTGCTGTTGCATCATCGGATTCAAGTTTTGAAGTTTAAAAATAACGACTTTTACTTTAAAAGGATTTTAAAGTAATTTTTGAAAGTAGACGTTTTATTGAATTTTTGAATTGATTTATTTCAAATAAATAAACGTCTAAAATTTTAAAGTTATAAAAGTTAAGATTTTTGTGAAATAAAATCAAAGTGTGATTTTTGAAATAAAAGTTAAGAAATTTATGAAATGGTTTAAATTGGGATTTCTAAAGTATTATAAACGGTTTTTTTAAAAAAAGATGTTCAAAAAATGGATATTTATAAATTTGAAAAATTGGGATTATAAGACAAGTTTCTATAAGTGTTACAATGAATTATAAATTGGGATTTCATAAGTTAATGGAATCTGAAAGTTTTAGATTTTGTGAAGTTTAAAAGAACGATTTCTTTTAAAATAAATGAATTATAAGTTATATTAACTTATAAATTGAATGGGTCATTAAAGAAGATGTATAAATCGAAGTTGTTATAAAATGGAAATAGAATTTATAAACGTTGTTTTATGAATTCGAAAATAAATCAAATTTGATTGATTTTAAATATAGAGATTATTAAGGGGATTTTATCCACGATTTTGGACAGTGGATAATTCTTGAAATAAATGTGTAAAAAAGATTGAAATTTGGTTATTGAAGTATATTCACGATTTTGGACAGTGAATATATTATTGAGAAAAAAAATAGTTATGTTTGGGAAAGCGATATTATAAATGAAGTTAATTGTTTTAAAAGATGTTTTAAAACGTGTGAACTATCGAAATTATAGATTTCAACATTTATTGTTGAAATAGACTGTAACGACCCAGTATTTTGGACCATTCGCATCCATTATAAGTGTATAGGTAGACACTCATGCCGGAGTTGAATTGCTCAAAATACTGCGTTGTAAATAATATTTGGCAAAACTCAGCATATACAGTAAATAAAATAAGTACAGATCACAGACACAGAGTAATATAACAATACTACAGCGGAAACAAAGGATAGTAGTTCATGAAGCTACTATATATATATAACAGAGTTAAACAAGATACAACAGAGGTTTCGAATACAATAGATGTCTCAATACAATAATCAAATACCAGATCTGAATACATCACTGGATCGACGGAATAACTGAAAGCAGGATCGATAGATAGCTGGATCTCCAAACGAAGCTCCAACTCCAAAGGTGAGTCTCCAATGCTGTATCACTCAGTCTGACTCGAGCGTAAAGCAAAACACAAGACACTCGAGTCAGGATTAACATTCTTATATTAATAAATCCAACTCAAGTGAAATATCAACTGAAATACAAGTAACTTAAAGGATGTTTGGGATAACCATCCTCTAAGGGTCCGTTAAACTATTTACTATGTAGTAATATACGCCATATACAGTAGTGTCTAAATAAGTAAAGTATAATCATATCGGAAAATAGCGTTAAGGGGATGGAGAACCTTAACGCGGTCGGATCTTAAAATCATAATCGTAGTAAAGCTCGATATGGTAGGTGACACGGCACAACTAGGCAATGCCAGGGTAGATATACCAATTACGCACACGGACTGATGGATACGCATAGCAGCCACTACCGTTCCACCTCGAGCAACATTCCCAAATCGGAGGATGGCCATCTAGTCAAATCACAAGTAAGAGTATAATATCGAAGAAATGCGTCCGAGAAGAGGTGCTACCTCACTGGTCCGAGATCGCTCCTGTTTTAGCCACCTTATGCCAACTCACGGGAGTTGGGTCCACGTAACATACCTTAAGAACGTCGCCACCATCCTACTTCATTCTGGAATCTCCACCGCGTACACAGTTGTCAAAGTGGTTTTCGGTATCGACAGAGAGTATGTCCATATCCGATCCCGGTCTCTTTGCCAACCAATCGTTATTATAACACCGTGGTCGTTTCAAAATAGTTATACTTCAAACCAAAATCATTATCATTTCAAAACCCAAATTTAATACGATATCATTTCACTTCAAATATATCCATTTTTAAAATCATATTACTTTCCAAAATTATATTGTTTTCGAAATCATAGTCTGGAAATCACAGTATTTTGGAAATCATAACACTTCCTTTTTAACAGTTTAGATATAAAAATTTCGTTATCAACTAAATTAATTTCCTCAAATTTCACAAATCGATTCAAATTAACTCGAATTCCAAAAATTTAATTTAATCAAATCTCAAATCATCCGTTTCAACTTGATTTAGCTTCTAAATAAACCATTTCAAATTATCAATTTCAAATACACATCTGAATCATAAAATAAGCCATTTCAGTTTTGATATATTTCAAAGCTTTAAATATTCGACATTTCAAAACTAAATTCGATAAATTTATATATATATCAAATTCACTTTATAATTATTTAGTTTTGAAACATTAACTTAACATTTCCATAACATTTGAATACACTTTCATTTTTACAATTCAAATAAACAAGATATCTCATTTAAATATTTACGTTTGGAATATCCATTTAAGTCACCCTTTCAAAGTTCAAGTTGTAAATCACTTCTTTAAATTTCAAATTCAATACATTTCAAATCTAACTTATTTAAGTATAATTCTTAAATAAATATAATTTCAGTCAATTTCAAATCATTATAAATTCTATATTCAAAAATATAGATATTAAATAAATACTTAACATATTATTTATCAACTTTATTAAATCAACTTTAATAAATCTTTAAAAATCAATATTTATCAAAACCATATATATCTTTACAAAACCAAAGAAATCATTTTCAAAACATTTATATATAGACCAACGGTGCCTGTATATAATTTTCTATCCTATGGTCAAGTGATACGGATATTTATCATTTCAATCCGCAATTTAAAACATATTCGGGTATATATCTTTTCAACCCGAAATCCCAAATTCAATTCAATTGAAAATCGCTTGGGTTTATCATTTCAACCCATAACGATTTCCTCCTATTCTACAGATCGTTCGGGTATGTATCATTTCAACCCATAGTGATTCTATATTAACAGGGAACTTACAGAGTGATAGCAGATATGATAATAAAATAACAATAGTAACAGGCATATATCAACAATATAAATAACAGATAATAGTGTCAGGTGTTACAGGTGAACAAATACAGATAACAGTGTATATATCAATGTAAATAACTAGCAACGGTATATTTCAATTGACGTTTCAATTGAAATCAAATTTAATAAATATAACAACATTAATCGTGAGTGATTGCTCACCTTTCGAGGCTAGAGGGAGGACAGAATGAGAAGAGATACGAACCAAAGCACACATTTCGAAGCAAAGCAATATTGACAAGAATCGGCGACGAACAAGCTGATAGATAGGAAATCGATGGGAATGGTTAGAATTGGTTGATATAAATTGAACTAAATATATATAGCTATTTATAGGTATATAAAAATTATATTCTAAATTCTAACGCATATTCAATTAAATATATATGCATTTTAAAATCATTGTTTATACTAAAAAAAAATCAATATTGTTTTACATATACACATAAAATTCCAAACAATACTACTATAACATATAAGCAGTACATACCTATATATTACATATTTACTTGTACATATTATATATAACTTGCGCATGATATGCATAACAAAATATATACACATAACGTAGATTTATATATGCAAATATATATAACTTAACGAAAACCCAACATACATAAACTGTAAACTTATGTATGTTGTAGTATAAAGTAAAAACAAAGGAAACCCAAACCAAAGCTTAACAACTACAGCTTCTGACACATATATATTAAAACTAACAGAGCTTTAAACTTTATGTTTACAGTAAAAATTTAAACTTGTATAACTTTATATATAAGAACATATTATGAACAACTTTTAAAACCACCACATACTTAAATATATATAAATGTTGTAGCAGGTTGTAACTTAGATATAAATGCTGACAGTCCAACATTACACGTATAAACCCATATATATAAATACTAGTATATAACCAAACCGTAATATATATAACTTTTATATATAAACATAGCTTTAAATAAATTCAACTATAACGAAACACGAAAACCCTTATAGACTAACATAAGGTTACAAAAAAAATAAAAATAAACAGCAGCTTGCAAAAGACTCAAATATGCCCAGTATCGAAAACAAAAGTATAAAATATGCAAACTCTTCCTTTATAAACTTGAAATATAGATTTATATTTGTTCGCACACTTGACAGTAATATAACAAAAGAAAAACAACAACCTATATATCATTCAAAATACCAACTGTATAATATACATAACCTTATAGACATGAATAAATATCTTCACTGTTAGACTTCCATATATAACCAACATATATATACTTAAAGTACAGCCGAACCATTCTAATATATATATACGCTAACTTTATAAACCAAATATTATAAACACCTATATTCTTAACTAATCTATAAACTGCAGAACTGAGGACATATATATATTTAACTAATATATAGTATATACTTATATTACTGTAGGCTTATGAAATAAAATACTGCAACTTACATAATGGGGTTACGTAATATAAATTATTATACACATTATATAACAATATAATAACACATTAACAGATTATGTTTACATATATACCAACAGAACTATATATATTATAAGACAACATAGATCAAAGCATGGAACAAACCAAAGCAAAGTGGATGAAGGCCGAGTACCATCTGCGTCAAGGCGAGATTGAGTAAGAGAGAGAGGAAGGTTGAAGTGGGGTACGGTGGGTGGCTGGTTGCCTTACATGAGGAGACTGTGTTGCGCAGGTCTCGGGTTGCAGCGGCATGAGGCTCGGAGAGGAGAGGCTGGAAGGGAGCTTGGTTATGGCTGAGGTGGGTTCGGCCATACGCCTGTGTAGTTTAGTGGGATGGTTCGGCTCAGGTGAGAGGAAGAGTGGGTTGTGTGGCCGATCACGTTGAGGAGGGGACAGGATGGGTTTGAGATCTGGGTTTCGGGGTTGTATTGCCGGTTTGGGTTTGAGGAGGCTCGGTTGCTGATGAGGAAGGGCGGTGGTGCAACAAAGCGTGGAAGAGGATGGAGGTTTGGGCTGTTGGAGTTTCGAAGGGACGAGATGAAACAAGCAGGTTAGGAAAGAAAAAAAAATGGTGAAATGGGAAAGATGGGTTACGGCTGAGATGAGCACGTTATAAAATATTTATATTCAGTTATTAATTTAATTGAGGAGAAATGGTAGGGTAGGAATAGAAATAGGTTGAATTGTTCAGAGGCTTAAATGTAGGAGCACGCTAGAAATTTAAACTGAAGGAAGGAGTAAAGTCAGAAATTTTGGTACCGTTACGGTGGACAGTTTATTCTTTCCGACACGTACCGGAACTCAAATTGCAGAGTTGAATATACCGTGGAGATCAGCACGACGAGACGATCAAAGCGGTACACATATATTAGTGGCACGATCATCCGGTCAAAAGTCGATAATCGGTACCGAAAATGTTGTCAATTTACCAAAAATAAGATGAACGGAGCAATAGATGTCCAAATTTGACGAAACGAAAGATGACGTCTCACTCAGAAGATGATTTACAAATTTTCTATATAAAAATATTCAGGTTTGGGAAACATTTTATTATCACCAATTTTTAACTGATTAAATTGAAGTAAATTTACGCGCGAAATAAATTTTCATATTTTCGGATGAAAATTTACCAGTTGCTATGTTTAATTAGACGCATTCCAAATATCAAATTTATATTTCAAAATTTTATCGTTTAAAATTTCACACAAATTCAATTAATTAAATAAATAAAACCACTGAAATTCACGGGTCGTTACATAGACGTTTTCGAGAAATAAGGAAATGATGGACTATAACACTGTTGTTATAGTAAATGATTTTCGAAAGAAAATGTTTTATGTAGTATTGGGATTTATATATATCTATCTTAAAATCCGAATCCCTATACTAGTTATTTCGAGTCGTCGTAACGATGTTTTACGCAACATTCGTTTTGACTCAAATAGATGTTAAAATTTATGATTTCCTTAAAGAATGAAATGTATACTTAATATTGATTTAAGTATATCGAATATTTTCAAATGTTGAAAATAAATAGATTTGTGAAATACTTATTTTTAAATAAGTATGGAAATGCTTTTCCAATATGAAATGAACTGTTTTGAGATTTTATCTTCAAAGATAAAATGAAATGTGGAAATTGATTTGAAATTGTGTTCAAATGATTAAGTGTGGAAATTTTATATCTAGTAAAAGATATTTTCGAAGATGAAATAATTTGGGAAAATTATTTGGAATCTGATGATGTTGCGCATCTTTATTGATAGTTAAATAACCGACTATCAATAATTACCTTGAATGGTATTTGTTGTGAATTGGATGAATTTGAATGCCACACTTATTTTTGAATAAGCGCTCACTATTCGGGTTAGCCGGGAAAGGACCATGGGGTCGTATAACCCATTCTGAATATGTGATACGTCGTTATGAATTGCATTCGAAGACCGGTGTTGAAGACCGGATATTTTTGAAAACGGAAGGATTACCGTCGAGTTACTCTACATCGGCTGATCTCCGATTTAGAGGTTTTATCACCCTTAGTGACGGGAAGTCCGGACGTGATTAGAAATTTATCCGGATTTGCAAGGGCTTCGTGAGAAGTGCCTTCGGTTCTGTTCGATCCCGGAACAGACTTTTATGGATTGTGTGTCTAACGTTACAATTTGAGATATAAAGCTGATTTCTTTCAAATACATTTCTGTTGGTGGCGGAGAATTTATTCTCTTAGCTTAACACCCTTCTCTGAGACGTACGAGCTCAGAGGTTATGTAGTTGAAATTTATCAGCGATATACTCCCAATTTGGTAACGTGGCATACTGAGTGTTGCTGTGAAATGATCGGTGTTTGATCATTTGTGATATGATCATTTGGTTGATCTTATATCTTTGTGATCATAGGTTGATCATTTTGTTTGACCCGAAGCAGGGCTTTGTAGAAAGCGTAGCTTTGTGGACGAGACTTCGTCGAGCCTCACACCCCGGAAATGGTCGAAACAGGAAGGATGCAGCAAGGTTCTAGGGAGTAGCGCCCCTTAGTGTATGTCATTCCTTCTGGATAGAGGTGGTATCATGGTATGGAGCCCAGATACTTAACCTATGTGGTTGCTGCAAATTTATTTCTTTGTGGTTTGTTGGAAATCGGGGATCCTCGGGAAGATCGGTTACGATCGGGGGATGACATACGCGTGTCAGTAGTTACCTATTTTTGCAGAGGTAACCCGGCCTTGTGTTGGCAGAGATCCGGTTAGGTTCTCGGGTCGTCTATTCCAGGGACGTACCCATCATGGCATAGGAAGTTCCTTGGCCTGACCATTTGTTGGAAATCCAAAGAAACAATACGAGCCTTGTACGGTTTTAGTTGTAGAACCTATCATTCACTTATGGTGGCGCCCCACTGTTTGGATGGTAGCTATAGTAGGCATAGTTCGAAATGTCTATGCTGGCTAAGATTAATATTATACTTTTGAAATGTTTTCTACACTATGCACTAATAATAATATCAAAAATGATTTGATTTTGCGTAGTAAACATCTTTGAGTATCATAAGAAGAAATCTCCTCCAATTCTGCGTTTGCATTGTGTGTGTGGCGGGAGGTCTTATGGTAGTTTCATTTTCCAAAAGCATTTCGAATTGACTTTAAAATTATTTTGTTGTTATAAAGAATAACTATTTTACGATCTCACACCATTCACCATGACTGACTCGGAGTTTATTGTTTCCCTTCTAAACTCTGGGTGCCCACCAATTTCCACACGGGCAGTCTAGAGTTAGGTTATCAGGATATTCTGGATATTCTGGAGCTTTGGAGATAAGCTGGATGACGAGACATAGTATTTGTATCTGATATTATTTATTCCGCTGTGTATTCTGTATGAGGACAAGTTATATAACTGTCCATTGTTGTATATTAACTCTGATGATTGATGTATGTATAAACTGATATAGTCCTTTGTTTTAAAGATTATTCATTTATCTATTATATATTGTTCCGCTGCGATATGTGAGATTCTGATATTGTTTCTGTATCTGATGTTGTTCTGTTGTTCTTCTTTCTTCTTCTGCTTTCTTCTTCTTTCTTCTCGTTCTACCTTTTTCTTCTATTTAAAACCCTCACTATTGGAGTTTCCGGCACTCGATTGCTCGGCAGTCGATAAAGTGAGTATCGATGTCGAATTTTCGAAAGTCGAAAATTTCGGTACGTGTCAAATCAACATTTGTAAAATGATATTATATAGGAAGTGAAATTGTATAAGTATATTTATAAATGTGGGTTATAAATAAAATGGATTTAAAACAAGAAATTAAGAATTTAAATCTCGAAGATTTTGAAAATTGTTTTTCAAATGTTTTGGAAGAAATAATAATAGTATTATTTTGAAAATATTTTGATTAGAAATATTTTTAAATGGAGTTTAAAAGAGATAAAAAAAGCACTGAACTCACTTCGATCGCTGGAAAAAAATTCGGGTAATGACTGCAGCATCATCGGTGTTCATTTTCGAGTTTCTAAGTGACGGATTGCTACTATAGTGGTTTTCTATAAAGTTTGTTTCGGTAAAATAAATTTTTGTTTTGCCAAACAAAGATTGTTTTAGATTTCAAAAGTATGATTTGATATACAAAGGAGTTATGTACATATTATGATTTCAATGTGTTTTGAAAGACTTGCTGTTTGAATTCTGAAAATTTTCATTTAAGTGTTTCGTGAAAATATAAGAAAATAAGGTAGCGTTTGGTTTAAAAACGAATTTTGTGTTTTCGGTTTTCAATATGTATCTCAAACATGAGAAGAATGGAAGGACGGCGGAAGGGACGAAAGAAAGACGGATGAGAGAACGAAGGAGATAAAAGTACGACGAGAGAATGGATTGTTTCACATGCTTGTGTCATTTTCCAAAACGCGGAAAATAAAAAAAGTTGTTTTCTATTTTGTATGTTAACTTCGTTTTCTAAATTGGTCGTTTTCAACAGTATAAATGCATCATGTGCATTTTTGTATGGACGAAAACCCAAAACTAAAAATAACAAACCAAACACTACGTAAGTTTTTGCAACTTATAAGTTGAAAAATAGTAAGTTAAAAACAGATTTCAAATTTGTTAAATATTCTGGTTAATAAGGAAAATTGAAAATTTTATGCACTCTTAGGATGTAGAAGAGTGTGAAATGAATATAAGTAAAGTTGTGAAGTGATTATATAACCACAAGTTGTAATTATACAAGGTGGATGAACTTAAGTAAAGATTTATGAAATTATAAGTAGATAAGTTTATATAACTTATAAATTTGAGAAAATAGAAAGTAAAAGTAATTTTTTAAAAATGGTTAAACATTTTGATTAACAAAAGAAAATCTATAATTGAGCTATGAAATGAAAGTTAACTGAAGTAAAGTTAAATGGAATAGATTTTGATTTAAAATGAATATGAACTTAAGCTTGGAAGTGATAATAAAAATAAGTTGTGTTGTATAAAATGTTTATAATAAACTTAAGAAATGATTTTATGGAATGGTTCCTAAGTGATATTAGTATTAAAAGAAATATACTAAGAATAAAATGAATGTAAATAAAAAGAATTTAGTATAGTTAGGAAAACAATTGAGATAAATATGTAAATTGTACGTAGATCATTTTATTCGCATAACTGTTTGATCCATATTTGAGTACATGATTTTGAAGTGATTTACACCGGCCTGAGTTAGGAATTTTCACTCGATTCTTGATGGCGAACACTGGATAGATTTTTGATTTATTCTGAAATTATCTATCATAGTATATGGCTATGAAAGCAGAATGATGGTTTCTAATCAAGGAACTAGATCAAAGTCCGCACTAGAGAAGTCGAGTGAGCGATTCTAGATCGGAAGTGAAATTGTATAATCAAGAGAACGATCGGATTTGATATTGCGTATGGATGGTCTATGGACATCTTATAGTAAATGTACACTATTAAGTAAGGATAGGCTTTGGTATGATTGTATGCTATGTTTAGCTAACTTCGTTTACTAGTAAATGTAAACACTATTAAGTAAGGATGCGTGATGGTTTCTTTGTTTGCATATGGTGGTTATATTAGTTTATGTTATATAGTGATTTTACTTTCCATATACTTTTTTTCATTTTTTGCTAAGTGTTTAGTAGGCATCGACGGTGTATGCTTGGCATTTGGAGCTCACATTCATATTATATTGATTGTATATGCTTGCTAATATAAAGAAAAGGTACACTTCTTGGATTACATATCGTATTTTTATCTTTTTCCCTACGGGATGCCTCATCCTTGTGATGAGATGTATATTATGTGATTATATATATATATATTGTAAATTTTTTTAAAGAACCACGCAAATGAGACGTTGGTGAAATTTTTCGTAAATTTAAGGCGTTAGAAAGTTTTGAGAATTTTGAGAAATTTTGATAACTAAAATTTGATTTTTGTGTTATAACTTGGAATGATATTAGTTGGTATCAGTAATTGAATCGAAAGACTCGGAAATTTTATACTCTATTTCAGCTAATTGGTTTTTGAAATGTTAATGGGTTTTGTGGTATTTTTCTTATCTTGGCAATTTCGAGGACGAAATTCTTTTAAGGAGAGAAGTCTGTAATGACCCAGGATTTCAATCATCTGAATTAGAAAATTTAATTAATTTTAAATATTGAAAAGTTAATTTTATAAGTCAAACAACTTAAATTTCAAATATAGGGATTTAACATGAATAAAAATGATTTCGAAAGCTGATTTAAATTCTGTTAAATAAGAATGAAGATAGTAAACTTTTAAATTTGAATTTAAAAGTGATTAGAATGGTTTTAGTAAAATTTCGTTTTTATTAACGTGTGAAAATAGCCTTTCGGGACACTGTCTCGAATTTTGGCGAAACTAGTGCCATTTGATCCGTAATAGTGAATTATTATATGTTGTCGAATTTCATGGAGATCGAACATACCGTTTGGTCGTGCGAGCTCGAAACGTGTAGAAATTAATTAAAGAAATTTAATTTAATATAATTTGATTTTGAAAGCTAACTTTTGTAGATGATGGAATTGGGTCCCGATACTAGTTCCACTGTGTTCGGAATAAGGGTATTACATATAGAACGTTGGATGGCATGCCTCATTTAGAGTTCGACATTAAAGCATGAATACTGTTTGGTTATTTTTCTATATAAGGACCACAACATCCTTTATTTTTGGAAAACCCTAAATATAGTAACGCAGCTGCCACTCATTTTCTCCATCATCCAATGGCCTCCGTCCATTACGACCACAAGAGGCCGTATCGACCATCGACCCAACTATAAAGTTATAGAGCTAGGGAAGACAAACCCATCAACCGGTTGGATCATCGAACGGCGAAGCGTGGCGATGTTGATCTCGAGTTGAATGGCGTGACTTCCCTTGCCGTTTTCAGGCAAACGTGGACGCTATAGGGGGTCTGATCTGTGGGGATCGGCACGGCTTGGCTTGGGAAGTCGGCGGCATGGACGTGATGACGTTCGATCAACTATGGTGGTGGCGACGAGGAGGCAGAGTTGCAACATCGAAGTTGATATCAGCCTCAGCGTTGAACGAGAGGGGGAAGGTAATTAATGTTTAAAACATAATTTATTTAAGTTAATTAAAATTTAAATAATCTCAAATATTCTAACGCCTATATCTTGTCCATACGAGATCCGATTTGGATGCGGTCAGTTGTGTTGTGCTCGTTACAACGAATACTATATTATGGAATTGGATGAGCTAGTAGGAATTTTTGTTAAAATCAAACACCCGCTCGATTTTAATTCAAACCAGAACGTTTAAGCGATAATTGAAATTTCGGTGAGTTAACTCACCTCTCTGGCCCACTTATATTTTATATAAGTGTGGATATTTTTTATCGATGCTGGTTGTTGATTGTTTGGATGATTTACTGTTTAATCAGTTAGTTTGGATTTATTCCCGCCCTTAGATCATATGACCTTTTATATGTACCCACCTAGTGGCGGATGACCCATATTATATGATTATATATTGTATGTAATGCAGGGGGATAGGTGGAGAGATCCAACAGGATTCCTCACCACTGTTGATTTTATTTTTCATATATATTCTGAGATATGGTTTGTTGGATGCCATATTTGATGCATGGACACGATTTTGCTTATGTAGTGCTATAGTAGCACTTGGCCTTATTTTTAGTATTTCGAAATAATATAAAGTGAACATTTTGATTTAAAAGGATTTTAAAGTGATTTTGAAATAACATATGTTTTTAATAAATATTCTTGAATTATTAAAAGAAGGAGTTTATTTTAAACAAAATAAAAATTATGATTTTTGGTATTATAAATTGATAGTATGTGAAATACGTTAAATAGAGATTTTCGAACTATATTATAAAGATTTTAGAAACTCAATAAATAAGTCCATCTTTTATTATAAAGGAAATACAATTTTAAAGAAGATAGAAATAGTTTGGAACAAATATTTTTGAAATGGTTTATATAAAAGATTTGTAAAAGTAACATTTTATAAATAAAGTAATAGATTTATAAATGGAGTTTTATAAATATTAAAAATGGATTTATAATTGATATTTGGTAAATAGATTCATAAATGGGATTTTATAAATAAATGAGATTTATTAGGAGTGGATTTGTAAATAGAATTTTATAAATAAAGAGATTTTATAAAGAGAAGTTTATAAAATAGAAAGGGGATTTTTAAACATAATTTTATAAAAATAGAAATGATTTATGCTGACAATTGGATATGGATTTTTATAGGGAAAATACATTCACTTATTAAAAGTTAAAATAACCTTTTAAAGGAATGTTTTGAAGGTGACATTTTCAGATCGAGTTAAATGGTTTTAAAATGTGATTTAAAATGTACCAAGGGATGAAGACATCAATGTCAATATTTATTGTTGTGATAGCTGTTTTCGAGAAAGCGAGGAAGGCACAGACTGTAACACTGTTGTTATAGTAAGTGATTTATGAAAGGAAGTGCTTTATATAGTATATGAGATTTATATATATATATAGTTGAATCCCTATACTATTGTTTTGGTTTATCATAACGATGTTTTATGCAACATTCGTTTTGAACCAATAAGACATGTTTTGAAAAATATGAAGCTTTCCTCAAAAGATTTGTAAATATACTTATTACAGTTTTAAGTATATAGAGATATTTTCTAAGTGTTAAAAATGAAATGATTTGTAAATATACTTATTACAGATTTAAGTATATAGAGATATTTTCTAAGTTTTGAAAACGAAATGGTTTGTAAAGATTCTTATACCATTGAGATAAGTATATGGAAATGTTTTACAAATATCAAAAGATTAAATGGTTTTGAGAACATATATTTTTAAAGATATTTTGAGATAAATATTTGGAAAGTGCTTTAATTAATAAAAGATTAATTAAACACGCCTAGTGAATGCATGTGTGCTAGATTTTATTCTTGGCCATTTTTGGTTCCTTGACTTGATGTGGGAACTGATTAGTCATGCACTTAGTACGAGGCCAACTGAGTAGGCTTGATTATCAGTTGATGTTAAGAATGATGATCCGAGTTGGGCAGAGTGACGATGTTACTCCAATCTATCGAGCTTCCTTCTTGGTCGAAGGATAGCAAGTTGAGAGTTAGAAATGTGTTAAGTCTGTGAGACTTGGTTTCCATATGAGGTTGAGGGCCTCTTATCAATTGTTGGTCCGAAGAGACCAGGATCAGATTTATCTAAAAACCACTTCGGACCAACATATGTGTTCGAAAGTGCAGATTGGTTGAAGATGATGATTTTCGAAGACGGAGATCTTCATGATGTAGGGCTTCTTGCCACCAGCCCCACGATTCCGTATTATATTTATATGGTGGCAGTAGTGCTTCATTTGGAAAATCTTCGATGCAAGGACTGCTTGCTACTAATCCTAGGGTTGATTCCTGACAAGATGTAGTAGGAGAGTGCCTTCGGTTTGTCTTATTCCTGGATAACTTGTATGGACAAATGTCTACCATTGCATTTCTAAGAACCACGTACATTAGTTTTTACAAACGTGCATCTGTTTGGTGGTGTAGGAGACAACCTCTCTTGCACTTAACACCCTTCTCTGAGGTGTATGAACTCGGAGGTTGTACTTTTGTGGAAACAAATAAGTGTGTTGTTGGAAATGGAAATGTGGCATTCAAAGTGGGATTTTTTGCTTTGTTAAAGGTAATATGTTACCTAAAGCCTCACACATCGAGAATGACAAAAACAGGGTAGATACGACAGGGCTATGTGGGTCGACCTCATTAGGATATGGTCATCACCTTTGTAGATTACCCTCTATATTTCGGGTATGTTGTGTGGCCACGGATAGGTCGGGAACGACCGGATGATGGGATATTCGATACCATCTACGGTAAAGGTAGGCCGGTTCTGTGTTGGTAGAGGACCATCTGTTGGTGCCTTGGTGCATTTTTCTAGAGATGTACTGTCGGAAGGTAGTCCCTTACCTTGTCGTTGTATGGAATCCATTCTCCAATACAAGCCTTTTCGGTTTTAGTTGTAAACCTATTATGCTAGAATTTAATAATATAACAATTTCGGTTATGATTAATATGTATTTGTATCCTAGACAATATTATAATATCAGAAGATTTGATATGAAATTTTTTGGTTATCGTAAGGTAAAAACCCATTCGTGTTTATGTGCGGCGTGGTCTTACGAGATACCTTTGTTTTGAAAGGTTTTTATAACTTTAAAATCCAATTCAGATGTGTTTTCTCACACTGGTTTACCAGACTGATCCGGGCATTATTCCCTTCAAATGCTCGGGTCAGACACAATATATTTACAGATTCAATTTGGATGCATTGGAGCTTCTGAAGATGAGCTGGAGGTCTTCAAGTCGTATTCACGTATATGTTTTTTTTCCGGTACTTTGGTTATTTAAATTATCAGCATTTGTGGGGACAGATTGTTATTACTGTCCAGTCTGACGATTAGTTAATTTTGTACTCTTATTTGATGTATGTATATTACAGTTTCTCCTTTTTAAAGATCATTGATATTATATTATACATTGTTCCACTACGTTGTGAGATTCTATGTTGTTTAGTTTTTTTCTCTCTTCTCTCTTCTCTTCTTTCTTTTTTCTTCTTTCTTTCCCCTAACTATTCGCCTTTTCGTTCAATTCGAGATGGACATATGTGGTTTATTGTCAGCTTGAAGTGTGCGGGATTGCAAGACATTACAGAAATTGACCAAACCTTAATGAACACAACACATTAGAACATCTAATGAGTATTCTTGTACTTTAAAGAGAAACTATGAGTTTCTTATCAATGTCAAGAATACATAATCCTTGATTGTTTAATTAAACTATTAAGAGTATTGACTCTATAATAGGGTACGATGCGCAGATCCAAAATAGATTCCAAGTATGTTATCAAAATATGATTTTGATAGTTATACCCAAAGAGATATGATCCATTGGTCACAAATGTACCTTGAAGAGAAAGAAAAAAAAAGTTGGAATATTTTCAATTATTGAAATTAGCAAGTAAGCCACATTGATAAAAATAAGTTAGTTTCAATTTTTGAAATTAGTATAATAGATTCATCACAATGTACTCGAGTTGATTTGGATTTCACTCACAAAATTATTGAATAATATGACTTTGTTATATCTACGTATGTATTAAAACAGAAAATTATAAATAATGATCCAGAATAAACTATTTGCACATAATAACCAAAATGTCTCGAAGTCGAGTGATATTGATTTTTTGAGTTTTCAGATATGATTCGAGAACGGATACGAAAATATCATTCAGAAAAGCATCAAAATTGAACAAGTGTTTTGATAGAAATATTAAATAGTTTGATTATCAATCAAAATACAAAGGAAGTGCGTGTTCATAAGGATGAGAGTTAAAAGGTACATTAATATTTCTAAACTACAAATAAGCAACACGTTGTAGATTTTTTAGCGATGTACTAATGTTAAAATCAGCCTTAGCTGTTTTAACACGGGACATTGGATTTGTAAATGATGTCTTTTATAGTAAGTATAAAAGATGTTGGGACTGTCCCAAACGATATGTAAGAACACCTTTGTTGGAACTGGGCCAAGCCACAGTGGAAGTTATAGGTGAATTTCAAAAAAAAATACCATATTAGATCTATATTGGGCCTATCAAGTCTGATTTATTTAGAATTCTAAATTTTATTTAAATAAAATCTCTTATTTTATTTAAATTTATAAATTATATAAAATTTTATTTAACTAAATATAAAAGTACATATACCTATCATATACATAAACGTATGTGTGTACATGTATAACATAATAATCCATGCAAGGTATAACATGCCCGTATATAAATGTTCGGATTTACATCGCAAAGGACATGTTAGCTCATCCTATATGTATTAAATATTGTACAAATATATGTATGTATGTAAACTTGTTATTTATATAAATATTAAAACTATGTAAATATATATGTATGTATGTTTGTATGTACATAAAACTTATATGTAAAAATATTAATGATTTTTATCTATATACTTTTGCATTAAATATTATATATATGTGTGTGCGTGCGTGCGCGCACGTATGTATCTACATAATATAATTTTTTTAAATCATTTACATATATATGAATTACAGTATCAAAATTATTATTATTATATTTAAATATATATATATAAACATAATTTTTGTATAGTATATTAATTATGTATTTAAAATAAATATAATTTGTATTTTAAAACTTTCCAGATCGAATGCACAACAAAAAAATTATTTATATTTTATTTCATTAAAACATATATATTAATTAATTATTAAAAATATAGAAAAACAATAATAAAAATATTATAATGTTATATTATTTGAGCTTTAAATTTTTAGAAAATCATGCATGATATTTTAAAGTTAAAAAAATTTATCTAGAATTTTCTCGGTTATAATTAATTAATTGATTTCGGCCATTCATTAAATTGATTATTTTTAAAATATAAAAAATGATTTTTAAATTCTTATTTTTAGCTGAGAGTTTATATAATGATAAAAAAATTTACAAAATTTAGAAATTAAATTTTGAAACATATTTTATTTATATGATTTATTTAATTAGTATATTTATTTAAATAATATTAGATAATAGTAAATAAATATTAAAAGTTAATTTACAGCCACCAAAATATATAATCTGTGTAGTTATGCATTTATAAAATATAAGTTAATATATTAACATGATATGATGATATAATTAAATACAAATCAAATAATTAAAATTGAGTAGTATATTAATACACATATATTAATTAATAAAACGATATTAATTAAAATTAAATTTATTTGTCTATGAACTTCAAATCTACATATATAAATTTGTTTTTTTAATAAATTAAAACATACATATAACTAATCGAATATGTGACAACATTGATGATGCATATAAGAACCTCACTTAACTAGCAATATAATAATGATATATATATGTATGTAATATAATATTATCCAAAAATTATAAATCCTATAGTATAGTAAATTCATACCTAATACTGATGCCTTAGAGCACATCTTGTAATGATGGATTCTCCCTCTTTGGAAATCTTCTCGATTCGGCAGATTGCTAATCCTTGAACCGTAGACCTTTAGCTATCCAATAGATGTCGCATTTTGAATTGATTTGAGATGAATTTGTTAGAGCCCCTTGTTGATGAGGTCGATTGGTAATGATGGGGAAATGGTAGCCAAAATGTCCTTTTTCATTAGGGTTAGGAGTCCTTTTATAGCGGAAGAAATAAAGAAAAATATGGATCGCGTCTCATACCATTTCTCATCAAGTCTCCATCATCCATCTCCAAACCCCTCTAGCCTTTTTAGCTGCCTCTTACAAGCCCTATTACTGTTGAAATAACATCTTAACATCATGGGCTAATATCCCATTTTAGCTTAAATAAATCTTATTAATTAAATCCAATTTAATTGCTTATCGATATTACATATCGATCGATATATTTATAACTATTATAAATATATGTAATAATATTTATTCCTCAAATCATATTCAAAATTTTGTAATTAATATTTCATAAATATTAATTAATTTATCATAATCATAAACTAATTAAATCGTTTGGTCTAAAGTGAATTTCATCATTCATGTTGTGTGACTCGTCGGGTGTAAATTCGATCAGCGGTTAACATTAAATTACTCGAATGTTAAAGTTCACGCGTCACTTAGCAGGTGGTGTGACATTTTGGTCAAATTTATTGCTTAATTAGTTTTGGTAAAATCCAATTTCATATTGTTAAGCGTTACCTGGTTGTGACATATATTTACACCAATTCCCTTCATCGAAATTATATCACTTTGGACTTGTGGAATTTGGTAATGGTCAAAATTCCAATATTATCCATATTCAACTCTATAGTCCAAACACAACGTCCTTGGGTCGGTAATAACAATTATTATTAACTGAACTACTCTGGCCAGAGAGTTTGACTTTGAGTTGACTTGAGTTGACCATGATACTAACCCCATATAACCGAGGAGACGAATCCTCTTTTGAATATTGCTTCACTTCAAATACTTCCACTCAATCCAACTATAATCATTTGATGGACGTCGTGCCATGATTTTACTATAATCAATGCAGAGCTTTCTTATTGAAGATCCACAGTATTCTCAGGTCGAGAGAATTATATAAATCGGTCACATTATTATTCTTTGTTTGACCTTGGTTATATTAACCAATAGAAAACTATCGAGTGATTCGTTCCATGGTTATCCAATAACTATCAATAAGTAACCCCTAGGTGCCCCTAGCAGTCATGAGTAATACACTGCCCAATATCTGGAGAGCGTTACGTAATCTAGTCTCAACGAATACATCGATATCCTATCTCAATGCATCTTGACTAAGAACATTTAAAATGGTATATTTGTTTTTATTATGATATATTACTCACAGTTACAACACTTTGTAACTACTATCACAAAACATACCATTTATGGATTTTCTATTAAATATACTTTTAACTAAATTAATTAATTAATATAACATATTATATCAAGTATATAATAGAAAGAAAACACCTTTATTTAGAAGAAAATTGGTCAATGAGTTAGATATATATAACAAATTACATAATTGCCTCTAGACCATACCCCTAACTCTATCAATCTCCTACTTGCACTTGGGGTCAATTATGGAATTTTATTCCAACTTCTTCAATCTGTTTCCTCAAAACCAATTGGGTCATTCCTTAAGTTAATGAGTATGCTATTATATTTAAATTATCTACTCTATCAATCAACTCTCTCTGACGCTGATAAACTACTTTCATCTTGTGGAACAATTTAGAGCATGTCTCTCGACTTCAGTAAGCTCTAAGTTCTATTACGAACTGTATCATGACATTGTTATCATATAACAATTTTATGGGATTCTCAACATTTGAAATCACCCTCGGCTCAGTTATAAATTCATGCATTTATTATATGTGTGTGTGTATGTATGCATATATACATTGTTTTATTGTAGAGATGTTCAAGTAAATGAATCGGTCACAATCTCTTCTATTCGGAACATTTCTAACTTAAAGATTCTTAATTTATTATTGACATATTACACTCAATATCACTTATGAAATTTAAGTTCGAACATTCCTTCATAAGGAGTTCACTGTTTCTGTAAACAATTCTCTATTATTTCATACATGAGAATACTCCAAATAATCATTTAGTGATATCAATTTGGATTTGATATTTGCTACATATGTCAAGTACATGAACATTTCATGATATTGTGGAAAACATAATATGTATGATAATTCCTATTGCCAAAACATAAGGAATTCACCTTACATGTTTCGTATTAAACAATTTAATTTGGTGTCTTTGCATATCGATTTGGGACATTCTGAATATCTTTTATACTCATTATAAATGATATCATTTACAATCCCAGGTTGAGTATTAAAACAACTAAGACTGATTTTAACACAACTATATTGTTAACAATAGTAGTGCATTCTTTACTTGTGATTTAGAAATATCTATGTACCATTTAACATTCTTTCTTATGAACAAATGCTTCCTCTGCATTTCGACCGATAATGAAACTTTTGATACATCTACCAAAAACTATTCAATTTTTGATGCTTTTCATAATGATACTTTCGTATACTTTCTCGGATCGTATCCGAAAACCCACAAACTCAATATCGCTCCCACTAACTTCGAGACACTTTGGTTATTATATGTAAACAATTTACTCTAAATTATTATTTAGAATTTTCTGCTTTAACACATACATACCAAAACATAAAGTCATACCATGTGATAATTTTGTGAGTAAAATCTGGACCTACATGAACACATCGAATGGTCAATCTGTTATGTTAATTTCAACAATTGAAATTTACTATATTATTCTTATCAATATGGCTTATTACATTCCAACTGCAATTGTCATTCTCTTAAAGACACATTTGCGGCCAAAAGGATCATATCCTTTTGGATATAACTATCAAAAACACATTTTGATTATGTACTTGGAATCTATTTTAGATTTGCGCATCGTACCATATCATAGATTCAATACCCTTAATGGTATAATTAAACAATCGAGGAATATTTATTCTTGACATTGATAAGAAACTCACAGTTTCTCTTTAATGTGTAAGTATTCTTATTAGACTTTCTAATGTATTGTGTTCTTTTAGATTTGATTAATTCCATTTCATTCGTTGTAATTAACTTTATCATTAGATCATACCCAAATCCGTTTTATACCAATAATTTCTTAAAGAAATTCCTTCGCTGTGAAGTTGGTATTTCTTGAAAAAACAATTGTTTCTCAGTGCAATGGAATAGATACTCATAAATATTTTATGAATTTCCTTATATATAAAATAGATTTGGTTTTAGTTTAAAAAACTTACGTTCAAAACATAATATGTCATCCAATGACAGTCTTTCCCAAAATCCTTTAGGGAGATTCATACAAAGATCCCTCGCGAACAATTATTAGGTGCAGACTTTCGACTCATACAAGCTGTCAACTCTTTGGCCTAGGATATGTTGGGATTTCTTATAAACCCTTATCTTGTATGATTTTGTAAACTATTATTTATATGAAATAATGTTAACCTTATGTACTTCTCTTAAATACACAACCTTATAGAAAGAAATTAACTCAATTTCACTTACAATTAATCGTACTTTGTCCAACAAAGTTTGACTATTCCTTATCGATACATCATTATACATCATTATGTTTAACAAAGTTTCATTTTTAGGTATATACGGAATTCCTTCCGATATACTCACTCATTCGATCAAATCGAATTATTTCTATCACGTGTTATATTATTTACTTCCATATTCTATGGGCTTACCATAGGCTTATACATATGTATCAAATACACATGTCCATGTCTGTGATAACTCATTGGTGAATATAACGAAGTATGTGGAACCGGTTTGGTATTAATAGACTTGCAATTGCATACATCAGTATGTATCAATCTGAGGAATTCATCAACTTATGATGCTCCCACTTAATTGGTTAATACCCTTTAATTGTTCGATATATAATTAACTAGTATCATATGATTCTTAATCATATAATAAAATTATTTCTCAAAACTACGACTTAGTCTATAATTCTAAATAATTGTAAACAATTCTAGATACTTTGGTATTTCAATTGCATTGCTTTTGTTGTGAAAACAAATACGACATTATACTTTTATTTCATAACAAATATTCATAATATTCACATTAAAATAAAACTATGTCTATTTTTCAGTCGACGTTGAAAAATAGTCATTATTTCATAAATAATGTGTGGTGTGTTTTACAAAAATAATTTTAGTAACTTGATGCAATCAATAAGCGCTATATGACATGCTTCCACTATTTCCTCAATTACTATAATAACATACTAAATTCGGAGGTCCATCATTCACTTAATATAGATGATTTATTTCATATACTACAACTAGTTTACAATAGGAAGTTCTTTGATCAAATATCTTGAACTCAAAGAAATAAATCTCATAGAAAACAACTTTCTAAATGAAAATACATTTTGGAATAAAAATCGTATATCTTATTCCAATGTTAAGTATTAGTTATTATTATTACAGTTCTCGTTTTTGATGTTTCATTATGAAGCTGAAGTGACCATTTACCCTCTTCATCCTAAATGTGCCTTAAATCACATCTACTCTTGTACATTCCTTTTCCGTTCTAAGTGGTCAAACCATTCAAAAGAATACCCTTACTACAATATCATAACGAACTCTTTACAAAAGAGTACTCGATCATTCTTAACATTTAAGGACATAAATATGTTGATGTTGCGTAAACTAATCAAATTGATATTTCAACGATCGACTTCTTAGATCAATATTATAGTTTTGGTTTTGTGTTACATTTAACATAATAAGATCCTTTTTTGTAATCAATTAAATTGAACACTCAATCTATAATACCATTTATTTGTTTATTTTGAATGAACTAACTTCATCAAAATATTTTATATTACAAACTATGACAGTTCACCCTATAACATTTATATACGATAGTATATGGATCAAATATCCATAGTCTTTTATTGCTTTTAGGGTTCGAAACTCATAAAATGCAATACATGGTCTAGACTAAATAAACACATAAGGGACCAAATTACGAATGTATATAGTAAATGAAAAATCTGGCACTTGCATGGGTGTTTAAACGTAACATGCAATAAGCATTTTTGGTATATGTTATATTTATATTTGTCAATCTTCAATTCAGTTCATTTGTATATCTTAATTGATAAATATTTTATTAATCATATTAAATGCACAAATTTATCAATGTAGATTATTATAACATTATATAGCATACACTCTTCCAATATTAGAAAGTTTTAATGTTATCATTTCATTTTTCTAATAAGGTTCCGACTAGTCTTTTATGTTTCACCAAACTCTAAGTGAAACATTGAAGTCTTTCGACTTCACTAGTAGGTATTAAGACTCATCCGTCTTGGAATTCTAACCTTGAGTCTGCTCAACAAGTCATAGATCCACGGACAATGTATAACTCCTTATTGGTTGTATCATATACAACTCTAATCCTTTGGTACTTTGTCCTAATTCCACTTCGACCTTGAGTTTGCTCAACAAATCGAAACGAAATTACTCACTCGTACCTACCATATCGCGATGGCTTAAGTATAGTATATGTACCTTGATCTGCTTAATAAATACATATAGTTATCTTACCTCGTCTATTCAATATATTAATAATACTACATATAACATTCCTAGCTTGAGTCTGCTCAACAACTAATGAGTGTGCAAGCAATTTATTAATATATATATGGTAGAGGACAACGTTGTATTGAAGATTCATAATCTTTAATATGTAATGTTGAGCGATATCGGCTTATGGGATAATATAATTCTTTATGAATTACTCTTGTGATTCAAGAGTCGGACACATCTGAAATCATGGTATACGTATATTTACATATTTATATATTCCTTAAGTCTATTTAGGATTTCTTAGATGTTCCATCTTTAGTTTATACATTCATATTATATTAGTTTTAATATTATATAACTTTTATATTTTAATTAACTTATATAATAGTCTTATGTATAATAATATATTAATTAAATCTTATTTAATTAGTTTTAATTAATTAAAATTTTAATTATTTTAATATTATTTTAATATAACATTTATATTAAATATTATTATATAATATTACCTTTATAATATAACACATATATCTCATATATGTGTATTTTTATTTAATTAATTATCTTTTAATTAATTTTTTAATTAATTGACCTTTAATTAATTTATTTAATCAATTAACCTTTAATTAATTTGTTTAATTAATTAACTTTTAATTAATTTATTTAATTGAACAATTTTAATTAAATTATATTAATTTCAAAAATCATATTATATACATACACGCATACTTATGATATCTTAAACATTTTAAAATATCATAGTATATCAAACATATATAATGCATGTATATATTTTCCATTAGTTAACTTACTTAATTAATTATTTTGTTTTATTAATCTTATTAATAATTTAAGTTTTCAAAATTGATATTTAATAATTTCAAACATTTTGATAATTTTATTATATTATAACATTTATAATATATGTATATCTTATTTTAAATTTAACTTTTAAATTTAAATTATTATATTTTAATTTTCAAACAATTTTGAAAATTAGCTTAAGGCTCAATTCAAATTTGGGTCTTTTCTACTAGGGACAACCTTTGGGTTACGAGCTTAATAGTTAACCCAAACATAGCTAATTTAGATTGCACAAGCTATTGGGCTTTGATACCATTGTTTAAACTAGGCCAGCCTACAACGGAAGTTATGGGTGAATTTCAAATTTTTTGCCCTATTGGATCTATATTGGGTCTATGGAGTCCAGTTTATTTAGAATATTTCTAAATTTTATTTAAATTAAATCTCTTATTTTATTTTAATTTATAAATTATATACAATTTTATTTAATTTATATTCAATTAAATATAAAAGTACATATATGTATCATATACATAAATGTACGTGTGTGTATGTGTAACATAATAATCCATGCATAGTATAACATGCCCGTATATAAATGTTAGCTCATCCTATATGTATTAAATGTTGTCCAAATATATGCATGTATGTAAACTTGTTATTTATATAAATATTAAAAACTATGTAACTATGTATGTATGTATGTATGTATGTATGAATGTGCCATGGATGATACTTGAAGAAGGAAGTCTTCAAGATTAGCCTGGCATGTTGCGTATGGCATATCTGGAGGTAGAGTAATACCAGAGCTTTCAAAAACACAAAAAAATTGGAGTTAGATCTATCATCTATGATAGCTAGAGATGTTGTGATTATCATCAAAAGAATCCCAGAAAATAAATTCACCTAGTTATTGGAAGAAGAATGAAAATTGCTGGAGAATTGGGACTGGAAGCGATGGACTCAGAACTTCGAAGAGAATATCTGCAGCTGCCATAGCTTTGAGCCCAAAATGGAAAGTTGTGTTGTAAAGGAGGAATGTTAGGTGATCGGTTTCTAAATTTAGTTTTGTTTTCTTGCCTGCAGCTCACGTGCTCATTTTTGGTTGTATAGTTTTGGCCCACAAAGCCCATTAGCAATATATTATTAATTTTCAAAAAAAAATATGTATGTATGTATATATGAGTGTGTGTGTGTGTAACTTATATATAAAAATATTAACGATTTAAATATATATACTTTTGCATTAAATGTTAAATATATAAATATATATATATATATGCACATATGTATCTACATAATACAATTTTTTAAAAAAATCATTTTACACATACAAATACATGTATGAATTACAGTAAAAAAAATTATTATTATTATATTTAAATATATATAAATAAGTATATTTATAATATCCAGATATGTATATGTATATACATATGTATATAGTATATTAATTATATGTTTAATATATATATATATATTTTAAACCTTTCTAGACTGAATGCATAGTAGAAATAATTATTTATATTTATTGCAATAAAAAATATACATATATATATATATATTAATTAATAATTCAAAATACAATAAAATAAGATAAAAAATAATTTCGTGTTATATTATTTGAATTAAAAATTGTAGAAAATCAAGCATGATATCCAAAAGTTACTAAAAGTTTTCCAGAATTTTCTCAGTTAAAATAACATTTTTAATTAATTAAATGATTTCGATCGTTTAATAAATTGATTTTTTAAAAATACAAAAAATGATTTTTAAATTCTAATTATTTGGCCTAGAGTTTATATGATGAAAAATTTTTATAAAAGTTAAAATTTAGTTTTTGTTAGTTTATATGATTTATTTAATTAGTATATTGATTTAAATAATAGTAAATAAATCTTAATAATTAATTTGCAGCCACCAAAAAATATAATTTATGTAGATATGCATTTATAAAATACAAGTTCAATAATTATCATGATATGATGATATAATTAAATACAAGTCATATAATTAAAATTAGGCAGTATATTAATACATACATGTGTGTGTGTGTGTGTGTGTATATAAATGATAATAATTAAAATAAAATTTATTTGGCTGTGAACTTCAAATCTATATATAAAAAGGTGTTTTAAAAAAAATATACATATAACCAGTCTAATATGTGACAAAATTGATGATATATATAAGAATCTTACGTAACTAGTAATATAATAATGATATATATATATATATGTGTGTGTGAATAATATAATATTATCCGGAAAGTATAAATCATATAGTATAGTAAATATATACCTAACACTAATGTCTTAGAGCACACCTTGTAATGATGAATTCTCCCTTCTTGGCAATCATCTCGATTTGGAAGATTATTAATCCTTGAACCGTAGACCTATAGCTATCCAATAGTTGCCGCCTTTTGAATTGATTTGAGATGGGTTTGTTGAATCTCCTTGTTGACTAGGTCGGCCAGCAATGATGGGGAACTGGTAACCAAAAAGTCCTTTTTGCATTAGGATCATGGGTCCTTTTATTGTGGAAAAAATAGAGAGAAATATGAATCACATCTCATACCATTTCTTGTACAACCTCAACCATCCATCTCCAAAGCCCTCTAGCCTTTTTAGCTGCCTCCTACAAGCCCTATTGCTACTAAAATAAATTTTAACATCATGGGCTAACATTCCATTTAAATCCAAATAAATATTATTAATTAAATTAAATTAAATTGCTTGTCGATATCGCATATCGATCGATATATTATATCTATTATAAATATATATAATAATATTTATTTCTCAAATCATTTTCAAAATTTTATAATTAATATTTCATAAATATTAATTAATTTAATTAATTTATAACACTTGTAAACTAATTAAATTGTTTAGTCTAAAGAGAATTTCATCATTCCGGTTGTGTGACTCGTTAGGTGTGAATTTGGTCAGCGATTAACATCAAACTATTTGAATGTTAGTATGCATACGTCACTTAACAGGTGGTATGACATTTTTGTAAAGTTCATCGCTTACTTAATTTCGGTAAAATCCAATTTTATATTATTAAGTGTTACCCAGTTGTGACATTTATTTACACCAATTCTCATTGTCAAAACTATATCACTTTGGACTTATGAAATTTGCTAATAATCAAAATTCCAATATCGTCCATATTCGAATTTATAGTCCAAACAAACAGTCCTTGGATCAATAATAACAATTATTATTAACCGAGTTGCTCTAGACAGATACATTGACTTTCAGTTGACTTGAGTTGACCATGATACTAACCCCATATAATTGAGAAGACGAATCCTTTCTTGAATAGTGCTTCACTTCCAATACTTCCACTCGACCCAACTATAGTCACTTGATGGACATCTGTGTAACGACCTCACGTCGATACCCAGATTAGCAAAGAACATTACAAGTAACGTCGTCTACTAATCTAGAGAATATGGCTTGTTACGGGCAATCGAATGTGAATATACCTTTATACTAATACTGACACGTCATTTATATTACTTTTTCCCCTGAATATCTAAACTGAATTTTGACGTGTACAATATTAATGCAAAGTAATATACACTCCGATTTATCAGAATCAGAATAATATATCATATGAAATAATAATCACAGATCACAGCGGAATAATATACATCATATACAATACCTATTGTGAGTCAACAAATATACAACTAGGCTCACATAATACACAATTCAAACTAAGTCACTATCTCAAAATATGTCACATAGTATAATAAATGAATATCCTATAGAAGATAAACTAAGTGTCAAAATGTCTAACATCTACTAGCACACCTACCCAAAAGTCCCAGCGTCCTGTAAACCTGAAAAATCTTGGTCTGACCCGAGCAAAATAACACCCGTGTCAGACTATCTCTAAATATCCAATAGGGTGAGAACAAGATATAACACAAGAACATATAATATATAGGTGATACAATTGTCCAAGAAATAACAAGTCACGGGATTAACATAACTTAGAATTCAACACAAGTCACATGTTTATACATTTAGGTCACGAACACAAATTAGGCACTAAACACTGAATTCCTAGAACAAAGCACGACATCTCTAAGCACACAAATATCAATAATTTAATTTAGAATCCATCACAAAACACAAGAATATATGTATTTATTCACTAACACATAATGGTTACAAAATCCCAATTTCGAGAATCCAAGAGATCTTAATCCAAACCGATCATAATGATCGTCCAAAACAATCACAGTGATTGTACTCAAAACTCGTGGCAAACAAACAAACAAATTGGTATCACTCGAACCGATCTGATACCAAGGATCGTACTCAAACCAGGAATACAGAATCACAGAATGATCTTAAGGATAGTCCATACCGATCAAGGTAATCGTAGAAACCATAACTCGATAAATTTACATTTATTAAATATTATTATGTTTGAAAAGAAATCCAGGAATAAACTCCTTAAGGGTCTAGCAGCCACTTCCTGCACACCAAAAGAGAGTAAACTCTAAAGTGCCAAATACTATCACCTTCGGTAATCACTAGAATTTAACCAATACGTCCCTTACCGTATGATGAAATCCAAGTAATTACTAAAAGCTAGTAAATATCACTTATTACGGATACCACTGGAAAACCTGAACTATATTTTCTTGAGGATCTAGCAACCACTTGTTGCACACCATAAGAGAATACAACTCTAAAGTGGCAAATACTATCACCTTCGGTAATCACTAGAATTTAACCAGTACGTCTCATACCGTATGGTGAAATCCAAGTATTTACTAAAAGCTAGTACAAATCACTTATTACGGATACCACTGAAAACCTGAACTATATTCACTTAAGGAATTGCTAGCTCTCTGGATTCCCCATGCACGATAGACGATTGTTCGCATAGAGGGGCAACCGAACTAGTAGCTCTAAGGAATAACGGAAGCCGGGCATTGAGTAAGCGGCGCCTTTCGATGCCCCTCGCTATTGAAAGCTGAACGACCTACTTGTGGGCCAAGGCCTTCTTCTCTGCCTGAATCTAGCCAGTTGGAACTCGTTATCTTAGATAGATGCGGGGTCTTATTCCTGAGCTGGAGCTCACAACTCAGAACTAATATACTGCGCCAACCGCGGAGTGAGCGACGCACAGTTACTTGCCCCTTTCTTCGTGGGAGAAATGGAATCTCTTTGGTGGATCGATGTAAGTGAACTAGCAGATGTGAGGGGCTGCTTTGATTGGTTGGCGCTGGGAGTACAGACTGCTGGGCAAAGCCTTAGCTTCACGTTGAACAAGTTCTCCCTGCTCACAAGAAAGCTCGGATGATCGCCTAAGGTAGCCCCAAGGGCGCTAAGTTACGTAGGCTCCTCAGTCTGTCCAATTCATCCATGGTTACCCCGTCTTTTCAATTCCATCAAACAGGCAAATTGAGATGGCTTAGGAAATTCAGGAAAATCACTCTCTTGCCTATCACTTTTCGTCTCATATAGCTGGTAAAGGAAATTCGCTGATCCCTAGTCAAATCAGGGTAAAGTAGTAGGAAAGCAAAGGCCTTCTTGCTTCTTCTTCGTCCCGCTCACTTCGCTCGCCTCTTGCTCCAAGTCTTCTTTCTTCGCTACGTACCTGCATAGGGAGAATCCATTTCTCTAAGGCTATAAGGGTCTTGTTCATGTCGCTACATATCGAAAAGTGAACTTCGGATGCAAAGGTTGTTGATTCTCGCTAGGCCACAAATGAAGCGGACCTAGTCGGTACTTCGTAAGGCATATCCGTCTTCCATGGAATCTCTTCCTCTCTTGCTTCTGGGAGAAAGAACTAAAGTTGAGTCAAGTCAGAGAAAATAGACTATAAGAGAGAAAGCCAACCAAAGAGCAACCAGAGTTCGGGGTGGAGCGCTAAGAAAGAGAAAGCGTTATCGCTATACGAAATGAAGCAGCGGCTAGCACGCTAAGATAAACCACTTTTAAAATCAAAGGCGTCGCCTTTCTTTTTTCTCGGTCGTCCGTCAACATTCATGTTGTAATGCAGTCGTTCTCTACTGCAATTGGTGTTTTCACTCCCCACTCTCCACCATAACCCCATTTTTCTACCATATCTCAGGAGTAGTCAAAGGAAGTACGGCGGGCATTCGTCGAATTCCCCGGTTGGCACGTGAGGAAACCAGACAAGGAATTCGCTACGCACCTAAATAGGCCCCCCGCAGAACGAGAATCCTTCTTTCGGATGAGGCTAGCAATTGAACAAAATGAATGGGTCTATGAGTTTTTCCACTAGCGGATAGATTGAACAAGCAACGCAGGGGGCATCCAATACTTTATACAAAAAAACGAATTCTTTCTAGGCCGCGTGATTCTTCGCGACTAGGGAAGGGCATGATAATAAGACTTTTGATCTACTAGGGAAATCCCTGGCTGCTTTGCTTCCTTCAGTCTTACGAAAGATCTGGTAAAGGGGCCGCTCTTGTTTCAATAGAATGTTTGAATTCCAATAAGTAGCGTATGATTGTTTACGATGGATTAAACCCGAGGCGCCCGTAGGAAGGCTACGGCTTGGTCTAATGTGAGCAGAAGCCCTGGCCAAATAATCCTATTCCAGTCTTCTCTTCTTACCGAACTGGGCGTTCACAGATACCACTTCTTATGAAAAACCGGGTTCGGTAAGGCGGGCGACGGAGGAATCGGACAGGAAAGATTTCCTGGTTTCAACAGCAATAGAACAGCTGCGCTACCTCCCGCTCACTTCGCTCGCCTTTCTTTTTCACGACATGACAGTTTCCACACGTTCTACTAGCTCTTCCGTTTCCGTTGCGTTTCCAGGGATATCAAAGTGGAACAAAACAAGGAATTCCCGCCAGATATGAAATAATTGAAGAATTTCTCCCATGTGAGTGCCAAATTCCATAGCAATATCAACAAAAACATAACTTTCACTAGCAACCACTTGTTGCACACCAGAAGAGAATACAACTCTAAAGTGTAAAATACTTCCTAATAGCAATCACATGAATTTAACCATGGCATCACATACTACCCGATGAAATTCGAGTATTTGCTAATGGGCTAGTAAATTCCACTCAACTATTCTATTCAATGAGTTGTACCATATTCGATGAAGCGTTATTCAAAAGCATTTAAACCAATCGATAACACTAAGTTAATTATTAATACTCTCCACATTATAAAACTAAGGCTCTCTAAACATTTATTTGATTTATCACTTATTAAAATATTTCGTTAATCCAAAATTGTTCCAAAAGCACTTATTTTATAAAACCAAAAATTTTCATATTCCAAAGCGTATGTTTAAATCCACTTATTTTATAAAACAACAATTATTCCTCTTCCAAACTCTTATTGAAATATAATCATTTCCTAAGAAATAAACTAAGTTTATATTTTCCAAACATATACATTAAAAACCCAAAGAATATTTTCTAATACTTAAGATTTGTTTTTAATTATAATTGGCAATCAAGCTAAGTGGCTTGGTAAACAAAAATAAAAGCAATAGATATATTTCAAAAGCAAGTCAAATTAAAATAAGAGATCGTACTTATAAATTTTTAAACATATATATACTTATTTGGTAAAATATGTACAGGCAAGTTTTAACAAAAGTTAGGCTAGTGTAGTTGTCAAATCTAACCATGATAATACATGCATGTACATACTAGCTCAAATTCTAACATATATGTGTGTGTGTGTGTGTGTGTCTGTGTGTGTGTGTGTAAGTGTAAAGACAAGGCTGATGATTTAAAAGCAAAAGAAAAGGTGTCATGCCCTTAAAATAAACATGTATAAGTAATGGTTACTAAGCTATATAATATACCAAACATGGACAACACACGTCCCTATTCCGTTCATATAGCAAAGTGACTTTATACCAAAGAAAAAGGACAAAGCAAAATATAAAAATAAAATTTACAAAACACTTCCCATGTCAGGACACAAGCAATAAATGCAAAAGCAAATATAAGAAAATATATATGACCACTTTAAGCTACAGACAAAGATGTATCAATGTTAAAGCAATAAAAGTTGCAACTATTCACAAAAGAAAACTTTGCACTTAAACCCAAATTAATGTGCTCAATTGCAAGGCTACAAAGCAAAGGCAACTAGGAAGCAACAACTTGCTACTATTCGTAAAAAGGAATTTTGCACTTAGGCCTACTTAAATGTGCTCAATTGCAAGGAAATGGTTACATGCATATCACGGCAGCGGCGAACGAAACAAAGACAAGGCAACTGACATTGGGGCGTGACTCAATTCATGGCAACATGACAAACTATAAATCAAACTTCAGCAAGGACGTGTAACCTTATCATGTAAAGAAAACAAGACTACAAGGATAAAGATGGGAAACTAATTCAAAGTATAAGGACATGGATGTACAAAATTAAAGCAAGGAAACTAGTCAAAACAATGAAACAAAAGAAGGCTATAGGCATGAATTAAAAAGCCTGACATACAAATCAAAACAAATTAAAAAAACTAGCGGGGACACACATAACAAAGAAGGGTAAGGACGCATGAATCAAGATATAAACGCATGTCATGGCCAAATTTTAAGACTACAGGCAACACATGGAGACGATAAAGGATGAAAGCAAGGCATAAGCCAACGATTTAATTCAACATGGACGAAAGTAAAATAAGGCATGAAGGCAATAGGACAACAGAGAATTACCCTAAAATTTCACGCAATAGGTTTCATTTATATTTACTGAGTGATGGATTTCAGTACGCAGCAACTAATTATTTCAGCAAACACTAAATTTATTCATAGAAACTACAGTTGGATTCAATAATATAAACACACATTTAAATATTCAAAGATAGGTTGTGTGAGGATTAACTCACCTGAATCTTTCTTAATTCAGCACCAAAATTATGATTACAGCAGCTTTAAACTGAAATAGCAAACCCTTGATCTATTAGCTTCAAAACGAGTTTAATTTGTAATTTGAATTAGAAAGGATTAAGCCCTAGATTGAAAGAGGGGTTTTGATTTCATTTTCTTTCTGTTTCTCAAGTTTCAGAAGGAAAAGAACAATTTGTCCATGAGAACGAGACTTTCCCAATATCTTATGTTGGGTTATTGGGCTTGGGTTTGCTGCTAAACCCAATAGCTAGATGTTACAAAATAGGAGAAGTATTGCTAATTACCTCTCTTAATTTACAAAATACTCTATTCTACTATTAAATTAGTTTTAATGATTTTTTTTTCAATTAAATTCTCAAACTCAATTTATCCCAAATAAAAAAAAATCTCTATTTTATAAATCTTGAATGGTTTTATAATTAGAATTCCCGTTTTTAGTTCCACTTTAATATTCTAACAAAAATTTCAAAATATTTCATTCATTCGATATTTCAAATAATTTAGTTTTACTAAACCAACTATAAATTCCCTCATTTGTTAATTCATTATTTACTATAAAAATCTCTAATAGGCGAATTCAAAAATATTTAATTTAAATTAAAATCATTCACAAAGGATTAATGATTCCTTTCTTTTAGTAAAAATTAACCCAATTATCAAAAAAATCGACTTTAATTTCTTAATTAAATTTCTACAAATCACAAAAATGGAATTATTAACCAAAATTAAATTTAATTAATTTTCTGTTTAATAACAGGATTGTTACGTTGTACCATAATTTGACTATAATCAAAGTAGAGCTTTCATATTAAAGATCCATGGTATTCTCAAGTCGAGAGAGCTGTGTAAATCAGTCACATCGATATTTTTTGTTTGACCTTAGTTATATTAACCAATAGAAAACTATCAAGTAAGTTGTTCCATAGTTATCTAATAACTATTAGTATGTAACCCCTAGGTTCTTCCAACGGTTATGAGTAATACATTGTCCAACATTTGAAGAGTGTTACATACTCTAGTCCCAATGGGTACATCGATATCCAATCTTGATGCATCTTAACTAGGAAAATTTAAAATGGTATATTTGTTTTTATTGTGATAAATTACTCACGGTTACAACACTTTGTAACTATTATCACAAAAAATATGATTTATGGATTTTCTATTAAATATATTTTTAATTAAATTAATTAATTAATATAACACATTATATCAAGTATATAATAGAGAGAAAACACCTTTATTTCGAACAAGATTGGTCGACGAGTTAGATATATGTAACAAATTATTAATTTCCCCTAGGGCATACCCCTAACTCTACCAACCTTATTAAAATATTTAACACAGAACATGTAAGAAGGATTCCATATGTATTGACAATAGGAATTGTCATACATGTTATCTTATCTACAGTATCGTGATTTGTTTGTATATTTGATACATGAAGCAAATATCAAATCCAAATTGATACCACTAAATTGTTGTTTGAGGTTTTCTTCTGTATTTATGAAATATCAGAGAATTATTTATAGAAACAACAAAAACTTTATGAAGAAGTGTTCAGACTCAAATTTTCATAAGTGATATTGAGTATAATATCTCAATAATAAATTAAAGTTAAGAATCTTTAAGCTAGAAATGTTCCAAATGAAATACTTTGGCAGATTCAATGTAAAAGGCTAAGTACATCGCCTTGAATAGCGCCATAATAAAAGCAATGTATATAAATATAAATGCATAAATTTACAATTGAGCTGAATGTGATTCCAAATGTTGAGAATCCTACAACAATGTTATATGATAATAATGTCATTATATGGTTTATAAAAGAACTTAGAGCTCACTAAAGGTCGAGAGACATACTTCAAATTGTTCGACGTGAAAAAGGTAGTTTAACAGCATTAGGGAGAGTTGATTGACAGAGTAAAAAATTGAAACATAATAGCATGCCCGTTCACTGAGGGATTAACCCAATTGGTTTTGAGAATATCGATTGGAGAAGCTGGAATGAAATTCCATAATTGATCCCAAGTGCAAGTGGGAGATTGATAGAGTTAGGGGTACGCCTATGGGCATTTATGTTATTTGTTACATATATCTAACTCGATAACCAATCTTGTTCAAAATAAAATGTGTTTTCTTTCTATTATATACTTGATATAATGTGTTATATATTAATTAATTAATTTAAAGTATATTTAATAAAAAAATCCACAAATGGTATTTTTATGCTAATAGTTACAAAGTGTTGTAACCGTGAGTAATTTATCACAATGGAAATAAATATAACATTACAAATTATACTAGTCAAGATGTACGATAGTGGATATCAATACACCCGTTAAGACCAGAGTACGCAACGCTTTCTAAACATTGGGCAATGTATTACTCATGCCTGTTAAGGACACCAAGGAGTTACGTACTGATAGTTATTGGATAACTATGGAATGATTCAATCGGTAGTTTTCTGTTAGTTAATATAACTAAGGTCAAACAGAAATTATTGATGTGACAATTTACACAGTTCTCTCGACTTGAGAATATTGTTTATCTTCGATGTGGAAGCTCTGATTTGATTATAGTTAAATCATGGCACGACGTCCATCGAACGACTATAGTTGGGTCGAGTGGAAGCATTGGAAGTGAAACACTATTCAAGAGAGGGTTCTGTGAGTCAGCAGAATAGGGATCTTAAGACTAAATTAACACTAGAGGGGAAGAATAGTGTTTAATTGATTATATGAATATTTTTCAAATTCCTTAAGATTCTACCTGAAATTATGTAATTAACAATTACAGAAACAATCACAGAATCAAAGTGCATATAAAAGTAAATGTAGTAAAAGTAAAAGGAAAGAACACACTAGGATTTTATACTGGTTCGGAGTTACCCTACATCCAGTCCCACACAATTCCTTATACGGATTTCTTTTTAACTAGTAAATACAAATACAATCTCGATATCAAGGCTACGAGACACACTCTCCAGAATCCCGACCTCTGGGTAGAGTCACTTGATTTACGGGCTACAAGAACACCCACTAGATTTACAAGCTACTAAGCACATCCAATTGATTTTACGAGCTACAATCACACCCACAATTATAGCAGTATGATTTGATAAAGTGTTACAGACTCAGATCTTCGATCTTGATTACAAATAATCCTATAACTCTTGAATAACACTTTGATCTTGGGTTCATGAGAGAGATGAGAGAAATCAGAGAGTAGATGAAGGAAAATTAAACTAGTGATGATTGAAATTTATTCTGGATGAATTTTGGCAAAGTTTGGGTAGAAATTGATTTAGAAATTAAGATAGGTAAAAGAGGAGAGAAGAATAAGAAAGTAGATGTTAAAAATTCATTTGGAAGTCTGGTATATATAGGGAAACAACAGTCGTGTCCATTCGTGAAGAGATACGACGAAAAGACATTTCCATTCAAATTTGAATTTTGAAAATTACGGCCACTATATCGACATACATTAGTAGGATATGTCGACATACTCTTCACAAAATTGAAAAACACTTTAAAATATTATTTTGAAAATCCATTGCTTTGTAAAATAATTTGATACTTTGTAAAATCATTTAAATATAGTTTATACACATTTTAATCAAAATATAATTTAATAGAATAATTTTGAAAGATTTAGTAAGAATATTCAATATAATGTAAATAATATATATAAAATAAATATAATTATAACTTATTAAAGTATATACAAAAAATCAATATATATATATATATATAAACTTAAAAACATTAAAATAATATCTTTATAAGTATAAGAGATTGAAAATCATTTTGAGAAACATTTTGAAAATATTATTTTAAAACAAGGATATTTGAAAAACAATTTAAAAAAATTAAAGAAGGAGAGAGAGATCAGGAAAGTACTATCAAGGTTTTAATATAAATTCTACGACTCTATAACTTATCTGGAATATCTTGAAATCTTAAACTCTTCAATACCCATGAGTCTTCAATTATCATCATCTTGAATCTACTCTTGATACTGTACAGTCTTAATCAACACTTGTCTAATATCCTGCACTATAGACCATATATATCTTGACAAAAAATTAGTATCTATATTTTATATAATGTCCTATAGTTGTTGTCATCAAAACCAATACCTAAGGTACTAACAATCTCCCTTTTTCGATGATGACAACTCTGTACATAAAATATAATATAACTCCCTCTGGTTTACAAAACTCCACCTTAATCTATGCCTAGATTTTATATATTTCTCCCCCTTTGTCATCAACAAAAATAACCACCGAAAATTATAACTCTAACACTAACTCTTACTTTAACTCTAACTCCCCCTAAATAAAATATTATAAACTAATAATATATAATAATGATGAGAATCATTTATATAAGAACAATAAGTGATAATTAAAATGAGATAATCATAAAATAATAAGAATGATATATAAGAAATGATAAGTGATAACACAAATCATTAATAGTAACCAAACCAATCTATATATTCATTCAATACCACACCAGAATACAGTCACAACTTAAAATGTACATATAAGTAAGTAAAAAAATGTTAAATTAAATTAAATATACACACCACACAATCAAACTAATGAAGACAAGTACCATTCTAATCTGATTTACTAATGATCGGGGATTTGTGAATAAGACAATAAGGATAATGAAGGCAAAAGTTTCCCTTTTGTTCGATGAGATTTCCATCTCGATCGAAACATACTTCTCTGATACATCAGACTTCGTAATCTTCCTTCATGTGTTCTTCCTCCTCCTCCTCTTCTTCTTCCTCTTCTTCCTTGTCATTGCTGTCTTGAATAGAGTTATGAATGGAAAATTTGCAGAATCGTCCTCAATAACTATTGGATTCGTAGGATTATCCAATAGATATTTTTGCAAATTTGCTGAAGAATTCTACTTTGTTTCTCTTGTTCTTTGGACATACGAAGTTGTACAACTTGTATTTCAGTCACATCTCTAGAACATTCTTCATTTCTCCATTCAATTTAATAAATTTGGCCATAGTAGTGTTCTGGAAGGGGTCTTGGGTAAGAGAAGGGAAGGAAAATGATGAATTCCCTTCTCTAGAACGTTTAGGATTAGAAGAGGGCATGGTTTATTTGTTTCAGAAATTTATAATAGAGAGAATATAGAGAAATGAAGAAGCAATTCGAAATTTGGTTATTGTATAACCACCAATTTGAATTTTAGAGGGAAGTTTAAAAAATAAAAATTACCATTATATGTCAACATAGAGGGATATGATATGTCGATATACATGTTATAATTTTGATTATTTTGTTTTTCTTTATTTTTTGTAATTTTTACTTCATTATTTTTATATTTCCAATAGAGAACAAACTCCTAACTCTCTTCTTAACTTAGTAAAAGATGTTTGAATTAATGGTTTTTCTAATATATCAGCTATTTGATTTTCAGTGTTTATAAATTCAAGTGATATTATTTCTTTATTTACATTATCTCTTAGAAAATGGTGTCTTATATCAATATGTTTAGTTCTAGCATGATGAGTTTTTAGATAGACTGATCGTACTTGTATTACCATAATATATTGGTGATTTAGTAAAATTTAAACCAAAATCTTTTAATGTTTGTTACATATAGATAACCTGTGAATAGGCTAATGCTGCTAAAATATATTCTGCTTCTGTCATAGACAGAGATATAGAGTTTTTCTTCTTACTAAACCAGTAAATCAGAGAGTGTTCCAAAAAGTGACAAGTTCACTTGTACTTTTTCGGTTTGATTTGCACCAGGATAGTCAGCATCGCTATACGAAATTAAACAAAGGAGTCTTCTTTTAGGTAAAAGAGTCCATAGTCTAATGTATTGTTTGCATATCTCAAAATTCGTTTATGGATTTTAAATGAGGTTCTTTAGGTTGACATTGATATCTTGCACAGAGACAAACACTATGCATTATATCAGGTCTACTAGCAGTTATATAGAATAGTAACCCAATCATTCTTCTATATAATTTTTGATCTACATCTTTTGAATTTTCTTCTTTATTTAATTTTTCATTAGTTGCCATGAGAGTTGGTTTACCACCGGTATTTGACATACCAAATTTCTTGACTAAATCTTTATCATATTTTTCTTGACTAATAAAAATTTCATTACTTAGTTGTGTTATTTGTAATCCTAGAAAATAACTTGGTTCTCCCATATGACTCATTTTAAATTCCTTAATCGTTATTTCTGAGAATTCCTTATTTAGTTTACCTTTGGTAGATCCAAAAATGATATTATCTACATATATTTGAATTATCTGAGTATCATTTTTATCTCATTTAATAAAAATTGTACTATCTACTTTGCCTATTTAAAAATTTAATTGTAATATATAGGATTTAAGTCTATCCTACCAAGCCCTTCGAGCCTATTTCAGATCGTACAAAGCCTTCTTTAATTTGTAAACATGATTAGGTAGTTTTGTATCTTCAAAAAGTAGGGGTTGTTCTACATATACGTCTTCTTTAATAAAATATTTAGCAATGCACTTTTTACATCCATTTGATATAACTTGAAATTATTATGATTAGTGAAAGCAAGTAAAATTTGTATAGCTTCTAATTTCGCTATGGGTGCAAAGGTTTCATCAAAATCTATTCCTTCTTCTTGATAATAATCTTATGCAACTAATCGAGCTTGATTTCTAACAACCTCTCCTTGTTCATTCATTTTGTTTCTATATACCCATTTAGTTCCTATTATGGATTTATCCTCAGGTTTTGGGACTAATTCCCATACATCATTTCTTGTAAATTGTAATGACCCGGATTTTCGAACTAGTCAAAATCTCTAAAAAACCCGTTCGTTCTAAAACTAGGAATTAAAAATACCAACTTAATACACAATATTTGATAAATATTCAACAATATAAAATGTATAGGATACAATTTAAATTTTACAAGTTGTCAGAGTAATCTATTTAATCTAGTAGGTGTGCTTTAATACATACCAAATACCAATACAAATAAATCTACCGCTGCACACAACTCTGATGAGAGAGACGGAAATATCCTTACCTGCGAACTCCATAAACAAATGTAAATGCAGAATAAAATACTAAGGGGAAAAGATACAACAACACAAGATAAACAACAACCAATAACAGATAAATAGAAAAATGGTTATATTATTTTAGGTGCTGCATCACTACCACTTATGACTGCCTACTTACCCCTATCTAATTGGATACCCAATTAGATACAGGATTAAGCCAACGTAGTTCTCCTACCCTAAATTGGACTCATGGAGGCTACGATGTAACAAACAAATATGCAATTCCCAAAACTACCTACTTAGGCTTAATCTTCAATTTTAGATTTTTAAAATCTAATTAACTTTACGAAAATTATCTCTTTGGACTTTATTCCCGAATTCTTATTTCAAAACTTTTGAAATATATATGTGTATATATCTTATATATTCAAACTAGTCCTTTACTTCGGGATCTGAAAACAAATCACCTTTTGAAGCGATACCAATATACAAGCATACAAAACTATATGCTACCTAATCGAGAGGTTTCTAACTATAACAAGGCAACTAGGTCCCAACCTTCCGAAAAATAAATATAGATATGTATATCCCTCTACAACGAGAGCAGACTGTACTGAGGCTACAGAACATCTATGCCTCCCTTGCCTACTTTTTAGTTATGGGTTACCTGAATCATCGGTGACATAACAAATCACTTTATATCCCGAAGTGGCAAAATCATTTACACTAATAATTACAAATAATTCAAATCTATAAAAATTTCCATTTCCAAATCCTTTCAAGAATCATCTTAAAACCATCGGGTTTAGTCCTTAAAATCCTTTCTGTCTTATAAAACATTTATATAAAACAGTTTTTTATACAAACCACTTTATATAAAATCACTTCAAAATATTTATTCTCAAATATCTCTTTTTATCTCTTTTAAAGGAATACATTTCATAACATTTCAACTTGAAAACCAATTTTCAAAACAACTCATTAAATTGAAGTGAACCAAATATTACCGCTAAACACCTTATTGTCAAATCGTGAAATAAATCACAAGGTGTTAGCCTACATTATTTTCTACCCAGCCCAAGTATATGGATAATTAATTGCTCATAAACTGGTCGAGCAAAGTCAACAATCAATAAATAATAATCAGTGCTCATAAACTGGCAGAGCCTAATTCAAACAATTAACAATTGAAATAAACACAACACTAAATGATAATCAAGGCTTCATTCTATCAAATATTTATAACAATTTATTTTATATTGGGTTAGAACGGTTTGATATTTATTTTAGAGCATCCGGGCTTTCCCTTCAACATGTTCTGTCCCTCACCCAAGTCTCCTTGGATCTCACAGACGAAACACGTGTACTAGTCGTTTCCACATACCCCATTAAGTATTTAACTTCTAAATTTTAAAATACTTAATTAACCATCCAAATAGTCAAATAAGGAAATAAAACCGTTGTTTTAGCAAACAAAGTAAACAAGTATTCAACAAGGGTTTTCAAACAACACATAAAGTTCCTTCAACTTAGCAATGATTTTAATGAACTAAAAGGAAGAAATAACTCACTTTGGATTCCACTCCGTCAAACTTTAGGGCAAGGAACTCTAGATCTAAACCATACTTCCTACCAATTTCGCTAACTTTGTCGCTACAGATTTGACTATAGCTTTGCTACTATTTTCCGAAACTTTTTGAAATCTGGCTATAGCCCCGCTATCCTAGAAGTTGAGATGAAAAGAGGTGGAGATGGCTTCTAGGTGTGCATGGCCTTGGGTGGATGGATGGAACTTTTTAGCTTGAACTTGGATTAAGTGTTATACTTTTTTGTCGATTATTTTTGCCATAACTTTGTTACGCTTTTGGAATTTTTTAAGAGAGACATGGAAGCCATTAAAGCTCTAAGGAAGAAGAAGGAGAAGCTTAGAAAAGAAAGAAGAAGAAGAATGGAAAGCGTGTGGAATTTGTGAAAGAAGTGGTAGGTATTTATAGAGAAAATTTTGGAATAAAATATTATTATGTAAAATGACCAAAATACCCTTAACTTAAAAGTAAACTTACTTTTTCAGCACTTACCATCACCTTTCACATCTTACTTTATGTCTTAGTAACTTAAGGCTTAATTAAATGTATTTGGATGGAAAAGTGGATTAAAGAGAACATTTGTTTAGATTTTTGATTTGATGTTTACTTTTTTAACTTTTTTCCTTACTTACTTTTCTTAATTATATTCTAGAAGTTTCCTAATCATAATTAGTAAAAGTAAACTTGTTTAGTTTTTAAAAATGTGTAATATATATGTTGAAACATGCTAACAAAGGTGCAACAACGTTGCGATAACTTATTTTGAACAAAATGTTGATTTTCGACAAAGTGTTTTACGGTCACATTTTGACATTTTTGTTAAACTATTTATTGATGTAAACCAACTTGAAATAAGTTTCTTATCATGTTTAAATAATTAAAAAAATTCATTTGAGTTATAAAACCATAATTAATAATATAAAAATTTAATTTATTGAAAACCCGCTTTTGTCAGTTTTACGACAAAACTCAAAATCTCTGTTAAAGTCTAAAAATAAGTTCACCATTTTTATTTATCACATGAAACATGAGTATTTAAGTTTGGTAATCATATATTTGAATATTTTTAAAATTAAATATTCCTATTTTCCAAGTGATAAAATTAAGGGTCGTTACATAAATTGATTCAATTCCTCTTACGTACATAGTAAGAATCCATGAATCATCAGTTGATGCTTCCTTTGAATTTTTAGGTTTAATAGTTGAAATAAAAGAAACGTTACTCATTTTATTTAGTTGATTTCTAGTTTTAACAAAAGACTCAATATTTTTAGGTATATTTTACATAGGATGATCTTTCAAGTATCATTTTCTTTTATTGGATATGAATTTTCTGAATTATTATTATTTTCACTTTTAGTAATCCCATTATTACTAATTTCGTCTGGGTTATCAATATTTGGATTATAAACTTTAAAATGCTCATCAAATGAAACATGTAATGTCTCTTCAACAGTATTAGTTCTAGTATTGAAAACTCTATAAGCTTTACTTCTATTTAAATATCCAATAAACATTCCTTTATCTGATTTAGCATCAAATTTATCCAAATTATCTTTTGTATTTAAATAAAACATTTACTACTAAAAACTCTAAAGTATGATACATTAGGCTTTTTATTATAGAATAATTCATATGTTGTTTTCTTAGTTAATGGTCTTACTAAAATTCTATTTAATATATAATATGCAGTACCAACTGTTTCAGCCCAATTTTTTTAGGTAAATTGCTATCGTTTAGCACTGTTCTAGCGCACGCTTGAATCATCCTATTTTTACATTCTACCACTCCATTTTACTGTGGTGTTCTTGGAAATAAAAATATTATGAGTTGTAACTTTCTTATTACAGAAATTCTCAAAATCTTCATTTTTGAATTCTCCACCATGATCACTCTGAATAGTTTTAATTGTACTAGTCATTTGATTTTGAATCCGTTTAACAAAGATTTTAAACATTTCAAAAGCATCACTTTTAAGTTTTAAGAAAATCATCCAGGTAAACCTAGAATAATCATTTACGATTACAAATACATGTCTACTGTGATTTATAGATTGTATATATGAGGGACCAAAAAGATCTATGTGAGAAGTTCAAGGGGTTGAGAGGTAGAAATCATATCTTTTGATTTAAAAGAACTTTTTCTAACTTTTCCTAATTAACATGCATCGCATAAATTATTGACTTTAAAATTCATTTTGGGAAGACCTCTAACTAGATCATTTTTAGCAATTTTAGATATTAATTTGAAATTCAAATGACCAAATCTTTTATGCCGAATCCAAGGATCACTTGATTCTGCCAAAAGACACAAGCTATCATTTGAGATTTTCATACTTATATATAAATGTTTCATTTCCTAATATAGATAATGTTTGACTTATTATCTTCAATGTGACATTTATCTTTTACGAATTTAATTTTAAAACCCTTATCTCACAATTGACTAATACTCAATAGATTATACTTTAAATTCCTAATTAACAAAACATTAGAACTAGTATGAGTTTTAGAATTACTAACATTGCCGATGCCAATCACATATCCTTTAGAGTTGTCTCCAAAATTTACCGATCCACTATCTTTGTAAACTATATTTTTCAAAATCTCCGGATTTCCGGTCACCTGTCTTGAGCATCCACTATCCAATATCCATTTTTCCTTTTTGATCTTTAGAGTTTGATCATCAGGTGTCTGTTCATCAAAAGTCATGTAATACATCTGTTCCTGCAATTCATGCCTTTCAAAAGATCATGTGATTTTTTATAATGAATATATGCAAATTTATGAAACAACATTATGATGATTTTGCAAATTATCTTTTCGATAATAGTATCAAAAAGATTATCAAAATTGCATATGAAACTTTTTCAGAATCAGATTATTAGTACTTTGAAAACCTCGCTCTGATACCAAATGTAATCAGTGGAATAAGGATCTTAAGACTAAATTAACATTAGGGGGTGAATAGTGTTTAATTGATTATATTACTGTTTTTCAAATTCTTTAAGATTCTACTTTGAATGATGTAATTAACAATCACAGAAACAATCATAGAATCAAAGTGCAGATAAAAGTAAATGCAGTAGAAGTAAAAAGGAAAGAACATAACAGTATTTTATACTGGTTCGGAGTTACAGTATATCCTGTCCCGCACAATTCCTTGTATGGATTTCTTTTCAACTAGTAAATGCAAATACAATCTCGATTTCAACGCTAAGAGACACACCCTCCAGAATCCCGATCTTTGGGTAGAGTCCCTTGATTTCCGGCTGCAAGCACACCCACTAGCTTTGCGGGCTACTAAGCATATTTGATTTTACGAGCTATAATCACACCCCACAAGTATAGCAGTATGATTTGATAGAGTTTACAAACTCAGATCTTTGATCTTGATTATAAATGACCCTACAACTCTTGAATAGCACCTTGATCTTGGTTTGAGTGAGAGAGATGAGAGAAATCAGAGAGTTGATGAAGGAGAATCAAACTAGTGATGATTGAATTTTATTCTAGTTGAATTTCGGTAGAGTTTGGGTATAAATTTATTTAGAAATCAAAAGAGTGAAAAGATGAGAGAAGAATAAGAAAGTGGATGTTTAAAATTTGTTTGGAAGTCCGATATATATAGGGAAACAATGGTCATGTCCATTCGCGAAGAGATACGACGAAAAGACACTTTTATTTAAATTTGAATTTTGAAAATTACGGCCACTATGTCGACATACATTAGTAGGATATGTCAAAATACTTTTCACAAAATTGAAAAAAACTTTAAAAATATTATTTTGAAAATCCATTGCTTTGTAAAATAATTTAATACTTTATAGAATCATTTAAATATAGTTTATACACATTTTAATCAAAATATAACTTAATAAAATAATTTTGAAAGATTTAATAAGAATATTCAATATAATGTAAATAATATATATAAAATCGATATAATTATAACTTACTAAAGTATAAACAAAAATATAAAATATATATAAACTTAAAAACACTAAAATAATATCTTTATAAGTACAAGAGATTGTAAATCGTTTTGAGAAATATTTTGAAAAGATTATTTTAAAACTATGACATTTAAAAAACAATTTAAAACAAAATTAGAGAAGGAGGGAGAGATCAGGAAAGTGATATCAAGGTTTTTACATAAATTCTATGACTCTGTAACTTATTTAGAATATCTTGAAATCTTGAACTCTTTAATACTCACAAGCCTTCAGTTATCATCATCTTGAATCTACTCTTGGCATCAACATCTTGAATCTACTCTTGATACTGTACAGTCTTCTTAATCAACACGTGTCAAATATCCTACACTATATACTATATATATCTTGATAAAACATTAGTTTCTATATTTTATATAATGTCCTATAGTTGTTACCAAAACCAATACCTAAGGTACTAACAGATTCATCTCCTCGGTTATATGAGGTTAGTATCATGGTCAACTGATGTAAACTCTAAGCCAAAGTCTCTAGCTAGAGAAGTTCAGTTAATAATAATTGTTATAATTAAACCAAGGACTGTGTTTGGAATATGGAGTTGAATATGAACGATATTGAAAATTTGACCATTACTAAATTCCACAAGTCCAAATTGATATTGTTTTGATAAAGAGAATTGGTGCAAAAAAATCATTACTATCAGGTACCGTTTATAATAAGCAAAATTGGATTTTACTAAAAAAAAATGTATAAGCGATAAATTCAGCCAAAATGTCACACAAGTAGCTAAAGTGACGTGTGAACGTTAATTCTCGACTGATTGAATTTTCATCTTTGAGTCGCACAATCGTAATGATGAATACTTTGAATAAACCACATGATTTAATTAGTGTGCTACTATTGGCACCCACGAAAAAGCTTTTGGCTACCATTAAAATTTTAAATTTTTATTACCTATCAATTTTTTCACATGCTTGTAGCCACCGGTATCTATTTTCTCATTCATTTCGAAACAACTATACCTCTTCATCTCCTTCACAAAAATCATATACATTGTCTCAAAACATCATAAAAAACAAAATTTTAGAAACCAAAAGCAAAAAACTCTCTTTTTGTTTGATAGATGAAACAAACTGATGATTTAATGAATGATCCTAATTTTGATGAAAAAATTAGCTTAGTTTACTTATTACTTTTCGAAGTTTAATTTTAATGTACATATCAATCGTAGATTTATTATTTATGATTTTTTGATTGTTAATGAATCTAATGAACCTGTGGATATAATATTTGATGATGTTGTAATTGAAAATACCAATGTAAATTATTGAATTATAATGTTTTATCATACAATGCTTATGCCATTTTCCCTTATATATATATATATATATATATATATATATCCTTTGCTTTTTAGATAGAAGATACCAATCATAATAAAATTTAAGACATTTACTATTTCAAATAAGAAGTTTTTTATAGTGAAATATGGAAGAAGACGATTAATCAAATGCTTCAATAGGCACGCAAGTCGATTTCGAAAACCATTTTTTTAGTTAATTAAGTATTTATTCAAAAATTTATTATTTTATTTTTGACCTTTGTGTATATTATACGACTTTTATCATGTTTTGAAAAAAAACTGAATTTGTTTTAGGGAATAGAAGGGACAACTATTTTGTTTTGAAATATTTGGGAGCCTATTCATCTAAAATAAAATTGTAGTTGGTGTTTAGTAGTAGGGAACAAAACTTTGTACGGTGGCCTTTAGTTCTAGGAAACAAAAGCATTTTTCTTGGTACTAATAGTAGCACACTTTAATCAATTTATAGATTTTTGTAAATTAACTAAACTAATTAATATTTATGAAATATTTATTATTAAACTTTATATGATTTGTTTTGAATATCAAAAACATTTAATAAAGTGCGTATATAAAAGTTATAAACATGCGTATTGATACGATATCGATAAAATATTTGAACTGGGTTTAAATAAATTAATTGCTAACTTTTTTGGGAATTTTTTTTAGACCCACATGCATGATGAAGAAAGGAAGAGTTTTCAAATGGATTTGAAAATCCAAAAGGAGGAATTGAAACAAGGAATTAATCTTCGTCCTTTACTCCTCTTTATGACCCACTTAAATCTCATTTATGAAATGATTTTTGTTCCTTTCTCTTCAATTTTGGTTGTTCCGACGAAATATAAGGGAAATGATTTCATTAGATTTAATTAGGAATTAAAGATTTGATTAGATTTAATTAGAGAGATTTTAAGAGGGGATTAGAACTACACTCTCTTTTATTTAATCCATCATTATTCTTTTCCTGAAAAATTCATTTTATCTTCTTTCTTTTGCTCTTCTCATCTCTCTTCCAGAGATTCCCCAAAACAAATTCAAATATAAATCAATAGCACTCAAAGTGGTGATTACTTCTAGATCCTTGCGAAATCTAGAGGTTGATTCAATTGAATCGAAGTTTTAATTTTCATTCAAGATGCAAATCTTAGGCTTCATCTTTAGATCTAGAGAGTGATCTATCAGATATAAGATTTGTTCTATCATTCGAGGCGTTTCTCCAGACTTTATCTTAAGGTAATTCTATATATTTACATATCTTTTAATTTTGTTTTCATCCCCTTAATCCTCTGTCTCCCTTCTCTCCCTTTGTTCATATGTGTGAATTTGGATTTGGATTTGAATGTCTCAAACCCCTTCTTGAATCAACTGTATATTCTTATCATGCAAAAAAAAACCTCTGCCGTGTTTACTATTAATAGTTCCATTTATATTTGTTACGTATGTTTATTTATCTAGTTTGTTTGATCTAAATTTAAACCTTCTTATCACGAATCTGTATATGTCTATGTCAACTGATTTTATTATTGTTACTTTAGAAAAAAGGAAACAAAAAAAATTAAATTTTGGAATATTCTTGTTATTAAGTTAGTTTTCATATTAGAAGATTTAGATTTGAATGTTTACACATAAATTGCTATATGAATAAAACTTTGAAATAATTGCATTAGCTAATCTCTGTTGACAACATAATATGATGACTTAATCGTGTTATGTTTTAAATCACTCTAAAACAATTTTTTCTAGTTAAAACAAAAAAAGAAAGCATTAAATTAATGATTTATTCCTTGTTTTACAATTGTATTTATTATAGTACTGAATCTTCCTTTAAAAGAAACATTCTATTTCACAAGCTACTTGTATATTATTTTATTTTGTTTCAAATTTTGTTTTGGTTTGTATGTGTTCGTAAGTTTATATATTTATGTAATACCTTTTGTGTACATGTATTTATATTTAACTCAAAGTTTCAAAGGGTGTTTTTGTATAAGATATAATAGCAAGCTTTTAAACAACTTTAATTAGACATTGAATTCATTGATTTATTGCGTGTAATATAAATAAAGTCCATTTCAGTTTAAGCTGCTATGCATAACATTTATTGTGCATGTATATTTATTTGTTTATATATATGTAAACACACACACAAACACGTATATATTTTTTTATATGTATATGTGTGTGTATGTATGCATGCATGCATGTATGCATGTGTGTGTGTAAGAAAAACTTTCATCTTTTAGACGACAAAGGTATATATAAAAGGAAAATGTGTCTGTTGCGCTGTAAATCTCAACACATAAACAACGTTCACATTAACTATGTACACTTTTCATACGTTGCACTTACACGATACATATTGTGCGTTTGATGTGCTCATAATATATAATTAATAATTAATTAAAATTAAATTAAACTAATTTTAAACAATTATAATAAAATGAAGAATATCTTAAAGGGAAAATTTATAAAAGTTGTAAATGTATTTAGACTACATAGGCTCACTAAAGATCCAAAATGGTAAAAAAAAATTTAAATTCACTCATTTCTTCTGTTGCGGACTGGTTAAGTCCATTCACTTTGTCCTTGAGGCGAAGAAATAAACGGGCTATCATTGAAGAAAAGTGCCTCAAGTTTGTTCTTCGTACTATTTTCTTGTTTTCTATTTTCCAAGAAATGACGATGAAGTCTACGCATTTGTAAAACGGGAGTTGTTAATTTGTTACGTATGAGTAAGCGCATCTTTAATAATAGTTGTAATACATTTAGTGTCACACTTTTTTTGTGTCGGCACAGACTACTAAAAATGTCCTTCTGTGAATATTATCAAACTCCTAAAAAATAGAATCTAATAAATAAACTCACTTTACAAATTTAAAATGTCCCTTTGCAAATATTAACAAATCTTAATACCACTTGAAAATAAGATCTAATAAATATTTATTTTTGCAAATTCAATGACATCTACAAATATATTATGAAATCTTAATCACTTTAAAATATGATATAACAAATAAACTTTCTTTACAAATTTGTTCTTTATTAATTAATAATAGAAATAAAAATTCAAACTACAAAAAAAATAGATATTGAAACTTAAAATAAAAATTCAAACAAACTACACATGTTTTCAACGCAAAATATAATTAAACATTTGTGCTTTTTTTGAATGTGTTGAAATATATACAATTTGTAGAAAAACAACTCACGCGTGCCGTAATACTCGTAATTAGAACCAGGATTCGTATCCAATATGCTAAATTTGTTACTTATGTACATACTCTTATCAAAAAGCATGGAAGTCTGGTCAAACATCCATAATTAAATTCAGATCGCATTGACCATGATAAATCAGGGGGCTATTAAAATGACATGACATTGGTTTTGGATAGAGCATTTTTGTTAATGGGAAACCAACGGAAATATGGAATATAGGAACATAGGCCACGCTAGGGGAATGCATGTCAAAATATTTCCGTGGTGGAAAGCTGTCTCTACGTGTACAAATTCATTTTTTTTTCCCGCTCTCTGAAGAAAGTTTAACCTTATCCTCAGTAACCCTGTAATAATAGAGTGCTAATGCACTCCACAATATCACAATCATCGCATTCAAAGTGAAAACAGATGACTCATATATAATAATGCGTTAATAAATAAGCCATGCCGTTACACAGTTTCTGACGATAAGAAGTGGCAGGATATTCCTTTCTACCTTCTAGTTGTGGCTTTGGACACATAATTTTTCACATTTTGGACTCTTTTGCTACACCTGGCACATTTTGGTTAGCTTTCTCAGTTCAAACTCTTCCTTACTTGTATGCTAACTTCATTGGGCCACCTCTTTACTATTCTTCCTTTTATCCACCTACGTGTCCATTTCACCTCAAATCACCGTAACCCTGTAAATTTTTTGCTTACATGCTTCTTTTCTAACAAAAAACTTCAATTTTACAACAAACTTTCAATAAATGTGTCACAGGAATTACAAATTTTGGGTTATTAACATAGTGATTTCTTGCTGCTGTTGTTAGAATTCAACAGTTAGCGTTATTTTTATTTTTATTTTCCTGAGTATTCAAAGGCTTGTTATTTTTCAAACCTGTAACTGAATGTTTGAAGGAAAAAAAAGAACAAATGTTGACACAGGTGATTTGTTACTTTCTAAGTAGAACAGCAGTTATTTTCCCAAGAAATCAAGAAGTCTATATCATATTTTCTTCCTATTCATTTAATAAGACATGTGTTGATTTAATATTTGTCAAATAATTCCACACATTGAACAATGACTTTTTACTGCATATATGTATACATGTAGAGTGTTAGGTTCAGCTGAATGTTTCCATCAATCCATTTGACTGTTTACAATAAAAATGGATGTATGGAAATTAATTAATAACAATGCCTAATCAATGCTTTTCCATAAGCATCCAAAGTTCTAACGAAAAAGCTATGGATTTCTATAAACTAGTAAACATGACCCATGCTAATTATAGTAGAAAAGAAGATGAACATTTTTATCACCTAAAATATTGAATTAGTGTGCGCATTATCCCTTTAGTAAATAATTATTAAACTATAAAAAAGTTATTTTTTTAATAAAATTAAATGGTAGTCAAATTCCTTATCTAACAAAAAGAGGCTTATGAAAGAAGTGTCTTGAGCAACACGTCTCTTAATCTTACTTGCAATTTGGAATCTCCTCAATATATATGCGCGTCTTTCTCTTCTCTTATCTTCTTTCTTAATAATTCTACTTCAAAAGCTTCTTCTCCATTTTCAATTCCGAATTCTTCTCTCTTGGGTCTACAACTTTCTTGTGCTTTGCAATCATCATTTATTGTTAATTAATTCATTTCAAAGTAACAGTATATTTTAAACAAGTACAAGTGCAAGGATGGACGAGTCTATAAATTTGCCACCAGGTTTCAGATTTCATCCTACAGATGAAGAAATCATAACTCATTACTTGTCTCCTAAAATTCTCAATCAAAACTTCACTACGATCCCTATTGGAGAGATCGATTTGAACAAGTGCGAGCCTTGGGATCTTCCTAGTAAGTATATATTTTTCTTTCAAACTTTCTGTTATGTATTAATGTTTTATGATTTTATATTTATCAAATAAATAATTAAATATGTAGGTAAAGCGAGGATGGGTGAAAAAGAATGGTACTTTTTTTGCCAAAGAGACAGAAAGTACCCAACTGGAATGAGAACTAATCGAGCTACAGAAGCAGGATACTGGAAGGCTACGGGGAAAGATAAAGAAATATTCAAAGGCAAAAACAATACCAAGGTTCTTATCGGCATGAAGAAAACGCTTGTATTTTACACAGGTAGAGCCCCTAAAGGAGTTAAAAGCAACTGGGTCATGCACGAGTTCAGACTCGAAGGCAAATCTGCTGAGGCCAACTTTCCTAAACCCGCAAAGGTACTATCTTTACACCAAAGATGTATTCTTTTGTGTGTTTTATGCTGTTTTTTACATCAAAAATTTGAACTTTTGCATGTTTTATGCAATTTTTTAATCTTTTTATTTTTTGCTTGAATTGTAGGATGAATGGGTGGTTAGTAGGGTGTTCCATAAGAGCAACGGTGCAAAGAAAAGTCCGATAAGCGACTACTTTGGTTCTGGGAGTTTGCCAACTTTAATGGATCCGACTCCGTTTGTAAACAACGAGGATCTAATCAATAATTTCGACATGATGAATTCTCCATGCTTTTACAATGTTCCAGGATTAGATGATGCACTGAATTTCAATCAAAATTATCAACAAATGGGGCAAGTGAATAGTTCAACTTCAAACTACAACTACTTGCATCATAATCCGATGATGAAAATGGAGCAATTTCCAAAAAGATCAATGGTTAGTGATGACACCGGGCTTAGCACAGATAGAAACACGGAAATTTCTTCTGTCGTTTCAGCGCATGAGATTAAGAATGAGTTTGAAATGCCTACTGTTGGTTCAGTGTTGGATTTGGAAAACATGTGGAAGTTCTAAGTAGATTACTGATGCTAAAGTTTTAGAAGGCCTAACAAAAAACTTGAAGGCGATGATGATGACGGTTGTTTTGTTTATGTACATAACATAGATTGAAGATTTGTATTTTAAAGTTATACAGATTTGTTAACTCATTTTATAGAGAATTTGCATGAAAAAACATATATTGTGTGTGGGTTGATTAGGTGATGATTACTAATGTACAATTCTATTCTTTTTGTTGAAACATTGTGATAAGTTCTTTCTTGTTTGATTGCCATATAGATTGGTTTATGAAATTGATCGTTGTTCATCTTATTATATATGGTCCAATTTTGATTAGTATATATATGCAATGAGCAAAAATGATGCAAATTACTGTAATGTTCAAATGCACCAATCAAAAGAGAAAGGCAACAAATTGCAAAATCAGCCATAACAGTTTACAGCAATTTTTTTCTTTCAATACATACTGCCAGTATCTTATTAGAATATACGGAATGCAAAGGAAAGAAAATGAATCAAAATGAAATTGATGAAACTGATAATGAGTTGTCATTCTCAAGTCCAAATATGATGATGATGATGATGCCAACTGCCAAACATGATCTAATGAATTCACATACATGATTCATGAATACCACATGGGCTTATCCCTATCACAATCTCCAACAGTTTTTTAGTTATAGTATTTTCAACTAGCTCTGCTTGTTTTGTTCTTTAATGGATTAAAACAAATTAAGGAATAAAGTTCTTGAAATATTCTTTTAAAATTTATTTAAGTATAAAACGGCCCAAAAATCAGATTTTTGTTTGCTTTCGATTGGAAGTAAAGCGTTTACAAAAGAGGAGACTTTAACCACCTTGCTTTCAGGCACAGCCCCAGTTTCCATGCCTTAAATCTGGAGATAAAAGTGTGAATAGATAGATACTTAGAAAGATGGTAGTCTAAGGAAGTATTAAGTTGCTGGAATACTTTCTTATTTTAATAAATACTCTGATGAAATGTACTAATATTTCAAATATTTGCCAACAAATTTATTTTCAGCAGTTTAATTTGTTTTTTTTTTAAATAAAATAAAATAAAAATATTAATATGAAAGCAAATAATGAACTACTCTGGTAAGTTTTTGTTATTATTCTTGAATTTCCTATGATGACGACGTAATAGGACGGCGCACCTCATGGATTCTGACATTAGTTGTTGTTATTTTTTGTTTTTAAACGCTTAATTACGCGTTTTCTGGAGGAATCTTTCCTGCAATATGACTTGCTGTCACGCGTTTATTTGCTGTTAATAGTTAATCAATACTTAATTATTATTATTGTGAGAAAGAAGCAGCCTACGTTACGTAGGATTGGATTCACATGTTGTTTTTCTTCGTTTAGAGTGCATACGTCTTTCCTTTCTTCAAACCAAACCTTTCTCGCATTTCTGTTTCATTGCTACGTTAATTTTGTTTTTGTATTTGCAGATATTGCATATGAAATAACTGTTTCTATTTTTTATACATGCAAACAGTTTGATTGTGTAAGTTGTAAGAGATTATTTGTGGTATTGGTGGATGGTTAGAATGTTGATTATGGAAAGAGTTTGCTCCCAGATCTGTTATCATTCCTTAATTAAAGTTTTGATGAAAGTTTGCAATGCAAATATGTCTGATTGAAGAGTAGATCGTCAGCATGCTAAATCCTTGAACAATACCCGACCGTCATGTCGTTTTTTAACCGCCAGCCGATTACAAACCTATGCTAAAGCAAAGAGTTGTAACCGTCGCCATAGTGTTTTTCCCACTGGCCCATCACAAGGTGTTTTATGTTTTATCCAATTTTAGAATGTTTTGGAGTCCAAAATCTTCAAGGATGATAATCAATCAACATTTTATTGAATGGTTAGGGAGAGTTAGAACCTAACTAAATTAACCACGTCTTCCTCTTCTTTCGCATGAGAAATTCCATTAATCAATCTCTTTATAGAGAAAATGTTAATTTTTGATACAAAATCATGTTCCAGATTTCGAGAGTAGACAAGTCTACCGGTAAAATCGATCATTTATCATTGATAGTAGTCTCATTATTGTAGCATTTGGTCTCTAAATTCGAAAGCATCTCCCTTGTGCTCTTATTTATTGTACAAATAAAGAATAGTTGTCTTTGTGGGCATATGATATTAGGTCAAACCATGTTAAATCCATTGTTCCTATTTTATTTTATTTTATTTTTTTGTTATTTTGTTCATTGAGGTATCCGGGAAATTAATATTCCTCTTTGTTGAATATTGTTGATAGTTAATCGACAAGATAGATCTTGAGCGCGATATCTGTACAACGATTTGATATCATAGCTCTTTATCGTTTTAAAGAATTGCCATCAATATTTGGTTATTCAAAGAGTAGAAGTATAAGTTTTAATAATTATAAAATCATCCTATTTGATGTTGAAAGGAATCTAGAACCCGAAACTTGGAAGATTATGATGGTGGTGGTATGGAAGAGTGAGAAGATCCACAAAATAGCTCTAGATAAGAAGAAATTGAATGGTTTAGAAGACGATATTTAGAGAAAATGGAAGGGTCCTTGGATTCATTATCTATGCCTATTAGAAGATGTACTTTGGATTTTTCACTTGTGAGGACGAGAAAGGAAATTTGAGATACATTTCTAACAATCTATCAGGATAAATCTCTAATAAATCACATCATCTTACGACAACAACTATATACCTTTAGGCTGAAATCGAAGACTACATATTCAAAGCATATGCCACCCACAATAGCTTGATTATGGAGTTGAAGGTAGTGGATGTACATATCACTGATACGGCAAAGGCAGTCATTTAATTTTTATTACCTTTAGGGTATACGATATCTGTGAACTCTATAAATTGTGGAAGGGGTCCTATTAGTCTATCTAATGTGAAGGAAAACTACCGTAATGAGGTGTTGAGTGGTATGTTAGCTAGTAGTGAGAGTCTAACAATGATATAGTAGGCTTTGTTGGTCGGAGTAGAGATTAGAACTAAGTGCACCTTAGTCGAGCAAGTTATATGCATCCTTCCCAATCTAAAGTATTAGAGAAATTCAACATAAGGGGTCTGATAGAGTTAGGGGTATTCCCTAGGGGTAATTATGTAATTTTTTACATATATCTAACACGATAATCAATCTTGTTCGAAATAAAATATGTTTTCATTTTATTATATTTTTGATATAATATGTTATATTAATTAAATAATTTAATTAAAAGTATATTTAATAGAAATTCCATAAATAGTATGATTTATGATAGCAGTTACGAAGTGTTGTAAACATGAGAGATTTATTATAATAAAATTAAACATACCATTTTAAATATTTCTTATCAATATGTATCGAGGCTGTATATCGATATATCCGTTGAAACTAGATTACGTAATGCTTTCCAAATGTTGGACAATGTATTACTTATGACTGTTGAAGGCACTAAGGGGTTAGTACTATAGTTATTGGATAACTATGGAATGACTCACTTGATAGTTTTCTGTTAGTTAATATAATTAAGACTGCATAGAAAATATTGATGTGATACTATTACACAATTCCCTTTACTTGAGAATACTGTCGAGCTTCAACGTAAAACTCCACTTTGATTATTGTAAAATCGTGGCATGTCGTCCGTCGAATGACTATAATTGGGTCGATTGTAAGCATTGGAAATGAAACACAATTCATGTAAGAATTCGTCTTTTTAGTTACATGAGGTTAGTATCACAGTTAATTGAAGTCAACTCAAAGCTAAAGTCTTTTATCATAACAGTTCAGTTAATATTAATTGTTATTATTGAACCGAAGACTTTGTGCTTAGACTAAAGAGTTAAGCATGGACGATACTAAAATTTTGACTATTACCAAATTCCACGTCCAAGTGATATAGTTTTAACGAAGAGAATTGATGTAAATAATTTTCACTACCAGTAATGCTTGATAAAAGTAAAATTGGATTTTACCGATGCTAAGTACGCGATAAATGTTGCCATAATATTACACCACTTACTAAGTGACATGTGAACGTTAATATTTGAATTGTTCGATATTAATCGCTGGCCGAATTTAAACCTAAGAGTCACACAACTGAGACGTTGAATACTTGTAACATCCCTCTATTTGGTTAATTATGTATTTTGGATTTATTTGAAAAATAAAGACTTAAAATTCTAAATTTTATTTAGTCCAAAAGTTGTATGGAAATTTATTTTATCTAAAGAAATAATATTAGTGAAATTTGGAATTAATTTGGAAATAAAACAATTATTTTATAATTATTGAAAATTGAAAAGTGATATTTTATTAAAAGGAAAATCGTTTTGAGAATAAAATAAAGTTTGGATAAAATGTCTTGAATGGAATTTTTAAACAAATGTAAAATGTTAATTTAAAGACGGTTTGAGTTAAAAGGCGGCTAAGGATATTGATTAATTTAAGAATAAAGAGACTATTATTACCTTTGCCTAATAAACTAAATGAGAATGATTAATTCTTAGGAATTAAGAAAAGAATTTATCTAATAAAACAGAATAGTATAATAACCAGCCTAATAAAACAAAATAGCATAATGATTTTCGTTCCAGTCCATCCATATAATATTATATTTTAAATTATAAGAAGAAATGTTGAATCTTTCTATCTTTATACTTATCCATATAATATTATATTTAAACTTATAAGAAGAAAAGTTGAACCTTTCTACTCTCTGATTGGACCATGCTTTTATACTTATCCATATAATATTATATTTTAACTTATAAGAAGAAAAGTTGAATTTTTCTACTCTCTAATTGGACCAGACTTTTCATACTTATGAATATAATTATTATATTTTAACTCATTCCTAAGCTTACACTCTAAGCTTTCTTCTCCTATTGGACCATCCTTTTCATTCTTATCCTTATACTTATTATATTTTAACTTATATTCCATGCTTACCCTAGAATGTCATCATTCTATTTTAACTTATTCCATGCTTTTCCTTATCCAAGCCTATCCTAGACATAATCATTATAATTTAGCTTATACGATTTCTTAACCCTAAAGCAACCTTCTTTTTAAACCTATATAAACACCTCCAACACCACTTCATTTAATTCATACTGGAATCCAATAACTCAACCGTTCATTGTCGTCTTTATATTTTTGGCAAAGAGCAAAACAATGTGAGTATAATCCTAATTTTCATCGATTATAACAACTTTGGTTTACAGTGAGTATATCCATCCAATATTATGTTTATCCACATTAAGTTGATTTTAAATTGAAGTATGCAGATGTTAGCCTTTTGTTTTGAAGTACATGATGCTATGCTAGTTTGTTTAGGTGTAAATTTAAGGTTCATTAATGAATGTAAGTTATTTAATTTAAACTGTCCCGATGGAATTTTTCTATGTCGTGTTTATAAATGTTTATTATAAATGATGCTCTAAACTGCAAGTTAATGATATGATGCACGAACATGACATCTATATAAAATGGGACATGATACCATTTTGGGAATAAATGGTGTATTGAGAGGTTAAATACAAATGAATTTAAGTGAATTTAATCGATGAAGCAAACGAGACGAGGTGAGACTAATAGAAGCTATAATCCATCCTAGCAAAAAGATTCGGGTTCGCACCTTGAATCGTGACGACCTGCTCCCTCGTCAACTTATTGTCCAAACAATTTGTTGCACAGACACAACCATAGTGACAAGCGTAATGCAAACGAAAAATAGGAAAGAGTTAAGAGTAATCTCATTGATGGATATGTGGTGGAACAAAGATGAAGATTACAGCACAACGGGATGAGCGTCAACGGTGAATGGGAGAAGAAAGTGTAACTAATAGATCGTGTGGGGGCACTCACAATGTCCGATCGGAAGGTATATGGATGAAAAAAACTGTGATATTGGTTTGAGGCAGAGTCTAGTAAGAGTGAATAATGAGTAAGGTTCACTAGTGATTACAGACCTCATATATGAATAACTTGATAGTGAAAAGTCTATCGGACAGCGATTACAACCGATAAATGTGAATAGGGTGTGATATTTCGGTTGAATAGAGTTGCAGTTGTGAGTCGCGATGAATAGAGTCATGACACGTGTGTCAGCACTGATTTATGAAAATGAAATATGGGCGGGATATTGCATGGTGTGAGTGACATCGATGTGTTTGATTAAATTGTCAAGTATTTATACCCGACACCACAGTTTTATGTTATATTATACTCACAGCAAGATTTCTAGCCTGGCTCGAGGTTTGTCATGTTTATAACAATGCCTCAGGTCGGACTGAGGTGTTGTGTTTTCCAAGTTAGCCTCCTATTGGACATCATCCTGTTTTGTATAGTGAGCAGTCCATAGGATATGTATATTAGAATAAGAGACTACTAAGTTTGAGTTTAGCAACCATCGCCCTGAGGCCAAGATTTACAGCATTATTTATTCAGAGATATGATCAAGATGAGACTAACCAAGAAGCTATGGATATATCTAAAGATTGATCGCAAGAGGAATCGTTACATGGACATTTCAAGTCGACCGTTTTCGGAGTATATATTGTCTGTCGAGTTTTAAGTGATGTATTTTTTATTAGTCCACGTATCAGACAAGCTTTGCGATATATATTTTCCATTTCCTCTGTGATATCGATACCTGTGTCATCATTTATTTATATTTGTTCATGTTATCCGGCATTTTGACCCGGCTATATCTGAAGTGACTAGACAAGTTAGACTCGACTGTCATCAAGGCCAATAGCCCAGAGCGATGATTATGGAGACCAAAAATCAAGTGTAGATGATAATATGATGCCGTGATCGAACGGAATCAAGAGATATGCTATACGGAAGGTTCTAAGCATGGAATATAGTCTAATCTAGAATAAGGATCCGGTACGATCCCTCTCTGCCAAAGGGATCTGATAACTTCAGCTAAACAGTGCAATTTTACAGAAAATGATCGGTATCTCAAAATCCATAAGTCAAATAATCATGAAACTTTGGAAATAAGAAGATGGGACCCTAGAGAGTCCACCCTAGGGATTGCTACCCGAAAAGCAAAAATAAGAGGGACTAGCCCTCTTCCCTATAGAGGGATCAGCCTAAATCAGACATCACATGTTGCAACAAAAACTGATAAATAACTCAAGTTCTACTAACCCAATTGGCATGAAACTTGGAGGCTAAGCATAATACAATATGAAGAAGCTCTCATAGGGATCGAATCTCCAAAATCACCAATCATAGGGATCAACCCCGATCCTTATTTCTTAGGATTTAGGCCATGCAATCCCTTCTGTGGGACCCTATGGATCTGTAGAGCCTTCTGCCAAATTTTCAAAGAGATATTTCACAGTCTTCCTTTATAAATACATACTTGATTATTCATTTTCGGGATCTTGATGTCGCTTCTTGCTTTATATTCTTTTGTAATTAAGAACTTCCATCTGATCCCTCTTGTACTCGATTTACAAAGTGATTAATAAAGCTATCTCTTCAAAGTGGACGTAGGAAAGCAATGTTGAACCACTATAACTGATGTGTCTTTGTTATTTACTTATTTCTTATTGCTTTATTACTATATTCTCTCTGTTTACATTTAATATTCTTCATTTATTTCTCTACTACAAATCTCTTGGGTGTTTGTGCCCATTTTTTGTGCTTTCACTGAGAACCAAGGAAGAGATCCAGAATTATCTTTAAATAGTTCATCCATTCTATTAAAATTTGCAATAATTTAAGGAAAACTATCAACAATAGTTAGGAACACTAGATCTGCCTCTCAAAATGCAGAAGAAAACAAGAACACCAGCATCCAACAAGAAGGCCAGAACAATCTACCAGTGGATGCCAATGCTGCAAATCCAGTTTATGTCCAAAATCCAGCTAATTCCATCATAAGAGATGATTTCTAGAACCTTATGAGAGAGCTTATGGATAACCGTCGACAATTGAACCAGTAGATTCAAGCCAATATCGATCTAATAAATAAACTCAGGGATCAACAACATGGGAAAACTAGGAGCGAGCCAACTCCCTATTCTGCATCGGAGAGCTCAACTTCATCAAATGACCATCATAGGCTCAGACGTCGCAGAATTGACGAATATCATGCAAAAGCATCAGGACATCAACACGCAACTACTCCGGGCTGCCAGGACCGATCGGACTCGATCCCCCTATAGGGGCCGGAGCCGATCCCTCCTACAAAGGAGGAACCTTCCTTTTTTCCAATGGAATTCGGACTGGAGCCGCCACGGTTAATTTGGATTTTGGAGTTCAAGTTAATACAGATCAGTTACCTCTCCAGAATGACGATGATGTGAACGCATGTGACGCACATCAAGACGATGTTGAGCTAAGAAAGCGTGGAATGGTCCGTAGACATCGACCGGACCATTCACATGAGGTGGAGCATGACTACCGCTTGGCCCCAACTATCTAAATGCCAGACCTGATGGCTATGATCAAGCAGCTAGTAAAGGAGAGCCAAGGCTTGACCTATGGTGATTGGGGGATCTCGAGAAGCCGTACCCCTTTCACCGACAATATCCTACACACGGAGTATACAGGAAGATTCAACATGTCGTGGATGCCTACCTATGAGGGAAAAATCAACCCCATGTAGCACATCATGAGATATGAATGGCTGATGGATTACGCACGAGCCGATGATGCCAAAAAATGCATAAGTTTTCTTATTACTCTCTCTCTAGCATAGAGACGATGTAGTTTATGAGATTACCCCATGGTCAATATCTTGGTTTGACGATTTGGCAAAAGAAATTGTGGAGCAGTTCTGTGTGCACGCAACTCGCCCCAAAGATGTAATATTCCTATCAAGCGTGATCCAGGCTCCGGGAGAATAGTTGAAAGACTACTTGAAGAGATTTTATATAGCCGTCATAGAAATCAGTAATCCGAATGACCATTCAATATTGATGGAGTAATAAGAGGGATTGACCCAGTACCTGACTTTGGCAATTGGTTAGCTGGCAAACCACCTGGAATGTTGGAGCGTTTCTATGCAAAAGTAGCTCAGTATTTGAGGACAGAGGAAGCTAGACGCTCTAGAAAGAAGAATGTTGTGGGATTGAGTAGAGAGGGAGTGCAGAGTAACATTGCGGTGAAACAGTCGGGAAGAGTTTCGGAAAAGTTCAAGTAAATGTCCAAAATAAACTGAATTAACAAAAGAAAGGTGATGATAGGAACCGTGAACGAAAGAGGGATTATGGAAGAGGAAATTCTAGGATTCCAATGTATTGTACCCACACACCACTGAATACATCTCTAGGGAACGTCTACTTGTCTATATGCAATACCATGTAGTATAGGAAGCCATCTCTGAAAGAATTGATGGAGAAATAAAATTAGACTGGAAAATATTGTCAGTTCCACGAATGATATAGTCACAACACAAACGAATGTAGGCATCTCCAGGACGTTATCGAGAAACTGATCCAGGGAAGAAAAATATAGCAGTTTGTTAAAGCCCCGCATGATGGCGGGCAGGGGACATCCGACCAACCGAGGACAAGTGCCGCATAGGGCTGAGGAGCCTGCGTAGACTGGTGGAAGATTAGTGACTAATACAATAGCTGGAGGACCACATCCATCTGATAAGAGCTGGCACGAGATGGAGCGCTATGCTAGCGCAATCAAGCATATGAATTTTGAGTGTTTCAAATACAGAAGATGGGGTCTAGCCAAACAACAGCGTACAATGGGAGATGACATCGTATTCAGTAACAGAGATGCAGATAAGGTAGAGGCACCAACGATCGACCCAATGGTCATTTCGGCCATGATCGGCCCTGCCTTAGTGAGGAAGATCTTGATTGACTGTGGTAGTTTCATGAATATAATTTTTAAAAAGGCTTACGATCTAATGAGGATGGAAGCCAAGGACTTGAAACCATCTAAAGCTTGCATTCATAGCTTTAACGGTGCTATGACCGAAGTTGTCGGTTATGTTGAATTGCTCGTGGAGTTAGGAAAAAGCGATCGCAGGAGAGTGCAGATGTTTCCATTTGTTGTCTTGGATGTTGACTCTCTATACAATGCCTTTCTAGGCCGACCGGTCGTAGCTGAATTCTGGGCAGCCCTAACCCCATGGTGTTTGACTTTGAAGTTCCCAACTGATAACGGTGTTGGAGTTGTACATGGTGATCAGGCGATTGCATGTGCCTGCTATGTGGATGAGTTTAAGGATGCTCAGCGGAAGGACAAAGGTAAGGGTGTGGATAAGTCTCTCCGCATCCAAGCCACCAAAGATTGACAATCAGCGCTTAGGCCTTGGCTTGGGCACCATAGTCGGTTCTGTAAAGACATAGATCCGAGGAATGATGAGGAGGAGCCCAAAGAAACCAAGACTACACCGACTGAGCTGACAATTGACATCATGGTCAGCCACATAACCCATCGTGGATCCTAAAGATCAGGTCACAACTCAGTCCCCCGATGATGAAGGAACTTGCTGGTTTTCTCCGAGCGAAGCTTGATGTGTTCGCTTGGACCCATTTTGACATGTGTGGGATCTCACCTGCTATTACAAGCCATGCATTAAATATCGACCTGAGGCATGTCCCGATGAAACAAAAAAGGCGCGGCATGGATCCGGAGAGATCTGCCGCCCTTAAAGAGGAGGTGGATAGAATCAAAAGTAATGGGTTTGTTCACGATGCCCTCTACCCGAAGTAGGCATCTAATGTTGTACTCGTGAGGAAGGAAAATGGAAAATAGCAGACATGCGTTGACTATTCGGACCTAAATAAGGCATGTCCTAAAGATAGCTTTCCCCTTCTAAGGATCGATCAACTGATGGACTCAACCGTAGGACATGAGTTGTTATCTTTCATGGATGCGTACTTTGAATATAATCAAATCCCGATGCACATACCCAACCAGGAGTGCACCAGTCTTATTATCGACATTGGATGCTACTGCTATGTGGTAATGCCATTCGAGTTAAAGAATGCTGGAGCAACCTATCAATGCTTAGTTAACCGAATGTTTAAAGATCAGATTGGAAATACGATGGAGGTATATGTTGATGATATGCTCGTGAAGTCACGACGATCAAGCGACCACATTAGAGACTCGGTAGAAATGTTCGATATCCCTCGATATTACAAAATGAAGATCAATCCTCTAAAATGTTCCTTCGGCGTTGCATCAAGAAAATACTTTGGTTTCATTATCAATTCTCGTAGAATCGAAGCTAACCCCAAGAAGATTCAAGCAATTCACAACATCCAAGCGCCAAAGACTATCAAAAAAGCACAGTGCTTAAATGGGAAGGTTGCCACCCTAAGCCGGTTTATTTCCAGAGCCACTGATAAATGTATTCCTTTCTTCGGCCTGATAAGAAGAGGGAAGAGGAACTTTAAATGGAAACATGAGTGTGAAGATGCATTCCAAGCTCTAGTGAACCACTTAGAGAGACCACCCATCTTGTTAAAGCTAGTGGATCACGAAGACTTGTACATCTACTTAGCCATGTCGGTACATGCTATAAGTGTCGCACTGCTTCGCGAGGAGAATCGAATCCAAAGACCAGTCTATTATGTTAGCAAGAGATTAATAAGAGCTGAAAGGAACTATTCGAAGATAGAGAAATTGGCATACTGCCTATTGATTGTGTCACGAAGGCTCCGCCCCAATTTTCAGGCTCATCCCATTAATGTCTACACCGATGAACCGTTACGATAGGTCCTACAGTGACTTGAGACATATGGAAGGTTACTCAAGTGGAACATCGAGCTAAGCCAATTTGAAATTACCTATCTCCCTCGGAGAGCCATCCAGGGACAGGCACTGGTGAACTTTATAGTTGAGTTCACTACACAAGATGATCTCACAAAGAGCAGTGAAGCCCCAACCATCCAATGGAAAATGTATATGAATGGAGCCTCCAACGATCATTGTTCTGGAGTCGAAGTCTTACTAGTAACTCCAAAGCATCAATCAATTTACTACGATTTGAATCTTGACTTCCCTTCAACAAATAACAAAGACAAATATGAAGCTCTAATTACTGGACTCAAATTTGCTAGAGAACTGGGAATAAAATCTCTTGAAATCTTTTGCGATTCCCAGTTTGTGGTATACCAAGTCAGGGGAGATTATCAGGCTAAAGGTCAACAACTCACTCTATAACTTATCTAAGTCCAAGAACTATTACCCGAGTTTGAGTATTATGACATCACACATATTCCCCGGGATCAAAACAAAGAGGCCTACTCATTGCCAAAGTTTTCTAGCACCAAGGATGCACAACAAATGGACTTGGTTCCAGTCGAAGTAATAGATGCTTTGAGCATAAACTAGATGGAAATCGACTAGGTACTAATGACGGAGCCTGAGAAGGAGTCATGGATGACTTCGATTGAAGATTATTTGCTATGGGGAGTACTTCTCGAACAGAGGAATTAAAGACGACAAATCTTCCGCAAAGCTTCACGATATATCATTCCGGAAGGAGTCATGTATAGAAAGGGTTTTTCCATTTCCCTACTCCGGTGTATCGCTCATGATAAATTAAAATGACTCCTAAGGGAAGTTCATGAAGGGGAATGTGGCGATCAACCTAGGAGGCAAACCCTAGCAAAGAAAATACTCCGTTATGGGTATTACTGGCCAACTGTCAACTGAGATGCTGCTAATTATGCTAAGCAATGCGACAAGTGCCAGATGTATCCAAAAGTTCCGAGAGCTCCACCGATGGAAATTATACAAATGGTCAGACCATGGCCGTTTGCTACATGGGGCGTAGATATTATCGGTTCCTTACCAATCCCTAAAGGTGTGCAAAGTACGCCATGACCAGTTGATTACTTTACCAAATGAGCTGAAGCAGAACCTTTAACCATAATCATGATGAAGAAAGTAATCAACTTCATTGTCCGGAACATCATATGTCATTTTGGTTTTCTACGAACCATTATAACTGATAATGAAACCCAATTTGACAACGCTGAGTTCAAAGACTTCTGCCGTTGACATCATATTGAAAAGAGATTTGCGACAGTTGCTTACCCTCAAGCAAATGGACAAGTTGAAGCTAGGAATAAAATCATAAAGTCCATTCTAAAGAATGTTTTGAAAAGGCTAGAGGCAAGTGGGTGGATGAACTCCCAACAGGATTATGAGCTTATAGAACCACCCACAAGTCTGCGACTGGCCATACTCCATTCACCCTTGCTTACGGCTCCGAAGCCATCGCTCATGTTGAACTCGAAGTCCCTTCTCATCGAGTGACCTACTACGACCCTAGAATGAATAGAGATCCCCTCTTAGAATCTCTAGACTTGGTAGATGAGAAGTGCGAAGAAGCTAAGTTGAGGGCAGCTATACATCGATACCAAGTCACCTGATACTACAACACTAAAATCTGACTTAGGACCATTGAAATTGGTGATGTTATCTTGAAACAGGTTTTTCCTGTCCCATCACACATGAATCCTACTTCGGAAAGACCGTACGTCATTGAACAGAGGCTTGGGGAAGGAACTTTCAAGCAAGCGACTGTTGATGGCATCACACTCCTAAGGGCATGGAATAGCCATTTACGATGCTATTTCACTTAGTTTATTCTTTTTCATTCAGTTGTATTTAATTTTCGAATTTTCTTTAGCATTTGATTTTCCAGATATGCAATAACACAAATTATGTCATTTCTTTCCATTTGGAAAATAAAGTTTGAAATTTACTTCATATCTGTGATTGCTATAACATTACATATTAGTTATGATACCCGACTAACTAATATTGACATGTTCGAGCAAGTTTCCAGAGTTTGGAGCCAGCCGATTACACAAGTTCACGATTGGACTAAACAAAATGAACATGGTCCGACTATTCATTTGATGATTCTCGCTTACAACTCGATGGATAGAGTACCTAATAAGAAATGGATGTGACTTGACCATCCGATAATTAAATTAATTCCACCAAGCGATGAGATAGATATGAATCAAAAAGCGATCGTTAACCGATCGCTCTCCAAGTTAAACCCCGGGCTTGGAGGCAAATCAATCTATTAAGGATAGTATGGTTCGACTATTTTCTGAAATAACTCTAAGTCCCCAGAGTGTGGACTGGAGTATAAACTCAAATTCGGTGCGATTTGACCACCCGCCGACAAACTCTTATCCCCAAAGTGCAGATATGAGTATAAACACAAATTAGGGGCGATTCGACCTCCTATTGACAAACTCTTATCCCCAGAGAGCGGATATGAGTATAAACAAATAGATGAGTGCGGTTCGACCACTCACTATTCCATAAACTCCGACCTGAAATTGACAGGTGAAGTATAAATTCGCTAAGGATGGAATTTGACTATCCACTATCTAACTCCTCTAACTTGAGACTGGGGGCAGGAGTATAATCACTTAAGCCATTGAATTTGACAGCGTAGCACTAGGCTCGAGCCCAGTATTTGGTACAACTTGAGGCCATGACCACATGGAGCCTTGAGTAAAATTAACGGATGATTATTCGAATCAACGAGCAACGAATTATAAGTACATTGAATGGAAAAGTAATAGCTCAACTACTTAAACAAATTCACATAAGAGTTCAACAAAAACAAACGAACTTTTATTTATATAAAACTTGGAAATCATAATACAAGTTCTTATTCAAAAGTGGGGGTTGTACCCAAACAAACACAACCAACAAAAATAAAAACAGCTACATAAGCCATGTACAAACTAAGCCAAACGACGGCTACTTCTTCTGCTTCTTCTCCCTCTTGAGTTTCTTGGGAGTGGATCCACTCGAGCCTTCCCTTGTTCCTCTCTTCGATCCTTTACCGCTCTTACCTTCCTTCGGAGAAACATTCTTAGATGCGAGACTCAGATCAGTGTCACTTTCGGAAACGGGATGAATGTTATCTACGGGAATGGACCCACCAGGGGGAATGACTTGCAGTGGGATGAGGTTTGGATCATCGACGTCCACATTAGCAGTTTTGGCATTCTTTTTCAGCAACTCCTCCTTCTCGATGCGCTCCTTCGAATTAAGCTAATCGATGGGTTTGAAGGTGCCTGTAATCATAAAATCATTAGATTCATCGTGCAGTGGCTGACCATCGGCCCTTTCATCAGTAAGAGCTCCAATAACTTAAGCATTGGGCCCTGGAATGTCAGTAGCCGTTGGAATGTCAGTAAGTATTGGTTGTTGCTCCACAGCAGCACCACTTCTCAGAGTTTGACTGGGAACCGGGAGTCCTGTAGATTTGTGGGAACAAGCGAATAAGCCCATGACTATTAGGTATGAAGAACGAAACCTCTCAAGCAATGGAGAATAGAGCGGAATACCTGTATCCGACTGACTTTCAGTTGTTTCCAGAGTGCTCCCTTTTTGGATAGAAGTCAGTGCCTTTGATTTATAACCGGGTCTATCCGGATCATAGTTTGGGTCTTGCCCCGGGCCAACAGAAACTGTTGCGTCGGCTAGTTGAAGTAAAGAGGAATCTTTGGGATTAGACCTTGAGGCTTCAGCGATTTCTTTTCCTTTTCCAGAAGGTTCCAAAATATCAAAGTATCTCAGCCTTGCAGTAGCGAGATCTAAAGGTTCGAATCCACATAGAATTTCTCGCACCAGTTTCTCCTCATTAACATCGATTTTGCCAAGAGTCTTCTTCTTCATATCGACGATGTAGTCCCAAGCCTCACCAGGTGTTTTGAGGTAACCCTCTCCTAGAAAGCTTAAGTCATTGTGGATAAGGAGCTTGGCACTGTACTCAACGATCAAAGGATCAAATATGTCCTTGATCTCATAGTTGCCTTCCTTTCTTGCTTTCTCCACTTGGGCCTCAATTTGCCCTCTGACCTCTTAATGACTAGCTTCCCTCGTCTCTTCTTTGAAGGCCTCAATCTGAGAGAGATCTTTGTCGAGTTTAATTTTCAGCTCACGAGCCTCTATGACCTCTTTGCAATACTTTTGGGATTCCATCTGAGTGGCGTATTTATCATCCGTCTCTTTTTTAAGCAATTCTTCGATCTCTTTAACGCAAATGGCCAAAGTGTCCTTCTCTTTCTATAGAGCATCTTTCTCTAAGGCAAGTGCATAGCTGCATTGAATAGCAGTGTCTAGTTCCTTCTTGTGAGCAATTTCCAGACTATTAACCACTTCAGACATTTCTTTAGCGCTTTTCTCTGCTACGGTTAATTTCTTGGTCAACTCTGTAATCTCATCATCTTGATGTTTGATCTTATCTTTATCATGGACCGCCTCCAGCTTAAGGCAATCGATTTCGTATTTCCTTTCAACAGATACCTCAGAAATTTAATCAACTAAGTGTTGGAGTGTTTCATGCTGCACAAAAACATCTTTGACATACGCAAGCGAACTCGCTTTAATATTTCCTGGGATGGTATGGATAGAAGGACGAAACTTTAGTCCATCAAGGAATATTTTTTGAAATTTGACCTTAAGTTCGGCCAACCACTCAGCTGTAGAGGCCTCACGAACTGTAGTAGTTAAAGTAGGCTTAGATGTAATAATAGGACGTTTGTTCGATCGACGGTCGTGAGGTTGTCGAGACCTAGATGAACCCGAATGATGCTTGGGTAGCATAACAATTAGGGGAATATGAGGAGAGGTCTTATTGCCACTGTAGGATTGATTTCGCCCTAGAGGGGATGGTGAATAGGGTGATACTATTAATTATAAAATTTTAATGCGAAAGTATATAAAATAATCACAGCACTGATAATACCAGAATAATAGCAGCACAGATAATAGCAGAATAATAAAAAATGCAGAAATAAAACAACACAGATTTACCCAGCTTCGGCAAAACTCTGCCTACATGCTGCCCCCAAGGTTTCTACTAGAAATTAAGTAGTCAGACGCTTACACACGAAAAATCACGACACCCGCTATCGATTAACCTAACTCTACGCTCAAAACCCTGCCACAACTCAGCCACTAAGTTGCGAATTCTTGAACTACAACACCGTATTTCATCCCCTAGTCACATGACTAGAAATTACAAAAGATTAAAAGTAAATTACAAAATAAAAAGCAATTTAAAAACAACAAAACCCTAATTTAAAATTTGAAACCCAAGATAAGAGTCGCCCCAATTTAAAATAGAATGAGATATCCTTTTCTCCTTTTAACTGTTCGGCTTATATCCTTCCTTCCTTTTTATAATCCGGCATGTATCCTTTGCTTGAAAAATAATGGCGTTCGTTCCCCTTTTCTTTTGCTCAAAAATTAGGGCTTTTCTAAATTGAAGAAGCCGACTTTTGTTGATCGATCAAGTGAGTGTTTTCGTGATTGCTTTGACGATCGATTCTTTCTTCACTTTGCACACGGCTGCTCCAATTTGATCGAGTTCGTCTAAAGTGGTATGTGATTTATTCTTTTTGCTTTACTGGTTAGCTTGCTTGAACTCGATGATCTCTGAATGCCGATGATGATAGGGTTAAATAGGATTCCAATTCCTATAATTTCGTTCGATTGAAATCGTATGATAATTTTTCTTGGCCACTCGATTATTCTTGAATGATTGTGATTTCTTTAGACTAGTTCAATTTCGTATATTTTGTTACTTGATTCTCACAGCTTCGATTTTGAACTTGCTTGACTTCCTTGGCTACCACGGCTTGATTTTCTGTTTACTTTGTTCATTTTTCTGACTTGTTCATCGTATTCCTTGATTTTGTGAATATCATGGCTTTGAGTTTCTAGCATTTGAACTTGACATTGACTTTGTTAAAACTGTTAAATGTACTGTAGCATTTTCGATGCTCGGCCATTTTGGAATTTTGATAATCTGGACTTTGGCGATTTTGATTTGAACTGCAGTTGTCTTTGACTTGGTTTGAAACTGCAAACTTGATTTTTCTACGACATTTAAACTGCTGCATATAAGTATTTCTTGTGTGTTCATGCCTGTAACGTTTTCAACCTGATGCTTGAATGCATTGTTCATCCTATCACTGCATACTTGTATACTTCACTTGATCCTCTGGCTGTTGTGTTGTATGCATGCCTGAAGTCTAGATACATTGTTTTTTCATCTGGTGTTGTGTTTGATGTGCATCTGTACTTGAAGTCGTAGCCTTGTCTCTTTGTAGTCTGGTATAGGTTGCTCATGTGCACTGATGCATTGTATTTGTTGTATGACATTTTGTTCTTGTTAGTTTCCTGGTCCGGTATACATGTGCACTACATATATATGTGTACATGTGTGTTTGCATTTCCATGAGTCACTGTTATCTTGTTGTAGTCTGATTCTTCAAGTGTACTTTGTTTTTGTGCTTCGAGCATTGTTGCAATCTGATATGCTAGCTCGAGTTGCTTCACCATTGACTGTTTGGTTCATGTATGGTCTGCTTGGAGTTGTGTAGAACTATTGTCCTCTGTTTTATTGTTGTCAGGTCTAGTGGTCTGCAATTTTGTACTTCTGATCATGGTACATTGTTCTCTTGTTCAATTGAGTTCACCATTGATGTATATGCATTCATCTTGAATTCCTTTTTTTCGAGTCTATGATGTTGAGGTCTGATAGCTTCTTGGTAGTTGCATTCATGATGAATTTGTGGCTTTGGTTTCACTCGAGAATTATTTGCTTTTTGAATTACACCTATGTTGAATCCAGCTTATAGCTCAGGTTTGACCTTGTGCTCGTGTCAAGACTTTATTTGTATTACACTTGAGTTGAACCCGTCTTTTAATTGGGTTTGAACTTGTGCTCACCTGTCCTTGTAATTTTATTAAGTGTACATTGGTGTGCACGGCTTTGTGGCATGTACAGTGATACACTGTGCATGTCACAAGTTGTTCGTGTTTGATGAATTCAAAATTAAATGATGACGATCAACCCAAATAACTGAGGCAAATAATATTTTCAAAAATACACATTTTATTTTACGTTGTAAAAATATTTTCTTTTCAATTTTACTGCGTTGGTGTTTATTTTGCAGATTGCCCAAATGCTAGAATCAATCTGAAATAGAGTTGAAGATCAAATATGAGTGAACAAGTGAAATATAGTGAGGTGCAAATGTATGTATAGTGAAAAATGTGATGTGATTGAAATTATTGAAATTGTAATGTAATTGAAATTTGTATATAGTGAGAGCACAACTTTGTACTATTCAAAATTGTAATAAAATATCCGTTTGAATAAAATAACTGTTTGAATTTAAATTCTGTGTTATTTAGTTTATTCAGCAAATATTTATTTAATTATGTGAAGAATAAAATAGTACATTAACAAGTACATTTAAATGAATATATATATATATGTTTATTATCATCAAACAAAAATCATATACTACAATATTCAACAATCTCCCCCTTTGATGATAACAAACATATATTTAAGATTTTGAATTTGTTAAATATATTTGATCATTCAATTTGCTCCCCTTATTTGAATGCTCCCTCTTTACATAAAGCCCCCCTTTTGTATATGCATGAAAATAAATAAAAATATGCGAATGTACCTAGATACAAACAGAAAATACAAAATAAAATATTTGACCTTTATTTTCCAAAATCTTAACTTTTCTCTCCCCCTTTTGTTAACAGCAAAAGAGTAATAGTGTCAGAAAAATAGAGATAAAGTGATAGACATTAATACAACAAATACTCAGTCGGGTATAAATATTAAATTTTAATAAAAAATCAAACAAAAATCATAAATACTCTGTTTGATGCATATTCCACTTTAGAATGATAGGGATGATGTAATCATACAAAACCATATAGTTGTGTCTATTTGTGGTATATTTATATCAGGAATTTGAATATCTACCAACCATGCATAACCGTTAGGACTTTTAAATGAGATTAGTAGTATTCCAATTTTTTTTAAAAAATGAATTCAAGTATCTTCTAACCATGCATAACCGTGAGGACTTTTAAATGGGATTAGAATCAACTTGTCTATTTAATCAATTAATTTTGATATGCATTCCATACATGCATAACCGTGAGGACTTTTAAATGAGCATGGAAGCACATAATCAAAAATTCCAAGTAATTCACCCATGCATGACCGTGAGGACTTTTAAATGAGAGTGAATACTTTGGATGTTTTTATTTGTTAAAATATAATGAAATGAAAAACGAATAATTTCCCATTTAAAATACAACATATTGACATACTATATTGGATTTTGATGAGTGATGGTTGATAGAAATATGATAGAATTAGAGATGGTCATGGAACTTTTACCAGCAAAAAGTTTTTATAACTCTTGTTTAAATTTCTAAAGAAATTTACTAATTATACTGTCTCAAGTTATAATATATGATTAATATCAACACTCGTCACTTTTTCAATCACTATTTATCTTTTCGATAATTAGTAGGGAGTCAAATTAGTTAATGTAGTCATTTAAGATCAAATTCAAAAATAATTATAAAATCAAATTTTCTAAAATAACTAATCTGTAACAAGGTCAACAAAACGATTTTTTGGAAGGGGTTTTATAAAAGAAAAATGTCTGCTAATTGAAAAATTATTTGAAATGAAAAATATGCAGATATTTTCTTTGAAAATGATGCAACTATTGAATATCTCAATATAAATCACGTTCCACCAGTAATTTTTCTATCAACTAGATTACCAGTGTAATCTGCATCTGAATTTTCTTTTAACTCAAGATTATTAATAGTTGGATGTTATAGACCAGACCGTGAAGTTGCAACAATTACCTTAAAATCATTTTTAACAGCTTTTAAATGAAATTGAATTGAAGCCGTGCAAATAAATAAACCGTGAACATAGTGTCAGATAAGTAAGCAAATATATCCACTTGTATCATGAGTAATCATCAATCAATAAAACATCATCATTAGTCCAAACAAATCTTTATGAAATAGTCTAGAGACTCTAGAGATCTTTAAAGTGTTCTTGGCGTAAAAATATAAATGGCCAACAATTTTCATAAGTCAGAATCAAAATCAACATTCATTATCACATAACTGGCTGATTTAATTTAGATTATGGTGCAGATTATCACATTTAATAAATCATTCAAAATAAATGTATCATTACCTATTTTACCTTTACGATAATTTTTCGTTGTTGCCCATTGTGATTCTGTCACCTTTGTACTAGGCTAAGGAACTTTGATTTGTCGTCCATTGTGTGCCTGGAACAGCCAGAATCCAGATAGCACTGTTGTTATTCCTTAGCCTGCCACCACACCTACACGATAAAAGATTTTTGTGATCTATTTGTTTTATAGGTCCATGGTTGTTAGTAGCAAATGATTTTGAAAAATATGTTTGTGGCGACCCAAAACTATTTATATATGTTCCTTTGGGCACCTAGATTTGTTTGACTTTAAGGGATTTTATATTCGTGCCTTTTGGAACCCAAATTGGTATGGTTTTCACATTTTTGGGTCTATACCAACAAATATTTTGATTGTGTCCAATTTTCTACAAATTGTGCACTCGGATTTGACTTGATTAATTTTACTTTTAGTACGTTCAAATTGAGTATACCCAAGTCCTTGTCTAACCGTATTAACAGATTGTTTCCCTAATAGCATATTTAACGGTCTTTCACTTTTTGAAAATTTTCCTAAAGTCGTAGACAGTTGTTGGACTTGTGTTTTGAGAGATTCATTTTCATTTAATAATTGTGTGCACTTTTTAATAGAATTTTCTCTCCTCATATTTTCCCTTTCTTTCAAAATCAGAATTTCATTTTCAAGTGATTTAATTTTAATTTCTGATTTTTTAATTTCTTCTTCGAATGTTGGACACTTATCACACTTAGGGCTCTTGCTTTGATAGTTTTTAACTAATTGATCAAGCTGTTTATTTAAATCTATCAAAGTATCTCTTTGTGATTCAATTTTTGCGTATTTCTCCCTAAGTCGTTCGAAACAGCCATTTACTTTGTGGAAATATATAAGTAATTCTGAGTGAGTAAGTTTTGATACCTCGCTTGGCTCGTTATCATCATCACTGTCAGTTATATCACATCGAAGGCACAGATCTACTTTTTCACTCTCACTGCCAGTGCTTTTATCATCTTCATTAGTTTCATCCCAAGTGGCTGCAAAACTTCTCCTTTTCTGTTTCTTTCCATGGTTGAATCGATTCCGTGGACAATTGGGCTTGATATGACCGAGTTTATTGCACTTATGACAGATGATTTCACATTCTTCTGGGTTGTCTAGAACTTTAACTATTCTACTTTTTAGTTGTTGATTTAGAGCTGGATTTCCATATCTGTGATTCCACCTTTTGAATTTCTTCATTAGTAGTGCCAGCTCGGCTGCTCCATCATCATCATCACTTTCTTTTGTTCCTTTGAGAGCTATCGATTTCTTTCGAGTATCACCTCCTTCACGCTCTTCCTTGAATTTCAATTCTAGCTCGTAAGTGGTGAGATTTCTGATGAGTTCTTCGACTTTAATCTGTTTCAAATCCTTTGATTCTTGAATAGCTGTAACTTTTGCTTCAAAACTCCGTGGAAGGACTCTGAGGATTTTTTGAACTATCTCCAACTCTGTGTATGATTTTCCGAGAGCTTTTGATTTGTATACAATATTGTAAAGTCGTCCATACATCTCTTTGACATTTTCTTCCTTCGCCATTGTGAAATTTTCGTATTTGCTACTAAGCATGGCAAGGAGAGATTCCTTGACTTGAGATGTTCCTTCGTGAGTCACTTCAAGTGTGTGTCAGATTTCCTGCACAGTTAGACAATGTGAGACACGATTAAATTCAATTTGATCCAATGAACAAATAATAGAATTCATAGCTTTAGCATTAGCATTCTGTAGTCTATTTTCAAGATCTATCCATTGATCCATCGGTTTATCTATTTCCTGATTATATACCATTATAGTTGGGGTCCTATAACTTATCTCAACAATATTCCCAGCATCAATGGTTTTCAGAAAGATTTTCATTCTATTTTTCCAGTAAGCATATTCACCATTAAATATTAGTGGTCTAACTATGGACTGACCCTCAGCAAAAGCATTATTAAAAGAAGCCATTTTAAAAATTCAAATTTTTAAAAACAATAATCAGTTTTTGAAAAATCGAATTATTTTAAAACAAAAATTGACTTCTGTTCCTAGCTCTAATACCACTTGTAGGATCGATTTCACCATAGAGGGTGTGAATAGGGTGATACTATTAATTATAAAAATTTAATGCGGAAGTATATAAAATAATTACAGCACTGATAATACCTGAATAATAGCAGCACAGATAATAGCAGAATAATAAAAAATGCAGAAATAGAACAACACAGATTTACCCAGCTTCGGCAAAACCCTACCTACGTGTTGTCCCCAAGGTTTCTACTAGAAATTAAGTAGTCAGACGCTTACACACGTAAACTCATGACACCCGCTATCGACTAACCTAACTCTACGCTCAAAACCCTGCCACAACTCAACCACTGAGTTGCGAATTCTCGAACTACACCACCGTAGTTCGTCCCCTAGTCACACAACTAGAAATTACAAAAGATTAAAAGTAAATTACAAAATAAAAAGCAATTTAAAAACAATAAAACCCTAATTTAAAATTTGAAGCCCAAGATAAAAGTTGGGCCAATTTAAAATAGAATGAGATACCCTTTTCTCCTTTTAACTGTTCGGCTTATATCCTTCCTTCCTTTTTATAATCCGGCCTGTATCCTTTGCTTGAAAAATAATGGCGTTCATTCCTCTTTTCTTTTGCTAAAAAATTAGGGCTTTTCTAAATTGAAGAAGCCGACTTTTGTTGATTGATCAAGTGAGTGTTTTCGTGATTGCTTTGACGATCGATTCTTTCTTCACTTTGCACACGGCTGCTCCAATTTGATCGAGTTCGTATAAAGTGGTATGTGATTTATTCTTTTGCTTTACTGGTTAGCTTGCTTGAACTCGATGATCTCTGAATGCCGATGATGATAGGGTTAAATAGGATTCCAATTCCTATAATCTCGTTTGATTTAAATCGTCTGATAATTTTTCTCGGCCACTCGATTATTCTTAAATGATTGTGATTTCTTTCGACTAGTTCAATTTTGTATATTTTGTTACTTGATTCTCATGGCTTCGATTTTGAACTTGCTTGACTTCCTTGGCTACCACGGCTTGATTTTATGTTGAATTCGTTCATTTTTCTGACTTGTTCATCGTATTCCTTGATTTTGTGAATATCACGGCTTTGAGTTTCTGGCATTTGAACTTGACATTGACTTTGTTAAAACTGTTAAATGTACTGTAGCATTTTCGATGCTCGGCCATTTTGGAATTTTTGATAATCTGGACTTCGGAAATTTTGATTTGAACTGCAGTTGTCTTTGACTTGGTTTGAAACTGCAAACTTGATTTTCCTACGACATTCGAACTGCTACATATATGTATTTCATGTGTGTTCATGCCTGTAACGTTTTCAACCTGATGCTTGAATGCATTATTCATCCTGTCACTGCATACTTCTATACTTCACTTGATCCTCTGGCTGTTGTGTTGTATGCATGCCTGAAGTCTTGATACATTGTTTTTTCAACTGGTGTTGTGTTTGATGTGCATCTGTACTTGAAGTCGTAGCCTTGTCTCTTTGTAGTCTGGTATAGGTTGCTCATGTGCACTAATGCATTGTATTTGTTGTATGACATTTTGTTCTTGTTAGTTGCCTGGTCCGGTATACATGTGCACTGCCTATATATGTGTACATGTGTGTTTGCATTTCCATGAGTCAATGTTATCTTGTTGTAGTCTGATTCTTCAAGTGTACTTTGTTTTTGTGCTTCGAGCATTGTTGCAATCTGATATGCTAGCTCGAGTTGCTTCACCATTGACTGTTTGGTTCATGTATGGTCTGCTTGGAGTTGTGTAGAACTACTTTCCTGTGTTCCATTGTTGTCAGGTCTGGTGGTTTGCACTTTTGTACTTCCGATCATGCTACATTGTTCTCTTGTTCAATTGAGTTCACCATTGATGTATATGCATTCATCTTGAATTCCTTTTTTTCGAGTCTATGTTGTTAAGGTCTGATAGCTTCTTGGTAGTTGCATTAATGATGAATTTGTGGCTTTGGTTTCACTCGAGAATTATTTTCCTTTTGAATTGAACCTGTGTTGAATCCAGCTTATAGCTCAGGTCTAACTTGTTCATCGTATTCCTTGATTTTGTGAATATCACGGCTTTGAGTTTCTGGCATTTGAACTTGACATTGACTTTGTTAAAACTGTTAAATGTACTGTAGCATTTTCGATGCTCGGCCATTTTGGAATTTTTGATAATCTGGACTTTGGAAATTTTGATTTGAACTGCAGTTGTCTTTGACTTGGTTTGAAACTGTAAACTTGATTTTCCTACGGCATTTGAACTGCTACATATATGTATTTCTTGTGTGTTCATGCCTGTAACGTTTTCAACCTGATGCTTGAATGCATTGTTCATCCTATCGCTGCATACTTCTATACTTCACTTGATCCTCTGGCTGTTGTGTTGTATGCATGCCTGAAGTCTTGATACATTGTTTTTTCAACTGGTGTTGTGTTTGATGTGCATCTGTACTTGAAGTCGTAGCCTTGTCTCTTTGTAGTCTGGTATAGGTTGCTCATGTGCACTAATGCATTGTATTTGTTGTATGACATTTTGTTCTTGTTAGTTGCCTGGTCCGGTATACATGTGCACTGCCTATATATGTGTACATGTGTGTTTGCATTTCCATGAGTCAATGTTATCTTGTTGTAGTCTGATTCTTCAAGTGTACTTTGTTTTTGTGCTTCGAGCATTGTTGCAATCTGATATGCTAGCTCGAGTTTCTTCACCATTGACTGTTTGGTTCATGTATGGTCTGCTTGGAGTTGTGTAGAACTACTTTCCTGTGTTCCATTGTTGTCAGGTCTGGTGGTCTGCACTTTTGTACTTCCGATCATGCTACATTGTTCTCTTGTTCAATTGAGTTCACCATTGATGTATATGCATTCATCTTGAATTCCTTTTTTTCGAGTCTATGTTGTTGAGGTCTGATAGCTTCTTGGTAGTTGCATTAATTATGAATTTGTGGCTTTGGTTTCACTCGAGAATTATTTGCTTTTTGAATTGAACCTGTGTTGAATCCAGCTTATAGCTCAGGTTTGACCTTGTGCTCGTGTCGAGACTGTATTTGTATTGCACTTGAGTTGAACCTGGCTTTTAATTGGGTTTGACCTTGTGCTCACCTGTCCCTGTAATTTTATCAAGGGTACATTGGTGTGCACGGCCTTGTGGCATGTACACTTATACACTGTGCATGTCACAAGTTGTTCGTGTTTGATGAATTCAAAATTAAATGATGAAGAACAACCCAAATAACTGAGGCAAATAATATTTTCAAAAATACACATTTTATTTTACACTACAAAAATATTTTCTTTTCAATTTTACTGTGTTGGTGTTTATTTTGCAGATTGCTCAGATGTTGTATTCAATCTGGAATAGAGTTGAAGATCAAATATGAGTGAACGAGTGAAATGTAGTGAGGTGCAAATGTATGTATAGTGAAAAATGTGATGTGATTGAAATTATTGAAATTGTAATGTAATTGAAATTTGTAAATAGTGAGAGCACAACTTTGTACTATTCAAAATTGTAATAAAATATTTGTTTAAATAAAATATCTGTTTGAACTTAAATTCTGTGTTATTTATTTTATTCAGCAAATATTTATTTAATTATGTAAAGAATAAAATAGTACATTAACAAATACATTTAAATGGATATATATATATGTTTATTATCATCAAACAAAAATCATATACTAGCATATTCAACAGCCACTATATATAGAAGGATTAGGCTAAACTTCTTGGCAATGAGATGATTGAGATTTTGACTTGTGCTTAGAGGATAAAGATTTCCTTGAATGATGGCTTCTTTCTCGGCTGTCACCCCTTTCTCGATGCCTGCCCTAGTCTGGACCATGATTTGATCCATAATGTGTTGAGGAGCCCCCAAGCGATCAAAGGCACGAGAATGAGACATAGCACCTGCAAACCAAACAAAAGCTTATAAGTGATAATCAAACTAAAGACGGACAAAAATCGTGCAATAAAGTGCACATGGTTGTAAGTGTCCTAGTGTTGCCCCGATGGACCAATTACTGTGGCCTTACTCATAGGAGTGATTTCCCCTTTGCTAGTGGGAAGAATGTCATCACCTGTCCTGGCGGGAAAATTAATCCCCCTGATGCTTAAGTTGGGAAAGTCTAAGGTCATGATGTCGTCAGGGATCGGGAGATTTGAAAATCCTTCCATCGAACCTTCTAGAGGCTGGGAGGAAGACTCTTCTTCAATAGAGGTGATAATGAACTTGGCTTTTTAGTAGTTTTTCTCCTACATAGTTTGTAAGCAAGCCCTTTCCCTTTCCATGTTGGTGCATGAGATTACGTGCCTTTTGATGATTCGACCACAGGCGAGTTTCCCGAACCTACGTCATCATTGCATGGCTCATTTGCGTCATCACCTTTCATTCGCCTTCATCGGCATTTTCCTATGCCTCCTCAACTGGGGGGCACGATAGGGCTATCAATGCCTCTTTCTTGTTCCACAACATTCCTTCATGGTGCAACGCTTCCTGGAAGTTCGATGCTATGACCCTCTTCCAGCAACCCAAAAAGAGATAACCACTCATCAGTTACGAGTGATCTAATTCCCCTGTCTTTGACTAGGGTAGCACAGATCGCAGAAACTGCCCTTGAATAATTATCGCCTTCGGGTCATGGATGGATACCTGTAAATTTTCAACGTATTTTTAGTTCAGGATACGACTTGGGCTTAAGAATTTGAAAATAAAGTGAAGGCAACACTTACGTCCTTCAAACCATCACCTCGCAAAGCTGGGTAGACAACGAACATAGAACTATTTATGCTTAAAGACACTAAGCTTGTTCCAAGCACCAGTAAGAACTTGATAGTTGGGCATGGGTTCGAGGAAAGTATAAGAAAGACTTCCCGTCCATCACTTATAGTTGTAGATGAATCAGATGCCTTCAAGAGATGGCGGACGGAACAGAACATCCATAAATAACAAGAAGGTACCATAAAAGAAAGCGTAGCTATTCAGATGCAGCTGAGTAGAGAATGTAGCATCTCTCATACAAATGAAGTGAAGTGAGGAATGTAAATGTGAGGTTCTAGTTTATATATGGGATATAAGGGATCGGCCTGTATTGTCTTCTCCATGAAGCCAAAAAAGTGTAAAGTATCTTCTATGAAAAATGGATCGGATATGATCCCTATTCAAGAGGAATTTACCCGACCCCTACGTGCTCGTGTACATAAAAAAAAGAGAGAAAGGGATCAATTAGAAAAATTCTAATCCCTTTTTTTAAAAATATACATAATATATGTATGTATGTTTATGAAAGGAATTACATCCGAATCAACGAAAATTGGCATTGACCCGAAAACATACGAATGTGGATGGGAGTCAATTATAAGAGACATGTGTGTGAATGTGCACGTGAAAATTCCAAGCTATTCAATTTTTGAAATCGATAGAAATTGATTTCTCATTTGAAGCTTTAAAAGACGAAACCGGATCAGATAGCCAAGGCATACTAGCTCCTTAGAACCGGACATAGATAACAACTGATGGAATACAATCCAGAATTTATACTGTTGAAAATCGACCAAGCATCACGAAGAACAAAGAAAGATACGACACTTTGGAAAAATGATTCAATGGAAGGATGGCGACTATTCAGAAAACTGGATGGATTTCTCTTCGACAACTCTAACTTGCTTCGATTCAAAACATGTCATGTTCGACACAAGACGTAATATAGGGGCAAGTCTTATCCAGCATTTTGATCTGGCTATATCTGAACTGACTGGACAAGTTAGACTCAACTATCATCAAGGCTAGTAGCCTAAAGCGATGATTGTGGGGACCATAAATCAAGTGCAGATAATGATATGAAGCCATGATCGAATGGAATCAAGAGTTATAGTATATAAAAGGTTCTAAGCATGGAATATAGTCTAATCTAGAATAGGGATTGGGTATGATCCCTCTCTGCCAAATGGATTGGATCACTTCAGCTAAATAGTGCAATTTAACAGAAAACGAGCGATATCTCAAAATCCATAAGTCAGATACATATGAAACTTTGGGAATAAGAATAGGGTACCCTAGGGAGTCCACCCTAGGGATCTCACCCTAAAAAGAAAAAACAAGAGGGATCAGCCCTTTTACCTCTAGAGGGATCGACCTAAATCAAACAACATTACATTTTGCAATAAAGTCTGATCAATAACTCAAGTTCTACTAATCCAATTGGTATGAAACTTGGAGGCTAAGCATAATACAGCATGGAGAAGCTCCCATAGAAATTTTACCTCCAAAATCACCAATCATAGGGATCGGTCGCAATCCCTATTTCTTGGGATTTGGGTCATGTGATCCCTCTTGTGGGTCCCTATGAATCTGGAGAGCCTTCTGCCGAATTTTCAAGGAGATATTTCGCCGTCTTCCTCTATAAATATAGACTTGATTGTTCATTTTTGGGATCTTGGCACCTTGTTGCTTTGTATTCTTTTGAAGTTAAGGACTTTCATCCGATCCCTCTTGTACTCAGTTTACAAAGTGATTAATAAAGCTATCTCTTTAAAGTGGACGTAGGCAAACAATGCCGAACCACTATAAACTGTCGTATCTCTATTATTTGCTTATTTCTTATTGCTTTAATGCTATATTCTCTTTGTTTACATTTAATATTCTTTATTTATTCCTCTATTATAAATCTCTTGGGTGTTTGTGCCAATTTTTGGTTCAAACAATATGTGTTCCTGATATGTGAGTTATTCAATTCTAAATTCGTGTACATTGCCTTGTGTAGAGATGAGATACATACTATTTTAGATGTATTCAGGTATTTAAACGTATCCATCTTGACCCAAAGTATTGTATACGAGAGATCGCTTCTTTCATGCCCATTGATCCGAGTTATCGAATGGTAAACTTCTTCTGATATTTTGGTAGCTGGAGCCTGGGCATCATATTATGGTATCAGAGCTGAGGCTAAACTAGAATTGAGTAAGTCCGAAATCTGAACATATTTAACTATAGAAAAGTCAGACATAGATTGTTACCCTATTAGTGTAACCCAGGTAGAGTTCGGAATAACTCGTGTATGTAATGTACGAATTAAGATTGGTGTTCCGAGGAATGAACACTGGGATAGGATTATCTACGTATTTATGATATACTCATATTTGTTAGTAAAATTGTGAGACATTTATCTAATAAGTGATAAATGTTAAGCAGAAAATGATAGGACCAGGATGACCAAGAACAGGTGCATCAATCGATCCACCCAGTAGTCAGACCAGTGATTTTGGAAATCCTGGAATTATCTTAACCATGGACCAATGGATTGAGGTCCTAAAACATGTGCAAGGCATGTGAGAAATTATAGCTCAGAATTTGAACCTAAATGTTCATTCGGAATTCCCTAAACTCTGTAATGACTAGGCAAAGCTGGGTGGTACACCATTTTCGGATAATTAAGAAGTAATAAGAGTCCATCCCTGGCTAAGAACTTGCGAATTAATTTTCGATGATTTAAAGTTGTTAGACCAAGAAAAGCGAAGGTTGGCATCTCATCCACTGCAGTCTAGCCCATTAGATTGGTATGATGCAGTAACTGTAGAGACAATTGAGGAGGATATCGTTTGGAAAAGATTTAAGGAACTCTTCAAGGCTCATTTTCTACCCGAAGCTGAAAAAGCTGCATTACTCCAGAAATTTGTAGATTTGAAACAGGGTGATTCATCAATAACAGCTTATGATAATGAATTTAATGCACTATCAGAGTATGGACTAGCACTCACTAGTACCCCATTAGAAAAGAATGAGAAGTTTGTGCTTGGTCTAAATAATGAACCGAGAGATAAGTTACTTACTTAACTCAAATTTCCATTTGAAGAGATTATGGATATGGCATTAAGATTTGAAAAGGTGCAAGAACAAGATCTGGTTTCTGAAAGTCAACCTACTCAAAAATGCCAACAACAAAAGAAGAGGCCATTCTTCATAGAGAAGAATGTAGAAGTTCAAAAGAACAAGCGACCTTTCTAACCTAAGTAAGAGGATCAGAAGAAGCAACATGCTAAAGCATAAGTGGAATGTCCTCATGTCGAAGGAAGGTTCATTATGCCAATCAATGTAAAAACATAGCTCAAGGTCCTATGAAGAAATGTTACAATTGCAATGAATGGGACATGTAGCGAGACAATGCACAAAGCCAAAGAAGCAGACTCAAGGAAAAAATTTCACAGTAGATAGTCCTAGTTCAATGCAACCAGATTAGGGAAAACAAGCTTCAGTCCTATAAGGTATTTTATGGCCTGGATTATATATTAGAATTCTTTTCGATATAGGTGCATCACATTCATTTATATCTAAAGAATTAGCAGAAAAGTTAAAATTGGATGTTTCTTCTCCTATCAATTCTCTTAGAGTGGCTAATCCTACTAAAGGATACATTACAGTAGGAATGAAACGTAATGGAGTCATGATTTGTTTATCTAGTATTCTTTCTTGTGTGATTTATTTATCATGGATTCACTAAGTTAGGAAGTTACTTTAGGAATGAAATGGCTCGAGTACTATCAAGCTCGATTATATTATTTGGAATGTGTAATCATTCTTCAGCATTTCGATCATTCCAAACGAACCCTTATAGCTCTAGAAAGAGAAAATGCTAGTTTGGGTTATTGTTTATTTATCTTGGAAACAAAAGATGATGAGATAAAGTAGATTTCGGTAGTTAGAGATTTTCTAGATACCTTTGAACCGGTTACTGGTTACCACATCGATTAGTTGAGTTTAGAATAGATTTGAACCTAGCACTCAACCTTTTAGTATACCACCTAACCGAATGTGCCCTAGTGAGGTGGAAGAATTAGATCTCATATAGAAGATCTTGAGCAAAATAATTTCATTAGGACGAGTAGTTCTCCTTGGGGTGGATCGGCCTTATTTGTTAAAAAGGCAGATAGATCTCTTCGACTCTGTATAGATTATAGAAAATTGAATAACCTTACCATCAAGAATAAATATTCTTTACCAAGGATAGATGATTTATTCGATCAACTGAGTGTTGCAAAATTCTTTTCACAACTAGATCTAGCCAATGGCTTTCATCAACTAAGAGTTGCAGAAGATAGTAATCCACTCACGGCATTTCGAACAAAATACGGTTCATATGAATGGTTAATAATGCCATTTGGATTGATGAATGTTCTAGCTTCGTCGATTTAATGAATAGAGTTTTCAGGAGTTATTTGGACAAGTTTGTCCTAGATTTTATTGATGATATCCTCGTCTACTCAAGGATAGAAGAAGAGCATGTGATTCATTTGAAAGTGGTGTTAGAAAGTTTAAGAGAATACCAACTTAAAGAAAAAATTCAAAATGTCACTTTTGGCAGAAGGAAGTTTAATTTTTGGGACATATAGTCTCGAAGAAAGGAAATTCAATTGACCCAACTAAGGTCAAAGCCGTTCAAAAGTGGAAGCGACCCGAGTCAGTTGTCGAAATCAGAAGTTTCATGGGTTTAGCAGGATATTATAGAAGAATTATAAAAGACTTTTCTAAGATATCTGCTCCACTAACTAATTTGACGACGAAAGGAGTTAAATTTGTCTAGTAAGATAATTGTGAAGGGGCTTACCAAAAATTCAAAGAATTACTTGCTAATGCACAAATATTGATAGTTGTAGAAGGAAATCATGATCTGGTAGTGTACACAGATGCCTGTGGACTGGGGCTTGGTGCAGTACTAATGCAACGAGATAGAATTATAGCCTATGCATCTAGACAACTCAGGCTTAATGAAGTAAAGTATGCGAACCACGATCTTGAGTTGTTAGCCATGGTATTTTCCTTGAAGCTTTGGCGATATTATCTATTATGTAATGACCTGCCTTTCTTACACCTAAAGATGACACTTAATACTTCCTTGGTATTCGTGGGACGATCATTTAAGTGTTCGAAAGATGGGTCATTTAGGGTTAAAGAAAGAAAAGACAGAATAGAATCTAACATCATGCTGAGAAATATATATCATACACTTATAAAAAGAAATCCTTTATATACATAGCTCAAATCAGAATACACTAGACTATTACTGGTTTGGACAGTTATAGAAACCTGTCCTTACACTTGCAAATAAATACAAACATTATAATACAACGGAAGAATATAAGATACGTGAATATGTCTTGGAGAATCCTGGTCGTCTCCTGAAAGCTCCAAAGCGCCTAGCTAATCTAGAAAATATGCTCAAGCTGACCCAAACATTATAAAAAAATAATTCCCAGGTCCATCTGGTAAACCAGCGTGAGTATAGCGCGAATCAAGCATATAGATTTCTATATTTAAAAAACCCTTTCAAAATAAAAGGTATCTCGTAAGACATGCCGCACATAAACACGGATGGGTTTTTACCTTACGATAACCAAAACATTTTGCATTATAAGTGATATTATGATAATGTCTATGGATTTAAACTATTCAATAATCAAGCAGTTGTGATGTGTGTACATGACAACAATAATAGGTATACAACCAAAAACCGTTAAGGCACGTATATGGAAAATAGTTTCCAATAAATGGAAAGGTAAGGGACTACCTTCCGAACAGTACACCTCTAGATAAAATGTACCGTGGCTTGTAGTTACCTTTGCAACCCGCATGACAAGACCGGCCTACCCCCGATGGGATAGTACTGAATATGATCACTCTTAGGTTGTGATCAACAACCAAAAATGGGTCTCGAAGCATACATATAGATATTGACTCTAGATATGGCGATGATCATACCCTAATGGGAGCAACCCACATAGCCTTGCGGCATGACTAGTTTTAGTCATTACCGAAGCGTGAGGCTTCAGAGGCTATGCTCGTACCATTTCCTTCTAGAAATTCCCCTTGGAATACAAACACAGCCCTCCAGGCAGAAATACAATGCCAGAATTCATCCATACAAGTTCGTGCTTGGTCTGAACAAAATTAAAGGTACTACTTCTACTACATCCATTTTGGAATCACCCTCAGAATTAGTAGCAAGTAGCCTTTGCACTTCAAGAGCTCTACCTTCAATTCTATCATCTTTAAGAAGTATTCCATCTAACACATACGTTGGTTTGAAATGGTTTTTGAATAACATATTTGATCCTGGTCTCTCCAAACCAACAATCGATAATTTCTGATTGACTCATTCCCATTTCTTTTAGAAGTATGCAACAAGTATTCGAGTCCTCACCGGGGAACTCAAATATACACAACATACTTCCTGAGTCAAAACTGGCCAAGGTTTGATAGTCGGTTATTTAACTATCAAATAAATAAACAAATAACGATCCAGAGATTTAATTACCCATAGCAACCACTAAGCCTCAAAATAACTCTTCCATTTATATAAATATCTTCCCAAAATATTTATAAAATATTCATATACTTTTCTCACTGGCATAAGTATATTCACAAAATATTGTAAAATATTTCTTATTTAAAAATCATATAAAAAGGATCAAAACATACAATGGAATTGAATAATCTGTTATAGATTGTTGTGTGATTTGAATGTTTGGATGCTATAGTAGCACTGGCCTAAATTTTAGTATTGTAAATACCATAAATATTATTTTTGGAATTTGAAAGAATTAAAAAGAAGATTTTGAATAAAAGTATTTATATCGAAATTTGAATTATTTTAAAAGAAATTGATTGGATAAAATAATAATTGATTTTGAGTTCTACTTAACTATTCGTAAAAATATTTTAAATAGAGATTTTAAAATAATTTATATAGAGGATTTTAAACAATGGATTTTAGAATGATATTTCTGAAAATATGGAAAAGAAGTTAAAATCGATAATTAAAATAGATTTGAAAAATAAAGGGAATATATAAAGAAATGGATTTATAAAAATGGAATTTTATAAAAGAGATTAGTTTTATAAACAAGTGAATCTCAGGGAAGTTTGTAAATTTATAAACAATGTTTATAAATAAGGGAAAATGATATCAGTGATAAATTGGAATATAAATTGACAGTGTGAATTTATATCAAGTTATGGGAATGGGGTTTTGGAAAAATAGTGGATTCTAGTTTGAAATGTGGAAATGATTATGAAATTTGAAACGTAGTCGATGTGATATGAATCGAAAAGGAATTATAAATGGAAATTGGCAATATTGGATTTTTAAAATAGATTTTTGTCGAGAAATTAAAATTGTTTTAAATGGAATTTTTATTTATTATACTATGTAGCTTAAAAACTATTATTTAGATCAAAATATTTCGAAAAGTTAGTTATTCAAGTATTTAATATTTATTGAAATAAATTCTAATTTTATAATCAGCCTTGTAAATCAATTAGTTTATTTAAAAATGAATTGGAAATTAAATATCGATGTTATATAAAGTGTTTTTGTATTTTAAATAATTACTTAAATATGTTATAAAAATACTTATTATATATATATGGTTTCGAAATGATTGAAATTTATTTATAAATCCTCTCGAGATTTGTAAACGAAGTTTATTTAACGGAGATGATTTTTATAAGAAAAATCTTATAGTGAAATTCTGGAAACTTAAGGAAATTTCCAAAGTATTTAAATATAGAAACTTCGGAAATGAATTAAAATTCCTAAAAAGGAAGTTAGAAATGGGTAGTTGAGATTATAGATGAGAATAATCGATTTTGGGAATTTTAAAGGGGATTAATTAATGAATTCCAGAAACTTATCGAATCTGTTATAAATGGATTAAGGAAATTTCAAGTGGGTTATAAGGATTTTGAGAAGTATGAAATAAAAGGGAATATTTCTTAAGTATTGGAAATAAAGCGATTTTTGGAAAATACACTTCTAAGTATTAAACTAGGAGGATTTAAAATATTTAACTACGAGATTATTATTTTAGAAATATTTCTCAAAAGTTTGAATTATAAATGAGATTGAAAGAAATATTCTAAGTGTTGATATGGATTTAAATATCCTGTTATGGATATAAGAATTTGAATTATTTTCAATTATTGAATATACTGGAAGAGATTTAAATATATATCTTTGTAAAGATAATTTGAATGAATGTTTTGAAGATCTATAAAATAAGGTCTAGCGACTGCTTATGGATGTTATTTGATAGTTAAATAACCGCCTATCAAATCTAGCTAAATACGTTGATCGTTTCGAAGAGATCGGGATCAGATTTAATTATCCGAAAACCACTTCGATCTGGTTTGTGCGTTACGAATTGTGATAGCTCAAAGATAATGGAGATGGCAATTTGGAAGGAGATTCGGTTTGTTCAGACCCAGAACAACTTGTATGGATGAATGCTATCATTGCATCGTTGCCTGGAAGGAAGTGTTAGCATTCCAAGTATGAATGCTATTCTAGAGGTAAAAAGTAGCCTCAAGCCTCATCAACTGAGAATGACTAAAACAGGGGAGACGTGGTAGGGCTAAGTGGGTCGCACTCAATTAGGGTATTTCATCACTTTTCTAGATACCCTTGGAATATATTATAATTATGGATATGGTTGTGCATGATAAAGAGAGCGCTCGATTAGGGTGGAAACACCCGGAGTGATAACATATTCGGTACTATCCAGTAAGGGGTAGGCCGGTCCTGTGTTGGCAGGGATCGTTAGGTTCGATCTCGATACATTTTCTAGAGATGTACTGTGACAGGCTGTACCCCAGTAGCCCAGTCATTGTGTGGAGTCCAATATCCACTACGAGCCTTTACGATTTTGATTGTAGAACCTAGTATGATGGAATTTAATTAATGTAACAATTTCGGCTATTTTAATAAGTATATGTACTTAGACACTATTATAATATCATAGGATTTTCTATAAAAGTGTTCTGGTTATCATAAGGTAAAAACCCGTCGTGTTTATGTGTGACGTGGTCTTACGAAATACCTTTGTTTTTCAAAGGATTTTGATAACTATAATAATTCAAATTAAGTGTGATTTCTCGCGCTAGTTTTCCAGACTGACTCAGGTGTTATTTTCTTATAATGCTCGGGTCAGACCGAGTATTACAAATTCAGGTTAGAATGCTATGGAGATTAGGAGACGAGCTGGAGGAGACTTAGGCGTATCCCATGTACTTGATTATATTCCATTGTATGTAGACCCTATAGTCAGCACCGGTGAGGACAAATTATAATAACTGCCCAGAATTGATTGATGATTGTTGTATTCTGATGATGATACGTATAAAAAAAGTTATAGTTCTTTTTGTATAAAGATATGTTATTATCCATTATATATTGTTCCGTTGCGATTGTGAGATTCTGTATTGTTATTTCTGTGTTTTCTTCTTCTATCTTTTTCTTCTTCACCCTTAATGATTAGTATTCCCGTTCAATTTGAGTTGCACACATGTGATTTATTGTCGACTCAAAGGGTATGGTGATACGGGCCATTATAGGAATCAGCCAATAACAATCAATCAACATATAGGTAAATGTCCAAGTTACCATAATAATAGAACTGGATTTTATTTCTACTTAATAGACGTCAAATAAAATTTAATTAGAAGAACGGTGTTTATTTCTGCTAAACAAATAACATTCGGTTTCATATTCATTTGAGGTTACATAAGGGTAATCGACAAAGAAATCCCTTTGTATTTAAAACATCCTTTAAAAGAGAGTTGCTTTCAAAAACAAAATCGATCTTTAAGAATAAAGTAGTTAAAACTTCTATTTAATAATTAAATAACATTTAAACTCTTTATTCAATAACGATTAAACCTTCAGTTAATAATTAAACAATAATTAACTTTTAAATAAATAATTAAATAATAATTATCTTTTAAATAAATGATTAAATAATCATTAAATTTTTAAATAAATAATTAAATCATAATGAATCTTAAATTAAATGATTAAATAATATTTAACCTTTATCTATTAATTAAATCTTAATTAAGTCTTAATTAGATCTCAACTTAATTAGCAATTAAATAAATATTTAAATCCTTACTTAATATTAATCATATACTTAACTAATAATTAATTATAAAAAATCTTATACTTAATTAATAATTAACTAATAGTTAATCTTACTTGGATAATAATTAATTAAAAATTAATCTTACTTTAAAAGATAATTAACTAATAACTACTCTTGACTTAATTATAAGTAATAAATCTTACTTATACTTAATTAATTATTAATTACCAAAACTTAATTTATTAATAATTACTTAACAAAAACTTAATTAACTATCTTAATACATATTATTAAGTTTAGAACACATTTCTAAAATATACTTAAGTGTTAAACTCTATTTTGAAAAAAATTGAAACTTTACCGAACTGCATCCAAACACTACGCCATAGATTGCATACTGCAACACCAAAGAAGTGATGCAGGAAGTGCCAAAAAATGTTGCTGTAGGCTAAAAAAGGGCAAAGGCAACACTTTCTCGGTGATGCATTTTGCCGCGTTGCCGCAGACCTCAAAGGCAACATTTTGACTATCTAAGGCAACATAAGAAATATTGTTGCAATAGAATCCTATTTGGGTCTATGGCAACATCCATAGGTGTCTGTACCAACATTCCAAAATGTTGCTATAGATATTAACTTTCTGAATTTGTGGGGCCCACAATGTAGAGCATATTTGATTTTTTAATAGAAATAAATATTTATTTAATAAAATGCTATTGCACAGAATTTGATATTCAAACAGTAATTTATTTAAATAAATATTTTATTTCAACATTTAAAATAGTACAAATTCCTCACTCCACTATTTTACAATTCAATGATAAATAACACTGATATTCACATATACAGATATTCCTCACTACATTACTCAGTTCACTCATTACATATGCAGTTTCAATTTATACAGACACCGACACTGACAAATATATGACGAGCCGAGTGCCGAGCCGAAGGCGAGCCTAGAAGCGGGTCCGGGCACAGCGCCGGCGGGGGTCCGGGGCACCGCAGTCCCGACGGGGATCGACCTTTTCGGAAGATCGAGCCTTCTTTGAAATGACGTAAAATGATGCACAAATGAAGACTGAGCTTAATTCCTATCCTCCATCTCCTCGCCTAAATCTGCTTGAATCCCCTACGGCCAAACACCAAAACTCTACTGCAAACTCTTTTCAATTTCCAATCACCACATTAGCTTCTCTCCGTAACCAATACACAGCAGCACTCTACCATTGTCAAACTCCAAACTCTGTCTACATCTCTCTACCAACATTCAGGCATCACACTGCCAACTGAAACTCCTCTGCATCACCAACTTCCACCATCACTTCCATAACTTACCAAACCAACCAACCAACCAACCAACCTTCAACCAATACAACTACATCCAGATTCAACGGTGAACCAACCAACCTTAATGCTTGGATAAGATCACTCTGCACTCAGTCCGAGTTATGAACTTGCGATGGAGGCACAGGGCATCCAGAAGCAGTACATACCCAGCCAGATTCTGAAACATTAACAAGTTCCAAAGGAGCATTTGCACAAACATATGAGGGGCGTACTATCTTATTGAAATTACCAGTACCAAGTGAAGCAACCGCAATCATAGGGGAAAGTACGAAGAGATCAGCCTGGAATCTGCTCTGAACTTGCGATGGAAAGTACGAAGTGAACCAAAATCTCGAGGGCAGCAGTTCGGGTTTTGGGAGAAATTAAGGCGCTAGAAGGGTTTTCAGGTGAAGTAGTCTAAAGGAGAAAGGTAGAGGGGTTGGTGGCGAGCAAGTCTTCTATTGGAGGTGAGAGCTGATGGCGATGACAGCGGTGGAAAAAGGGGTTTGAACGGAAAACTTTGTTTGGCTTCGGGTTTTGGTGTCGTGACGGGGCTCTGGTTGGAGCTAGATGGTCGCGATGGGTCAGAGGGTAGCTGGGGGTGAGGGTGACAATTTGGTGGCGGAGGCGAATGAGGAAGCAGAAGAAGAGGAGGGTGACAATTTGGTGGCGGAGGCGAATGGGAGGAGGCGAATGGGAGTAGGCGAATTGGAATAAAACCCAAAAGGGGATCTACTCTGAACTAGGCGGGAAAACGAAATTTTGGGGCAAATTGCAGTGGTGATCCATTTTAACAACCAGATTAAATGTAGACCGTTGGATCGTATTCACGCGGATTGCTAATTTTATTAATTTTTTAATTTGAATACATCTATAGCTACTGCAACATCTTGTTAATACCTATGCTAACACCTTGAAGCGAGTGTTGTAATAGACAAAAATCAGCATACCTATCGTTACATTATAGCTAGCAACACCATGTAATTTCGTTGCAGTAGGCCATCTATGGCGTAGTGAAAGCGACCATCGTTATAGATACCATAACTTGTAAATTATTTTCAAAGTTTTCTTTGAAGTCTTTATCACTTGGAAAACTTGCTTACTTTTATAAAACATAAGTATGTATTTTGTAAAACTAAACAAAGATTAAATCTTGAAATGATTTTGCATTTTAAAACCAAAGATTATAGTTTTTACACAAAGGATCCTATGTCGCTTAAACTAGTGAAGGTGCTAACTTTCTTAACATTGACTCATGTATTCATGTTCATAACATACATAATCACATCACAACCACATAACAAACATATAAGCATGCCATAACCAACATATATAAGCAAAGATTATATCTTGCAACTAACTTGACTTTTCAACTTCCAAATTTTCAAACTATATGACCTCTCATCCAAGCACATATACATACATTCAAGTCCACACAATTTCTAACCAAGCTAACATCACATTTTATAACAAGTCAAGCAATAATATAAGTTTTAAAAATATAGTTAAAGGCGAGAACTCTACTCACTAAAAGTTGACAAAATAAACCAAACTTATGCTATAACTTGAATATGACCTATGTCTTTGCCTTGGCTTTGGAAAAATAAGATTTTTGAAAGCTTAAGGGTGTAAAAGTATACGGCCTAGGGCCTTCTGGTTTCAGCCATGGAAAGAAAAGGGAAGGTGAGGCATGTTTTAGAGGGGTGGAGTTGAAGAAATGAAAGGAAAGGCTTTAAGCAAGGTTTTGAAAGTTTTAAAAGTGGAAAACTTAGATTTTTAAACTTTTAGAAAAGCTATGGAAGCTATGAAAGAACTTTAGCAAGCTTGGAAATGTTTTTAGAAAAGGGAAATGAAATAAAAACTTTAAGTAAGAATTCATGAAATTGTATATATACAAAGCGGTATAATTGAATTACAAATAAGGCTCCTTAAGTGCATGCCTACCTTTCCTTGAATTCCACATCACTACCCTTGTCCCCCCTCTCTTATTTTTGAAAATTCCATGCCCTCCTTTTCCAATGCTCCAACATTCATTTAATGACTTAATACTTATGTTTCTTAGAAAATGACATATTATGTCACTTGTATTTTATATTTTTCTTTTGTTTTAAATTCTCATAATAAGTCATATCACCTTATTATATTTATTTAAGTAAACATATTTATATATTTATCAAAATATATTTTAACCTATTTTTAAATGTGTGTATATGTTATCACAAATGTGCATATCTTTTTCCAAGAACTTTTAGACACCGAAAAGTCGAAAATTCGAAAAACGATTTCTGGACACATTTTCTAGTTTTCTTTGAACTAATTATTGTTGTAAACAAATTTTCAAAACTATTTTACCATCATTAGTTATTATTTTAAAGGAGTTTATTCGAATTATGAAATCCATAAATCAATTATTTAAAAATATATTTAAATATCCATTTTTAATGTGATAAAATTCTAGGTCGGTACACTCTCCCTCCTTAAAAGAACTTCATCTTGAAATTAGCAAAAAAAAAGATAACCCAAATTAACAAAAAGGGCATATATTATAAATCATTAAAACCATACAAAAGTCATATACTAAGCATCAATAGCAAAATAATACATACACAATACAACACACACAATCTGCTTATTTATCAACAACTCCTGGCAAGCCCTTCTTATACTGTCCTCCAATACTAAATGTCCAAGGAGTCTAACTTTAGATTGCCAGAAATGACACTTAGAAGATTTAGCCTTCAAGTCATGTCTCCTCAATGTTTCCAATACAGTCTCTAAGTGGCACTTGTGATCCCCTCGGCCTTATAATATATAAGGATAGCATCTGTTGAGACCAACACAAATTTATTGAGCATATCTCTAAAAACTCAATCCATGATGACCACAAAATAAGCGGGTGTGTTGGTTAATCCATAAGGCATAACCAACCACTCAAATAAACCATCTAGCCTTAAAAAAGCTATCAGGGGTATATCATATTCAGATATCCTTAGTTGGTGAAATCTCGTGTCTAAATCCACTTGCGAAAATACCCTAACATCCTTTAGTTGTTTGATCATATCGTCTATGCTGGGTATAAGATACTTAGTTCTAAACGTCTGCTTGTTTAATTCACAGTAGTCTATGCAAATCCTTGACGAACCATCTGACCTAGCAATGAAACCCACAGATGCTTCCCAATTTAAGTCACTTGGCCTGATTTGACCCTTACTCAATAATTCCTCTATTTGATTCATTGACTCCCTTCTTTCCCTCGAATCCATCTTATGTCTAGGCTGAATAAAAGGTTTCCATGTAGGGGTCAAGTTTATATTGAGCTCAATCTCACAATGTGAGGGTAGGCTATTAACTATTTCAAAGACGTCCAGGAAATCTCTTACAATCAATAATGATTCCAACTTTTCCCGAGGCGAATCCAGTGCACAAAGGAAACTATCCATTAACTTTTGGCATTACACAATACCTTAATATGCTTGCCTCTCTTGTTTTGTAATATAACAGTCCTTTTATCATAGTCAAGTTGTAACAACCCGTAATTTTATCACTTCGAATTAGAATATTTAATTAATTCTAAATATTTAGATAATTGTTTGAAATGATGAATAATTAACTTTATTTATTATATAATGATAGTAAGTGATTTATAATGGTTTTATAAATATATAAACTTATTTTATAAAGATATATAAACTTCGTCGCATTCTGGCAGTTCGACGTCGTATTTTTATAAATGGATTTTTATATTATTTAAAATAGTTTAATAGCTTAAATAATCTTGTTTTAATTATTTAAAGATGATAAGAAATTTATTTTCAAGTTTTGTTTACATAAATAAATAGTTCGATTAAAATTGAAAATATGTTCGGAATTCGGATTATTAACGATTTAACAAATAAAAGATGTGATTAAGCGTTATAACGTTGCTAGTTGAAATATGACACATATACATACATGTACATGCATACACATCTACACATACAAATATACATTTACATTTAGCACATAAAACAAAAATGGATTACTTTTGAAAAAAAACAAACTTACACATCACCTTATAAGACACATGGATGAGGAGTGGGCTAAGCACATGGTTGTGTAAGAGATATTTCTATAAATTTTCCAATAAATAGCTAAGCACCCCTTTTATAGTTTACACACACTTCTTCTTCACTTCTTCTCTTGTCTTCTTTTAATGGCCTTAGGCCGTGAGTTTTGGAGAGTGAGGGGGGCTTAGGCCATGGGTTTTTAAAGGAAGGAGGAGTGGGTAGGCGCAAGCTATGTTAAAGGTGGAGGAGGGAGGCCGTGAGCTTAAGGAGGGAAGGTAATCATGCCCGTGTGGTTTAGAAGAGAGAATGGATTGTTTAGGTGATATTTAGATTAAGTAGAGGATGTTAGAGAAGTGTTGTTATAATTGAATGTTGGTAGGAAGAGATTTGATTTGAAAATCATGAGTTAATCACCCTCTGAATTGCTTGATAATATCACTTGATATTCACCTGTTAATCACTTGTTTATATTATTTATTAATCACTTAATATTGCTTGCTATTTAGTGATAATAATATACATTAACTACTTAAACTTATACCCTTGAACATATGCTAGAATGATTGCTTATATGGTTGTTTAATATGTTTGGATGATGATTGGTTGATTATATAAAAATTTAGTTGTGATAGATATGATTATTGTGATTTATAAGTTGAAAATCATATATGATGAGAAATGATAGCTATGTGAACTAAATATACATATCTTGTGAAAAATTATTCAAATTATACCCAAGTATAATATGTATACAACATATAATAGGCCTCTTTATTTTTAAAACCAAAAGAAATGTCATTTTATAATATTAGGATTTACTTTGGAAAAGTAAAGAAATGAGAAAATGGAGTTTTGAAATAGATTTGGAATTAGTTTTAAAAAATAAGGAATCATTATTTCGGACAAGTTTTATAAAATTTGACTAAAAGGTGAAAAATAAGTCGTCGCGTTTCGGTAGTTCGTGATTTCGTGCCTGAAAAGTTAAACGCATGCGTAGAATAAAATATAGGTCAGAATTCTTTAAAATAAGAATTTTCCAAAACCTATTGGGTATGATTTTCAAATGAAAAATAAAAAACAAGATTTCTTTCAGTAAAGTTTGAGATATGTCCAAATTAAGTTTTTAAAACCATCGCGTTTTGGCAGTTCGTAAAATATTGTTTTCAACTCTTTAAAAAGGATGTTTTTAAATCTTTAAAAATATGAAATAAATTCTATAAATATGTTAAAATGTTTTAGAAGGAATTTGAAATATAAAATAGGCAAATATGTAATGAAATTGGTGTTTTAATCTATAAAGCTTTAAAATCACTATTCACCGACAATTTAGCAATGGAATTTGATAACCGTTGAACCAATGATTTAAACTTAGGTTTTCTTCCTGAATATTTTTGAAATGTTTTTCAAATGATAAATCAAATACTTTTAAAAGTTTAGAGTCGATCAAATAACTTGACCGCCTTATGGATGACAGAGCTAGACTGGAGTTTGGGAAACCAATTGTCTACTCCCCTAGCTATCTGGACTGGCCCGAAGGAGGGGATAATTAATTCGATTCACTCGGATCGCATTTTCAAGATATTTGTAGTTTTCCAAAAGGGTAAACAAGATTTAAAATAGGATTTTAATGGTAAAGAGAACATTCTAGTTAAACTCTATATTAAATTCTAAGAGGGAACTTGTACTATCTGCGTGAATTTAAAAGTTGATTTCAACATTATTCAATGAATACTACATGCTGAATATGGAAATTTGTATTGAGTATAATTAATATTAAATAACATTGTTTTTGACCCATTTAAATACATGTTTTGAAAAAATGAAATCTTTATTAGTTATGCTAATAATAGAATATGGAAATATTTTCCCTAAGTAATTAATAGGAAATGATTTGGTATTTCCAAAGTTAAAAGGAGGTTTAATAATTCTTTATATCCCGAAACATTAATAGTTTAAAGACGTATATCTCTAAAAGATATTTTATTAGATAAAAAGATATCTTTAAAGTTAAATAATATTTTAAGTAAAAGAAGAAAAGAGGATTTAACGAAAGTGGCTTAACAAACTGTATACACATATACACATCTTTTTATTAATAATTGGTTCGGAGAAACCAAGATCAGATTTGGGTGATTCCTACCCGAAAACAATTTCGAACCAATATATGCATTTAGAAGTGAAGACATGTTAAAGACAGTGATTTTGAAGACGGAGGTCTTCATAATGTAAAGCTGCTTGCAACTAACCTCGTGATTCCCATATTATATATATGGTGGCAGTAGTACCTACACTTTAAAATCTTCAATGCAAGGACTGCTCGCTACTAATCCTAGTGGTGATTCCCAAATAGGATGTAGTAGAAGTACCTTTAGTTTATCATGTTCCTGGACAACTTGTATGGGCGAGTGTCTGACATTGCTTTTCAAAAACCATGTACATTGGTTTCTACAAACGTACATTTGTTTGGTGGTGTAGGAGGTAACCCCTCTTACACTTAACACCCTTCCTTGAGGCGTATGAACTCAGCGGTTGTACTTTTATGGAAACCAATTAATGTGTCGTCGTAAATGGCAATGTGGCATTCAAAGTGGGATTTGTCATGCGAAAGGTAAAATGTTACCTCAAGCCTCATACATCAGTAATAGCAAAAAAAGGGTAGATGCAGTAAGGCTATGTGGGTCGCACCCATTAGGAGATGATCATCACCTTTCTATATTTCCCTCTATGTATCGGAATTGTTGTGTATTTTGTGGCCACGGATAGGTCGGGAATGATCGGGTTGATGACATATTCGGTACTATCAATGGTAGAGGTAGGTTGGTTCTGTGTTGGTAGAATACAGCTGGGATGTTCCTCTGTACATTCTTCTAAAGATATACTGTCGGAAGGTAGTCCCTTACCTTGTCATTGTTGGAAGTCCATTCTCTAATACGTACCTTCACGGACTTGATTGTATACCTAAATATGCTATCAAATTTAACAAATGTAACAATTCTGGCTATTTTAATATGTTATTTGAAAGGATTTTCAAAGCAATGTCATTAGATATAATATTAAATAATTGATAAAAATGTTTTAGTTATCATAAGGTGAAAACCCATCTGTGTTTATATGCGATGTGTTCTTATGAGATGCTCTTCTTTTCAAATGTTTTGTTTGGCATCAAAGTCGATCTATGACACTGTCATATATACTTATGATTTGCGTTTCTCACGCTAGGTTTCCAGACTGATCCAGGTATTTTTAATACTCGGATCAGATTCGAGTAGTATCTGGATTAGCTGAAAATGCTTGGAGTTTCCAAAGGAGAGTTGGAGATCTTCATCAACGTATGGACATAGTTTACTTTTCCATTATGTTTGTTGTTTTACAGCATTTGTAAGGACAGGTATTTGTAACTATCCAAGCTGAGCTTAGGATAGACTCTGGTATATGTATTTGAAAGTTTTCCACTGTAAAGATTATTGAAATAATATATGTTATTCCATTCGTGTGAGATTCTGTTCAGCCTTCTGTTTCTTTTTACCCTTAACCATCCGTCTTTTCGTTCAATTTAGCTTGGACATGTGTGGTTCATTGTCAATTTGAAATGTACAAAAGTGCTGGTCGTTACACAAGTACAGCTCTATACTTTTATAACCAATTTATACCAACTAAAACATCAAAACCCATAAAATCTAGGACAAACATGTCGCATGGAAAGCGATGGGTGAGGTATGAAACTCGTACATCTTTACAAACCATGCATAGATTGATCATACCACCTATAGGGTTAGACACACAAATACGGGTTTCTACAAATTTTTGGGTAAGTCCTAATCTTCCAACCAATTCTTTAGAAATAAAGCTTTGGGAAGCTCCAGTGTCAAACAAAACTCAAACTAAGATGCCATTTACAAATAAATTACCTTCCAGAATCCCCTTCTCTTTGATATCTTCAGAAGTTGAGGGTTCAACCTTGATAGCATAAACTTTGACTTGTTGACCCTTCTTCATAAGATGGCAACTCAAACCAAGAGACTTTTTAATTACTGTAGAAATAGGATTAGCCCGTTGATAGAATTTTTGAGTATTGCCCTCCTGCTTACACATGTTGCAAGTTACATTCTTGTACCACTCCTGCTAAGTTCCTCCACCCATGTAACGACCCGATATTTTCAACCATTCGCATCCATTATAAGTGTATAGGTAGACACTCATGCTGGAATTGAATTGCTCAAAAAACCGCGTTGTAAATAAAATTTGGCAAATCTCAGAATATACAGTAAATAAATAAAATCAGAAATCACAGACACAGAGTAAAATAATGCAGCGGAAGTAAAAGAAATAGTAGTTCATGAAGCTACTATGTAAATATATCAAAGTTAAATAAGATACAATAGAAGAAATAAAGTACAACAGAAGTCTCAATACAATAACCAAGTACAAGCTGAGTAGAACAACGGAACAGAAATAGATAGGACCAGACAAGCAGATAATCTCCAGCGATTCAAATCTCCGAGAGAGTGGAAATCCAAATCTGTGAATAACTCAGGCTGACCCGAGCGTAAAGCAAAACACAAAACACTCGAGTCAGGACAATATATACTTATATAATGTAAACCAACTCAAGTGAACTGTAATAAAGGTACAAGTAACTTAAAGAATGCTTGGGATCACCCATTCTTTAAGGATCCGTTAAACTATTTGCTATGTAGTAATATTCGCTATTATAATAATGTCTAATCATAAAATAAACATACTTTTAAATAGCGTTAAGGCTTTACATTTTCCACCTTAACACGTAATATGCCAATAGTCTACACAGTACCTGCATACCCCGAGAGGCTACGAGAAGATACTCCATAGGTACGACACAAATAGAAACTCGTAGTAAAGCTCGATATGGTAGGTGACACGGCACAACTAGGCAATGCCAGAGTAGATATACCAATTACGCATCCGGACTGGTGGTGACGCATAGCAGCCACTACCACCCACCTCGAACAACACTCCCAAATCAAGGGTGCGCACCAAATCAATCACAAGTAATAGAATGGTATCGAAGAAGTGTGTCCGATCATAGGTGCTACCTCCTTGGTCTGTCAATCGCTCCTGTTTTAGCCACCTTATGCCAACTCACGGGAGTTGGGTCCACGTATATACCTTAGGATCGTCGCCACCATCCTACTTCATTCTGGAAACTCCACCGCGTACACAGTTGTCAAAGTGGTTTTCGGTATCGACAGAGAGTATGTCCATATCTGATCCCGGTCTCTTTAACAACCAATCGTTATTATAACCCGTGGTTATAAATTTAAAATAGTTTATATTTCAAATCAAATATCATTTCAAATCCAAATCTTTATCAAAAATAAAGGTTAAATCAAATTCCAAACCATTTCAATATATCTAAATATCATATCATTTCAAAACTTCATTTCAAATCATTTCAATATATCAAAATATCATATCTTTCCAAAACTTCATTTCAAATCATTTTAATATATCAAAATATCATATCTTTCCAAAACTTCATTTCAAATCATTTTTATATACCAAAATATCATTTGAGTTCAAAACTTCATTTCAAATCATTTTAATATATCAAAATATCAATCTTTTCAAACTTCATTTCAAATCATTTAATATATCAAAATATCATTTGAGTACAAATCTAAATATTCAACTTTAAATACTTTTTAAAATTTAAAGATATCATTCATTTGTTAACATTTCAAGTCACCCTTTTAAATAATTTATATTCCAACAAATTAATTCATTTAAATTCATTTAAAAGTGTAAGTATTATATTTCAAATCAAGTATTCAATTTCCAAAGTTTTAATTCAATTCAATCATTTATTTCAAATAAATTTCCATAGACCATTTCAAATCTTATAAATTTTAAATATAGATTTAATCCACCAAATAACTATTCAAATTATAAAAATAAGTTCCAAAGCTTTATTATCCTATAGTTCATCAGTCCAATATCTTTTAAATAGATTCAAATTACAAGTAAACCAAATATTTTCATACTAATATAAACTTCAATTATTCATTCCAAGATTTAATATCATATCAAATTCATTTTAAAATATCAAAATGTTATTTCAAACATCATTTATTTAATTAAAATTTAAATACCATTAAATCACATTTCAAAATAGTTATATTTCCCAAATGAACCATTCCATTTAAATCATTTAAAGTCAATTCATTATATTAAATAATTAAATATTTAATTTCCAAAATTTAATCTTTTTCAAAGATCATTTATTCATTTGAATTTATTAAACAAAGAAAATTCAACTTTCGCAGCACTTAGAAAATGCTACGAAATGTTATGTTTTAAATTAGTTCATTAACAAAAGACAGCACTTAAATGTTGTAATAGGTTTCTTTTAATTTCAAGTAAACTTTGGTTAAATATAACAACCATAGCACTTACAAAGTTCTATAATAACCTTTAGTTCAAATTAGACTTTTAGTTCATTTAAAACAACTACAGCATTTTAAAAAATGCTGTAATATCTTTACATTACATTTCAAAATGATGTCAAATCAAATTCAGAGTTTTATTTACAATTTCACACATAATTAACTTTTAATATAAATCATTTTAACTTATAAAATCATATATTTTCATATTTTAAAAACTATCATTTAAATACCTTTATTTCTATGATTTTATAAAGTCAAATTTCCATACAAAAATCAAATTAAATAACAATTAAATTTTCATTTCTTTAATTAAATTCTTAACTTAACAACTAAGTTTAAGTTTCCAAAATATAACTTATTTCCATTTATTTTACTAAATTACAATTTCACTCTCAAACAAATTCCACAAAATTCAATTTAAGTTGTATTTCCAAATTCAGCTTAAATATTCATTTATTTCATATTTTAGTTTATACAAAATCATTAACACTTTTAAAAATTATTATTACTTAATAAGAATCATTAAATTCATCTTTTAAATCAAATTTGTCATATTTTCTTACTTTACATAAATTCCATTTATAACCAAAATCATCAATTCCAAAATTTACTTATATTTCAAATTCTACTTCACCATTTACTTAATTCACTTATTTAATTTGTAGAAAATCACTAATATTTTATAGAAATCATTTAAATAAAATTTAAATCAAAATATCATAATATTTATTATTTTTAAAATATTTTAAAATTTTCAGAAAAATATATAAACCACGGGTCTGTATAAAATTTTCTAGCCTAGGTCAAGTGATACGGATATGTATCATTTCAATCCGCAGTTCACAAAGAAAACCCGGGTTCTATCATTTCAAACCCGCAATCCCAAGTAACATAAATAAATAAATAAAAAGTCGCTCAGGCTTATCATTTCAGCCCATAACGATCTTTCCCTATTCTAAAGTCCATTCGGGTATGTATCATTTCAACCCATAGTGATTTCTATACTAGCAGGGAACTTGCAGTGTGATAAACAGATATAAATGAACAGTTAATAACATATAAAAATAACATATGATATGATAGGTAAATAAATTTAACATCATAAATAAATGATCACAGGCAGTTATAACATCACATAATAGTTCTACACATTCAAATGGTGTCAATTCACATTTGTATAAGTATAAATGTCTGGTGAGATTTACTCACTTGTTCAAAGCTGGAGATTTCCACCAAAGCACACAATACAGATACAACAAAGGCACGATGACATGGATACGACTTGGGAGTGGAGAGTCAAAGCCAATTGCCTTGTTCAAACATTTACACAAAACAATATGACAATATATAAGTTTCAAACCAAATTATCACCAAACAATTCAAGAAATCAATGTCCAAAGCAATATCGAATGGTTTGCACTTGTTCTCAACTTCACATGGATCAGTTATAGGTGTGTTAAGCTCAGCTAAAACATGGACTAAGGGCTAGGTTTGATTCAAACAGGATCGGCCAACATGGTGTAAAAAGTGATGGAGTATATAGGTGCGACAATACTACACTACAAGGCAAAGCTACATCTTTCAAGCTATAACTAGGTTCGGCCATGGTCTGTGTGGGTCCAACCAGTGGTGCAGGTGGTGGTGGGTGATGTGGCAGAGGTTGGAGGTCAGGTTAGAGGTGGTGGTGGTGGAGGAAGTGGCGGCTAGAGGGTGGTTGAAGGTGATGGAGCAAAACTAGGCTAGGCTTGCATCTATGGTGATGGTTTTGAACAAATTGGTGGTGATATCTTGCAAAGGTGGGCTCGGCCTGGTGTGATGATGGACTGGAGTGGATGATGATCAGCATATGTGGTGGTGGAGGTCGGCCTCAGGTCTGATTGAGGAGGAGCTGAACAAATAAGATGAGAACAAGTGCAAATTCAAGTGGAAAATAATAGAAAACAGGAAAAAGAAGATAAGAAATTACCTATCCATGATCAAACAAATGGCCGTATATTTTTTCTTTGTGTTTGAGAAAGTTTTATTCACGTGAAAAATGGAAGAAGTCAGCTGAATAGAGAAGGAAATACACGGCCAAGCAATTAAGAAAGGAGTTTGGAAAGTGAAAGGTCGGAAATGCAAAGAGACTTTGGAATTTCAAAAGTTTAAAAACCCTTCGAATTTCCTATATTTCTTTTTAAAATTTTATATAACTGAAATACATATATAAACTCAGATAAAATACGAAAATTTAGTAAATAAACAAAAATAAATAAATAATTATTAATTATATATAATTTAATTAAATAAAACAACAAACATTGCAACTAGACTTGAAAATATGAAAAATAAATGCAATGAACTTTGGAAAAATTTTATGTACTTGAAAAGTATTTATAAATAAAGATAAAAACACAAAATAAAAATGAATCCACAAAATAAATAAATAAATTTTAATTAAATATAATTTTAATGAAGAAAATAGCAGAAAAATGGAAACTAGGCTTTATAAATTGAAATAAATTCAAGTAAACTTTGGACAAATTATATTATCACTTTAAAAATAATAAAAGACAAAAATATACATAAAATAACATATTAACACATATTAAAATAAAATATGACAAAGAAAATATAATTTATAAAATTTAAATAGACAAAATTGCTAAATAAATCAAATTGAACACAATATTGAAATATACATAACTTTTACAGTTTAACTCCGTTTTCAACGAAACAAAAAGTAGTGTTCAAGTTATTACATCTATTTTCATAATAAAAGATAAAATTTAGGATTTTATATAATTTAAATTTGAAGTTTAAAAGTCAAAGGTTGAACAGTTTGACCAGAATTTCACTTTTCGGTAAATTATTCAAGTTATATCAGTTTGAAACTATAACTCACATAATCAGATATTTAAAAATGAAATGTTTAAAATGAAACAAGATTAAAAATAATTTCAAAATAAAATAAAGTCAAATTTAAAAATATATGCAAAAATCTAGGGTTTTTACACTCTCCCCCACTCAAAACTTTTCGTCCCCGAAAAGGAATGAGGTACGGGAAAGCACAAAAAGAAAAAAGAAAAAAAATAGAGTGAAATAGGATTAAGACAAGATGACAAGGAGATTGAAATTATACCTGATAACTATTGTTATAGGTAAGTTTAACAAAGTGGATGTCAAACAATGCTTAGATTAAAATAAGTATCAAAGGTTATCAAGGATTATAGGAAGATTTCTAAACAGAAAGATTATAGAAAGATGCGTATGCCAGTCTGTAGCACGATAAGGAAAATAAGGACACCCAAAGATAGTTTGGAAAACAAAATAAGATAATAAGTTTGAAAAACAAAGTAAGATAATAGGTTTGAAATTTCCTTGGTTTCAGCTTAAATTGATAATTAATTTTACACAAGTTAAATAAATCTTACTATCTCTAATTTCATTATCTTATCATCAAATTTTCTTAGACTAACAATTTCAAAAATCTTGGATTTGATTAAAATTAAGTGTATAACATTCAATAAATTTAATTCTTCTTTATTCCTAATTAAAATTAAATTTATTCCTCTCAATATTTTTTTATCACCTATGTTAAATATACTTACACTTATTATAACCGTTTTAATTTATTCCTAGTTCCCTTAACATCATTTATATTGTAAATTATTCAATTAACCTTTTAGTCTATTTACCTCTGTTTATCTTTTTATAACTAAAATTGAAGTGTATAATATTTATTATAACCACTCAAATTTTATTTATAAAAATCTTTTTATATTGTATATTATCTAATTACATTATTAACTTTTAAAACTTTAAGGTAAGTTATATTGGAATGCAATTGAGAATTATACAAATAAACTTTCTAAAATTAATATACACTATAAACATTCTAATTCAATCATTTCAAGCTTGAATATTTATTCAAAATTTTTGATTTTTTTATTATACTTGAAGTTATTATTTAAGATAGAATTTAAGAATAAAATTTCCGATTCTTTTCAAACCATTTAGAGATAAATAAATGTATGCACAAAATTTGTCAAATCAAATTTTAAATCATATATCTATATATATATTATAAATCAAATCATCTTTTAGAAATTCAAATCAATCAAGTTTCCCAAAACAAAGCTGTAGCAAGACTACAGAATGGTTTCTTCACTTCGAAACTCGAAAATGAAAGTTGATGATGCTGTAGTCATCACCTAAATTATTTTCCAGCGACAAAGAGAAGAGCACAAAATTTTTAAAACTTTAAAATTTTTTGGAAACAAATTTCTATTCAAAATACTTTAAATAATATGTCCTTTTAAAATTTTAAACACAAGGTTTGAAACCATCGAAAATTAAATTCTCAAATTCTTGATTTAAATTCATTTCAGTTCCAAAATCAAATTTATAAACAACTATTTATAAATTCCTTTATAGAATGATAAATCAAGTATTATCATTTCAAATAATCAATTTAAATCAATTTATTAAGTTCCATAATATTTACTTATATCAAAATTTATTTCATTAATAATTTAAAATAATATTGTGTCAGTTTGTTCTGTCAAAGTGTTTTAGAAATCCTATCGATAGCGTTGATCAGACGAATTGATCGGAATCCCAAATCAACATCAACAACTCAAACAACACAATATATAAAACAAACATAGATTTACAAGTACAATTCAAAATGTTGGAGATAGTTTAGAAACCAAAGACAAGATGGTTAAATAGAGTAGAGAGATGGGTAAGCTTAGATAAATCGCGGACAACCTTAACCGGGTCACCATGACTTAATGAATAAGATCAATGTGGATTTTTCTAGGGTAAATCTACATGCGATCTCAAGAGATAGAGTTTGGAGTAATAAAAGATATTAGCATCTAAACCCCGGATAGATATAAATCTCTGGTGAATTGATGCTAATTGTAAAGGAGTTTCCCCCTTTACAAGAAAATTAGAATATTGGCGAGGCCGCCAATTCACTATAAAGATCATTCGAAGTGGATTTATGGAATACACTAGAATCAAAAGAAGATGAATAGTGAGGGGCAAGGATGGATTTTGGAACCGCATGGAACGTTCCAAAATTCAAAGGAAATTCGAATCAAAAGGAAGAGATTCATGCTCGAATGAAAGTGATTCTGTAATAAATTTACCATACATTCTAAGTTTTGCCTAGAGCTACCAAAGCTCTGATACCAACTGTAACGACCCGATATTTTCAACCATTCGCATCCATTATAAGTGTATAGGTAGACACTCATGCTGGAATTGAATTGCTCAAAGTACCGCATTGTAAATAAAATTTGGAAAATCTCAGAATATACGGTAAATAAATATAATCACAGATCACAGACACAGAGTAAAATAATACAGCGGAAGTAAAAGAAATAGTAGTTCATGAAGCTACTATGTAAATATATCAGAGTTAAATAAGATACAATAGAAGAAATAAAGTACAACAGAAGTCTCAATACAATAACCAAGTACAAGCTGAGTAGAACAACGGAACAGAAATAGATAGGACCAGACAAGTAGATAATCTCCAGCGATTCAAATCTCCGAGAGAGTGGAAATCCAAATCTGTGAATAACTCAGGCTGACCCGAGCGTAAAGCAAAACACAAAACACTCGAGTCAGGACAATATATACTTATATAATGTAAACCAACTCAAGTGAACTGTAATAAAGGTACAAGTAACTTAAAGAATGCTTGGGATCGCCCATTCTGTAAGGATCCGTTAAACTATTTACTATGTAGTAATATTCGCTATTATAATAATGTCTAATCATAAAATAAACATACTTTTAAATAGCGTTAAGGCTTTACATTTTCCACCTTAACACGTAATATGCCAATAGTCTACACAGTACCTGCATACCCGAGAGGCTACGAGAAGATACTCCATAGGTACGACACAAATAGAAACTCGTAGTAAAGCTCGATATGGTAGGTGACACGGCACAACTAGGCAATGCCAGGGTAGATATACCAATTACGCATCCGAACTGGTGGTGACGCATAGCAGCCACTACCGCCCACCTCGAACAACACTCCCAAATCAAGGGTGCGCACCAAATCAATCACAAGTAATAGAATGGTATCGAAGAAGTGTGTCCGATCATAGGTGCTACCTCCTTGGTCCGTCAATCGCTCCTGTTTTAGCCACCTTATGCCAACTCACGGGAGTTGGGTCCACGTATATACCTTAGGATCGTCGCCATCATCCTACTTCATTCTGGAAACTCCACCGCGTACACAGTTGTCAAAGTGGTTTTCGGTATCGATAGAGAGTATGTCCATATCCGATCCCGGTCTCTTTAACAACCAATCGTTATTATAACCCGTGGTTATAAATTTAAAATAGTTTATATTTCAAATCAAATATCATTTCAAATCCAAATCGTTATCAAAAATAAATATTAAATCAAATTCCAAACCATTTCAATATATCTAAATATCATATCATTTCAAAACTTCATTTCAAATCATTTCAATATATCAAAATATCATATCTTTCCAAAACTTCATTTCAAATCATTTTAATATATCAAAATATCATATCTTTCCAAAACTTCATTTAAAATCATTTTTATATACCAAAATATAATTTGAGTTCAAAACTTCATTTCAAATCATTTTAATATATCAAAACATCAATCTTTTCAAACTTCATTTCAAATCATTTAATATATCAAAATATCATTTGAGTACAAATCTAAATATTCAACTTTAAATACTTTTTAAAATTTAAAGATATCATTCATTTGTTAACATTTCAAGTCACCCTTTTAAATAATTTATATTCCAACAAATTAATTCATTTAAATTCATTTAAAAGTGTAAGTATTATATTTCAAATCAAGTATTCAATTTCCAAAGTTTCAATTCAATTCAATCATTTATTTCAAATAAATTTCCATAGACCATTTCAAATCTTATAAATTTTAAATATAGATTTAATCTACCAAATAACTATTCAAATTATAAAAATAAGTTCCAAAGCTTTATTATCCTATAGTTAATCAGTCCAATATCTTTTAAATAGATTCAAATTACAAGTAAACCAAATATTTTCATACTAATATAAACTTCAATTATTCATTCCAAGATTTAATATCATATCAAATTCATTTTAAAATATCAAAATGTCATTTCAAACATCATTTATTTAATTAAAATTTAAATACCATTAAATCACATTTTAAAATAGTTATATTTCCTAAATGAACCATTCCAATTAAATCATTTAAAGTCAATTCATTATATTAAATAATTAAATATTTAATTTCCAAAATTTAATCTTTTTCAAAGATCATTTATTCATTTGAATTTATTAAACAAAGAAAATTCAACTTTCGCAGTACTTAGAAAATGCTACGAAATGTTATGTTTTAAATTAGTTCATTAACAAAAGACAACACTTAAACGCTGTAATAGGTTTCTTTTAATTTCAAGTAAACATTGGTTTAATTTAATAACTATAGCACTTACAAAGTGCTATAATAACCTTTAGTTCAAATTAGACTTTTAGTTCATTTAAAACAACTACAGCATTTTAAAAAATGCTGTAATATCTTTACATTACATTTCAAAATGATGTCAAATCAAATTCAGAGTTTTATTTACAATTTCACACATAATTAACTTTTAATATAAATCATTTTAACTTATAAAATCATATATTTTCATATTTTAAAAACAATCATTTAAATACCTTTATTTCTATGATTTTATAAAGTCAAATTTCCATACAAAAATCAAATTAAATAACAATTAAATTTTCATTTCTTTAATTAAATTCTTAACTTAACAACTAAGTTTAAGTTTCCAAAATATAACTTATTTCCATTTATTTTACTAAATTACAATTTCACTCTCAAACAAATTCCACAAAATTCAATTTAAGTTGTATTTCCAAATTCAGCTTAAATATTCATTTATTTCATATTTTAGTTTATACAAAATCATTAACACTTTTAAAAATTATTATTACTTAATAAGAATCGTTAAATTAATCTTTTAAATCAAATTTGTCATATTTTCTTACTTTACATAAATTCCATTTATAACCAAAATCATCAATTCCAAAATTTACTTATATTTCAAATTCTACTTCACCATTTACTTAATTCACTTATTTAATTTGTAGAAAATCACTAATATTTTATAGAAATCATTTTAATAAAATTTAAATCAAAATATCATAATATTTATTATTTTTAAAATATTTTAAAATTTTCAGAAAAATATATAAACCACGGGTCTATATAAAATTTTCTAGCCTAGGTCAAGTGATACGGATATGTATCATTTCAATCCGCAGTTTACAAAGAAAACCCGGGTTCTATCATTTCAAACCCGCAATCCCAAGTAACATAAATAAATAAATAAAAAGTCGCTCAGGCTTATCATTTCAGCCCATAACGATCTTTCCCTATTCTAAAGTCCGTTCGGGTATGTATCATTTCAACCCATAGTGATTTCTATACTAGCAGGGAACTTGCAGTGTGATAAACAGATATAAATGAACAGTTAATAACATATAAAAATAACATATGATATGATAGGTAAATAAATTTAACATCATAAATAAATGATCACAGGCAGTTATAACATCACATAATAGTTCTACACATTCAAATGGTGTCAATTCACATTTGTATAAGTATAAATGTCTGGTGAGATTTACTCACTTGTTCAAAGCTGGAGATTTCCACCAAAGCACACAATACAGATACAACAAAGGCACGATGACATGGATACGACTTGGGAGTGGAGAGTCAAAGCCAATTGCCTTGTTCAAACATTTACACAAAACAATATGACAATATATAAGTTTCAAACCAAATTATCACCAAACAATTCAAGAAATCAATGTCCAAAGAATATCGAATGGTTTGCACTTGTTCTCAACTTCACATGGATCAGTTATAGGTGTGTTAAGCTCAGCTAAAACATGGACTAAGGGCTGGGTTTGATTCAAACAGGATCGGCCAACATGGTGTAAAAAGTGATGGAGTATATAGGTGCGACAATACTACACTACAAGGCAAAGCTACATCTTTCAAGCTATAACTAGGTTCGGCCATGGTCTGTGTGGGTCCAACCAGTGGTGCAGGTGGTGGTGGGTGATGTGGCAGAGGTTGGAGGTCAGGTTAGAGGTGGTGGTGGTGGAGGAAGTGGCGGCTAGAGGGTGGTTGAAGGTGATGGAGCAAAACTAGGCTAGGCTTGCATCTATGGTGATGGTTTTGAACAAATTGGTGGTGATCTCTTGCAAAGGTGGGCTCGGCCTGGTGTGATGATGGACTGGAGTGGATGATGATCAGCATATGTGGTGGTGGAGGTCGGCCTCAGGTCTGATTGAGGAGGAGCTGAACAAATAAGATGAGAACAAGTGCAAATTCAAGTGGAAAATAATAGAAAACAGGAAAAAGAAGATAAGAAATTACCTATCCATGATCAAACAAATGGCCGTATATTTTTTCTTTGTGTTTGAGAAAGTTTTATTCACATGAAAAATGGAAGAAGTCAGCTGAATAGAGAAGGAAATACACGGCCAAGCAATTAAGAAAGGAGTTTGGAAAGTGAAAGGTCGGAAATGCAAAGAGACTTTGGAATTTCAAAAGTTTAAAAACCCTTCGAATTTCCTATATTTCTTTTTAAAATTTTATATAACTGAAATACATATATAAACTCAGATAAAATACGAAAATTTAGTAAATAAACAAAAATAAATAAATAATTATTAATTATATATAATTTAATTAAATAAAACAACAAACATTGCAACTAGACTTGAAAATATGAAAAATAAATGCAATGAACTTTGGAAAAATTTTATGTACTTGAAAGTATTAATAAATAAAGATAAGAACACAAAATAAAAATGAATCCACAAAATAAATAAATTTTAATTAAATATAATTTTAATGAAGAAAATAGCAGAAAAATGAAAACTAGGCTTTATAAATTGAAATAAATTCAAGTAAACTTTGGACAAATTATATTATCACTTTAAAAATAATAAAAGACAAAAATATACATAAAATAACATATTAACACATATTAAAATAAAATATGACAAAGAAAATATAATTTATAAAATTTAAATAGACAAAATTGCTAAATAAATCAAATTGCACACAATATTGAAATATACATAACTTTTAAAGTTTAACTCCGTTTTCAACGAAACAAAAAGCAGTGTTCAAGTTATTACATCTATTTTCATAATAAAAGAAAGATAAAATTTAAGATTTTATATAATTTAAATTTGAAGTTTAAAAGTCAAAGATTGAACAGTTTGACCAAAATTTCACTTTTCGGTAAAATATTCAATTTATATCAGTTTGAAACTATAACTCGCATAATAATCAGCATTTATATTTAAAAATGAAATGTTTGAAATGAAACAAGATTAAAAATAATTTCAAAATAAAATAAAGTCAAATTTAAAAATATATGCAAAAATCTAGGGTTGTTACAACCCAGCTTTCCTTTCCACTTCTTTTTCCCCTACAGTTTGAACTTTCTTTTGTTCAGTTTGTTGTCGTCAACATTTGGGACGTCTAACAGCTTCTCCTCCTCGAGGACTTCATAACGTAAAGCCTTGTCTACAAGTTCTACGAAAGATCCCTTTAGGTGTGCAATCATTGTCTTTTGAAACTCCTCCCTTATTCCCATCACAAACATCTCAATCTTCTTGAGAGGTGTATCAATGTGTTCTAGTCCAAAATGTGACAACTCGTTGAACTTGGTTTCATATTCCGATATAGACCCATCCCCTTGCTTAAGATCCAAGAAATTTCAATATAAACGGATCTTTTCCACCGAAGGTATGAACTAACCTTCAAACACCTCCTTAAATCTATCGCAAGAAAAATCCTTTTCTGGAACATCCACTGTAATGGAGTCCTACCATGCTGTCACTCCATCTTGCAACTGCTAAGACGCTAAGAAGCGCTTTTGCTCATCTTAAATATCTAATCCCTTGAAAATCTTCACGTAAGAATGAATCAAAGCTAGTACTTCAATATGATTTCGTGCTCTTAAACAGCTTTCCTCCCAGATTAGAAAAATCCTTGCATAAGGATGCAAATTCGACACGGGGCTGTATAGGTGCTACTTCTAGTGATCTTATACTTCTAGCAGTTAGGGTTCAACCGTTCGTGATCGAAGTACTATCATTCCCCCTTCCTCATCTTCTTTTAGTGCTCATCTCTTACTACCCGATCATAATAATATATCCTCAGCATACACTTCTAGGCAGGACTTATATTGGGAAAGGCATCGCCTATAAATGATATTAACTAAACATCATCATTCCTCTAACCAACACCCACCCAAACAACTATATAAATTTTGAAAATTTCCTTTATGTAAGAAATATAACCCTAGATAAAATTATTTCACTTACCAATTTTAAAATTATATTGTGTTCGGTTTGTCTTGTTTAAGTGTTTAAGAACCCCTATCGACAACGTTGATCAGACGTGTCAACTAGATTTCATAAGCCACTCAACAGACCAACCAACATAATATAAAACATTTTATAGCACTAACAAATACATGCTCATATACACACACACACACACACACTACACTCAAACTCATTCTACGATATTACTAAACCTATTTCTAATGATTTTACCCACCAAGGCCTAGGAGTTTGTTCAACCTAAGCTATGATACCACATGTAACGGTCTGTCTTTCTTACACTTAAAGATGACACTTAATACATCATCGGTATTCGTGTGCTGATCATTTAAGTGTCCGAAAGATGGGTCATTTGGGTTTGAAGAAAGAAAAGATAGAACAGAATCTCACATCGTGACGAGAAATATATATTTTACATGAGATCTATATAAAAAGAATTCATTTTTATACATAGCCCAAATTAGAATACATTACACTATCACTGTGTTGGATGGTTATAGAAACATGTCCTTACACTTGCAAATAAATACAAATACTATAATACAGCAGAAGTGTAGCGACCCGCCGTTCCGTACCCTTTGAGTCGACAATAAACCACACTTGTCCAACCCAAATTGTACGAAAGGGCGAATAACTATGGGTGAAGAAGAAAAAAAGGTAGAACAACACAGAATCTCACAATCGCAGTTGAACAAAATATAATATATAATAACATATTTTTATACAAAAGAATCTGTAGCTATTAATATACCTACAATCATCAGAGTACAACAATCAACAATCAAACTGGACAGTTATAATAACTTGTCCTTATAAATACTGGATATACAGCATGACCCACACAACGAAAATAACAAAGTACTTATAATACGCCCGAGGATCCTCCATCCCGTCTCCTAAGCTCCATAGCACCCTAACCTGAATCAGTAATACTCGGTCTGACCCGAGCATTATAATAAAATAACACCCGAGTCAGTCTGGAAAACCAGCGTGAGAAAACATACTCAAATTTGAATTTATTACTGTTATCAAAATCCTTTGAAAACAAAGGTATCTCGTAAGACCAAGCCACACATAAACACGATGGGTTTTTACCTTACGATAACCAAAACAATTTATATCGAAATCATCCGATATTATAATAGTGTCTATAGAATATATTCAACTTGCATCTCAAGTTCCAGCATCGTTGGGCACAATCAAAACCATACGACGCCTATTGGAGATTGGATTCCATACTATGACAAGCTAAGGAACTACCTTCCGATGGTGCATCTCTAAATAAAATGCACCGGGGTCTGACAAGAACATCTTGTACCCTTACCACACAAGACTGGCCTAGCACTTGACTACTAGTACCAAATATGATCACCACTATTGGGCCCCGAACGCATACAAATGAAAGTGATGATAGATGTCCACTCTAGATGAGTGATGATCATACCCTAATGGGAGCGACCCACTTGGCCTTGCCGCATGCCCTGTTTTAGTCATTTCCTGGTTGATGAGGCTTGAGGCTTGAGGCTTGAGGCTACGTTTACCTTAAGAATAGCACTAATTCTTGGAATGCTAACACTGCCTTCCAGGCAACAATGCAAAGATAACATTCATCCATACAAGTTGTTCTGGGTCTGAACAAACTGAATCTCTTTCAAGGTCACTATCTCCATTATCTTCGAGGTATCACAATTCGTAATGCACAAATCAAATCGAAGTAGTTTTTGGATAATTAAATCTGATCCCGGTCTCTTCGAAACGATCAATGAATTTGGCCAGATTTGATAGTCGGTTATTTAACTATCAAATTACACACATAAGCTGTCACTAGGCTCAATTTATAAATCTTTCAAATATTTATTTCAAAATATCTATTTAAAATATCTTCCGAAATAGATAAGTACAAATTCCAAAATCAAATCATTTATTTTATCCAAATCAAATCCTTTTTAAATAATCCAAAATTCAATATAAAAATTATCATTTCCAAAATCACCTTTTAACTTCCCTTTTAAATTCAAAAATAATATTGATGGTATTTAAAATACCAAAATTAGGGCCAGTGCTACTATAGCATCCAATATGTCAAATCACACCATAATCCGTAATAGATTATTAATCACATCATGTATCACTGTATATGGAAAACAATCAATATATTTGGCGAATCCAGTTGGATCCCTCCAACCTGTTTCCCTGCAACCACAGATATTATATAACATAAAATACCAATCCCACTTCGAGGCGGAATATCGTGGTAATATAGGGTCATCCGCTATTATGCAGGGCACATAGTGTCTCATCCGCTCCAATTAGAGGGAAATATAACCAACTACTAATATATATATTACTATATATAATATAACATCCAACTGATAATAATATATCCATTCATCCAATCATCCAATAATTAATTTTTAATTGCTATAAATTAAACCAGTCAACCAAATTGAGTGAGATTTACCCACCTTGATTTTTAATTTGCCAAGCATCTCGATTTGAATTAAATCGAACAAATCTAAAATTTTAGCTGACTTCGGAAAATTCCAAACCAATTCCAGATTGCATATTTCGCTGCTTCGAATCCAACGTGACTAATTCCGTGATTTTTGGACCATGTATAGATAAGTTATCAATTTTTAAACATTCAATTTATAAAATAAAATTAATTCTCCTTAATGATAGTAGCTAAATTAATTACCTAACCCTAATCAGTTTCCCATCGCATATGCCCTCCACCCAGAAATGTGACTTCACTCATCATCACTGTCGCTCTATCCCCCATGTCGCCAACGACCAATCCTAGGCTGTCGCCTCCATCCTTCCTCTACCATCGCCGCCGAGATCCACCCTTCACTACTTCGCCTGCAACACCTCGTGCTAGCACAGCCTGGCCTCTGGCAGGAAAAGCTCCCTTGACCTCGCGACCCAAGCCCAAACCCTGCAGTCGCTCGACTTCAGGCAGCCGCTCAACTTCACGGCGGCGACTAGAAGCGAATCAGAGTTGAGCTCGACAATTCTTTTTGGCGGTAGCAACCTTGGCAACTAAGCATAGTCACCAACAACATCGATGATGACATTACCTTCATTCAGCGATTAAAAGCGACCCGGCCACGACTTTATTTGGTGGCGGCAGGGCTTAGAGATTTGTAGGTGAGGTGGGTTTAAGCATCGATTTTTTTATATATGCTCGAACTGGTTTGTTTTGAAAGAAGTAGAGGAAGAACATGTGACTTTAAACCTGAAGAGAGCAGCGCCAACAGATGGTAGGGCGGCACCCTATACGATTTTAGGGTAATAGAAGTTGACTTTTAAATTTTATAAGATTCAAAAATATTATTTAATTTCCAAACTATCTCGCTTATGGCACCTTAATATCCCGAACCCCTATCGAGGCGTGCCGCCTGGCGTTCCTAATATTATACCCCTATTCCGAATGCAATGGAACAAATTTTGAGACCTAATTCGATCGTATGCAGAAGATAGCTTTTTGAACCCAATTATTATATTAAATTTTCGATATTAATTTCAACGTGTTTCTATCCCATACGATCAAACGGTAACTCCAAACGCTATGAAATTTGAGATCCAATAATAATACACTATTACGGATCTAATAGAACTGGTTTCATCGAATTTCGAGACTGTGCCATGGATTGCTATTTTAACCCGTCGATTAAATCGACGATTTCAAAAATTTGCAAAATCACTTGAAATTTCAGTATTAAAAACTTACTAACTCAATTATAATCCCAATAGAATTATATCCATATTAGAAATCGTTTCGATTCATATTCTACTCCATTTTCAATTATTCACCATTTCTATATTACGAAAAATCGTTATATTTGAAATTTAAATTCATTCTATAATTTTCAACCAAAATCTTCATATTCAAAAATCAATTTATATTCCAAATCCAATATATAAAACCATTTAAATATTCAATATTAAATGTCGAAAAATCTAGGTCGTTACATTCCTTCCCCCATAAAAGAATTTCGTCCCTGAAATTGCTAAGGTAGGAAAAATGCTCCAAACTCATTAACTTATCCAGAACCCACTTAGTTAAAACTCAATCTTTCACATTTCTAAACCCTTTAGTTTCACTAAAAAATTAGTTTCCATTTCTAATTCAAAACCCTTTATTTCAATTACAATTCAAAAATCAATTTTTTTAGTTAACAAAATTTTCCAAAATTTTCCGAATATTTTCCAACACCCTAAATTTCTAAAAACTTTTGGCAGAGTCTCCCTTGTACGGAGAGTCTTTTGCAATATGAAAAATATGATAAAAAGATATACATCGGCTCTCATGGCTGGAAAACGCAATATATATCAATATTTTTATATTTTTGTATGCTAAATAGTAAGTGTGCCTTATTTTAGCATTATTAAGCAAGCTCGCTCAATTTATGTACAATTGCGCAACCAAAATATAGCCGGATAGTCTTCTAGTACCTGTACTTACTCAAATAAAGCACATGAGTTCCATAAACAGCACATTCAATAACATTTCATTCATTTAACTACTTAAACACATAAGTTTCATTAACAAGTCGTGTTATAACATGAACAGTTAGAATTTATAACCAAATATAAGGTTCAAACATTTAATTATTCACTTCCAATCGATTTATAAACCATTTATTCCATTCCAAATGATTTATATGTGATTCACTTGCATAAATACATTTCCATACTCTTTTTATTCTTAACTCATCACATGCCAATTCCAATTCCATTCACCAATTTGATTTTATCAATTCATTCCATGCAAACTCAAACAATAAATCATTTCATAAAAGAATAACAAAAGTTTATAACCAATTTATGTTTGTTTCTATTTCAAACTTAAGTTTAAATTCAATTCTAATTAAATCACATTCTAAAACAATCTTTAAATCACTTACCATTTTAGGTCGAGTCTTACTTATATTCGAACCCATTCCATTTATCCATTTCAAATTAAATAAATTTCCAATTACTAATTTAATTAATTAGTTCATTCCATCAATCTATTCCAAATCTCGATTAATTCTGTTTCATAACTCAAGTCCAAATTTAATGATTAATTTACTACAATTCAAATTCAATTCAACATTTTAAACTATACTCAGTTTATTTATACTTAGGTTGAATTTTCATTCTTATAGCTTGAGTTCATTTCTATTTCAACCCAATTTCCATTTCTTTGACCCAACATTTATCCATTACCATTTGGTTTATATATATATATATATATATCTTCCCATTTCCTTACAAAAATATCAAACCACTTCCATTTTGGTTTTACCATTTTATTATTCAATTCAATAAGTTATAAAACTTAGTTTTTATTTCACCAAACACTTACTAAATTTTAACATCCATTCAGGGGGTTTTCGCTTATCCGAAATCATCAAAATTCCATTTTATTTCCAAATTTATAAGTTACATAAACTTACCCATTCACCATTTAATAATTTTTTCCCCTTACATTTAATCCATTAACTTCTATTTTGAGAACTATTCAAACTTATTTATTAACAATTCCATATATTTTTTTAAAAATCAAATCTTGATTTTACCTAAACAACTCTAAAGCCAAATAATCTCAGTAGCAATCCGTCACTTAGTGACTTGAAAGTGAATACTGATGATGCTGCGCAGTTACCACTAGGATTATTTTCCAGCGACTGAAGTGAGTCAGTAATTTTTCACTTCCAAAATCCATTTTTAAATCCAATTTAAAGCATTTTCTATTCCAAAATAACATCACCATCATTTTTTTCAAAACGCCTTGGAAAACATTTTCCAAAAATCTCCAGGATTTAAATTTACAAATCCTTGTTTGAATCCATTTTTAGTTTTTTTTCTAATATGCATAATTCCATACTTATACCAATTTAGTTTGATTGGATAAACCATTTCCAATTTTTATAGTTTTGGTTAGATTATAATAACAACATCCAAGCACATCAATATACTATAATAATTTCAAAAAATTATTTCTTTTATATCAAAAATATAATTTGGGTAAAATTATTTTATTTACCTCATTTCAAAACAATAGTGTGTAGAATTGCTCTGTTTATGTGTTTAGAAACCCTTATCGATACAGTTGTACGAACTGTGCCGACCAGAATTCATAAGCCACTCAATAAATCAACCAACACAATATAAAACATTTTATATCACTAACAAATACGCGCTTACATCTATTAATACACTCTAACTCATTCTAGGGTACTACTGACCCTATCTCTAATGGGCAATTCCCAACAAAGCTTAGGTGTTCGCTCAACCTAAGCTCCAATACCAAATATAAAGATCCGTCGTTCCATACCCTTTGAGTCGACAATAAACCACACTTGTCCAACCCAAATTGTATGAAAGGGCGAATAACTAAGGGTGAAGAAGAAAAAGGGGTAAAAGAAAACAGAAACAACAATACAGAATCTCACAATCGCAGCGGAACAAAATATAATATATAATAAATGACTTTTATACAAAAGAATCTTTAGCTATTAATATATAGACAATCATCAGAGTACAACAATCAACAATCAAACTGGACAATTATAATAACTTGTCCTCATAAATACTGGATATACAGCATGATTCACACAGTGGAAATAACCAAGTACGTATAATACGCCTGAGGATCCTCCAGCTCGTCTCCTGAGCTCCATAGCATCCTAACCTGAATCTGTAATACTCGGTCTGACTCGAGCATTATAATAAAATAAAACTCGAGTCAGTCTGGAAAACCAGCATGAAAAACCACACTCAAATTTGAATTTATTACTACTATCAAAATCTTTTGATAACAAAGGTATCTCGTAAGACCACATCACACATAAACACGATGGGTTTTTACCTTAGATAACCAAAACAATTTATATCAAAATCATCTGATATTATAATAGTGTCTATAGAATATAAATATATAATAGCTGAATTGCTTGCATCTCACATTCCAGCATCATTGGGCACAATCAAAACCGTACGGTGCCAATTGGAGAATGAATTCCATACTATGACAAGGTAAGGAACTACCTTCCGATGGTGCATCTCTAGATAAAATGCACCGGGGTCTGACAAGAACATCTTGTACCCCTACCACACAAGACTGGCCTAGCACTTGACTACTAGTACTGAATATGATCACCACTAATGGGCCCCGAACGCATATAAATGAAAGTGATGATAGATGTCCACTCTCGATGAGTGATGATCATACCATAATGGGAGCAACCCACTTGGCCATGCTTCATGCCCTGTTTTTGTCATTTCCCGGTTGATAAGGCTTGATGCTACGTTTACCTTAAGAATAACATTCATTCTTGGAATGCTAACACTGCCTTCCAAGCAACAATGCAATGATAGCATTCATCCATACAAGTTGTTCTGGGTCTGAACAAACCGAATCTCTTTCAAGATAACCATCTCCATTATTCAAGATATCATAATTCGTAATGCACAAATCGAATTGAAGTGGTTTTCGGATAATTAAATCCAATCTTGGTCTCTTTAAAACGATTAAAGAATTTGGCCAGATTTGATAGTCGGTTATTTAATTATCAAATTACACACATAAGCAGTCACTAGGCCCAATTTATAAATCTTTCAAATATTTATTTCAAAATATCTTTACAAAGACTATACTCAAATCTCTTTCAATATTTCAATATCTGAAACAACTCAAACACCTATTCATAATAGGATATTTCTCAACTATCTCAACACTTATTTCAAAATCCCCTTTATAATTCATTACTTAGGAAAATATCCCTATACAAATCATTTTGTCGCTAAAATATTTCCAAAACCTTCTATTTCAATACTTAGGAAGATATTGCAAGTCTATTTTCCAAAATCATTTCTAATATCGACACTTACGAAATATTTTATAACTTATCTCATAAATCTCACGAATATTATTTAATTCCTTTTTACAATTTCCGAAACCAATTATACTTATTTATAATCACATCTAACAATTTATAACTTCCTTTGTGAATTCAGATTCATTTTCGAAGTTCCCGTATCTAAAACATTTTGAAAATTTCTCAAGTTTCCAGAATCCCATTATAAAATTCCTCTTACAAAACCATCTCCATTTACAAACTTGATTTACAAATCTCGAGAGTATTTATAAATCACTTCAATCACTTACCTTTAAACAATAAATATATATATAATAAATATTTTTAAAGAATAATAATTTAAATTCAAAACATGATTAAGTAACTATTAAAATATCAAAGCACTTTTTCAAATAACCGACAATAACTAATTTCCAAATCATTTGTAAATAATACTAATCGATTTACAAAGCTTATTATAAAAATTAAAATTTCATTTCAACTAATATTGAATATTTAAATAACCAACATTCTGAAGTATTTCAATACTATAACAGTTTTTAAACTCCATAGTTTAAGAAATTAAGTCTCCTTTTAAAAACAAAACTAACTTCTCGATAAAAATTTATTTTTAAAATTCAACATAACCATTTTTATACTTATAAATCTCTCTCGATTTATCACAAATCGATTTTCATTTCCAATTTCATAACTATTTCAAATTTCCAAAACAAGATTCACTATCTCTTTGTAAACCGATTCTCATAACCCGATATAAATTCGTATGTGAATTTATATTCTTAATTCATCGAGTGATAATCACTTCACTTTATTTATCCTGTCGTTTATAAATTCTATAAATTCATTTCCGGTTCCACTTGTTTGTAAAATAAACCTCATTTATAAGGTTTCATTTATAAACCAATCCCTTCATAAACCCTTTTTTTCAAACCTATTTTAAATATCGATTCCGATTCCCTTTCCATATTTCAAAAATTCCACTTTAAATACATTGTTCAAATTTCCTTATATAAATTATTCAGAATCTCTATTTAAAATATCTTCCGAAATAGATAGGTACAAATTCCAAAATCAAATCATTTATTTTATCTAGGTCAAATCCTTTTTAAATAATCCAAAATTCAATATAAAAATTATCAATTCCAAAATCACCTTTAAACTTCCCTTTTAAATTCAAAAATATTATTGATGGTATTTAAAATACCAAAATTAGGGCTAGTGCTACTATAGCATCCAATATATCAAATCACACCACAATCCATAACAAATTATTTAATCACATCATATATCACTATATATGGAAAAAATCAATATTTTTGGGGAATCCAGTTGGATCCCTCCAACCTGTTTTCCTGCAACCATATATGTTATATAACATAAAATACCAGTCCCGCTTCGAGGCAGAATATCGCGTTAATATAGGGTCATCCGCTATTATGCGGGGCGCATGGTGTCTCATCCGCTCCAATCGGCCGGCAATATAACCAACTACTAATATATATACTACTATATATAATATAACATCCAACTGATAATAATATATCAATTCAACCAATCATCCAATAATTAATTTTTAATTGCTATAAATTAAACCATTCAACCAAATTGAGTGAGATTTACTCACCTTGATTTTTAATTTGCCAAGCATCTCGATTTGAATAAAATCGAAAAACTCTGAAATTTTAGCTGACTCCGAAAAATTCCAAACCAATTCTAGATTGTATATTTCGCAGCTTCGAATTCAACGTGAATGATTCCGTGATTTTTGGACCTCGTATGGATAAGTTATTAATTTTTTAACATTCGATTTATAAAATAAAATTAGTTCTCCTTAATGACAGTAATTAAATTAATTACCTAATCCTAATCAGCTTCCCATCGCACATGCCCTCCACCCAGAAACGCGACTTCACTCATCATCACTGTCGCTCCATCCCCCATGTCGCCAACGACCAATCCCAGGCTGTCGCCTCCATCCTTCTACTGCCATCGCTGCCGAGATCCACCCTTCAACGCTTCGCCTGCAACACCCCATGCTACCACAGCCTGGCCTCCAGCGCGTGAAGCTCCCCTGACCTCGCGACCCAAGCCCTACTCCTGCAGTCACTCGACTTCAGGCAGTCGCTCAACTTCACGGCGGAGACTATAAGCGAATCGGAGTTGAGTTCGACAATTATCTTCGGCAGTAACAACCTCGACAACCAAGCGTAGTCACCAACAACATCGACGATGACATTACCTTCATTCAGCGATTAAAAGCGACTCAGTGATGACTTTATTTAGTAGTGGCGGGGCTTAGAGATTTTGGGGTGAGGTGGGTTTAGGCATCGATTTTTTTTATTGCTCAAACTGATTTGTTTCGAAAGAAGTAGAGGAAGAACATCCGACTTTAAACCTGAAGAGAGCGGCGCCAACAGATGGTAGGGCGGCACCTTAAAATATTATTTAATTTCCAAAGTATCTCGCTTATGACACCTTAAAATCCTGAACCCCTATCGAGGCGTGCAGACTGGCATTCCTAATGTTATACCCCTATTCCAAACGCAATGAAACAAGTTTTGAGACCTAATTCGATCGTATGTAGAAGATAGCTTTTTGAACCTAATTATTATATTAAATTTTTGACATTAATTTCAATGCATTTCTATCCCGTACAATCAAACGGTAATGCTATGAAATTTGAGATCCGATAATAATACAATATTACGGATCCAACTGAACTGGTTTCATAGAATTCTGAGACTATTCCCCGGATCGCTATTTTAATGCATCGATTAAATCGACGATTTCAAAAATTTGCGAAATCACTTGAAATTCTAGTTTTAAAAAGTTACTAACTCAATTATAATCCCAGTAGAATTATATCCATATTAGAAATAATTTTGATTCATATTCAACTCCATTTTCAATCATTCACCATTTTCGTATTACGATAAATCGTTATATTTGAAATTTAAATTCATTCTATAATTTTCAACCAAAATCTTCATATTCAAAAATCAATTTATATTCCAAATCCAATATTTAAAACCATTTAAATATTCAAAATTAAATGTCAAAAAATCCCGCTCGTTACAAGAAGAATATAAGATACATGAATATGTCTTTGAGAATCCAGCTCGTCTCCTAAAAGCTCCAAAGCATCCAACTTATCCAAAAAATATGCTCGGGCTGACCCGAGCATTATAAGAAAATAACGTCCGGGTCAGTCTGGTAAACCAGCGTGAGTAAATCTCAAATCAAACATATGGATTTCTTTATTTAAAAATCCTTTCAAAATAAAAGGTATCTCGTAAGGCCACGCCGCATAAACACGAATAGGTTTTTACCTTACGATAACCAAAACAATTTATATTCTAAAATTCAGTGATATTATGGTAATGTCTATGGGTTTAAAGTATTTAATAATCAAGTAGTTGTGATGTGTGTACATGACATCAATAATAGGTATACAATTAAAAACCGCCAAGGCACGTATATGGAAAATGGATTCCAACAAATGGGAAGGTAAGGGACTACTTTTAGAACAGTACACCTCCAGATAAAATGTACTATGTATTGCAGTTACCTTTGCAATACACATGAGAAGGCCAGCCTACCCCTGACTGGATAGTACCGAATATGATCACCCCTAGTTTGTGATCAACAACCAAAAATGGGCCCCGAAGCAAACATATAGATATCGACTCTAGATAAGGCGATGATCATACCGTAATGGGAGCGATCCACATAGCTTTGCCACATATCCTATTTTAGCCATTACCAGGGTGTGAGGCTTGAGAGGTTGAGCTCTTACCATTTACTTCTAGCAAATCCCTCTAGGAATGCTAACATTGCCCCTCTAGGCAGAAATGCAATGCCAGCATTCATCCATGCAAGTTTATGCTAAGTCTAAACGAAACCGGAGGCACTACTTCTACTACATTCATTTTGGAATCACCCACAGGATTAATAGCAAACCGCTTGCACTTTAAGAGCTCCATATTCAATTTCATTATCTTCAAGATGTCTTCCATTCAAATGCATACGTTGGTTCAAAGTGGTTTTCAGATAACATATCTGATCCCGATCTCTCTGAACCAATAACTGATAATTTCCAATTGACTCATTCCTGGTTCTTTTAGGAGTATGCAACAAGTATTCGGATCCTCACTGGGGAACTCGAATATACACATCATACTTCTTGAGTCTAAAATAGCCAATATTTGATTGTCGATTATTTAACTATCAAACAAACAAACAAATAACAATCTAGAGATTTAATTACCCACAGCAATCACTAAGCCTCAAAGTAAATCTTTCATTTATTTAAATCTCTTTCCCAAATATTTATCAAAATATTCATATACTTTTGTCACTGGCATAAGTATATTCACAAAACATTATGAAAGATTTCTTATTTCAAAATCATACTAAAAGGATCAAAACAAGTGTTATTTAAATTGGAGATAAAGATAACCTCAAACACTATTCCTACGGTGTTGTGTGGAACGAATGTCCATACCACCAAAATTAAGAAGGTCAGTTAAAGGAAATCCAATCTCAAATTCTTTTATAATTTACTTCTATAAATCCTTTTAATAAATCTCTTTCATTTATGAAATCTCCTTCATTCAAATTCCAAATCCATTTATGAAACACTTTATATATATCTGCAAGTTTATTTATAAAACTCTTTATAAATACCCAAAATCATTTATAAAACTCTTTTATAAATATTCAAAATTATTTATAAAACTTAATTATAAATTTCTAAAATTATTTATAAAACTTCCTTTATAAATATCCAAAATCATTTATAATCTTCTTTCTAAATTTCAAGATCTCTCTTCAATTTATAAACTCCTTTTATAAACTTCCCTTATTTAAAACAAAATTTCTTTAATAAACTTTAATCAATAAAGTTCCTTTGATAAACAATCAATTATTTAAAACACCTTTAAATAAACAAGTTGTTATTTAAACATTCTTCATTTAATTATCTTTCAACTACAATAACAAAATAACGATGTTAAACAATCATTTAAAAAGTATTAAATTAGCTTCAAACATTTTAGATAAAATAATTGCTTAATTATCCTTTAAATATCTATTTAAAAAGTTAATAAACTTTAAACCATTTTCAAATGGATAAAATTTAAATCTTTGACTTCACCAAGTTCAAAAAGAAGCTTAGCGATCACAATGGTTCTCAGTTAATTGAGTTTAACTTTCTAGTTATAACATGGGTATTTACATAACAAGCAGATATGTAAAGGGAATCAGCCAATAACAATCAGTCAACATATAGGTAAATGTCCAAGTTACCATAATGCAGAACTAGGTTTTATTTCTGCCTAATAGATGTCAAATATAATTTAATTAGCAGAACAATGTTTATTTCTGCTAAACAAATATCATTGGGTTTTATATTTATTTGAAGTTAATTAAGGGTAACCGACAAAGAAATACCTTTGTATTTAAAACATCCTTTAAAAGAGAGTTGCTTTCAAAAACAAAATCGATCTTTAGAAATAAAGAATTTAAAACTTTTATTTAATAATTAAATAACATTTAAACTCTTTATTCAATAATGATTAAATATTTAATTAATAATTCAACAATAATTAACTTTTAAATCAATAATTAAATTATAATTATCCTTTAAATAACGATTAAATAATCATTCACTTTTTAAATAAATAATTAAATCATAATTAATCTTTAATTAAATGATTAAATAATATTATCCTTTATCTAATAATTAAATCTTAATTAAGTCTTAATTAGATCTTAACTTAATTAGCAATAAAATAAATATTTGAATCCTTAATAATTAATTAATAATTAATTCTATACTTAATTAATAATTAATTAAAAACAAATCTTATACTTAATTTAATCTACCAATAGTTATTCTTACTTAGATAATAATTAATTAAAAATGAATCTTACTTTAAATGATAATTAATTAATAACTAATCTTGAATTAATTATAATTAATAAATCTTACTTAATACTTAGTTCATTATTAATACCAAAACTTAGTTTATAAGTAATTAGTTAACAAACACTTAGTTAACTATCTTAATACTTATTATTAAGCTCGGAAAATATTTCTTAAATATACTTAAGTGTAAAAACTCTATTTTGCACAAAGTTGAAACTTTACCGAACTACATCCATAGCGACTACCGCTATGGATACCATAACTTGTAAATTGTTTTTCAAAGTTTTCTTTGAAGTCTTTATCACTTGGAAAGCTTGCTTAATTTTGTACAACATAAAGTATGTATTTTGTAAAACTAAACGAAGTTTAGATCTTGAAATGATTTTGTATTTTAAACTCAAAGATCATAGTTTTTACACAAAGGATCATATGTCGCTTGAACTGGTAAATGTGCTAACTTTCTTAGCAAACACTCATGTATTCACGTTCATAAAATACATAATCACATCACAACCACATCACAAACATATAAGCATGCCATAACCAACATATACATGCAAATTTGTATCTTGCAACTAACTTGACTTTTCAACTTCCAATTTTCAAACTATATGACTTCTCATCTAAGCACATATACATACATTCAAGTCAACACTATTTCTAACCAAACAAACATCATATTTTATAATAAGTCAGCAATAATTGAGTTTTAAAAACTTAGTTGAAAGAGAACCCTACTCACAAAAAGTTGACGAAATAAACCAAACTTATGCTATAACCTGAATGTGACCTATGTCTTTGTCTTAACTTTGGAAAAATAAGATTTTTGAGAGCCTAAGATTTTAGAAGTATTCGGCCTAGGGCCTTTGGTTTCGGCCATGGACAAAAAAGGGAAGGCGTGGCTTGTTTTGAAGGGGTCGAGGTGAGGAAATGAAAGGAAAGGCATCGGGCAAGGTTTTGAAAGTTTTATAAGTGGAAAACTTAGATTTTTAAACTTTTAGAAAAGCTAAGGAAGCCATGAAAGAAATTTAGCAAGCTTGGAAATGATTTTAAAAAATTGAATTGAAATAAAAAGTGTAAGTAAGAATTCATGAAACTATATATATATATATATATATATATATATATATAAAGTGACATAATTGTATTACAAAAAAGGCCCCTTAAGTACATGCCCCCCTCTACTTGAATGCCACATCACAACCCTTGTCCTCCCACCTCTTATTTCCGAAAATTCTATGTCCCCCCTTTCCATTGCTCCAACATTAATTTAATAACTTAAGTACTTATGTTTCTAAAGAAATGACATATTATGTCACTTGTATTTTACATTTTTATTTTGTTTTAAAATTTTCACAATAAGTCATATCACCTTATTATATTTATTTAAGTAAACATATCTATGTATCTTTCAAAATATATTTTAACCTATTTATGAATGTGCATATATGTTATCACAAATATGTACAATGTTTTACGACAACTTTTAGACATCAAAAAGTCAAAAATTCGAAAAATGATTTTCGGACACATTTCCTATTTTTCGTTCAACTAATTATTTTTATAAACAAATTTAAAATCTATTTTACCGCCATTAATTATTATTTAAAAGGAGTTTATTCGAGTTATGAAAACTATAAATTAATTATCTAAAAATATATTTAAATATCTATATTTAAAGTGATAAAATTCTAGGTCACCACATATTAGGAAAAAGGTTTACTTTGTACATAAACCTCAAATCACTAAAATATTTATTCTCTCAAAAAGATTTGAATATGTGGCTGCAGCGATGGCTTGAATTTTTAGCTGCATATGACCTAGAGATTCAGTATACTCCTGGCAAAGGAAATAAAATAGCATATGCTCTTAGCAGAAAGCATCAAGCGGTTGTATTAAGTAGAGTGAAAGGAGTTATAAATATTATCTTCCTGTGATCTTCAGTTTAGAAGAGTGGAAGATGCAACCACCATGCTAACAAGTTTAAAATTCGACTGAGTCTACTCATCGAATCCAAACCAGTCAAAATGAAGATCTGGTTTTAGCAGATCGGATTAAAAGCTTGCGAAGTGATATTATTTCAGAAGAATATGAATTAGATTCAAATGGAAATTTAAGATTCAAAGGAAGGTTGTGTGTTCCTAACATATCCAATCTAAAGAAAGAAATTCTTGATCACTGATCTTTATTTTCTATATATCCTAGAAGTATAAAAATGTATAAGGATATGAAAAGGACGTACTATTGGGAAGGCATGAAGAGGGATATCGATGAGTGTAATGACCCGTATTTCTAACTATATTAAATTATTAAATTTAATATAATTAGTGAACAAAAATGGTTAGAAATAGAAATTTTAGTGTTTTATTTATGTAATTTATTTAATATGAACTTGAATTTTTTTTTGAAATAACAATTTCGATAAGATTTAAGGAAATTATTTGTATTAGAATGCAGTTCGATATATTTAACGTGGTGTAATCAATAGCAAGAATTGAATAATGAATGTTGAATTACTATAAAATGGAAGTAGTTGTTTTATTATTTGAATTTGTTTTGAAAGTTAAATTTTATAAGTTAAATAACTTATATTTAAAATATGGTGATTTATTAAATAATTAAATTGTTTAAATTTAATATTCGAAATTATTTAAATAATTGAATCTGGAATTTAATGTAAATGGAAATGATTTCAAAAGTTGATTTAAATTTTATTTAAACAAGAATGAAGATTGTTAACTTCTAAAATTGAATTTAAAATGAATAATTTGATTTTGGAAAATAGCTTGTTTTAATTAATGTGTAAAAATAGTCTTTTTTGGGCACTGTCCCTAATTTCGATGAAACCAGTTTCATCAGATCCGTAATAGTAAATTATTATAGGATTTCAAGTTTCATAGCGATCGGACTTATTGTTTGGTCGTGCGAGCTTAAAACGCGTAGAAATCAATTAAAGGAATTTAATTAAAATAATTTAATTTGAAAGCTATCTTCTGAATTTGATGGAATTGGCTCCCGATACAGGTTCCATTGTGTTCGGAATAGGGGTATAACATATCGAACGCTAGGCGGCATGCTTCATTTGGAGTTCAGAATTTTCGCGGGTAAATCGGGTCAGAAATTTATATATAAGGTCGTGTATTTTCATTATTCGTGAACGAAACCCTAAAAACCTTGTAACAACCCATAATTTTAATAAATATTTTTAAATTAATTTTTATTTTGAAACTTTAATTTTTAAATAATTTTAAATTGAAGTTTGGAATTTTTCCAAGATATTTTGGATTTTTGTTTCTATTTTTATTCTTCCAAATATGATTTAAATATTGATTTTCTGGAAAAGTCATATTTTGTCAAACTTTGACTTTTATTGAAAATAATTGAAATTTTAAATTTTAATCTTTTCCTTTGAAATAGTAATTGGTTTTGATATCTGTTCTGCTTTTCGTTTCATCGAATTCTGTTTAAAACTTTTTATAATTAGATAAATGCAGCATTTACACGCAAAATTTTATCTGTATTTTAATATTCATTTTGCTATTCTAATTTCCATCTTTTATTTTGTTTTGGACTTTGAATTTAATTATGTGAATTTGTTGAGTTATAATTTTCTTATGTTAGTTATATTTTGTTTGCAATTTTTAAAGCTAATCTCAATATATAAGCTATTTTCTTTATTTATTTTCCTATTTTCCTAAAACAAATTATTTATTTTCTTTTTCACTTTATTTTAGTTTGTTTTTATATTATTTACTGAGTTTATTTTGTTTATTTTGTATATAAAAGAAAGTGGAAATTCTAAGAGACTAAAGGCTTTAAAACTATGACTTTTCAATTGCTTGACTCTTCATTTTCTTTGGCCGTTCAAAACTTAAATGTTTGGCCGTGAGTTTTATCTCATTTTCATGTGAGAAGTTTCTCATTTCAGCAAAATTTCAGCCACATCATTTCGGAAAAAAATTGGTAATGGCTTCTTCCATTTCTTCTTCACTTTTTCCCTTGTTTTCCATTGTTTTCACTTGATTTTGCCCTGATCTTCACCTATGTTGCTCGGCCCATAGCCTCACCATCTCCTCCACCGACCACCACCACCTCTTTCCCACATAATCCACGGCCTAACCATCATTTTCCTCTGACCTGAAAGTGCCATGACCTCCCCTTGAACAAAACTTCACAAAACAATGTAAAAATTCCAAAACAACTACATAGCCGAGCCTTGTAGTTCACATACCCTTCATCTTTGACTTCGACCACCCCCTTAGCCACCACCACCATCTTGTTTACCACCTCTGAACATCCCCCTCTCCTCTGACCAGACCTGTAGCAGCCCTGGCCAAGCCCAAATGTGCCAAGGCCGAGCCCAAAAAGATGATGCAAACCCCGCTTTTACCTTGCCTTTTGATCTTCCCACTTTGTAACTTACAAACCACTTCCTATTCCTTTGCATTCTTGACCAAGCCTTGTTATTTTCAGATCCAAACCTGACCTTTACCCACCTGAAATATGTCATGGCTGAACCAATTTAGCCTTAAGGCCGAGCACATGTTGAGTCAAGAGTAAGCAAAACTTGTTTGAAACTTGGTGATGTCTTTGTTTATCTCTATTTCAATTTGTTTCAAAATAAATTTTGGTATTGTATATATATTTATATATGGCTTTGTTTATTGTTATATACAAGATCTACATTTTGGTTCTCTTCCCACTTGAATCAAATCGTGCTATCGTGCTATCTGGATTCTCTTTTGTGGGTGTTGTTTGCGAACTCCAGCTTTAAAGAGGTGAGCATTCACACACGACATCTATACTTATATCAATTGTGAAGTGACAACAAGTGAATGTGTATAAAATAATATATCATGTTATACCTGCCTGTGATGTTAATTATGATGTTAAACCATGTTATTAACTTATCACATCATCTACTATGTTATATTCTGTTATACTATTTATTTTTTTCTATTTCTCACACTACAAGTTCCCTGTAGAATAGAATCACTATAGGTTGAAATGATACATACCCGAACGGACTTTAGAATAGGGAAAAATCGTTATGACTGAAATGATAGGCCTGAGTGATTTTTATTTATTGTTATTAACTTGGGATTGCGGGTTTGAAATGATAAAACCCGGATTTTTGTTTTGTAAATTACGGATTGAAATGATATATTATCCGTATCACTTGTCTTAGGTTAGAAAATAATATACAGACCCGTGGTTATTTTATATATTTTTTTTCAGGATATTTTTAAGTATTTTAAAAATGTAAATTATAATATTTTGATTTAAATTTGAATTTAAAATGATTTGTTAAAGTGTTATTGATTTTTCTATGAATATAAATTGTTAAACAAATAGATGCTTAAAATGGTAATTTGGAATTTTAACTTGACTTGGAATTGTGAGATTTGGTTTTAAAAATGGAAGTTTAAGTAAAAGAAAATAAAATGGAAATTAAGTTTATTTGTGAAATGATAAATTAAATTAAAGTGTTAAGTGAATGTAAAGAATAGGAAAATTGTACACTTGAATTTAATAAGTGAAGTTAAGAAAAATTTGATATTTATTTGTGGAATTTACTTTATAAAAATCATAAGTTAAAGGGTATTTAAATGACCATTTTAAAGTGGAAAAATAGGATTTTTACAAAATTAAATTGATTTAAATTGAAGTTTATTTATGGCTGGAATTCTATTAAAATCTGGAAATTCATTTAGTAGCACTTCAGAAATGCTATCGTTTCTGAATAATAACTAAAATCTGAACTAAAGTGAATCTGTAGCACTTTGTAAGTGCTATAGTTGCAGAAGTGAACTAAAAGGCTAAAATTTAACTAAGGGTTATCACAGCACTTTGCAAGTGCTGTCCTTGCTGAATTGAGCTAAATTTAAATTGAACTCTGAACTACTACAGCAGTTTATAAATGCCGTCTTTTCTGAATTTAACTTGTTTTGAAATAAAACTGAACTACTACAACAGTTTATAAATGCTGTTTTTGCTGAATTGGATTGTTTTCAAATATAACTTACCGCAGCACTTTCTAAATGCTGTGAAAGCTGGAATTTTTATGTTTTAATGTATTTAAGTGAATAAATGAGCTCAGAAAAGGTTAAATTTTGAGTATTTAATATTTGATTTGTAAGTGTAACGACTTTACTTTTAATGGTTTAAATGAATGATTTTAATTCGAATTTTTAAACCATTTTGAAATTATAACCACGGGTACATTTCTTTGCGTACCATTTGATCTCCTTGTGATTGTTTTGATGCACACCTTTTATTTAAGAGTGTGGCTAGGGGTAAGCGATTACTGCAGCTCTACGCTACCCTAGTCACATTAACACTGTTATTTGCATTGTTTACTTTAATATGGATATTTCTATGAAAGTGTTACGACTGCATAATTAATGGAAATGGATCCTTAAAGGATGGGCGATCCCAAGCATCCTTTAAGTTATTGTGCATTTATATTACAGTTCACTTGAGTTGGTTTACATTGTATAAGTATGTATGTCCTGACTCGAGTGTTTTGTGTTTTACTTTACGCTCGGGTTAGCCTGAGAATCACAGCTTTGGATTCACCTTCTGGAGCTAGAGTTTTGTTGTAGCTTATCTGTCTATCTATTCGTCTACTTCTTCCAGTTAGTTCCTATTCTATATTTGTCTCTGTATTATTGATTTATGTATCTTTACTTCTACTGTATCTATTTTACTATGAGAATTTTGTATATATTTTGAGAGTTTGTATATAGTAGCTTCATGAACTACTATGGTATTTTATTTCCGCTGCGAGTTATTCTGATATTTCTATGTATGTGATTATGTGAATGATTTTATTTGCTCCAAATTTTATTACAATCTGTTATTTTGAATTATTCAAGTCAGACATGTGTGGATTATTGTCGATTTGAATGGTCCGAAATAGTGGGTCGTTACAAACCTTCAGCCTCTCTTATACGATTTCAATGGCCAAAATTGTCCTTCATTCTCCTCTTAATTTCTCTTAATTCACTCAATAAAATCAAACGACACCAAAAGGAAAAATGGAGAGCTCAACGAGCTCTACACATCGTGCAGTTGGATCAGGCTGGAAGTGTTCAAAATCGCCTGGATCTGGCCGAGAGTTTGCCATGGTTTTTAGGTTCTCGAGGACAAATGGTGGCGGTGGAGGCAGGTTGGTTGCTGGTGGTGGTGGAGCAGTGCGAGGCGGTTGTCGTGGCGAAGTCTGATCGACACTCGGTGGCTCGTGATGGCGCACGCAACGAGGGTTAGGTTGCGTGAGTTCGGTTTCATCGCATGTTGGGTTGGGAGAGATAGGTTAGGTTTATTTGTTTATTTATTTTTGTTAATTAAATTTTAATTATATTGAATGTGAATTAAATCCGTAACTTTTTTATACGAGGTCGGATTCGAGCGAAACAAGTCGCTTAGCAATCGTATCGATGAAGGCTACGATATGGAATTGGATTTGAATTTATTTGAAGTTGAAAAATTTTCAGTTTCAAATAATGGTGAGTGTTTTAAACCGCTTACGAAATACTAAAATATTCTGATGTTAGTTAAATTAAAATCATGAATTGATTTATTTTTATTGACCGTTGTTTGGTAATTTGACTGACATTGAACTGATAGAAATTTAAATTGATAGTTCAATTTGAAATTGAAATTGAATTGCTAGTTAAACATCCGATATTGACAACTAGTTAATTATTGTGACATTTTGACTGATTTGGATGTTGATTGTGATGGATGGTTATTGGTTGATATATTGGATGATTGGATGTTTATATATATATATATATATATATATATATATATATCTTGTTATCACCCTGTATATTATTTGACAGTATATAAACTGTAACTTGAATTATTTCAAATAAATTAAGAAATAGGTTGAAATGATATATACCTATGACACTTTGATTTGGATTGAAATGATATGTATCAATCCCTGAAATTAAATTGAAATAACTAATCACTTGGCCATAGGATAGAAAATTATATACGGACACCAGAGTGGTTAAATTAAATGGTTTTAAATTCTTGAATTTGAATTTATTTAAATGATTTTTATTCAAAGAATAAAACAATTGAATTTATGAGAATTGAATTAATTTCGAATTCGAGTCTTGAAATGTTGAAATTGGAATTGGTTAAAAGAAATTGTTTAAAGAATGCAATTTGAAATGTGAAGTTATAATTGATAATTCATTTGAATAATGGAAATTGAAATTGTCTTAAAAACGGTTGATCCTTTATTCAAACTTTGAAATTTATCTCGGTTAGTAATTTAGACTGATATTTCAAAAAATTTGGGATCGGAATTGAAATATTCGAAATGTAATTATTTTAAAGATTTGAACCTTAAATTTGAACATTGAAGTTAGATTTGATTTAAGTGATTTAAATCATTATTTTGAAATCAAACTTGAAATTTATATAAACTGAAATTGTTTAAAATAAATTTTGAATTGAAATTTAAACCATTGAATTGAATTGTTGAATCGAATTTGAAGTTAAAATGAACGTTTCGAAATTGAAGTTAATTCGAGTTGCAATCGAAATTGAGTTGAACTGAATTTAAATCGAAATTGAGATTATTTGAATTGGATGATTTGAAATTTAATTAATTAATTGAAATTCAGACCTGGGTCGAGATTGTTGAAATGGGAAGAGACGGTTTGATTTGAAACTATTTTCTAAATAAATTATTTTAATATAAACTGTTTAAAAATTTATCTTTTTAAATATTTAAATTATTTTGATTTACCAAACTCTTTTACTATATAAACCATTTTCAATACTCAACCCTTTTTATATCAAACTATTTTAACTATTTAAGTATTTAAACTATTTTAACCTTTTAAACTATTTAAAATTATTCAAACTATTTTCTAAAAATTCAAACTGGTCCAAGTGGGAACTATTTATATTTAAATCGTGGATTAAAATGCGAATTTGGTTAAATGGAAGTTATAACCTAAATTGAAGTTTGAAATGATTTTGGAAGTGAAATTGGGATATTGGAGTGAAAATGCTTTTCAAGTGAAATTGACATATTTTAAGTAAAAATGATATTTTGAAATAAAATGATATGTTAAAGGGAATATGTTATTTTGATATCAAGTATGAATCATATCCGAAATGTACCGATGTGTAAAACGACGTTTGGTTGGTAAAAGACTGGGGCCTCTTATTGGCATACTCTCTGTCAATATTGGAACCACTTTAACAACCATATACATGGAGGAGACTCCAGAATGAAGTAGTTGGATTTGATGAACGTTGCTGGATTTGAAGGAAGTGAACGTTGATGGTTGACCTGATACTTGTGTCAATTTGAAATGATTAAATAGGAGCCGCACCCGTGCCAATGAGGTAAGCTACCTCTAGCGGACACACTCCTTCTTATTACTATCTTTACATTGTTATTGATTGGTGCGCACCCTCTGATTTTGGGAGTGTTGGACGGGTCAACAGTCACTGTGGTGATGTGTTATGATCAGTCGGGAACACAAACTTGTAGTATCCTACCTTGGGCATTGCCACACGTGCCTTGTCATACTGTTATCCTTATTCGAGACCACTACGATTTTGATTTAGTGTCGTCGTATCACGAAGCATCACTGGCTACCGACGTTCTACTGGTTGTGTTATATGCAAACTGTACGTCAATACTTAAAAATGTGTTAAGGGGGATTAATGCAAAGTCTTAACGCTAAGAAAAATATTTATTTTATTGATTAGACATTACATATATAGCGTATTCTACTATATATAGATATTTTACCGAATCCTTAAGAGATGGAAAATCCCACAATATCTCTTGAGTTATTGCACGCACGTTATACATTGGATAGGAGATGTAAAACCCCGTAAATATCTCTGAGCTATTACACCCATGTTATACGTGATATTGATTTGACTTACTTAAGAATATTTTAGTTCTGACTTGAGTGTATTGTTTTACTTTATGCTTGGGTCAGCCTTGAGTTTTCAGTGTATTGAAGATCATTTATTCTGGAGGACGAACACGAAGATTTGGTATATTATTACTAGTATTATTTCCCTGCATCATGTTATTCTGCTGCATTACTCTATTATTCTATTGTATACATAACTCTGGTAAATGTTGTATAAATTATAATCAAATGTATAGTATAAACATCTTCATGAACTGTTTATTTGATTATTATATTTTGTCCTTCCGCTGCGAGATTATGTGTTTTTCTTCTTCTTTTCTTATTCCTCTTAATTAACTCCATTGATTATCTATATTTCGGATTGTTTTGAGTTAGACATGTGTGGTTTATTGTCGACTTAAACCTTCCGAAATGTGGGTCGTCACAATGAGTATGTGAAATGATGTGTTACATGCTAGTTAGTGAAGGGCGAACACCAGAAGCCCAATGGATTACTTTTACCTCTGGAAGTACCACAATGGAAATGGGAACAAATTTCTATAGATTTTATCGATGGACTTCCAAATCAAGGCAAGGGAATGAAAGCATATAGGTGATAGTTGATCAACTCACCGAAAGTGCTCATTTCATTCCAACCAGAGTAAACCGTACTATAGAAAGTTTGGCTAGATTATTTATAAAACATATAGTACGCCTACATGGAATTCCAAACAAAACAGTATGTGATCGTGATCCTTTATTTACAAGTCAATTTCGAAAAAGCTTATAGTCGGCCTTTGGAGTACAACTCAACCAAAGTGCTACTTAGACGGATAGATAAACTGAATGAGTAAATCAAGTTGTAGAGGACCTACTAAGAATGTGCGTTTTAGATTTTGGCAGTTCATGGGAAGAATACCTCCATTTAGTCGAATTATCCTATAATAATATTTTTTTTAATCTAGTATTAACATGGCACCGTTTGAAGCTTTGTACGAAAGGCCATGTCCATCATCAGTCTATTGGTTAGGAACATAAGATAAATTAATATTAGGTCCAGAACTAGTAAAAGAAATGACCGAGAAGATAGTAACCATTTGGGATATAATGAAAACAACTCAGTCAAGGTAGTACGCTGATAAGCAACGAAGAGATTTTGAATTTTCTATTGGAGATAGGGTATTTTTGAAAATAACCCTAACAAAAGGCAAGGTCAGATTTGGCAAAGCAGGAAAGCTTGCACCTCGATTTATTGGTCCCTATCCTATTATCAAATGAGTAGGCCACTTGCTTATAAATTGCAACTACCTGAATATTTATCCGGTGTTTATAATGTGTTTCACGTTTCGCAACTTAGGAAATGTCAAGACTTGGACAATATAATAGAGCCTAGATAGATTCGAGAATTAGAATTGCAACCCAATCTGTCATACTATATAGAACCTTCATGAAATGTGGATTCGAAGGCAAAGTAGTTAAGGAACAAGCAAGTTCCACTAGTCAAAATTTAGTGGTCTAGTAATCCTAAAGATTGTACTTGGAAAACAGAAGAGCAAATTAGAAAGTCACGTCCCGAGTTGTCCCAAACCTAATAAATATGATTTAATGAATTAAATTTGTTGAGCCATGGATGTTTGAATTCAATTAATTATTGTGTGCCTATATAGATAATACATTCCTCTTTGATAAATTGCGAGGACACAATTTCTTTAAGGAGGGTAGTCTATAACATCCCGCTATTTGGTTAATTATGTATTTTGGATTTATTTGAAAACCAAAGGTTTAAAATTTCAAAATTCAAAATTTTATTCAGTCCAAAAGTTGTATGGAAATTTATTTTATCAAAAGAAATAATATTAGTGGAATTTTGGAATTAATTTGGAAACAAAACAAATATTTTATAATTTTTGAAAATTGAAAAGTGATATTTTATTAAAAGGAAAATCGTTATGAGAATAAAATAAAGTTTGGATAAAACATCTTGAACGAATTTTTTAAACAAACGTAAAATGTTAGTCATTATCCCGCCTTTTGGCCAGGTAATATACAGACAAACTCAATGTGTCAAACTTCTAAGTTATCAAGGCAAGACGCCTGGAGTGATGACCATAAAGCTCAAAAATCAAAGCACAATCAAGATCACAACACAAATGCCAAAGCACCACACAAACGCAGGGACCCAAAGCTCCATAGTCAGGGGGCAGTATCGACGCATCCCTAGGGGTCTGTATCGACCCATAGGACCACCTCCTAAGGGCCCATCTTTTTCCTATGAACCCTTCTTGGTGTCAAGACCTCATTTCCAACGTTGTTTGGTTGATTCCACGCAACACTCTATCAATCTCCAGGAACTCCTGAATCGGCAACTTTGTTCTTCTACAACTCTGTCATTTGGACTCTGAAACAAGTTATTATTGATGCAAACAACTATGGAATCATGAAGCTAACCACAAGACAAGTCAAAGTAGAGAGTTGGAGGCAGCCAATTTGGTTAACTAAGGGGTCGGCCCTACAAATGGAGTCGTACCAACCCATAACATTTGATGATGTGGCACCTATATTTTCTGAAGAACTGGTCTATAGCAAGGAGAATGGTCTAGAGATCTTTTGTGTGAGATATTAGGCTTCATACTTCTATAAATAGAGGGGTTGGGTTCATTTTTAGGATCTTTTGGCTCTAGTTCCACTCTACTCTATATTCTTATAATTCTAAAAACCTATGTGTTGTAGTTGTACCGACCTCTAAGAACGTCTACCCCCAAGTCAAAAGTTAAGCAATAAAATCATTAAGTGGACGTAGGTTGGAGTTTTCCGAACCATTATAAATCTTTATGTGTTCATTTCTTACTTGTTTTATTTTTTTCCTCACTTTTTGTTCTCTTCTACTTTCTATTGGGTGTTTGTGCCACTTTTGGTTTGCTTTCACTGAGAAACACTTGGACTCACTGATTTAAGGTTTGAAAAGGATTCTAGATATCTAGACAATCAACTAGAAGGACTATTGTCGGAGGAAATCAATTAGGGGCAGCCAAGAGACGTCCTCAGGAGCTAACCCCCCATCAATCTACATAACTAGAGATGAAATGGAAACTATGATGAATGGATTGTAGAAAAGGATGATGGCTCATCGGGAAGAGATGATGCAGAATTTCTTCAGGAGGATGCGGCAGACGGGAAAAACTGGAATTGCAGAAAATCAGAATCAAAGACCAAAAGCCGGAGCACAGGTTATTGGAGTTGGAGTAGAATGACCGGAAGCAAACCTCGATGCAAACTTACAGGTCGATACCGACCCATCCCTAGAGGTCAGTACTGACCCCCATGGGCTCGGAGGCATGGGTCGTCCTGGCCCTGGAAGGAATGATGTGCGTCCTAGAGATGATTCAGAGCATTTGAACGCAGATCGGAATGTAGAAGCACAACCAGAGGAGTATGTACCAGAATTCCCTTGCAAAGTCAGGAGGCAGGCCGAGAATGCTAACCTTAGAGTTCCTTTGAACGATGGTGACATACTTGCTGAGATGGTGAGGCAAGTTATGAGGAGTGGGTTGTCTAATTAGAGCATTTAAGATGTGAATAGGAGTCTATTCACTCCGAATATTCGATACACTAGGAATTCGTTCGAGTTCAAGTTGCCTACATTGCTAGTATGACGGGAAGACGGATCCAACAGTTCATTTGATTAGGTACATACGGCATATGGAAGTGTTGGGTGCGTCTGAAGAGGTAATGGGATGGTGTTTCCCTCTATATTTGACAGGTTTGGCATCAAAATGGTTTAGACAGCTGGAGAGCGGTTTCATTAGCACATGGGCCGAGTTAGTAAAAATATTTGTGAAGCAGTTCCGGGTCCATATTTCACGACCCAAAAATGTGATAACACTTGCAAGCATGAAGTAGAGGGCCGGAGAGACCCTCAAAAGTTTTTTAGGTTTAATGCAGCGGCGGATGCAATTGATAAGCCAGACCCTCCGATGGTTTTGATGGCGGCAGTTTCAGGGATAGCTGCGAAGATGGTATTTAAGATTGCACTGGAATGGGATCCTTCGAAGGATCTTGTAGAATTTTATCAGAAGGCTGGAAGGATTCTATGCTAGGAGGATGTTGAAGCTGATAAGGAAGAGGTTAATGCTCTAGATGGCAGAGGATCGCTCGGAGTAGGATCTAGCAAGGATAAAGGTAAGTGAAAGATGGATGACAGCTTTGATAGATCAAACCGACAGAGGAGGGAGTCGAAATTCTCTTATTACACAGACTTAAGTGAAACCTCAGAATGGATTTATCTGGATAGCAAGGGACATATCCCCTATCAAAAGTCGACGAGAAGAGAGCCCATGGAGCATGAAAAGGCATTTGGAAAATACTGCCTATTCCATGAGCTAGATGGGCATAACACAAATGATTGTGGGATCTGATCGAGGAACATGTCAGAGATAATCGGTTGCTGCAATATGTAAGGAATCAAACTATAGTGATGGGATAGGAGCAGCCATCAACCGCATCGAATGGAAATGGCCCTAGATCAAGGTCAAGGATAGTCATCTCTTGATTGGAAAGGAAAGGAAATAGGTATGGTTCTCGCACTCTATTTTCCCTTTTCAATAAATCATGCAATAATACAGTCTATACATTTACTCATGTACGGATCCAAAACGGTCCCTAGGCACGCTCTAGGCTAAATGCTAGATTGTAATGCCTAGTGAGGCAGTTACCTTAATTTTAGATTTTATGTTTTTTTTATATTTGAATTTGATTATTGAAATCCATATTGAATGTGGTGACTAACATTAATCACTCTAAAGTCCCGTCCAGAGAGATGGGGCTGGTGTGCAAGGTGCAAGTCCACTTGTCGGAGAGCGGGTGGATAGACTTGTATGATATTAATTGCTATAAAGTCCCGACTGAAAAGTCGGACTAGAGTGCAAGGTGCAAGTCCCATCGTCGGAGCATGAGCAGATGGACTTTTACGATATTAATCACTATAAAGTCTCATCCGAAGGGATGGGACCAGAGTGCTAGAAGTAAGTCCCTGCACCGAAGCATGAGCAAATGTGCTTACTTGTCGTTGAGTCCCATCATCGGAGAGCGAGCGGATTGGTCTCTGCAAGGGTTCGGAGAGACCATGGACTTTTATCGCATTAAGTCCTAACCGAAGAGTTGGGACTAGAGAGCAGGAGGTAAGTCACATCGTCGAGGAACGATTGGATGAGCTTACTTGTCGTTGAGTCCCTTCATCGGAGACGAGTGAATTGGGCTCAGCAAGGATCCAAAGAGATCATGGATTTGATCATCGGCCCCGAACGCCATGGATTTAATTAACGGTCCGAAGAAACTAGAGATTTGATTATTGGCCCCAAACAACCATGGATTTAATTAACGACCTAGACTGACCATAGATTTGATTATCGGTCCCAAACGACCCTGGATTTGATTAACCGTCCGGAGAGACTATGGATTTGGTTATTAACCTCAAACAACCATGACTTCAATTAACAAAATGGAAAGATCACAAATTTACCTATCGGCCCTGAACGACCATGGATTTGATAAATGATCTGGAGAGATTGTACTTTGAAAACTTGAACAGTAAATGATCCGAAGAGATCGCATTTTGAAAATTAAACATTAAACAATCCAAAGGGAACGTACATTAAGATAAATGTGAAACGATCCGTAAGAGATCAAACCTTAAAACATATATTGATTCTGATAAAAAGATTTGAACGCCTTGAAATTAAAACGAAATAGATAAATACTGGATGAATAAGCGATGATTTTGACATGTAATAACTCTAAATGAAATCAGAGTGATAATGATGTAAATCTCGGATGAACGCAGGATAGTTTTGATATGTGATGTAATAACTTCGAATGAAATCAGAATGATGATGATGCATAGATTACGCTAAAGAAAAATCTAGAGTCTTAGACTATGGCAGGTCTGGAACGACCCGTAATTGACAAGAGAATCTGAAGGAACTGGATGATAGACCAAGATTACAGTAGCCGGGGAGCTCTACTATTGAAGAGTGATATCACATTTGTTCTTGAGCAAAGCACACCTTCCATTCGCAAGGCATGCTTTAGAGGGAAAGTGTTATCCCGCCTTTTGACCAAGCAATATTTGGACAAACTTGATGAATCAAACTTTGAAGTTATCAAGGCAAGACGCCTGGAGAGATGACCACAAAGCTCAAAAACCAAAGTACAACCAAGATCACAACACAAATACCAAACCACCACACAAACTCAGGGACCCAAAGCCCCATAATGTGTGGGTCAGTACCGACCCATCCCTAGGGGTCGATACTGATCCATAGGACTTCCTCTTGGAGGGCCCATCTTCTGCCTATGAACCCTTCTTGGTGTCAAGGCCCTATTTCCAATGTTGTTTGGTTGATTCCATGCACCGCTCTATCAATCTCTACGAACTCTTGAATCAGCAACTTTGTTCTTCTACAACTCCATCATTTGGACTCCGAAACAAGTTGTTATTGATGTAAAAGACTATGCAATCATGAAGATAACCACAATTTGAGCTGAAGCAGAGAGTTGGAGGCAGCCACTTTGGCTAACTTAGGGGTCGGTACCGACCTCTACCCATGAATTCATACCGACCCATAACATTTGATGATGTGACACCTATATTTCCTGAAGAACTGGTCTATATCAAGGAGAACGGTGTGAAGATCTTTATGCAAGATATTAGGCTCCTTACCTCTATAAATAGAGGGGTATGGCTCATTTTTCAGGATCTTTTGGCTTTAGTCCCACTCTGCTCTATATTCTTGTAATTCTGAAAACCTAAGTATCAGAGTTGTACCAACCCCTAAGAACTTCTGCCCCCACGTCAGAAGTTAAGCAAGAAAATCATTAAGTGGACATAGGCTGGAGTTTGTCGAACCACTATAAATCTCCATGTGTTCATTTCTTACTTATTTTAATTTGTTTTCTTCACTTTTTATTCTCTTCTACTTTCTATTGGGTGTTTGTGCCATTTTTGGGTCAAACATTAGTTTAGAGACGGTTTGAGTCATAAGGCGGCTAAGGATACCGATTAATTTAAGAATAAGGAGATTATTATTTTCCTTTCCTAATAAACCAAATAAGAATACTTACTTCTTATGAATTAAGAAAAGAATTTACCTAATAAAACAGAATGGTATAATGACTAGCCTATTAAAACAAAATAGCATAATGATTCTCATTCAAGTCTATCCATACAATATTATATTTTAACTTATAAGAAGAAAAGTGGAATCTATCTATCTTTATACTTATCCACATAATATTACAATTAAACTTATAAGGAGAAAATTTGAATCTTTCTACTCTTTGGTTGGACCACACTTTTATAGTTATCCATTTAATAATTATATTTTAATTTATAAGAAGAAAAGTTGAATTTATCTACTCTCTGATTGGACCAGACTTTTCATACTTATCCATATAATTACTTTATTTTAACTTATTCCTAAGCTTACATTCTAAGCTTTCTTCTCCTATTAGACCATAATTTTCATTGTTATCCTAATACTTATTATATTTAAACTTATTTTCCATTCTTATCCTAGAAATTCATCATCCTATTTTAACTTATATTCCATGCTTATCCTTATTCAAGCCTATCCTAGACATAATCATTATAATTTAAGTCATACGTTTTCTCAGTCCTAAAGCAATCTTCTTTCTGAACCTATGTAAACACCTCCAATATCACTTTATTTCATTCATACTGGAACCCAATATCTCAACCATTCGTTATTACCTATATACTTTTAGCAAAGTGTAAAACCAATTGAAACGACGTGAGTATAATCCTAATTTTCATCGATTATTATTGAGTTTACAGTGAGTATATCCATCCAATTTTGTGTTTACCCAATGTTAGTTGATTTTAAATTTAAAGTATGCAGATGTTAGCTTGTTGTTTTGAAGCTCATGATACTATGCTAGTTTGTTTAGGTATAAATTTAAGGTTCATTGATGAATGTAAGTTATTTAATTAGACTCTCTCGATGGAATTTTTCTATGTCATGTTTATAAATGTTTATTATAAATGGTGCTCTAAACTATAAGTTAATGATATGATGCATGAACATGACATCTATATAAAATGGGACATGATACCATTTCGGGAATAAATGGTATATTGGTAGGTTAAACACAAATGAATTTAACCATTGAAGCAAACGAGACGAGATAAGACTACTAGATGCTAGAATCCATCCTAGTGGACAGATTCGGGGTCACACCCTGAATCGTGATGACCTGGTCCTTCGTCACTTATTGTCCAAATGATCTGTTGCATGGACGCAACCACGGTGATATGCGCAGTGCAAACGGGAAATAGGAAGGAGTTATGAGTAATCTCATTGATGGATACATGGTGGAACGAAGATAAAGATTACAGCACAATCGGTGAGTGCCAATGGTGAGTGGGAGAAGACAATGTAACTAATAGATCGTGTGGGTGCACCCACAATGTCTGATCGGAAAGTATACGGATGAAAAAGGCCATGATATGGGTTTGAGGAAGAGTCTAGTAAGAGTGAATAATGAGTAGGATTCACTAGTGATTGTAGACCTCATATATGAATAACTTAACAGTGAAAAGTCTATTGAATAATGATTGCAACTGATAAATGTGAATAGGTTGTGATATTTCAATTGACTAGAGTTGCAGCTGTGAGTCACGATGAATAGAGCAGTGGCACGTGTGTTAGCACTGATTTATGAAAATGAAATGTGGACGGGATATTATACGGTGTGAGTGACATTGATATGTTTGATTAAAATGTCACGTATTTATACCCAACACTGCACAACCAGATTTCTAGCCTGACTCGAGGTTTGTTACGTTTATAACAACACCTTGGGTCAGACTGAGGAGTTGCGTTTTCCAAGTTACCCTCATATTTGACGTCAGTCTGTTTTGTTTAGTAAGCAGTCCATAGGATATGTATATTAGAATTAGAGACTACTAAGTTTGAGTTTAGCAACCATCGCCTTAAGGCCAAGATCTACAGCACTATTTAGTTTATTCAGAGATATAATCAAGATGAGACTATCCAAGCAACTATGGATATATCTAAATATTGATTGTAAGAAGAATCATTACATGGACATTTGGAGTCGATAGCTTTTAGAGTATATATCATCTGTCGAGTTTTAAGTGGTGTATTTTTGATTAGTCTATGCATCAGACAAGCTTTGAGATATATATTTTCCATTTCTTCTGTGATGTTGATACCTATGTCATCATTTATTTATATGTGTCCCTGATATATGAGTTATTCAACTCTAGATTCGTGTACATTACCTTGTGTCGAGATGGGATACATACTATTTCAGAGGTATTCAGGTTTTTAAACGTACCCATGTTGATCCAAAGTAGTTTATACAAGAGATCGCTCCTTCTGTGCCCATTAATCCGAGTTATCAGAAGGTAAACTCCCTATGATATTTCGATCATTGGAGCCTGAGCGTCATAATACTCCTGTTACAACCCAATTTAATTAAATTATAATTATTATAAATTAATTAGATTAATTAATATTTATGAAATATTAACTATAAAACTTTATTTGACAACTATCGATCAATAGTAAATGTGTGTTCATATATAATAGTTATAAATACACTAATCGATATATGATATTGGCACGCGTTTAAATAGGATTTAAATGTGCTAATTATTGATCGAGCATAAAATAGTTTTGAGGCCCATATGGGGCTTGATGTAAGCAACTATGATATGGTTAAGGAAGCCGGCCATTAGATGGCTAAAAGGAGGTTAGATTTTGAATTAAAGAGAGGACATTTAGTAAGAAAACAATGAGGATCTGGATCCTTATTTTACTCCTTAGGATCTCCTTTATTTAAAGCACTCTAACCCTCACTTTTTTTGGCTCTCCCCTACTACAGCCATGACCGACCACTCCTCCCTCTTCCTTCCTTAAAATTTCAAGTTTAAAATATTTAATCAAATAATATACAAGCTTGGATGGTAGCTGCATTCAAGAAGGTAGCATCCTGGATGTAAAAAATGTTTTAAGGAGTCCAGATTCAACATTGCAAGGTGTGTTATCTAGGCTTTAGGCAAGGTATATTCTCATTTGCAGTTTATGTATATTGTATATACTGATCATTATAGCATATATGTACAGATAGTAATTGAATATACTAATTTGTATATATCAGTGTTATCGCCAAAGGATTGATTATATATAGGGGATTTTCACTTCAAGGGCTTATTTGTGTAGGGTAACAAGTTTTAAGGACACTAATTCTGAAAAATTAGTTTTAAGGACATTTTACAGGAAAAAGATAAAAGAATTTATCATTTTCAGTTATACAGAAATAATGATAAAAGGATTTATCATTTTCCTATATAACTTAAAAAGATAAATGAATTTATCATTATGCTGTAAATTGTTCTTAAAACTAATTAGTCAGAAGTGCTGTCCTTAAAACTTATTACCCTGCAAATAGAAGCCCTTCAACCTAATTTCCACTTATATATATGTATATATGTTTTAAGATAAAATAATGTTTTGTTATAACACATGCTCAGCCGCTAGACTTAAAAAAATCATTTTTTCGAATTTAAATATATTATTAATTGTTTTTAATGCTAGAAATATAATTAATATAATACGTAACATATAATGTATGTATTACATTTTATTAATTTTGTATATGTATAAATAATGTTCATCATTAAAAAAAGTTATTTATTTATATGCATATTTAATTCAAATATTTAATATATGTACATATCTTTTTATTCAAAATTTTATTTATATATATATATAATAAATATATACAAAATTATATAATATGGTTATAATACTGCAATATAATAAATTAAAATTGGTTTCGAAATTATCATTTTTTAATTTTTAACTATATTTCCATATAAAAATATATTTTAAAAATAATTTAATAAAAAATTAGTTTTTTGAGAAAAATGTGTGATCCTCTACAGGAGAGGAGAGCACACATGCACATATATATAACAACAATGATAAAGGAGCTGCCAACAAGCCTAGCAGGTAGCAAAAGACCCCCCCCCCCGTACAAAAAACAAATAACAAACCCTTCTTAACTCCTAAGAAACTAAAAACCAACCCTAAAGAGGCAACACCATCATACCAAGACCAAGAGCGAGACCAAAATAGCAGCAGCCATCTGAAAAACATCTGCAACTGCAACCTCAAGAACTAAGCTGAAACATCGCAATATACAACATCTACACAAACCACAAACTAACTCCAAAACAACAAAAATCACAATAAATCCCCCAATAACTCGAAAAACCGTCAATCAAAAGACTAAAAAACTTTACGATTTAAACGAGGACTTCTCCTAATATTGTTAGTTGAATACCTCATTTTATTTCTTCTCCTCAATTTGGCTTCATGAATTAATTCTCTAGCATGGGCGGGAGAACAAGGAAATTTACTTAAAGCCGCAAGAAAACAATACATGACAAATCTGAAACCCCCGGTCCAATAATAGACAGCTCGATCAGAACCAACATCCCCGGTTAAAGAAGAACACACATCATTCTTAATGTCACCCAAATTTTCCTCATCTAAATCTTTATTAACCAATTCAACATCAGCCTTTGAATAAGAATAGGCAGTGGCTAAGGGGATAATATTAACGCTCAACACAACATCATCACGAAGATCTACACACCCAACCAAAGACAGCCTCCTCACAGCCACTCCACCAACACAAACCAATAGATCTTCTGAACTAGACGAATTAATCACTGACAAATTAGCGAAATCCCCATCTACATTGACTATACGAATAGAATCAAAAACAACAACACCATCATCATAAATCTTATGGATGTCAGAGTCTACAGCCACCATTTCCTTCTAAATAATATCAGTTGTCTCTAAACTATCATTATGCACGCAAATTTCATTTAAACAGTCAACTGTATCGATGCCTTCAGTAGAAACCACAACATTTTTACAATCCTTACTCAATAAATCATCTATGCAAAAAGAACCAGCCGTGCTTTTCATATGATGTCCATCTACAGCTGACAACTTGACAAACTCTATTATACCATCAACATCAGACACTGACGAAACCTTAAAACTGTTAAACTTTAGATTGTATTCGGAATTATTAACCATATTAACTTCTGAACTTTTCTTGATATTAACAGTTTCATCCAGCTTAAGAACAGTATCACCTGAGATAGCCTTATTATCCTTTAACTCGTATAACTTATTCAAGCAAGCACATTGATCATTCTTTTCTAACAAAAGCATAAAAGGATCTAGCAACGTACTGTCAGGTATCACAGTCAGAGGATCTACATCCACCATTGAAACCTCATTAATGAATTTCTCAACAAACTCAGTTATATGCATCTCTTCATCAACTTTTGAAAACTTTTCAATTTCTAAACTCTTCATGAAATTAACACTATCATCCTTTTCAATAACAATATCACCAGAGTCATCCTTATTAACCTTCAACTCATACGACACATTCCGGTAAGAGGACTGGCCATCCTTTTCAAACAAACTCACATTAGGATCTAACATCATACTATCTGAAAACATAAGCAGAGAATCCACATCCACCATTGATTTAGTGACTCTCTCGACACAATCAGTTATATGTAACTCTACATCGGATTGATAGGAGCAGTCTACTATTTCATTGACTCGGTCATCTGTAAGCATACAAAGATCATCCCCAGCCACTTGAATATTACTTACCTCTGAAACAAAAACATCCAAATAACCACTATATAAAGATGAATCCCCACTAACATCAAAGCCATTTGTAGCCGAATCATTAATCACATAATTTGGCAAACAACAATCTCTGACAACAGGATCTAAAAGAAGAAAGTCAAAGTGACTAACCCTATCTGAGTCTTTCACAAAAAATTCCTCAAAATCAACCCATTGCAAATCCTTACAATCATGAAAAACATTTTCTCTCTTTAAACAATCATTGTGATGAAACCCAGTCCAATTTTCATTAAAAGCATACTTACCTATGTTCTCGGCAGTTAGACAGTCAAAATGCCAAAACACTTAGTTAAAAAGGTAACTGCATTCTTCATAGTTCCCTACACAGCAATCAAGAAACAATCCTCTTAACCTCAAGAATTCCAGAACAAAGTAAAAGTGATGATCCTTAAGATTCAATGGCTTTGAAAAAATTGGATCGGCAAAAGTTGAAGACGAGTCATAATTGAGAAAGGGATTAAAAACCAAGGGACAAGACATTCTTTTATGACCAAAAACGCCGCAGCTAAAACAATGAATTGGGTTCGAACAATCTTTGGCTCTGTGATTTTTATCTCCACACCTAAAGCAACTAAAACCCCTCTTTCGATTTTGAACAGCCGACTCTTGAAATTTTTGAAATTTCGATCGAGAATTCCTATCTGCATCCTTAAAAGAATTGGAGTAAAGTACGGGATTGAAATGCTGATTCAGTGAATATGAATTATTGGCATCAGGATGAGAGGAGACCGAAGATGAATAATGTCTAACACCATTTTCTTGAACTCGAAAATTCATCATTGGAATATTGAGTTATTGCAATAAAAAAATTAGTTTTGGTTTGGCCGAAAACTATTTTGACATACGTATATATAAATTTAATTAAAAATTTATTATATATATTTATATTTATTTATGTTATATATATAAATCTATAAAATATTTAAATTTGTTTAATGTGTATATATGTACTACTAATAAGGAGAATTCAATGAATATGATTTTTAAGGTATCCTGTTGAAATTCCAAAAATACCCCTATCCATTAACGGAATCTCATCATCAATTTGCAACATTCACTACCACTTAACTACCCGTCAATAGAATTTTATTACCAATTTGACACTGATACCATGAACAGAACAAAACAATTTGAAATAAAAATGTTGTGACTACCACCTTTGCACTTATAACACACATCCGTCCATCCATTTTTTTATTAATTAAAAAGTAAATATCTCTGAATATTAGATGCATGTACGTGTGTTTTATACTAGTATGAATAACAATTATATATATATATATATCTGTGTGTGTGTCACTTAATACATTTATAAATATTTTAAATACAAATATGTTAAACTAATTTATTGTATTAAATTTAGAATTGTTTTTAAATTCATATAAATATTTAAAATTAATTTATTATATTAAATACTGTTAATTTAATATGCATGCAGATATATATATATATATATTAAATAATATCGAATGTTTTATAATTAATATTTGTAATATGTAATATATATAAAAAACATATACTTCATTCAAACACACACACACACAGATATATATATATATATATATTGAGAGCACTTATGTATACAATGGGGCTAGCATATCTATTGTAGTGTAAATCCCAACATTTATATACAGGCATGTTCAACCATGTACACCTTATTATGTTGCACGTGCACGTACATATATATATATATGTGTGTGTGTGTGTATGATACACATATCATATAATATTGACAAAACTTATATACGAGTACTTATACGAGCACTTATGCCGTCGTAAAATGGTAGGTATGAGTTAATAATCTCCCTTTATTTGTTGAGCTTTCTTCAAGGTAGAGATGAAATTAGGACAAGAACCACAAGACTAGGAGTTGTATGTGATACAATGGATAAGAAGTTATCCATTGTATGCAGGTCTATGATTTGTTAAGCTTTTCTTAAGATTAGATTCCCAAGGCATATGAGTACTAACACCCATAGAGAAGTCAAAAGATTTCTATGTTTCATCTTAGGGTATTGAGAAATATAAAAGTCCAGTGGGAACCTTTTTAGAAAAATAAAATGGTAACATTTAACATTTCTAATATTGAAAGAACATCTGCTATGTGTAAATTAAACTAATCTACATTGATAAATTTGTGCAATTAATATAATTGATAAAATGTTTAATAGTTAAAATATACAAATAAACTGAATTAATATTGACAAACTTACTAATAAAATTTTCATGTTGACTCATGCAAGCATTTAATTTAACAATTACTAAATACATTCGTAACTTGGTCACTTACGTGTTTACTTACCCAAGACTGTGTATTGTCATCCATGAATCTTGAAATCTACAAACAATACATGGATATGAATATTTGATCCATATCTAATCACATATAAATGTTATATTTTGAACAGTCGCAATTCGTAATGTACGAAAGCACAATGAAATTCATTCATTCATTCAAAATAAGCAAGTAAACCATAGTGTGAGATCATGTATTCAATATGATTGATTAGGATAATGATCTTGTTGTGTAAAATGTAACACTAGACTAAAATCTACAAGATAGGTATAAGAATTAATAAATGTTAGTTTGATCGGTTTACTTAAAATGCAACTTATTTGATATCCTTAAAAAATAGGGACAGTTTGGCACAGGTCCCTAATAAGTTTTAAAATACACAAAAACCCCAGTAAAAAAAGTTTGTAAATTAGGTCCTTAGAATTAAGTTACCGAATAATGACATACACTTATGCAATTATTCAGTGAATAATTGCAGACATTTATGCAATTATATCAAAAAATTGCAGACATTTCCACAATTATTCATTGAAAAATTGCGGAAATTTCCGCAATTTTTTCAAGAAATTGCGGAAAATTCCGCAATTATTCACCAAAAAATTGCAGAAATTTCCGCAATTATTCACCAAAAAAATTGTGGAAATTTCCGCAATTATTCACCGAAAAAATTGCATAAATTTATGCAACTTTTGGATATAATTGCATAAATGTCTGCAATTATTCAGTGAATAATTGCATAACTATATGCAATTACTTAGTAACTTAATTCTAGGGACCTAATTTACATACTTTTTTTACTAGGGTTTTTGTGTATTTTGAAACTTATTAGGGACCTGAGCCTAATATTCACTAAAAATAAGGGGACCAAATGCATTTTTATAAAGAGTTCATTATGATATTGTAGTAACGGTTTCCTTTGAAAGGTTTGACTGTTTACAAAGAAAATTTAATGCATGAAAGTGGATGTAACTTAAGGCAAGGTTGGATAAAGAGAATTAATGGTCACTTCTACATCATAAAGAAAAATTGGAAACGAGAATTATGAAATAATAATAATAGATACTCAACAAAGAATAAGAAATATGATAACTATTCCAAATGTATTTTCACATAGAAAATTATTTTTTTGAAATTTATTTCTTCGAATTAAAGATATTTGATATGAAAATTCTCAATTGTAAACTAGTTATAGAAAATGAAATAAATGACCTATATTAAGTGGTTGAATGGAGCATCGTATTTTGTACGCTTTATAGTAATGGTGGAAATAGTGGGAGCATGCCATATAACACTTATTGAACACATCAAGTAACAAAAATTCTTTTCGTAAAACAAACCAAACATTATTTATGAAATAATAATAATTTTTTAGTATTTACTAAAAAAATGTACATAGTTTTATTTCAATACGAATATTATGAATATTTGTTATAAAATAAAACTGTAGCACTAGTATCTAAATTTATTTGCAATTATTTTGGAATTATGGACTAAGCCATAGTATTGGGAAGTAATTTTTGATTATATGATTATGAATCAAATGGTACTAGAAAATTATATCTCAGACAACTATAGGCAAACCCATTCAGTGGAAGCGTGATAAGAGTTGATGAACTCTTTGGATTGATGCATATAGATGTATGCAATTGCAAGTCTATTAAACCGAAACGGTTCCACTTGCTTCGTTATATTCACCGACGAGCTATCACCGACTTGGACATATGTATTTGATACACATGTAGTATGTCTATGATGAGCTCATATATTATAAAACAAAGTAAATAAAATAACAAGCAACAGAAAATAAATTTATTCAATTTGATCGAATATGTGAGTATATTGGGAAAAGTTCTGAATGTACCCAATAATGAATAAAGGTTCAATCTCTAAAGCCACTCCTCCCTATGATACATAATGATGTACCGATAAGGAGTAATCGAAATTTCTGAAATAAAGTATGATAAATGGTGAGTGAAGTTGAGTTTACTTCTTTCTATAAGGTCGTGTACTTAAGAGTAGTATACAAGATTAAAATTAATTTCATCTAAAGAATAGTTTACAAAATCATACATGATAAGAGTTATAAGAAACCCTAACATATCCTAAGCTAAAGAGTTGGCAAGTTGTGCGAGTCGAAAGACTGCACGTAATAATTGTTCGTGAGGGATCTTGTATGAATCACCCCAAAAGGAGTTTAGGAATGATTGTCAGTGGTTGACCTATTTATGTTTTGAAAGTTTTGTAAAATAAAATCAAATTAGTTTTACATATAAGTAAATTCATAAAGTTTTTCTAAATACTTGAGAAACAATTGTTGTTTCAAGAAATACCAACTTCATAGTGAAGGAATTTCTTTTAAAAATTACTGGTAGTAAAATAGATTTGGACACAATCCAAAGATAAAATTGACTACGTGGAATGGAATGAAATTAACCAAACCTAAATGAACACAATACATTAGAATGTCTAATAAATATTCTTGCATATTGAAGAGAAACTACTAATTTCTTATCAGCTCGAGAAAGATAATCCTCATGAGTCAATTAAGTCATTAAGGGTATTGACTCTTCCATATTGTATGATGAACAAATCCGAAAGGGTTCCAAGTATGTTATCAAAATATAATTTTTGTAGTTGTACCCTTTGGGATATGATCCATTGGTAGCAAATAGGTCTCAGAGAGAAGGACTAATCTAGTTGGAATATAATGAGCAACATTGATAAGAATAAAATTAGAAATTTCGATAGTTAAAATTAGCATAACGGATTCATCATTCAATAATGCTCAAGTTGATTCGGATTTTTACTCATAAAATTATCGTTTGTTATGACTTTGTTTTCGGAACATATGCATTGAAATGGAAAATTCTAATTAATGATTTAGAATATACTATTTGCATATAACAATCAAAGTGTCTCGAAGTTAGTGGGAACAATATTGAGTTTATCATTTTTCTGGATATGATCCAAGAAATTATATTAAAGGGTCATTTTATAAGCATCAGAATTGAATAAGTATTTTGATAGAAATATCAAATAGTTTGATTTTCAATCAAAATGCAGAGGAAGCATGTGTCCATAAGAAAGAACCACTAAAAGGTACGTAGACATTTTTAGACTATAAATAAACAACATACTGCTGCTGTTAAATCATGGAACGACTTGAGAATACGATCGAGCTTCAATATGGAAACTTCACTTTGATTATTGTTAAATCATGGCACGATGTCCATCGAACTACTATAGTTGAGTCGATTGGAAGTATTGGAAGTGAAATAATTTTTAAGAGAGAATTTATCTCTTCAGTTATATGAGGTTAATATCACAGTCAACTGAAGTCAACTCAAAGTCAAATCTCTGGTCAGAGCTATTCGGTTAATAAAAACCATTGTTAATGAACTAAAGGCTTTTTGTTTGGACTATAGAGTTGAGTATGGATGATATCAGAATTTTGACCATTACCAAATTCCATAAGTCCAAAGTAATATAGTTTTGATAAAGAGAATTGGTGTAGATGATTATCACTACTGGGTAATGCTTAATAAAGTAAAATTAGATTTTACCAATGTTAACTACGTGATAAATTTAGCCATAATGTTCACACCACCTGCTATGTGATGTGTGAACGTTAATATTTTAACTGTTCGATAGTAATCGCCGGCCGAATTTACGCATAAGAGTCACACAACTAAAACGTGGAATACTCCTATAATCACCCGATTTAATTAAATTTTATTGTTATAAATTAATTAAATTAATTAATATCTGTGCAATATTAATTATAAAATTTTAGTTGATATTTTTTTATCAATAATAAATATGTGTGTGTGTATAATAGTTATAAATACACTAATCGATCTATGATATTGATACGCGTTTAAATTGGATTTAAATGTGTTAATTATTAATCGGGCATGAAATGATTTTGAGGCCCATATGAGGCTTGATGTAGGCAGCTATGATATGGCTAAGGGGGTTGGCTATTAGATGGCTAAAAGGAGGTTAGATTTTGAATTAAAGCGAGGAGATTAGGTAAGAGAAAAATTAGGATCTAGATCCTTATTTTACTCCTTAGGAACTTCTTTATTTAAAGCACTCTAACCCTCACTTTTTTTAAAATTTTTGGCTTTCCCCTATTATAGCCATGCTCGGCTACTCCTCCCTCCTCAAATTTTCAAGCTTAAAATATTTAATCAAATAGTATACGAGTTTTGGTGGTAGCTGTTGTAACGACTCGTAAATTTTAAGGGTTTTAATAACGTAATTAATTGAATTTTTGTAAAATTTTAAATAATTGAATTTGAAATTTAAAATTTGATATTTGGAATACATCTAGTTAAACATTGTAAATGGTAAATTTTCATCAGATAATTTGGAAGTTTATTTTCTTGTGTAATTTTATTTCAATTTAAATCAGTTAAAATTGATGATAATAAAATGTTTTCCAAACCTGAATAGTTTTATACAATAAATTTGTAAATCATCTTCTGAGTGAGATGGCATATTTCGTTTCTTCAAATTTGGAATGCTATTGCTCCTTCTATCATAATTTTGACATTTTAGCATCATTTTCGGTACCGAATATCGACTTTTGATCGGATGATCGTATCGCTGATATCTGTGTACCGTTTTGATCGTCTCGTCGTGCTGATCTCCGTAGCATATTCGTTTGTATCGGTATCCAATTTTTACCTTTTGGTTTTCTTTTCCATTCATTTGCTTCCTGAGATAACAAATGGTCACTAGCTCTTTGGAATTCCCAAAGATAACCCTGGCTTTTGCGTTTCCCTATTCAAATTTATTATCTCCCGGTCCATTCCATTATTTTGGTTCCAATTCAATATTTCTTCTTTGTTAATCTTTTGAGAATGGAAATATATAATTTATAATTCGAGTAGCCTGTATAATACGAAAGGCCACATATTTTTTTCTCTTTTCTGCAAATTGCCGAGCTTCCCCTTCCATTTATCCCTTCGTCAGCAACCTCCCCTCACTCACGACCCTCATCACCTTCCCAGCCGAGAGCAGCTAGCTCACCACCCGCTTCACCGCCTCCTATTCCTTGGACCAGCCATCGCCACCCTGCAAGCCTTCAACCATCACCCGCCACTTCACTTTCCCGCGTTCCGCTACCCTTTCTCTACCGAGCTCAGTTCATCTTATCTTTACAGCATCATCTATAAGGTATTACGTATATATATTTTAAATCTGGAAATAATATGTAGGTTGTATATATTGTTAGCATCAGGTCTGCATGCATATTTTATTGTATATATATAATACATTAGAGTTTGCAGTTTGGTTAATATGTTAGATCCTACAAAGAATATATATGTTATACAACTTATTGTTTGTATATATAAGTCTATATATGTATATCACTATATACAGGACAGTTAAAAATGTTAATATATATATATATATGTTAGTTTACAGATTTTATAATAATGTGAGTTATATATCAGTTTAAAAATGTACATCTACTTATATATAATATTTTCCAGAGCTTATATCGGTATATATACGTACAGAAATTTTTGAAGGTAATATGTATATACATATGTCGTATAGTATTTTATAGCATGTAATGGTTGTGAATATATTTGTTTACATATATAACCTTTTCATTTATATAAGTGTAATCTGTTATTATATGATAGTATACAAATCATGTTTATTGTATATACAGATTCTACTAGTCATATATATATATATACGTATATATATATTTATTTTGACTTTAAAATACATATGATTTATATATAGGTAATAGGTTATCTTGTATATATATATTAATTTAGTTTACATAGGTTTATAATATGCATATGTCCTAGTATATAAAGTAATACAAGGTTAGTTATTTTACTGTAATATGTTTATATGGAAATGTATATTTTTCTGTTGTGTATAAGGTTATATAAGGGTTGATTTTTTTCAGTTATGGGTTTGCATGATTTTTTTCTGTATGTCGAAATGTTTCATTTTTTTACTGTAAATTTGGTTTTATACATATTCTATAGATTTATAGTTATGCATCTTGTATAGTACATTATATTCTATAGTCTGTATGTATAATATGATAGTATATATATAGCAGTTTAGTTATACATTAATATTTATATATTGGTTAGTTATGTTTTATGTAAATATTTTTAATAGTCCATGACAGTATTGGTTTTATAGCATATATATACATATGAGTTTAAATTTAAAAACAAGGATTTTGATATATATATATATATATTAAAAATAAAAAAAATGTGTTGAATATAAAATACGATTTTTATGTACATAATTATATATATATGTTCACTTATACCATTTATTATCATCGATCCAGTTATGATTTGATTTTGTCGATTCCTATTATCAGCTCTGTTCGTCGAACTCATGCCAATCTTGTCTTGCTTCGTTTTGGAAGTCGTGCTTGCATTTTCATAACTCAATCTCATTGTCTATCTGCTCTAGCCTCGAAAGGTGAGCAATCACTCACGATTAACGTTCTTATATTTATTAAATTTGATTTCAATTGAAACGACAATTGAAATATGCTGCTGCTAGTTATTTACCTTGCTATATATATGCGATTATCTGTATCTGTTCACCTGTGATATCTGACACCATTATATGTTATTTATATTGATGTTATATGCCTGTTATATTATTATCATATCTGTTATCACTCTGCAAGTTCCCTGTTAGTGTAGAATTCCCTATGGGTTGAAATGATATGTAACAACCCGGAGTTTCATAACAGTTGATTATCGTCAAATGATGATTTAATTTATTAGACAATTGCAATTGGAATTTTATTCGAGTTGAAATTCGTTTATAAAAATGTTAAGTGTTTTTATCGGTTGTAAATTCCTGTATAAAATTTGTTAAAAGGTTGTGGACTTAGAAAAATAGTAGGCCGCTCCCTTTGTAAATTATGCAGCCCATTTCTTTTTGGAGATAAGGGTTCGTAGTCGATCTCCCCCCTTGATTCATTTTTCTCACTCAAAACCCTTGACCAAAGAAAACGAAAGAAAAAAAATATGGCGGCTTCGTTCGTTTCTTCGATCTCTCCTCTTGGCGAATTAGGGCTTAGGGAATTCGAAGGCGCCAGCTTCAACTGCTAGATCGAACGAGGCCTTGCTTGTCGATCGACTAGGGTTGCTCACTACGGCTGCTTGTGGAGTTCGTCTTCGCTTCATTCTAAGGTGAGTAATCGCTATTACTCACATCTAATTTAACCTCGTAGATATGCGATTTTGTGAATTGATTTACATGGCTTTGATGGTTTTGATCTGAGTTTGACGGTGGTGTTTCGTTTGATTTTGGCTATATTGTTTACTGCCTTTGGTAGTACTTTCGACATTGTTGTGATTGTTGCTTTAGATACCTTGTTGTTTTTGGCTTGGTCAATTGTGAATTTGGTACTGCTGTTCATCTTTGGGATATTCATTTATTTCCACTGTTGCATGGCTTCGGCACTTTGAAACCCCTTGTTTTCGCTCGTATATATTTGTTTGAATTTGTCTTCGGCCATTTGATTATTCTTGAACGATGGTGTTTTATCTGACTCCTTCAATAATCTTTTATACTTCGATTCTTGATTGACACGTCTTTGATTTCAACTCCTTGATAATCACGGTATAGACATTAAGCTATTCTATCTTCCCTGGTCATCACATTTCTGACTTTGATTTGAATCAGCAGTTGACTTTGATTTTTCTTATAACTTGAATGATTAAAAATATCGACTTTTACTTTGGGATTGAATGTTGATTTTCGATACTGTATTGTTGACATTTGCACTTGATATTTGTGATTTAACTTCGGCCACTTTGAACTGCAGTTTGTCTTCGACTGCAAACTTGATTTTTGTGATGTTGATCTTGTTCGACTTTTGCTTGTTGTTTTCTGACCATGTTCACTGTGATTTGCTCGAGTTACTTCAATGTGATGTTTACTGTGCATTCTAGTTACATGATGTAAGTTTGCAGACTTGTTCGTACTCTTATATTTGATAATGCCTTGGTTGATGTTGATCTAGTCTCTGTTGGTCTGACATATGCAGTCTTCATTTAGTCGATGTCTTTGATTGGTTCTGGTCTCCATTTTGTAGCATCCAGTTTTGGGTTTGTTGTTCTAGTGGTTGACTTTGAGTATGTGAGCACTTCATGTTAGCATTGATATGGTGCAGTCTGACTATGTAGTCTTCACTGTAGTGTTTCTTGATGGTCTGATATAGGCAGTCTTCATCTGGTCTACATGTACATTCTAATCTTGTGTTGTCACTGCTGCTACATGGCTTGTACCTTGTATATGTGACTTGTTTGCATTGAGCTACTTGTGCATTCTCGAACTATTGTGTTGGTATTGCATTTGTGTTGGTATTGCATTTGTGTTGTAGACATTGTCTACATTGAACTTATATGTTTTGATTTGAAGGTTGAGTTGTACATTGCAATTTTATTGCGTACTGGTTGAGTCTTGTGGGATGTTGTTCATGTACACCTTGTTCATTGATGGTTCATTTTTAATCTTAGTTGGAGCTTTTTACTTTTGATTGAGTTGATGCCATTTTGTTCTAGTTCGTTTTGAAAAAAAAGCATGGCATTGACCTTTAAATGTTGTGTGCTGTGGTGCCATATCTATGGTGCCCTCACCTTCATACTACTCTGTTCATATAGTTGTTACTGGTGACTTGTATCTGTTGCCTTCATGTTCATGAACATTAGTTCTTGCTTCATTTTGGAAATTGCAGTTTATCTGTATATTGAGTTTATTGCTTCATTTTGGGTATTTGCAGTTTCTCTGCATATTGAGTTTTCTTGCTTCATTTTTGGAAATTGCAGTTTCAATATTGTACATTGCCTTGACTTGTACTTGACTCACTAGTTCGAGTCACTTGTGCATGTCGCTATGCATTTCTATTGCACTCGACTCTCTTCTGAGTGAGTTGATGCCATTTTGTTCTGGTTCGTTGATCTTTTGTGTATCTCATTCGATAGTGGCGAGGCAGTACACGCGTGCGTGTACTGCAGCCCTATCAAATTTGACAGTTTTAAATTGATATTTCAATTTGTTGAATTTTTTCGTTGGTTAAACTCAATAATTTGGAGTTGTATTCTGATTTGGAGTGCTGATTTGTCGTTTAACACTGTTTAGTGTTATATCTGCCGTTATCCAATTCTCGTATCGAGAGTTGGATATACGAGATTTCTGTGACTGTCGTCTTTTTGATATTTGATTATTATTGCTTCTGTGCATTAATAACTGAGTTTGAATTAGACTGACCCGTGTATTATTTTCTTTTGAATTTAATACTCGGGTCAGACCCGAGTTATTTCAGGTTGTAGATTTCCTGCTTTGAGTTGCTGTTCGGGCTACGAAGACTTTTTATATCTTCTGAAGTAGTTTTCGTCGTTTTGTAGAAGTCGTGTCATTGTATAGGATGATATGTATTCATGTATATTAGTTGATAATGTACTTGTATATATAACTTCCAGAGTCGACAGTTGTAGTTGTATCATATGTATTGTGTCAACTATATTGTAACTGACATCAGTTATATATATATATATATATATATGAGACTTTTGTTTTATTTGTGTTCCGCATTTATATTATCTATGTTATTATTATATCTAATGTCCTAAACTATTATGAACCATCGTAGTTTGTTTTATACTGGTAATTGGGTATGTCGATGAGAGTAAATAAATAAGATGAAAAATGAAAAGTATATATACCACTCCTATCGAGGTAACCAATATTAGTGTAAGGCCAACTACGGATAACCGCTCCTATCCAGCCTTATTCTTCGTAATAATAGACAGTATTTTTTTTAATACTCTTTGTTATTATGAGCATAGAGGTGGGGCGTCACAGTTGGTATCAGAGCTTGGGGTTTATGGACATAATATAAAACATAACTTAGATGGAACATATGTTACAACTATTGGTCGATGTTTTATTTGTGATTTGAGTCAAAACTAAAGTTTTGAAATTTTGATGAAAGTTTTTAAATATCATTATTTAAAAATAAAAAGTGGATTTGTGTTCTGATGATTTGATTGATTTGAGTACTGTTTATCAGAGTGCGCAGCGGAAACAGTGAAACTGTCTTCGCTGGGTACAACTGATAATCTATTTGATTTAGAAATTGAAATAAATTTCATTGGTTGTTTACATAGCTATACTTATTTTGTTTCTTTGAGACTTTCGAATTTGAATTGAGGATTTGAAGAAATTACAGTTATGTGATTTTTGTTGAAATTTCCGCTGGCTTTCTTTTGTACTAATCATCTATTGATTAGATTTTGCTGTTTTGAATTGTCTTCATCGAAGATACATTCGAATGATTTCTTTGTTCATTTTGTAGTACGTGCAAATTTGAATTGCACGTTACTGCATTAATTTTACGTTGAACCGATGCTTGGTTATGAAACGTATTTTGTTGCCGTTATTTATAACGGGACTTTTACACCAATGCTAAATTTTTGAAGCACGGTGTTTTGTGGCATTTTCGATGAATGAAAATTCGCTGTTGTTACATTTTGATGTAAATCATTTTGATGAGATTTTGAAGTTTAAAAATTACGGTCACTTTGGCTTCAGTAAAAGTCAAAGTTTAAAAAGTGGATTTTCAAGCGGTTATTCCGCAATGTTAATTTTGAGATTCGTTTTACGATGTTTTGAGAAATATAATTTCTTTATCGAAATTGTTACTGATTTGCTGCTTTAATCACGTGATTGGAAAATCATTTTAAAATGAAAATTGTTTTATAAATTTTTAACAGTTTGCATTTTCAAAAGAATGAGGAAGCGACTTAAACGATTCAACAAAATCGAGGATTATGACCCTTTTCTTTTACTGTTTCGCTTAACTCCGGACTTGTCCAGTTGAGAATGTGAATTGTTATTTTTACGAAATAAATAAAATTGTTTTCAGAAATTTTACAGTTTGCGCTTTCAAAAGAATGAGGAAGCGATTTAAATGTTTCAGCAAAATCGAGGACTATGACCCCTTTCTTTTACTGATTCGCTTAATTTCGGACTTGTCCGTTTGAGAATGTAAAGTGTATTTTTACAAAATACACAATTTTGCACTTTCAAGGAAACGATGAAGAGATTTAAACGATTTAGCAAAAGTGCGGAGTATGGAACCACACTTTTACTATTTCGGTTAATTCCGGACTCGTTAATTGAATATCTATTGTTTTGATGATTTTGATGAATTTTGCACTTTCAAGGAAACGATGAAGAAAATCAAACGATTTAGTAAAACACGTGGTATGGGACATGTGCGTTTGCTATTTCGGTTAATTCCGGACTCGTTAATTGAAATATTTGATGATTTCGTGTACTTTCGAGCCACTATGAGGACCTTCGGGTCATTTGTTTGACCTTCGGGTCAAATACCAGTACTAGACCTTCGGGTCATTTGTTGGACCTTCGGGTCATTTGTTGGGCACCAAAATTATGTTGAGTACTTGGTAGGCTTCGGCCATTTGTTGATGCATGTGCGGCGAATTAAAAACTCGCCATCTGACGGGATCGATCCAAACTTTTATGTTGATTTTCTAGTCTTCTTAATTGATTTCTAGATATTTGTTGTTTCCAATTATCTGCAGGTAATTGGATATTTGTTGATATGAGTTCTGATTATCGTTTTTGATAATCGGATATTTGTAGTTTCTAATTATCGCTTGTGATAATTGGATATTTGTTGATATGAGTTCTGATTATCGTTTTTGATAATCGGATATTTGTTGTTTCTAATTATCGCTTGTGATAATTGGATATTTGTTGATATGAGTTTTGATTATCGTTTTTGATAATCGGATATTTGTTGTTTCTAATTATCACTTGTGATAATTAGATATTTGTTGATTTGAGATTTGATTATCGTTTTGATAATCGAATATTTGTTGATTTGAAATTTGATTATCGTTTTTGATAATCGAATAATTGTTGATTTGAAATTTGATTATCGTTTTTGATAATCGAATATTTGTTGATTTGAGATTTGATTATCGTTTTTGATAATTGAATATTTGTTGATTTGAAATTTGATTATCGTTTTTGATAATCTAATATTTGTTGATTTGAAATTTGATTATCGTTTTTGATAATCGAATAATTGTTGATTTGAAATTTGATTATCGTTTTTGATAATCGAATATTTGTTGATTTGAGATTTGATTATCGTTTTTGATAATCGAATATTTGTGATTTGAAATTTGATTATAGTTTTTGGTAATCGAATAATTGTTGATTTGAAATTTTGATTACCGTTTGTGGTAATTAGATATGTGCTGATTTGTTTTCTGATTATCGTTTGAGATAATTAGATATTTGATGTTTTCTGATTATCGTCTTTGATAATTTGATATTTGTTGATTTGTTTTCTGAGTATCATTTGGATAATTGGATATTAGCTAATTTTGCTGATTATGTAATTCTCTAGTCTCTAATTGATTCTAGAGTATGATGATTTTGTTGAATTGCTATTTTCTATCTATTTCTGTAATAGTTAGAGTTTGTTGATTATGGAATTTGTGTTTTCTAGTTATTTGATGGATAACTAGATATTTGCAGTTGGCGATTTGTGATTTGTGTTTCATAATTATCTTTGTTGATAATTAGATTTGTTGTTTTCTAATTATCGTATCGATAATTAGATATTGCTGTTTTGAGATTTCTGTATTTCTGAATATCTAATTGGTAATTGGATATTGTTGACGATTGCATTTATTCAGTTTTGATTGTTTTCTGATTATCTACTTGATAATTAGACTTTGTTGAGAATATGTAAATTTCTTTTATGAAATCGAAAGATTTCTCTGGTGTTTGTGTTCTCATTCTTTATTTTTCTAGCTTAACCAGTTCATGTTAGAAGAATAATTGTTATAGACAACTTTAAGTATGAAAATTGCGGGAACGCAATTTTTATAAGGAGGGGAGTCTGCAACAACCCGGAGTTTCATAACAGTTGATTATCGTCAAATGACGATTTAATTTATTAGACAATTGCAATTGGAATTTTATTCGAGTTGAAATTCGTTTATAAAAATGTTAAGTGTTTTTATCGGTTGTAAATTCCTGTATAAAATTTGTTAAAAGGTTGTGGACTTAAAAAAATAGTAGGCCATTCCCTTTGTAAATTATGCAGCCCATTTCTTTTTGGAGATAAGGATTCGTAGTCGATCTCCCCCCTTGATTCATTTTTCTCATTCAAAACCCTTAACCAAAGAAAACGAAAGAAAAAAAAATATGGCGGCTTCGTTCGTTTCTTCGATCTCTCCTCTTGACGAATTAGGGCTTAGGGAATTTGAAGGCGCCAGCTTCAACTGCTAGATCGAACGAGGCCTTGCTTGTCGATCGACTAGGGTTGCTCACTACGGCTGCTTGTGGAGTTCGTCTTCGCTTCATTCTAAGGTGAGTAATCACTATTACTCACATCTAATTTAACCTTATAGATATGCGATTTTGTGAATTGATTTACATGGCTTTGATGGTTTTGATCTGAGTTTAACGGTGGTGTTTCGTTTGATTTTGGCTATATTATTTACTGCCTTTGGTAGTACTTTCGACATTGTTGTGATTGTTGCTTTAGATACCTTGTTGTTTTTGGCTTGGTCAATTATGAATTTGGTACTGCTGTTCATCTTTGGGATATTCATTTATTTCCACTGTTGCATGGCTTCGGCACTTTGAAACCCCTTGTTTTCGCTCGTATATATTTGTTTGAATTTGTCTTCGGCCATTTGATTATTCTTGAACGATGGTGTTTTATCTGACTCCTTCAATAATCATTTATACTTTGATTCTTGATTGACACGTCTTTGATTTCAACTCCTTGATAATCACGGTATAGACATTAAGCTGTTCTATCTTCCCTGGTCATCACATTTCTGACTTTGATTTGAATCAGCAGTTGACTTTGATTTTTCTTATAACTCGAATGATTAAAAATATCGACTTTTACTTTGGGATTGAATGTTGATTTTCGATACTGTATTGTTGACATTTGCACTTGATATTTGTGATTTAACTTCGGCCACTTTGAACTGCAGTTTGTCTTCGACTGCAAACTTGATTTTTGTGATGTTGATCTTGTTCGACTTTTGCTTGTTGTTTTCTGACCATGTTCACTGTGATTTGCTCGAGTTGCTTCAATGTGATGTTTACTGTGCATTCTAGTTACATGATGTAAGTTTGCAGACTTGTTCGTACTCTTATATTTGATAATGCCTTGGTTGATGTTGATCTAGTCTCTGTTGGTCTGACATATGCAGTCTTCATTTAGTCGATGTCTTTGATTGGTTCTGGTCTCCATTTTGTAGCATCCAGTTTTGGGTTTGTTGTTCTAGTGGTTGACTTTGAGTATGTGAGCACTTCATGTTAGCATTGATATGGTGCAGTCTGACTATGTAGTCTTCACTGTAGTGTTTCTTGATGGTCTGATATAGGCAGTCTTCATCTGGTCTACATGTACATTCTAATCTTGTGTTGTCACTACTGCTACATGGCTTGTACCTTGTATATGTGACTTGTTTGCATTGAGCTACTTGTGCAGTCTTGAACTGTTGTGTTGGTATTGCATTTGTGTTGTAGACATTGTCTGCATTGAACTTATATGTTTTGATTTGAAGGTTGAGTTGTACATTGCAATTTTATTGCGTACTGGTTGAGTCTTGTGGGATGTTGTTCATGTACACCTTGTTCATTGATGGTTCATTTTTAATCTTAGTTGGAGCTTTTTACTTTTGGTTGAGTTGATGCCATTTTGTTCTAGTTCGTTTTGAAAAAAAAACGCATGGCATTGACCTTTAAATGTTGTGTGCTGTGGAGCCATATCTATGGTGCCCTCACCTTCATACTACTCTGTTCATATAGTTGTTACTGGTGACTTGTATCTGTTGCCTTCATGTTCATGAACATTAGTTCTTGCTTCATTTTGGAAATTGCAGTTTATCTGTATATTGAGTTTATTGCTTCATTTTGGGTATTTGTAGTTTCTCTGCATATTGAGTTTTCTTGCTTCATTTTTGGAAATTGCAGTTTCAATATTGTACATTGCCTTGACTTGTACTTGACTCACTAGTTCGAGTCACTTGTGCATGTTGCTATGCATTTCTATTGCACTCGACTCTCTTCTGAGTGAGTTGATGCCATTTTGTTCTGGTTCGTTGATCTTTTGTGTATCTCATTCGATAGTGGCGAGGCAGTACACGCGTGCGTGTACTGCAGCCCTATCAAATTTGACAGTTTTAAATTGATATTTCAATTTGTTGAATTTTTTCGTTGGTTAAACTCAATACTTTGGAGTTGTATTCTGATTTGGAGTGCTGATTTGTCGTTTAACACTGTTTAGTGTTATATCTGCCGTTATCCAATTCTCGTATCGAGAGTTGGATATATGAGATTTCTGTGACTGTCGTCTTTTTGATATTTGATTATTATTGCTTCTGTACATTAATAACTGAGTTTGAATTAGACTGACCCGTGTATTATTTTCTTTTGAATTTAATACTCGGGTCAGACCCGAGTTATTTCAGGTTGTAGATTTCCTGCTTTGAGTTGCTGTTCGGGCTATGAAGACTTTTTATATCTTCTGAAGTAGTTTTCGTCGTTTTGTAGAAGTCGTGTCATTGTATAGGATGATATGTATTCATGTATATTAGTTGATAATGTACTTGTATATATAACTTCCAGAGTCGACAGTTGTAGTTGTATCATATGTATTGTGTCAACTATATTGTAACTGACATCGGTTATATATATATATATATGATACTTTTGTTTTATCTGTGTTCCGCATTTATATTATCTGTGTTATTATTATATCTAATGTCCTAAACTATTATGAACCATCGTAGTTTGTTTTATACTGGTAATTGGGTATGTCGATGGGAGTAAATAAATAAGATGAAAAATGAAAAGTATATATACCACTCCTATCGAGGTAACCAATATTAGTGTAAGGCCAACTACGGATGGCCGCTCCTATCCAGCCTTATTCTTCGTAATAATAGACAGTATTTTTTTTAATACTCTTTGTTATTATGAGCATAGAGGTGGGGCGTCACATGATACATACCCGAACGATCTGTAAAATAGAAGAAAATCGTTATGGGTTGAATGATAAACCCAAGCGATTTTCATTTGAATTGAATTTGGGATTGCGGGTTGAAAAGATATATACCCGTATATATTTAAATTTCAGATTGAAATGATAAATATCTGTATCACTTGACCATAGGATAAAAAATTTTATACAGACACCGTTGCTCTATATATAAATATTTTGAAAATGATTTCTATGGTTTTGGAAAGAAGTATGTGGTTTATTAAATACTGATTTTTAAGATATTATATATAAATGTATTTATAAAGTTAAAAATTTTAGATTTCTAAAATCATATGTTTTGAAAATTGTATAGTTATAAGTTAATTTTGAAATTTTAAATTTAATAATTTATTTATAATTTTTCTATTTTTAAAATATATAAATAGATTAATGTTTAATATTGTTTAAGTATTTATTGAAAATTTATATTTTTCAAATATAGAGTTTATAATGATTTTATAAATTGAGGTTGGAAAGATAATTTGAAATTGATTTGATATTATAATTAAGAATTATACGTAAATAAGTTTGATTTGAAATTATTAAATTTGAGATTTTTAAAGATATGATTTCATAACTTGATTTTGATTAAAAGTGATTTAAATAAATATTTTCAAATTAACATAAATTGAAATGGGATATTTAGTTTATTTAAATTTGTAATTGAAGTTTATTTAAATGGTATTGGAATAATCAAGTAAATATTTCAAAACTAAATAATAGTAAAGTGAATTTGAGATATAAATGAAATTAGCCAATTTAGTTTTGAAATGTTGAATATTTAAAGTTTTGAAATATATTGAAATTGAAATGGTTTATTTTATGGTTCAAATCTATGTTTGAAATTGATATAATTTGAAATGGTTTGTTGAGAAATTGAAATGGGGTTGAAATTGATGAATTGAGATTGAATTAAATTTTTATTTTGGAATTTGAGTTGATTTGAATCGATTTATGAAATTTGAGGAAACTATTTATTATATAAAGTATTTTAAATTATATTTAAACTATTTTATATTTTACTTTATAAATTATTTTAATATAAACTATTTTAATATAAATCATCTTTAATATAAACTATTTTAATATACTAATTATTTCAATATAAACCATTTTAACTTATAATTATTTTTATATAAACTATTTTATTTTATAAACTATTTATTATATACTATTATTAATATCTAAACTGTTTAAGGGTGGAAGTTATGATTTCAAAGTTAAGGTTTCCAAAATATTATGATTTCAAAGTGTTTTGGTTTCGGAAGTGGTATAACTTTGGAAATATTATGATTTTGGAAATGAATATATTTCAAATGAAAATGATATTGTATTGATATGGTTTTGAAATGGAAATGATATTTTGGTTTTGAAGTATAAACTATTTTGAAATGACCGTGGTGTTATAATAACGTTTGGTTGTTAAAGAGACCGGAATCGGATATTGTCATACTCTCTGCTAATACCGAAAACCACTTTAACAACTGTGTACGTGGTGGAGATTCCAGAATGAAGTAGGATGGTGGCGAAGTTCTTGAGGTATATATGTGGACCTAACTCCCGTGAGTTAGCTTAAGGTGGCTAAAACGGGAGCAATCGACGAGCTAATGAGGTAGCTTCTCTGATCGGACACACTCCTTCGATACAATTCTATTACTTTGTGATTGATTGGGTACACCCCTCGGATTTTTGGGAGTGTGGCTCGAGGTGGGCGGTAGTGGCTGCTATGCGTTACCACCAGCCCGGAAGTGTAATTGGTATATCTACCTTGGCATTGCCTAGTTGTGCCGTGTCACCTACCCTATCGAGACCACTACGAGTTTGTTTTGTACCATACCTATGGAGTGCCCTCTGACGATGCCCAGTATGGGGGAGATTACGGTATTGTATAGACTATGGGAATATAAAAATGTGTTAAGGGGGATATGGGTAACGCCTTAACGCTATTTTAATAGTTTACTTTACTTTAGACATTATTATAATAGCGTATATTACTACATAGTAGATAGTTTAACGGATCCTTAGAGGATGGTTATCCCAAACATCCTTTGAGTTACTTGTATTTCAGTTGATATTTCACTTGAGTTGGATTTATTGATATAAGAATGTTAATCCTAACTCGAGTGTTTTGTGTTTTGCTTTACGCTCAGGTCAGACTGAGTGATACAACATTTGAGACTGACCTTTGGAGTTGGAGCTTCGCTTGGAGATCCAGATATCTATCCAGTTTTCTGTTATTCAATTAATTCCAGTGATGTATTCTAATCTTGTATTTGATTATTGTATTCGAGACTTCTGTTGTATCTTGTTTTAACTCTGATATATATATATATAGTAGCTTCATGAACTACTATTCATTTGTTTCCACTGCTTATTTTTATATTACTCTGTGTATGTGATTCTGTGATTACTTTATTTACCGTATATGCTGAAATTTGCCAAATATAAATTAACAATCTGATATTTTGAGCAATTCAAGTCTGACATGTGTGTTTGCCTATGCACTTGGCGGGTGCAGCATGATAAGGGGTTCTCGCATTTGGTTTGGTAGCAAGCGGATGACTCTTACTCCTACATGTCCCTGTGGGGTTGGTGCAGTCGAGAGGCTGGCCGTAAAGGAAGAACACAGGTACCAATGTATGCTACGGTGGGCGTTACCCCACTTCCATGCGGGATGTTCAGGATGTTACAGCTGTAGTCGGGAAGGTAGCATCTTCTAGATACAGAAAACGCTTCAAGGAGTTCGGATTCAACGTTGCAAGGTGTGCTATCTATGCTTTAGCCAGAGGTATATTCTCGTTTATAACTTATATGTAATGTATATAATGATCTTTATAGCATATATGTTTAAATAGTAATCTAATATCACGAATCTATGTATATCATTGTTACCGCCATATGATGGATTATATATCTGTATATATGTTTTAAAATAAAAAAGGTTTTTTTATTAGACACGCATGCTCTTGGCTAGGCTTTTTTAAAAATCATTTTTTTTAAATTTAAATATATTATTGTATTTTTTAATGCTAGAAATAAAATTAATAATAAGTAAACATATAATGTATATACGATATTTTTTAAATTTTTTATATGTATAATTAATGTTTAGATTTAGAAAAAATATTTTAAATATTTAATTCAATTATTTAATATATGTATATACCTCTTTATTCAAAATTAAATTTATATATATATATAATAAATATATACAAAATTATATAATATGTTTATAATACTGCAATATAAAATGTAATAATATAAAATTGGTTTCGAAATTTCTATTTTTATTTTTATTTTTAACTATATTTATGTATGGAAATATTTTAAAAAAATTAATAAAAAAATTATTTTTTGTATGGCCGTAAACTATTTTGACGTTAGTATGTATGTATAAATTTAATTAAAACTACATTGTATATATTTATATTTATTTATCTATGTTATATTTAGTATATAATACATTTAAATTTCTTTAATGTGTGTATATTTATATATGTATATTTGTTGTATATATGTCACTTAATAGATTTAGAAATATTTTATATAAAAACATTTAAAATTAATTTATTATATTAAATTAGAATTGTTCAAAAAAATATATAAATATTCAGAATTAATTCATTATGTTAAATAATGTTAATTTAATTTATACATACATATGTATATTAAATAAATTGAATGTTTTATAATTAATGTTTATAACAAATAATATATGTATCTATATATAAAACATATACTCCATATATATATATATATATTGTAGTTATGTATATAGAGGGATTAGCTTGTCTGTTGTGGTGTAAATCACAGTATCTATATACGGACAGGTTAAAGCATGTACACCTTATTATATTGCACGTGTACGTACACATATATGTATATATGATGCACATATCATATTATATAATACAAACTTAATTATAAATAAAATTTCAAAAATTACCAATTTTATTTAAAATATATTTAGATAAGATTTACACCCAATAAAGATCTAAATAAAATATATTTTTTAAATTTACCCATTTACCCCGATGCGTGCTGGCTATGTTCCAATATAGTCATGTATGTTAGATTAAATGTGTTATGTTATTTTTGCAACTAAACCTAACAAAAGTGACCAAATTATGAATGAAAGCTAGATGGTTCAAAGATATAATCGTGATGAAATTCATTTGTGTTGGAACTGGGCCAGCACATAGCGGGTTAAATTAGTGAATTTCAATTTTTTTTACCATTTTAGATATTGTTGGGTCTATGAAGTCTAAACTAATTTACACCTAATCTAAATAAAATCATTATTTTATTTAATTGATTAACATAAATGTTTTACTTTTTTATATTGGTAACATATAATGTGCACATATGTATCAAATACACATATATGTGTACGTGCATATGCAACATATAATGTATACATGGTTTAACATGGCTATATCTAACTGTGGGATTTACACCGCAACGAACACATTAGCACCTTTATATACGTATTTTTTGTCTACTGTTATATAATATTAATATAACATAAATATACTTGTATATATGTACATATACATATAAATATAAAAGTAAGTATATATACACACATTTACAATTATATGTAAAAAAATTATATAAAATTTAAATATAAAACAGCTTAAATTCTTAAAATCTCTAAGAAAAGTTAAAATTTAAATTAGATCGATATTTAAAGTATCTTGTTTTAAAATTCAAATTTAATTATCTTACTTTTAATTTTCAAATTATATTCATATGGATGTACAAAAAATGGTTTTGTTTATTTATTTTCAAAATTTTGTAAAATAATATATGTAAATAGTATAAATTATAAAAAATTCTAATTTATATTTAAATAGAAATAACATTATAAATCATAAATCAAAATATATGCAAATTTATTCATTTTCGACATTAGAACTTTTGACAAAATTAATTTTTTTATTAATCCATATGGATTAAAATGTTTTTTAAATAATTTTTGATTTCCGTACGAAAATCAGAAATAAACAAATTCTTAAAAAAATTTATTTTATAAAACATATGTATATTTATATATTAAAAATTACAATTTAATACTTTTAAATCATTTAATATTGAATTTTGTTATATATATATATAAGAATATTATTTTTTATTATATTCACACGAAAATAATAAGTATTAAAATTTACTAGAATCATTTATATGTATATATATTACAATGGTTTTAAAAATTCAATTTTGATTTAAAATGTTCTAAAATAATTTTAAATTAAAAAAAATTCATGTTGTGGCTGAAAATAAAATTACATTATATACATTAAAAAAAACTTTTTTTATAGCACATTCGTATTTAAATGACAACAAACACATGTAAATGATATGATTCTAACCTATTTATATATATTATCATAGATGATCACATATATAAAACAGGAAAATAGGCATAGGGAAGAAGTTGCAAAAAAAATTGGTCTTAGGGACAACAAGTTTGTTCTTTAGTCTAAAGGACACATTGCAGTGTAAACAGAAAATAATAGTTGCAACTATCATTCTGTGATTTACACTAAAAAGTGTCTTCCAGTCTAAAAAGTGTCTTCTAGTCTAAAAAGCAAACTTCTTGTCCCTAAATAGATTACATGTTAGTGCCCCTACTACTATTACATGTTATCAAAATGTCATTTCCACACAAAAATTCTAGTGATGCTCTCAAGTCAAAATACTATTACATATCGTCATTTGAGATATACTGTTTAATTAGATAAAATTAACACAAGCATCTTCTTGAGTCGCTCAATGTTCATTCTCTAACTATTGCAAGTATGCAACCTCTTAGTGCCACTACTACTATTAGAAAATGTGTTATTTATCTATATGAAAATATCGATGCTAAGTCGATGCCAATTTAGATGCATCGACGCGGCATCGGTATGGTGTATGTAAAAATTAACTATGACTATTAACCGATGATGCCCGACACCTTCCAATTGGTATCGATAGGGTGTTGCCATTTTAATATATTCTGCCCATCACCTCCTCCTTTTTATTTTAGTTTATATTTTAAAAAACAAAAATCATAGCACGCCTCTGTTGTCGACCCCCCTTCTTTATACAGTGTCCAACACAGCGCTACCACCGCCGCCTCCATTTAGTGCCACCATTGATGCATCCATAAATTCCTGTCATGCAAGCTGCCACCCCCTCCTCTACTTAGTGTCGTTGCCCCCTCCTCAGCCAAGTGCCATCGGACCCTCCTCTACACAAACCAGCAAGTAGTGTCGCCTACCTCGTTGGTAACTCCTCCTCCTCCGGTAATATTCATAACCAGTTATTGCCCTAACTAATTATTATTATCATGATTTGATGTCTGTTTATTAACCCTAATTTATGCTATCATGATCAGTATTATATATTTTTGAAACTAGATTTCAGTGCTTATAGTTTGTATCAATAGTAGATGCTCGATTAGTCCACAAAATAGCAAGTCATTATGACCTAGCATAGACGTAATTGAAATAATAATAATATTTCGTACATTATAAGTTCTAATAGTTTTTGAATGTCAATGTATTTATAACTTGAATTTAGAAAATTAGATCGTATAAGCATAAAAAACATCAACATTCTAGGTCTGTTTACTTTGATTGAATTATTTCATTTGATTGTTGCTATTGCTATCGAATTGTTTAATAAAGTCATTATTATCGATATGTTATTATTAATGAAAACCCATATATGTTTAATTTGGCCCCTTCTGACAAGTACCATATATGATTGTTATACAGATATTCACTTATTTAAATAAAATAAAAATCAATATTCATCTGATACATTATTCTTTGGATTTGTCCTAGTATTTGACAAGTTATAAACGTAATGATATTTATGTTTCATAAATCAGTATTTCCATTCGAACGGTTAACAAAATTTTGACAATACTTCATTCTGGTTCCCTTTGTACGCTTTTTTGTGTAGGATACAAGGAACGAGGAAAAGTGCTATCAAAATTTTGTTAATCATTCAGTTTGATGATTTATAGAACATAAATATCATTACGTCTGTAATGGGAAATAGAACAGTTGACCATTAAAAAATTAGTGTAGAAATCCCTATGTTAAGTAGCTTTGAAATTATTTGAATTCCATTATTTTAAAATTGTTGTATGGTAAAATTTATAATGTCATTGAAACTAATAATAAAACTAATAATGTTATTTAAAGTAATAATTAAACTAATATTATTTTTGAAATTAACAATAAAACTAGCCATGTTATCTAAAGTAATAACAAATTTAATAATGTTACTGAAACTAATAAAAAATAAATAATGTTATTAAATAATTATAATAATAATAAAATTAAAATGTTATTGAAACTAAAAATAAAATGAATAATGTTATTTAAAGTAACAATGAAATTAGCAATGTTATTGAAATCAAGAATAGATTAATAATGTTGTTGAAATTAATAATAAAATTAACAATGTTACTAATGTTTGGTTTTATTAAATAGATGGTAGTAATATTATCATTAATGTTTGGTTGTAATAACTAGTATATTTTGACAATTTAGAATAATGCAATAAATCAAATAATTTTGACCGAACGGCAAATAGACATTTTTCAAAATTTTGAAGTTGAAAATTGTAACGACCCCGAATTTTATATAAATTTAAATTGATAATTTAAAGAATTTTTGAATAAAATTTGTGAAATGTATCGATGAAGTGATGCGAGTTTCCCCGAATTAAAATAAATTTTGTATAAATCATTTAAAATTAAAATATTGTATATATGAGAATATATATGTATTTGGGCATATAAGAGTAAATTTGAAATTGTATAAAATATAGATAATTGACACAAGTATAAAACAAATAAATAAGTAATTTAAAAATTTAAAATTTAGAATTTATGGTTAATAATAATTGGAATTTATTAAATAAATATATATATAGAATTATAAGTATTAAAGTAAAATTTATAATAGAAGTTTATCTAAATATAAAGTAACAAATAGATCAGATAAATTATAACAACATGTAACTAGAACTTCATTTAAAATACAAAGCAATAGAACAAAAATGTATGTACACAAGTATAACATAACTGAATACAAGTATGTAAACAAAGTATAAGTCAAAAAGAAAAGGGAATAAAATACACTCAATCAGGTAAACAAGTAAACATATAAGAGTGTAAACAAGTGAGTATATATAAAGTATTGCAAAGGAATGAAATAAGTAAATATATACATGTGAATGAAGCTTGCAAAAGAAGGAACCAAATAAATATATGTGTTTGTACAAGCTAATTAATGCTATGATCCATCAGCCCCCAAACTAAAAAGTTATTCAGCCGAGGCAAACAAGCAAAGCAAAGAAAAAATCTCTGATGCTTGTACAAATACATTTTTATCACCCTATATGGTACAAACAAGAATTATATTACCATGTACAAAACCTATCTCCTGAAAACATCTTTCTATATACACCTTTCTTATGTCATTTTCGTTCACAAAAAAACTTAGCAAACCAGAAAAAGAAAAAGAAAAAGGAATAAGTATCATCATTTTACAAATTCAAATCTAATCCAACTAAAACAAACAAGAAGATTTCCAAGAAATCAAGTTAGCAATTTTGCTTTTCAACAAAAAGGTTGTTCTCTGTTTCAATTATATCTCAAGTGGGCAAACTCTGTTCTTTTCTACTAAGTGAGTAAAGCACATGACATTAAAGCTTAAGTAAAATTTATTTGGTGAATGACCTTTGTTTAACCTGGATACTTAGTTATCATTCTATTTCAACTCTATGAGCATATGTATTTGAAATTTGAAGTGTTGGGCTATGTATCTCCTTCTCTGTCTAGTTCCAAAGTAATGCTCATCAACTAAGAAATTTAATTTCTTGCTTTCTAATCAATATTAGCCTTTGGATTCTAAATGAAAAAGGTATGTTTAGGCAGGAATGATAACTTAAAAATAATTTTATGAAGAATGGGTGTGCCGAAGAAAAAAAAGAGATTTTTACTGATGAAACCTTAAACTTGTAAATTTCGAATTTAACAAAACATCAATTCAAGTATGTAGCTTGAATCCTTACTTAATGCCATGATTTTTAAGATGTATTTGAGGATTTTTAGTGGACTATTGAAAGAGCAGTTCGACTTTGAATTGTAAACGTTATTTGGTCAAATTCTGGCGTGTTGGTGAACTGGGGTAGTCGAGATTTTGTGAGGTGGTGGAGGAGGCTACAAAGGTGCCTGGAAAAATGGTCGGAGGTGGTAATAACGGCGGTGGCGACGGCAGCGACCAGTTCTTGGCAGTAGACCTAGTTTTGGTGGGGTTCAGAATTTTGATCGCTGAAGCCTCCAGAGTCGATCGAGTGTAACGACACTGAGGGGAAGGCTAGTGTGGGGTTTATCGGAGATGTAGCCGGAGGGGGTGACGCTCCATGTGGTCAGAAGATGGTGTGCGAGGGGATTTTTGATCGAGAGTTCTGTTCCAGTTCGTCTGGTTTGGCTCGATTTCGACTTCGAGGTTGATGATCGAGTGGGATGGTCGGAATCGAGTGTGGGGTGGATGGGTGACTTGTTCGTGGAGTCGCCGGAGGCAAGATCGTCGTTGACGATCTATGCACGTGCACGATGATGAACTGGTATCAGTTCATAAAGGGGGGGAAGGAGAAGTTCTTCTCGAAGTGATCTCGAGAAAATTGGGTGATGGGCTCGAGTGATTATTGGGTTTGTACGCGAGTGATAACATGTTTCAGAATTTAAAACGAACGAGTTTTAAAAAGTAAAAGAAGGAAGAGAAGAAGCAGGTTTGAGACTCGAGTTTTTCCTGAGTGATTTCGTGATTTACCCGAAGTAAATCAAGTCTGGACTCGAAGCAAATTTTAGTTTGTCTCGGGATGTTGAGATGGTTACAGGTTTTAGGTAAAACCTGTCTGTTGAATTTAAATGATTAATTTAATCTCTTGTATAAATTTCTTTTATAAGGTAAATGTTTTACTAACATTTGATTTTAAAATAAAAGGGTTCTTACTTGGTTAAATTTACTAAAATTTAGATTTATAGTTATTTCAAATCTTTAGTTTGAAATGGGATTTGAAATTGAATTTGAAAGTTAAAATGTTTTCAAATATGGTTTGAAAATGATAATTAAATCATTAATCAAAATAATGTTTTTATTTAAAGTTAATTAAGAATTAATGATTTGTAATTCATTTAAATTTTAAGGTAAATAAATATTGTTTAATGGATAGGATAATTAATTTACGATTTGAATTTATTAAGTTATTAAGGGTTTGAATTAATAAATTAAGGTAAATTAATTGGGAATTAAGAATCATTAATTAGATAAGTTTTGATTTTAAATTACAGATTAAGAAATTAATTGCTCATCATAATTAATTTAGTTTACTTTGATTAAATTAAATCTATTTATCCAATATTGTGTACTGGATTGGTATTTCTGTTTGTGATTGTGATGCTTCGTGATGTGAATTACTTTGTGTTGAGCTGTTATATCTGTGATGTATATATTTTTATATGAATATGAAACCCTTGACCCGTAAAATGGCACTTGAATTTCGATGCGACAGGGAGTCGGATTCCAGTTGGTTATCCGAAACCCACATCGAATTGTAATAGTGAATCTTTGTGACCGATAAATTTATTTTATCTGTGAAACTGTGAATGAAGATAAGCGTTATCGATTATACCGCTTATCGATATTGGTATATCTATGATGATTGATGATGTTGCACTACTGTGTAAAACCCCTGGACCACACTTTTACACACACAAATATGGATTTCACGTGGAAATCGGTTAAGTCACGGATAATTTAAATTTGATGTTTTTGAAATTGAAATTTTAATTTCAATTGATTTTGAAATTGGAAATTGGGGTTTAATATGAAAAGCTTTTGAAATGGAATTTCAAAGGTAAAAGTTATTTTGAATAACTTAATCGAGTTTTGAAATTTAAATAATTTGATTTAAATTTGAATTCAAGTTTGAAATTGAATCCTATGATTTGAAACTAAGGATTAAAGATGTTGTACAAGTTATATATGGGTTAAACCATTTTAAAGGTATTGATTTGGGAATATGAATTTAATTCAAGGTTTTAACTCGTGTAAATATAACTGGATTTTTCCGAAACGAAACTACTTGTTTTCAAATAGTAATAGCTTTCATTTTAAGAAAGGATTTCTAAATTGTGTTGAAAGGTTTCAAGTTTGAAATAAAATTGAAATGTTTTGAAAGCTATGAAATGAGTCTTTAATTCAAAGACCGAACGAGTTAATCTAACTTGAAATGGAATTGTTTTGAAAGACTATGAATGAATCTTTGAAAACGGGTTTTGAAAGCTATAAGTTAAATCCTGACTTAAAGATTTAACAAGTTAATTCAATTGAAATGGAAATTGTTTTGAAATCCATAAATGGATCTTTGTGAACGGGGTAAACTTTGTGAATTGAATCTTTTTGTTTAAAAGATTAAAAGTGTGGAAATTGTTTAAACCGTTGAAGGTTTTTGAAATGAATCTTTTTGTTTAAAAGATTGGAAATGGTAATTTGTTTTAACCATTCGAATGAAAAGTTTTGGGCTTTAAGCTGTGATTTAACTGAGACTCCAGTATCCATATGATTTTTAATTGCGCTCGTTATTCGGTTTAGCCGGGAGAGGACCTTTGTGTCGTATAACCCATTCCGAATAATGATACGTCGTATATGGATCGCATTTGAAGACCGATAGTGAAGACCGGGTATTTGCGAGAGCGATAGGATGACCTATCGATTGTTTCTGCACTGAGTAGCTACGGTATAGAGATTCCCTAAGTGATGGCAAGTCCGATCAGGATTGTGAATACCCGGATTGGCAAGGGCTTCTTCGGAAGTGCCTTCGGTTCTGTTCGAACCCGGAACAAGCTTGTATGGATGTGTGTCTGACGTTACACTTTGAGATGTAAAGCTGGTTTCTATCAAATACATTTCTGTTGGCGGCGGAGAATTTATTCTCTTAGCTTAACACCCTTCTCTGAGACGTATGAGCTCAGAGGTTATGTAGTTGATGGTTACTAGTGATACATTCCCAATTTGGTAATGTGGCATACGAAGTGCTGATGATCATTTGTTGGTCAAAGCGTGCTTTATGAAAAAGCGTTGCTTTGTGAAAAGCGTGGCTTTGTGAAAAAGCGTAGCTTTGTGAACGAGACTTCATCGAGCCTCACAACCCGGTGATGGTCGAAACAGGAATGTTGCGGCAAAGGTTTGTAGGGGTAGCGCCCCTAGGGTATGTCATTTCCTTCTGGATAAAAGGTGATATCATGGTATGGAGCCCAGATATTTTACCTATGTTGATTATACTTCGTGGTTGTTGCTTTGTGATCGAGGGCCCTTGGATAAAGGTCGGTAACGACCGGGGGATGACATGACTCGTGTGTTAGTTACCTAGTTACAGCTGTACAGCGTGAGGTAGCGTCAGTGTGTTAGTTACCTAGTTACAGATGTACAGCGTGAGGTAGCGTCGGCCTTTTGTTTGCAGAGATCCGGTTAGGATCCGGGGCGTCTTTCCAGAGGCGTTTCTATTTCGGTGAAAGGAAGTTCCTTAGCCTGATCATTTGTTGGAAATCCAAAGAAACAATACGAACCCAGTACGGTTTTAGTTGTATTACCTGCTATTGAACGTAGTAGCTATAGTAGGCATACAACAATGGTTGTATGCTGGCTAAGATTAATATTATATTTTCGAAATGGTTTTCGACACTATGCACTAATGATAATAATATCGAATGATTTTGCGTAGTAAGCATTTTTGACTATCATAAGAAGAAATCTCCTCCAATTCTGCGTTTGCATTGTGTGTGTGGTGGGAGGTCTTATGGTAGTTTCATTTTCCAAAAAGCATTGCGGGTTTCAATGTTTAAGAGTTTTTTTTGTTTGTTTAAAGATAAACTGTTTTGTTTGCTCATACCAGTCCCATGACTGACCTGGAGTTTATTGTTCCCTTCCTAAACTCTGGGTGCCCACCATTTTCCACACGGGCAGTCTAGAGTTGGGTTTCTCAGATATTCAGGTTTAGTAGATTATCTGGAGCTGGTTCAGTCCTTGGACGACTGACCTTGCTTATCTTGGTGCATTGGTTGGTGTTTCGTGCTAGCTATGGATTGGAGCATTCTATTGGAGACATTCTATCCGCTGCTGGTGTTATCCGTTTTCTTTTCCGCTGCTATTTGTTGTATCATATCTCTAATGTATATTGATATTCATTGTATCACTCTGTTGTATCTGTCATTGTATCAATGTTATGTAATTGATATATTCTTTTTCCACTGTGTTGTTATAATTAATGGTGTTATAAGCTCCGGCGAATCGGATTTGAACGGTCGAATCTGCGGCATTCTAGTACGATGTGAAGTACGGATGTCGATTTTCGAACATGAAAAATTCGAGTCGTTACAAAAATGAAACTGGTGTCATTGTAAACATCTTATTTTTCTAACATGCATTGTATATTCATTTATTTGAATCGAAGTACGGATGTGAGAGATATTGTAGTTTCGTGTTTCGAAACTTGAATTTTCAAATTGTGCCGACTTAGCAAATTTGAATGGACACCCTCTATATACACTTGGTTAGTTTTCCCATTTAAAATTTTAACCACTTTTTTGAATTATGTATTTCCTTTTCTCTTCTTCTTCCTCAAGACTCGGGAAAAATCCTCTTCCCTAAAATTCAAAGTTCTATCCAGATTCTCAATTAGATTCAATGGCTTAAAAACCAAATAGAAGAGCGAGTATAGGCCTACATTCTAACACCAATTAAGGTCGCAGGTACATAAATTTAGAGGAAAATCAAGTTCTAAACAGTGAGCGATTTGGAGCGATTGGGTTCTATTTGAGTGATTTTTGCCTAATCTAACGTATACTCTTTTCAATATCTTCTTATTCTTAGTAATTATGGTTTAGTATTAGAAAATATGGATTATGAATATAATTAATTAAATGTTACATAAACTAAGAGAAATAAAATATGAAATGAGAATGAAATTTAGTTAAGAAGTCAATATAAAAAGATAAACAAGTGATGTTTGGGCAAAAAATGTAAATTTAAGATGGGACGTAACTATTGTATGATCAATAATCATTATGAAATACAAAAGATAATGTAAATTTGGGTTTATGGTAAATAACTTCATAGACCAGAAAGTAAAATTCATAATTTTGGTGAATATATATACTATATTATATATATATGCATGAATACTTAAAAAGGAAATATTGAAAGTCAAGCTTTTGACTTATATATGTCTGTGGTATATTCAAATGCTTGTTTAAATCATACAAAAAATTTATAAAATTATTTTAGAAATATTTTTATATATTTTTGAAAAATATATAAATTAAAAAGTGTATTTTTATATGAATTATCTGTAATATTCAAAGAGATATGGAAGCACTTCTGTTTTTGCATTAGAAATGAATTATATATATGTGTGTGCGTGTAATACAAACACATATATAATATAAAAATGTTGATGAGCTTCCAATGTTTTAGGTTATAATATTATTTTTATTATGAATTTATTTTGATTTTAAGGTATACTTTGATACACACACACACACACACATATGCACACACATGTATAAGAAAGTATATTTATAAAATCTGAAAACTAGTTTTATTTTCGTTGACTTTTGGAGCAATTCCTAAAATGATTTCAACTTGTACTTCTAATGAATTTGAGTAGAGACACCTTTTTGAATTTAGAAGAAAACGGATTCGAAATCAAGTGTAAAACAAAGAAGTTATGATCAAATCAAAAACTAAAACAAAAATATTTAATCTCAGGAAAATACACAAGGGAAGCACGCTCCTGGAATATTCATTTACACCGATCCACCAGTGGGTATCATACCGATCCACCAGTGGCAGTCAAAACTGCTTAATAAACCTAGCCATTAAGGCCAAGTGTAATATATTTAATAATATTTAGGTTCAGGAGTTTTTCCTTTGGGTTTTGGACAATGTTTACATGATGTTTTGAAGTGATTCCTGACCTTATTGAATTGGAATTCATAGGAAGTATATATGGATGAATGTGTGTATGTGTGTGTATTATATATATATATATATATTGATATATATGTGTGGATCATTGATTGTTATTGATGTTTTTATTTAGCTATTGATTCCGAGGACTTTATTAGTTATCATGGTTACATGATCGCTTGGTAAGTATAGAAAATCCAAGGTGTGAGTTGTTATACGGAAATGGGTCTGCAAGCCATATATGGAACTGCGTCCATTCACCGATTTACCATGTGGTAATGCAATAGGGTAGGCTTGGTTTTGTGTATGGTTTAGACCACACCATCGACCATTATGATGTACTAGATCGAGATCTTATTTCACAAATTAGCCATGTATTAGTGTATCGTTTGACTAACTTATTAGATGCGGGGGAAGCAAGATTGAGGTGTGATTGAATATGATAATTATCTTGGTATTATTTGGGAATGATTAGAGTATGTATTAAAATTGACGTGGACTTGAGTTAGACCTACACATTTTTTCACATTTTGTCTCACCACTAGGTTGATGGGAACTGGTGGGTTGTACCGAGTGACGTTGGATGGTGAAAATGATAAAGGCATTACTTAAGTATATAAATTTGTATGAAATAATCACCTAATATTGATTGTATGTGTGTGTTGGCTTTGGATTGGATTTAGTTGTACCTGATTATGTATACACATTGAATTTGTTGTTTGAAGTAAAGTGTTATTTGATATATATTATATGTCATTTCCTTCCGCTGTGATTTCACAAAAAGATAGATAAATTTTATTATGTTGTTTGTCCCTTTTTATCTTAACCTAATGACACATCATTTTTAGCTTTTGGTGTTTACATACCATGAGTTGTGATAAATCGGAAGGTCGAAAATGGAGGGTTGTTGCGTTTGGTATCAAAGATTATTTTCCTAAATTAAGGATTAGGAATGTATTAAGAGAGCATATTTGTATTTCACCTATTATATATATATATATACATATGTGTGTGTGTATGTAGGTACGCGTGTGTGTGTGTGAGTTCAAAACATATGTACATACCATTTACTGTTCCAGTTTTATTCACTGTCTATTTGGTGAGTTGCTAATGAATCCCATTTTCCTTTTTAAATAGTCGAATATGATTAACTCAACTGGAATGGAGTCTAAAGCTACCAATCTTGATGGGCTTAAGACCACAGGTGGTACTAGAACCAAGGCTGATGCCATAGACATCCTTGATGTGAACATGCCTATACGGTTCAAAGTTACCTACAAGTAGTTGGTCAGGTTTCTACTAGGACTCCTCCTATTCCTAATATGACTACCACTCCAAAGGTAGTTCCTGGTCCAACTAGCATCAGTAGCTATTTCCTAAAGCTCCATAGGGATTTCTCAAATTTGGACGGAAAGCCTTATATGGGTATCGAGCCTTATTCGGTAATCGAAGAATGGTTAAGTTCTCGTGGGAAGATTTCTAGCTTATTGGATCTGAGTGACATCACTCGGAGGTAGTTGGCTGTTTTGCATCTTCAGGGAGAGGCTACAAATTGGTGAAAAGTAATCACTTCGCAGGATGAGGATACCATCATTTGAGCAGATTTTAAGTGAAGGTTTGAGGTTAAGTTCTTCTCTGGGGCGGGGAAAGGATTACTACTAGAAAGGTTTATTCATCTTAAGTAGGGAGAATCTACTGTGAGTGAAAATGCAAGTCTATTTAATGAGTTGGCAAGGTTTGCATTCGAGTTGATTAATACTTTAGAAAAGAAGGTGCTAAAATTCATAAAGGTCTTAATTCTCCATCGAAAGAACTAGCACTGAATCAAATACCTTTTGGAGCAATGTTTGAAGGACAGATTGAAGCAGCATTATTGAACTTGATAGATGGAAAGTTAGCCGTTGTAGTTAAGGAAGATGAGCCAAAGAAGGGAGGTAACTAGAATCTGAATAAATGAAAAGATGGACCATAAGAAGGACAGGGGAAGAAAAGGGATATCTTGTATAGGAGATATCAAAGAAAGAGTTATATTGTGAAGCAGTACAAGATGGATATCTCTAAGATTAAGTGTTACAGATGTGAATAGTTGGACATTCCAAAAATAGCTACCCAGCTCAGCATAAGAAGGAAGGATAGGTGGTAAAGGCCTATGCATTGGAAGCAGTTCCGACTACTAGTATTATGCCATCTACTGATGAAAAGGGGAAGCGGATCATTATAGAAGATGTGTTATCTATATCTAAATTTCCTATCAGAGATCTTTTTAATATTGGTGCATCTCATTCATCCATTAGTCATGCGTTAGTGCATAAGTTAAGTCTTAAAACCTAAGTATCTTTGTGTAACGGCCCATCTTTTCGACCCTTAGAAATCGACACAAATACATCCACAGTATTCTCGTGCAGAATATCCAAGTGCCGAAAAGATAGATTATTGGGGTGAAACAAAGAAAAGAAAGAATAGAATCTCACATCGTGACAAGTTAAGTATATAATATACATAAGATCTTTGCAAAAAGAAATCATCTTTATTTTACATACATAATACAAATTGGAGTACAGTAACCTATCATCAACCTTGGACAGTTATAACGACTTATCCTTACAATTTTGGATAAATATAGACAAAATCAAGAACAACAAAATAGCCGAAAAATATAAGATACGTGAATATGTCTTGTAGAATCTTGCTCGTCTCCTGAAAGCTCCAGAGTATCCAACTAAATCTAGAAAATATGCTCGGGTTGACCCGAGCATTATTGGAAAACAACGCTCGGGTCAGTCTGGTAAAACCAACATGAGAAACACAATCAAATGGATTCTTAATGTTTAAATAAACTTTTCAAAATAATGGTATCTCGTAAGACCACGCCGTACATAAACACGAATGGGTTTTTACCTTATGATAACCAAAACATTTATATTAGAAAATCCAGTGATATTATAATAATGTCTAAGGGTGAGAATAACAATAATCAAGCAGTTGTGATGCTCATGATTGTACATCACAACAATACTGGGTATATAATCAAAAACCGATAAGGCATGTTCGTTAATTGTATAGGATTCCATGGAGGTGCTCTCGATACTTTGAGAAATGGTCCTCCCGCACAAGGATCAAAGATATCCTTTCGAATAATGTACCATAGGAAAAACATAGTTGGTCTCGTTAAGACTGAGTGCATCTTCCCATGCATGCATAACAACTGTAAATAACTAGGTGGAGCCAACTGCATGCTATGTGTTTTCCAACCCTACTGGTCATGCCTCCTATCTCTGGTATTAGTCATTACCACTGGTGAGGCTACATCTGGCATTCCAGCTCACGCACCACCATCAAAACAAATCATGGAATCCCACATGGATTCCAATACCCCAATGGGTCTCAGAATCACACATGGATTCCTATATCTCAATAGATCTTGGAATCACACATGGATTTCCATACCCCAACGGGTCTCGGAACCGCACATGAATTCAAACATCTCAATATATCACGAAACTCCTCCATAGAGCCATATATGGGTTTGGAGTGGTTATGGTTCCAAGTCATCTCTTACTGGTACACTCTTATGGCTTCCCAACGCTCCAAAAACCAATCGTCGATTTTTTGGAATGCTCAGTGCCAGTTCTTTAAGAAATAATCGGACAATACATAAGAGCGGGGATCACCCCCTAACCATTTAAGTGGATGGATCTCCTTATCATTTGTCCTAAAAGAACAAAATGAGTTTATACGTAAAGTATAGCACCACCGACGATAACTGTACCATACAATCCCCATGTTTCCCTTAGATATTTCCAGAGTTAAAATCCTTTGGTGTTAAGTAGGAAATATTTCTGTACCACCAAAATTAAGAAGGATTGCATATTTAGGCCAAGATTTGATAGTCGATTATTTAACTATCAAATAAACAAAGATTTAAAACAAAGATTGCATTGCCTATAGGAATCACTAAGCCTCATTTAATTAAATTTACATTAATTAAAATCACTTCCAGAATATTTATCAAAATATTTATGTACTTATCTCATAGGAATAAGTATACTCACAAACCATTCCTTTTAAAAATACCTAAAAACGTTTAAAAATAGATATGGAAAGCACCGTTCAGCATCAATCATAGATCGCAGTTTACTCAATGGTTATGTCACTATCCAAGCGAATCCAAAGTAAAATGTAGGCAATCCCTGCCCCTTGAATTACGCCATGAAAATCAACCGTTTCTTTCTAAATATATTTATTTTACAAATATCTCCCAATCTATTTATAAAGCCTCTTTATAGATTTCTAAGTTTAATTTAGAAAGATACTCTTTTATAAATCTCAAACCATTAAAACTTCCCTTTCCAAAACACTACACAATTTTAAACCCCTTCTCCAATCCCTTTTTATAAACAAACTTTTTTTTAATTTTAATAAATAAAACTTTAAAGTCAATAAAATAAACTTTAAACATTTTAATAATATAAAAATAAAATTTTAAAACATATTTAATAGTTTGATAAAAAGACTTTTTACTTTTTACTAATATTAATATAAAATTAATTTACCTATAGATATAATTAAGTAACTTAAATCAATATAATTAAATAACTTTAATTAAAAATTAAGCTATAGTTAAATCACATTAAATAAATAATTAAATTTAAACATTTTAAAACAATAATTAAATAACCTTTAAAATAATAAATAAATGTTCTTAAATAACTTTAAGAAATAACATTTAAGAATCTTATTAAATAAATAATTAACTTTAAATCATTATTAAGAACAATTACTAATTATCTTTAAACATTATTAATAAATAGTTATTACCTTTTAAATCTTATTAGTAAATAATAATTATCTTCAAAACCTTATAATAGATAATAATTATTCTTAAAATAACTTTTAAATCAATAATTAACTTTTCAATTTGAAAGAGGCTTAACGATCACAATGGTACTTAAGTAGGGTACCATATCATTCAATTAAACTTTCCAAGCTAATAACTAATATTACAAAATCAACGACAGTGTAAATTAATTCAACACTTAGCCGTCATTGATTAATATATCACTTACCTAAAGTGCCATATTAATTAACGATATATAATTTGATGTCCAAATCTATAAAATAGCAGAACGGGAATTTATTCTGCTAATTAAAAGTCAAATTAATTTAATTAGTGAAACGGAGTTTTATTCCGCTAAACAGATGTCCAAATTACCATATTCAATTTACTTTAACAGTACGGGGTTTATTTGGCCAAATAAATATCACCAATTAAGGTATAATTAATTTAACAACGTTATTAATTAAAATAACAAAATTTAAATTCAATCGTTTTCATATGTAATAAATTTATACATGGCTAGAGCTATCAACAAGTCACACTAAAATGTTATACTCATAATTACAAGTCCAATGCAAAAATCCGTGAGCAAAACGGATCACGGATGAGCAAGTTATCGCCATTTTAAATTTAACTAACCAAAATTATAAAATTACATAAATTTAAATAAAGGTTTCTCACCCCAATTTGATGTGAACCAAGGCCCAAAATGAATGCCAATCCATCTGTGTCCCTTCTTCTTCTCCATCATCATTACTTGGAACTCTATATATGTGCACAAACGTGCATGTGCACACTTCCCTACTCACCAAAACGACGAACCAATCATTCCACCAACTTCCTCATTGCAAGCCGAGCCTCCTCGCACTACAACGAACCCCTCTAGTCCACCGTCAAAGATCGCGACCTGACACTCGAAACCCCTTGCCCTGTCTTGACACGATGCCTTATGGACCACCAGGATCCACCAAATTACGGCCATAGCTGCCCTTCTCTACCCCAAATCCAAAACCATGCTTCGATTGACCCAACTCCAACCAAAAGTCTTTATAATTCGAACCAAAGTTTTCAACTTCCGCCAACGACCATCGCCAAATACTACCAAACTCACATTAAAAATACTACGACTCGCCCCGACTCCAACGAGGCTAACGGCGTCGATCAATTCTACATGGATTGACGAAATTTAATTTTTAAAGTTTTTGAACAATATTTCCCTCTTTCTGATATATTGGGATATCTCGCTCGATTCTCGATGAAATCGAACGCGATCAATTTCTAAAAGTACTATAGGTTGGTAGAACAACTTTCATTTAGGTCGCTAAGGCTAAAACTCAACGGTTTGAGGTATATTGATATTTTTAAGGATGGAAAGTGAAGTTTATTTTTCACTTCCAAGAAGAAGTAAAATCATAGAATAAGAGTAACAGTGTGTATATATGCATGCATGAGCAAGGTACAGGAAAGGCAGCATAATTATGAAAATTTCCAACCAAGATCCATTTCAACCAAGCAAAGACATGGGGACAAGGGGACGAATTGGCTACTATGGTGTAAAGGGGAAACAAGAGCCAGGAAAAGAAAACAATAGGGAGGCAAAATTTCAGTTGAGCTGAAAATGGTGTACTCGGTGTGTACATGTTTTTGATTTGAATAGATTCGGGTACCCTAACATACAATATCTTTCCGTGTACGAGCCGCCAACAACAGAAAACAGAATTTGATTGCATACAGAAAGGTGACGCAATCATAAAACATAAATAAAACACACCGATTATCATTTTCTGTTAAATTCAAAAATACCAATGTTTGCCATAAAATACGTCGAACGGAAATTTAAATATTTCCCAAATTAAAAATTATGGAAAAATTCTATAAATTGAATTAAAAATATGTCATCGAAAATTGAACAATTATTTAAAACATAGATTTTATTATACTAAATAAAACCCCAAATCGAATATTTAAAACAAATTAAATATTCCAAAAATCAAAGTAATAAAATTCCAGGTCATTACACTTTGATTCTATATCGGTGTCAAATCATGTTAGGGGATCGACTCATCTATCTATGGTTTTTCATGACCTTAAGTTGGTTATACACAGTGTGGTGTTCCCTTATAACACATACTTACTTAACTTGTTAGGGTATGGAATTTTTACGAATGTACTAGATGTCCGGCTATAGGATAATTTTGGATTGTAATAGAAAGGTTTTGTGACTATGTAATAGTGGAGGGATGGACCTTATTATATGTTATAGGCCTGATGATTCCCAATGAATAATTACCTATGTTCCTTTAGTATGCCGTAGGACGATCTATCTTTGATCCCCATAGTGCAAGGGTTTCCAAATGCCTTTGCTGAAGATTTTGGTCTTCCACCCCGAAGAGATATTGAATTTAGAATTGATTTTCTTAAAGATGCTAGGCTTGTAGTATTGCCACTTAGGCATATAGCTCCAAAAGAAAGGAGAGAATTGAATAAATGGAACTCATTGTTATTAGAGAAAGGATTTATAATAAGGAGTATTTCTAAGTGGGAAGGGCCAGTTGACTTTTCCACTAAAACTGACGGTTCTATCGACTTTGCATCGATTATAGAGAGTTGAACAAGCTGGCGAGGAAGAATCGATATTTCATGCCTCGCATTGACTACCACTTTGATCAATTGGTCGGGGCTAAAGTTTTCTCTCAACTTGATTTGGAAACAATATTTCATTAGTTAAGAGTAGCAGAAGACAGTATTCCAAAGACTGCATTAAGAACTCATGATGGATTGTTTGAATGCATGTCATGTCATTCAGCTTGACTAATGCTCTTGCTTATTTTGTTGACTTGATGAGTAGAGTTTTCAGGGAGTAGTTAAATAAATTAGTTGTACTGTCTATGGATAATATTTTGGTATTCTCTAAAAGTAAAGAAGAACATAGACATCATGTGAGAAAAGTGTTAGAAATTTTGAGAAAGAATCAGTTAAGGGCAAAATTCTCAAAATGTCATTTTTGGAAGGAGGAAGTAAGTTCCTTGGGCATATTGTATCTATAGAAGGATTGGCTATAGACTTAGGGAAAGTGGAAACGATGAAGAATTGGAAGACTCTAACAAATACTTCTAAGGTTTGTAGCTTCTTCAGATTAGGTAGTTTCTATAAGAAGTTTATCAAGGATTTTGCAAAGATCTTAGCACCTCTGTGTAAGCTTACTGAGAAGAATCTCGTGTTTGCCTGGAACCCAGATTGTGAAGAGGCGTTTATTAGGTTGAAGGAGTTATTGATGATCACAACTGGCTTAACTCTCCTTGATGGTACCAAATCGTTTACCAGCTACACTGACACTTGCGAAACCAATCTTAATGCAGGAAGGAAAGGTGGTTGCATATGCCAGCCGATGGCTCAAGGAACATGAGAAGAATTTCCCAATACGTGACCTTGAGTAAGCTGCCATCGTATTTGCATTGAAAACTAAAGACACTAATTATTGGGAGAAAGATTTGGGTTATTTACGGATCACAAATCCCCTAAGTATCTATTTTCATAGAAGGATTTGAATCTAAGGCAACAAAGATGGATGGAGTTTCTTTCATTGTATGATTTTAGGATTGTCCATACCCTAGGAAAGGGGAATGTGGTTACAGATGCATTAAGTAAGAATCATGCCATGATGAACTATTTATTATTAGAATCGAAGAGTTTAGAATTTATTTCTGATTTTGATTTCTGACCCACATCATAATATACACCAGGTTTATTGGCTGCAGGGGAAGTTAAACCTACATTGATGGATAGAATTGGGTTTAGTGAAAGAGAAGATGCAGCGTTAGTTGAAATTTTGGAGAAATTGGCATGTGGTGAACAATTGATTCATTTAGAACGTTACACTAGAGATCAGAAAGGATACCCTAACTGTGATGCTAGGCTATGCATACCTCAAATCAAGGAATTTACAGAAGAAGTCTTGAAAGAGTATCACCATTCGAGAATGACCATTCATCTAGGTGGAGACAAAATGTATTAGGATACAAAGAGAACTTTCTACTGGCTAGGAATGAAGAGGCACATGGTGGAGTTTGTGGCTAAGTGTTTGACATGCCAAAGGATAAAAGCATAATAGAAGAAATTGAATGGGCTATTACTTCCATTAGAGATTCCACGGTGGAAGAGGGAGAACATATCCACGGACTTTATCAATGGATTGTCTTGGAGTAGAAGAGGTAATGAAAGTATTTAGATGATCGATTCTCCAAGAGTGCACACTTCATTCCAGTAAAGACCTCAAGGACAACATCATCATTGGCAATGTTATATATAAAGGAGATAGGTCGGCTACATAGAGTTTCGGTTAGCACAATAAGTAATCAGGATCCACTTTTCACGAGTGAATTTTGGAGAAATCTGCAGGATGCTTTAGGAACAAAACTAAACTCGAGTACGACATATCACCCTTAGAGGTGAAAGTACACGTGTAGTACTAAGGATCGTGTAATATGGTATGTTAATGCGGAAACTGGTAATAACAATAAAGTACAAATTAAAGTAAGCACACCAGGAATTTTTATACTGGTTCGAACTTCCCGTTCTACGTCCAGTCCTAGAATACCCTCTGGATTTAAACTAAACCCCTCACTTAACCCGGAGGAATAGGTATACGACACCTGAGCAGCCGAACAGGAATTTTTCCGCCTCAACAGCCGAAGAGGACTTCAACTTAATACAAATAGTTTGTTGACGAATGTGTTCTGAATAACACTGATTGTCTTTTGATAGTACAACTTTCCTATAATCAAATCCTCAAGAGTATATATGTGTGTGAAGATTTAGAAGGAAGATAATCACGTAGAATCGAAGTATATGAATAAATTCAAGGATTCTAGTGATATTAAATAAGAATAAATGCTTTTATTTGCAGAAATGAATAGAGATTAGATTTCAGAAATATAAACAAGAATCGGTGATTGTAGAAGTGAATTGAATATGTTTATATAGTTGTAGAAGAGTTGTAATCTTTCATGAAGAGTTTTAGTTAACAGTTGTGTCCATACCTCTTGAAATAGAGGACATTCTTCATGAAATGATCGCGTCTCTTCAGAAAACTAGCCGTTTTTCTCTGGTCGGTCGACCGGAAAACCTGGCCGGTCAGCTGAGTTTAAAACGTATACAAAACAGAAAGTCACTGTGCACATGATACAGGGTCGGTCGACCGAGGATCCTGGTCGGTCGGCCGACCTGGTGTTATATGCACAGTGAACATAGTTTTTGCTATAAAATGTTTTGTGTGCGTGTGTGACTATTTGAGGAATGATTTTAACATTGTTCTAAGACTCAAATAAAATAAAATATCCATACTAATCTCTGGATTGTAAGATTATCTCCTTTGTAGTGCACAGTATGCACTTATTCTCTTTTTGTCGCTTTCATATAGTATTCTCGTCGTATGATCTCTGAAGCTTGTGTCATGAATCAAAACTCATGAATCAACATTCTCCCCCTTTTTGATTGATGACAATACTTATGTGACGAAGTAATATTGACATATATATTATAGTTCTCCCCCTGAATATATGGCGACTTTTCTGCAAAAATTTGTTAGTTTGCATACATTTCTCCCCCTTTGTCATCGACAAAAAGGAATACTTATAACAGATTAAAGTAATGCAAAACATTTAAATTTACATGGTACATTCTTGAGCTTAATTAGAAATAATTTAAAGATGTTTGCTTAGAACATAACATAACAATTAATTAAGAAACAAATAAAGTACAAGAAATTCTTGAAAGTAAAAAATACTACAATTACTCCTCATCATCGTCGGTATCCCACTGTTCTGGATGAAGATTTTCATCGAGAGGAGCCGGTTCCTTACCCCGTCTTTGAGTGGTAGGTGCGGGAGTTGCCGATGTGCTGGAACTTGTGTTCTCGGATGTAGACCAAGAGAAATTTGGTGCTGGTCTTTTTCCAGGAGCAACAAATGAAGCATCGGCTTCAGAAGAGCATGATAAGGCATCCCATAAATTTACGAAGAAGCCTTTGATCTTCTTGAAACGTCCATCAATTTTTCGAAGGCGAGAATCCAAAGCTAGTTGATTTTGGGCCAAAATATCAATGGCAGCCGCTGTGCTAGTACCGGGAGGTGGTCTTTGGATAGAGGTTTGACGAGTTATACGTTCTGTAGAATGAGTGGATGGTTGAGGTGTAGAATAGCTGCGACGTAGTTGTTCTCGTGGAATGGTACGCCATTGCTGAAAGGTGGTGATTTGGGATGGTGCATCGGGTAACTTCATTAATTTTATTGTTCGTGAGTCAAAGGTACGAACTTTGGATGTTTCGGATTCCGGAGCATGGGTGACAAAGTTATTAATCAACCGCATTATATATTCTCCATAATAAATATGGAGCATTTTCCCTTGGTTGAACGTAAGGAATTCATCCATGAGAAGTTGTGTCCAATTTACCCGAATATTTCCACACATAGCATATAACGCCTTGAAGTTTTCGGGATATACTAAGTGGTATGACCCTCCTCTTGGAACAATAGACTTCATCATGAATCGATGAAAAAGGCGTGCTTTAGGTCGGAGAGATGAAGTTTGCCTTAAATCGGTAGCATCATCTTCAAAGAATAGATGACTTAGGCGATCACGAGTTGATGTATTACAGTCTACGTCATGTAATGATATTCCACCCGGTCGAGCATTTAAAATATGATTCATTCGATCAATGGAGAGAAAAATCGAAGTGCCACAAACCGATGTCCAAACACAATTTTCAGTGTTTCTCGGTGGATTTACAAGATTGAGATTTGCTAGGAATAACTTTACCATTATATGATTAATTTTCAAGTTGTTTTTCCTATGGTCAAGAAAAGCATCAAGACCACTTTCAAGTGCGGCATTTTCAACACCGTAGGCGGTAAAATCAGGATAACTTACAAAAGACTCCTCAAAGATTTTTGCATCTTGAAGCCTTATCCATCTTTCTAAAGCTTTTTCACTTACTAGCCAAGAAGCAATTTGAGAGTCTACAGGAGTTGAGGAAGATTGGCCAGCAGTAGTCTTAGATCTCTTCTTGGGAGCCATTTTTCTTTGAAGAATTTGAAGAAATTTAGGAAGGTTGTAATGAGGGCTAGGGTTAAAATCTATTGTGGGAGAGTAAAGTGAAGAGGTGAGATAAAAAGGTGAATGGTTGGGTTAAAATATGTAGGCAATTTCAGCAGAAAAAGTTCGTTCGGTCGGCTGAAATCCCTGGGTCGGTCGACCGAGTTGAGGTTCAGAATAGTGCTGAAACTTTCGGGAAGAACTTCGGTCGACTGGTGCAGGGTATTCGGTTGACCGATTTAAAGAATGTTCTAATGTCATTCTGGAAACAAGTTCGGCTGACCGAGACAGGTTATTCGGTCGACCGACTTGTAAGAAATCTGTTTTTTTAAAACCTCTCGGGACAGCTTCGGTTGACCGATTCAGATTTTTCGGTCGACCGAGGCATGTGAACAGACTAGTTTATGTTGTCTTTCAAACAAGAATTATAGAAGTATAATTATATTATTACATTATATATATCTATACATCTTATTCAAAATAATAACATATATATAGTAAATTATAGCCATGGTGCATCAGCATCGACGTTCCCATGAATTTGGAGATGGAACGTTTTCTACCGGTGACCATATTGGAGCTATTGGAGATTGAACATGGTTAGAAGGAGATGGAGTTCTGTAAGAAGGTTCAGCAACATCATCCTTCTTAGATGAACAAAATTTCATGGCAATCTTTTCAAGGAAGCTTAAACGTCTTGCCGTGACTTTCTGTTCGTAATAAAGTTCCCTTTGCATATTCATCTGTTGTTGTTGGTAGTGATGAATTTCATCAATCTTTTGTTTGGTTGATGGAGATACTACCATTTCCTTTTTCCCTTTCTTTTTATCAGGTGTATAACCTGTATGTGAGTCTTCCCATGGTTTCCACCTGTGTCGGGGGTCATTATCTGGAGAGGGGAATTCTAAAACACGATTAGGCATTGGAAAAGTAGGTTGGGGACCATTTTCAGTGATGCGATCAGAATAGTCGTCGTTCGGGGATGTATAAGAAAGATAAGAATTTTTAGAATTGTAGACGTCATTGTTAGAAGACATTTTTGTTTCAAGTTTTGTTTTGTAAGTAGATTTTTTTTATCTTATGTTCTATTCAATAAACATATGTATGTATATATAACCATTTATTTCTAAAAAAAATAGTGGTTTAAAATCAAATTTTAGTTTTAATCACAGAACTTTTTAAACAAAAACTGTTTGTAAATGAATGACATACAATGCTTTAGAGTCAAAAATAGTATATTTTGAAATTAAGTCTTAATGGTACAAATTAGAAACAGAGCTGGAACAAGAAACACCCATAGCTCAAGTGGCTATACTACAACATCTAACATATAAGTCAGAAGTCATGAGTTCGAGTGCCGCTTTGGTCAGAAATAAAATAATTTTTGTTTTTCCATATTTTTGCATATTTTTATTCATAAGTCTTTAAATGACATTATACCTAAATCACGTCTTAGTTTTATAAAAGTATTCTCATTTAGTGGTTTAGTAAAAATGTCAGCTATTTGATTTTCAGTGTTGATAAATTCTAGATTAATTAATCCTTTTTCCAAACAATCACGAAGAAAATGATGTCGAATATCAATGTGTTTTGTTCGTGAGTGATTGACCGGATTTTTAGAAAGATTTATTGCACTGGTATTATCACAATAAATTATTGATTTTTCAAGATGACAATTAAAATCTTGTAATGTCTGTTGCATATATACGACTTGTGCACATGCCAAAGCAGCAGATATATATTCTGCTTCACATGTTGATAAAGAAACACAGTTTTGTTTCTTACTAAACCAAGAAACTAAGGAACGTCCAATGAAGTGACACGTTCCGCTCGTACTTTTTCGATCCGTCCGACTTCCTCCAAAATCAGCATCACTATAGGAAACTAATTCGAAAGGACATTCTTTCGGATAAAATAGTCCGAAATCTTTGGTTTTAGTTAGATAGCGAATAATGCGTTTAACTGCTCTCATATGTGATTCTTTGGGATTTGCTTGAAATTGAGCACACAAATAGACACTCATCATAATATCGGGGCGACTCGTTGTTAAATAAAGTAAAGAACCTATCATACTACGATATAACTTTTGATCAACACTTTTGCCATCTTCATCTCTATCAAGATGAATCGTTGTACTCATAGGAGTTGGTTTGGCAGTAGTGTTTTCAAGACCAAAACGTTTGATTAAATTATAACAATATTTTTCTTGATTAATAAAAATTCCATTTTCAATTTGTTTAATTTGTAATCCAAGAAAATATGACAATTCTCCCATATGAGACATTTCAAATTCATTTGTCATTATAGTTGAAAATTCTTGACATAATTTTTCATTTGTCGAGCCGAAAATAATATCGTCAACATATATTTGAATTATTAAAATATCTTTATTAGTTTTCTTAATAAAAAGTGTTTGGTCTACTTTACCGATTTCAAAACCAGATTCTAATAAATAACCTTTAAGACGATCATACCAAGCACGTGGTGCTTGTTTTAAACCGTATAACGCCTTTTTAAGTTTATATACATGATCTGGAAATTTTTCATGATTGAACAAAGGTGGTTGTTCAACAAAAACATTTTCTTTTATGAATCCATTTAAAAATGCACTTTTAACATCCATTTGATATAGTTTAAAATTATGAAAACACGCATAAGCTAATAATATTCGTATTGCTTCAAGTCGGGCGACTGGAGCAAACGTCTCTTCGTAATCAATACCTTCTTCTTGATTATATCCTTGTGCAACTAATCTAGCTTTATTCCTTGTTATATTTCCTAGTTCATCTGCTTTATTTTTGAAAACCCATTTAGTACCGATGACTGATTGGTCACTGGGTCTAGGAACGAGTTCTCAAACTTCGTTTCGTTCGAATTGATTTAATTCTTCTTGCATGGCAAGTATCCAGTAGTCATCAGTTGAAGCTTCTTTTATATTCTTAGGTTCTATGTTAGAAAGAAAAGCTACATGACCAACTTGATTTAATTGATGTCTGGTTTTAACATTCGTATTAACTTCTCCAATTATATTTTGCACAGGATGATATCTTAAAATTCTAGGTGGAGATTTTATTATATTAGACGTCACGTTTGTATTGGTTTCATGAATATCAAAATTTTCATTTGCATTATTATTTCCATTCTGAGTAGATTCATCATCAGAATCAATAGTAACACTTGGATTTATATTTTTAAAATTTTCGTTGAAAGAAACATGTAAACTTTCTTCAATAATTTGAGTTCGTTTTTTTATTATAAATTCGATAAGCCTTGCTTCGTTCCGAATATCCAACGAATATACCTTCATCGGATTTTGGATCGAATTTACCTAGTTGATCTTTAGTATTTAAAATAAAACATTTCGAACCAAAAACTTTTAGATATGAAATATTTGGTTTTCTTCCATTTAGAAGTTCATATGGTGTATTTTTAGTTAATGGACGAATAGAAACGCGATTTAGTACGTAACAAGCAGTGGCTACAGCTTCTGCCCAAAAATGTTTCGATAAAGTTGTTCCATTTAGTAAAGTTCTTGCACATTCTTGTAACGTTCTATTTTTCCTTTCTACAACTCCATTTTGTTGTGGTGTTCTAGGAAAAGAGAAATTATGGTTAATACCTTTCTTATTACAAAATTGTTCAAAAACTTCATTTTCAAATTCGCCTCCATGATCACTTCTTATATTTTTAATCTTCAATGTTTTAATATTTTGAATTCTTTTAACAAAAACTTTAAAATTATCAAAAGTATCACTTTTATTTTTCAAAAAGAAAATCCAAGTATATCTAGAGAAATCATCTACAATAACAAAAACATATCTATTATGGTTAATAGATTGTACTTGAGTTGGACCAAAAAGATCCATGTGTAAAAGTTCAAGTGGTTGTTCTGTAGATATTACTTTCTTTGATTTAAAAGAAGATTTTGTTAATTTTCCTAATTTACATGCATCACAAAATATGTTAGTTTCGAATTTTATATTGGGTAATCCTTTAACTAATTTATTTTTTGCAAGTTTGTTGATGGTATTAAAATTTATGTGACAAAATCTTTTGTGCCAAAGACAAGAATCGTTTTCTTTAGCTACTAGACACAAATTTGAATCATTATTAACATTCATATTTAGGATATAAATATTTTTATCTCTATTTCCTTCGAAAATGATGTTGTGATTTTTATCAAAAATGTTACATTTATTTTCTGAAAAAGTTATATTAAAACCTTTATCGCATAGTTGACTAATACTTAATAAATTATGTTTTAAATTTTTAACTAATAAAACATCAGTAATGAGAGGTAAATTAGATGTACCGTTGCTATTAACATTGCCTTTGCCGATGATATATCCTTTTGAGTTATCTCCAAAGGTGACTGCTCCTCCATTTGAGTATATAATGTTTGATAACATTTCTTTGTTTCCAGTCATGTGTTTTGAGCAACCGCTATCTAAAATCCATTTTCCTCTCTTCTTATGTGGTACCTGCAAAAATTTATAAAAAGTTGGTACCCAATCTTTTTAGGGTCCTAAGAGTTAGATCTTAGGAAGCCAAACCCATACGGGTTCAGAATTCCCTTTATAGACATAATTTTTGTTATTATGAACAGTTTCCATAAAACTTTTGATATGTTTATTCCTTATTAATATATTATTTGTTTTTGGAATCCATATCTTAATAGTTTTAGTATAAACTGTTTTCTTAATATCTTTCTTAATTTTATTATTAATTTTACTTTTAGCAAAATTATTTTGTTTCTTAAATCCTAGTCCAGATTTATTGTTAGAAGTTTGAGAGTTTTCGAGTATACTAGAAAGATTTTCTCTTCCTTTATTGAAATTAGAAACATTTTTAGAAATATCATCAAATTTTATTTTAAGACTAGATTTTTCTAATTCTAAATCCTTAATCTTAGATATTAAACTATTATTTTCAAAAAGTAAAACATCATTTTTATTTTTCTGAATTTCTAGTTCCTCAGATATTGACGTAATTTGAGAAGATAAGTTAGAATTCGATTGTTGAGAGATTTCAAGTTCTTCTTCCAATATTACCTTCTCATCTTTTAACATATCTACTTCTAAAGCTGTTCTATCTAACTTTCTTTGCAACTCCTTATTTTTCTTTTTAAGTTGTTTTGTTAAATTTACTAATTCAGAATTTATTTCAATTAAATCTTCAAAAGTAAAATCACTTACATCGTCTGATGAAGCCATGAAGCATACATTTGCTTGTTCATTATCACTTTCGCTCTCTGATGAGGATGATGAGTCAGTGTCGTCCCAAGTGACTGAAAAAGCTTTTCGTTTGGTTTTGTCCTTCTTGAAATTATTCTTTTTACGATCTGGACAATCTTTCTTCATGTGTCCTTTCTTATGACATTCATAACATTCCATTGTTGAAGATGATGGTTTGCTGCTATTGGAATTGTTGTTGGAATTATTTTTGTTTCCCTTGAATTTGTTTCTGTTGAATTTCAAAAACTTTTTGAAATTTTTAGCGATCATGGCCATATCTTCATTATCTGAGTCGGAATCATCTTTTTCTGCTTGGAATGCTACATTTTTCTTTTCTTGTGCTCCATTTCGTTTTGCCTGCAAATTTACTTCGTAGGACATTAAATTACCTATCAACTCTTCTGGTTTTAATGTTGACAAATCAGTTGCTTCTTCAATAGCTAGGACTTTTCGTTCCCATTCATCCGTTAAAGAATTCAAGATTTTTGTGACAACATCAAAATCAGTAAACTTTTGTTCTAGTGATAATAAAGCATGATAAATATCTTGAAATCTAGAGTACATGTCATTTATAGATTCATTTGGCCTCATTTTAAAATTTTCAAATTGATGTTTCAACATAGAAATTTTGCTCAATTTAACTTTGTTCGTTCCTTCATGTGAAACTTTAAGAGTTCTCCAAATCTCATAACCGAAAGTGCACATACTAACTCTATTGAATTCATTTCTATCTAATGCACAAAATAAAATATTCATTGCTTTTGCATTTGAAGTAGCATCTAGTTTTTGTGTGTTACTCCAAGTTGAGTATTCTCCAGTAGGAGTTGTATACTCTCTTTGTATAATATTCCAGATATCAAATCCACTTGATTGCATATAGATTCTCATTCTAGTTGACCAATAATTGTAATTTATACCATTGAAAAGTGGAGGTCGTGAAGTCGATTGACCTTCTGTGAAACTAGAATTAGTGTGAGTGTTAACATCGTTAATTTGTGTGGTTGCCATATTACTAAAAGTAAATATCAAATAACTTTGTGATGGTTATAGGATGACCTTGCTCTGATACCAAATGAAAGTACACGTGTAGTACTAAGGATCGTGTAATATGGTATGTTAATGCGGAAACTGGTAATAACAGTAAAGTACAAATTAAAGTAAGCACGCCAGGAATTTTTATACTGGTTCGAACTTCCCGTTCTACGTCCAGTCCCAGAATACCCTCTGGATTTAAACTAAACCCCTCACTTAACCCGGAGGAATAGGTATACGACACCTGAGCAGCCGAACAGGAATTTTTCCGCCTCAACAGCCGAAGAGGACTTCAACTTAATACAAATAGTTTGTTGACGAATGTGTTCTGAATAACACTGATTGTCTTTTGATAGTACAACTTTCCTATAATCAAATCCTCAAGAGTATATATGTGTGTGAAGATTTAGAAGGAAGATAATCACGTAGAATCGAAGTATATGAATAAATTCAAGGATTCTAGTGATATTAAATAAGAATAAATGCTTTTATTTGCAGAAATGAATAGAGATTAGATTTCAGAAATATAAACAAGAATCGGTGATTGTAGAAGTGAATTGAATATGTTTATATAGTTGTAGAAGAGTTGTAATCTTTCATGAAGAGTTTTAGTTAACAGTTGTGTCCATACCTCTTGAAATAGAGGACATTCTTCATGAAATGATCGCGTCTCTTCAGAAAACTAGCCGTTTTTCTCTGGTCGGTCGACCGGAAAACCTGGCCGGTCAGCTGAGTTTAAAACGTATACAAAACAGAAAGTCATTGTGCACATGATACAGGGTCGGTCGACCGAGGATCCTGGTCGGTCGGCCGACCTGGTGTTATATGCACAGTGAACATAGTTTTTGCTATAAAATGTTTTGTGTGCGTGTGTGACTATTTGAGGAATGATTTTAACATTGTTCTAAGACTCAAATAAAATAAAATATCCATACTAATCTCTGGATTGTAAGATTATCTCCTTTGGAGTGCACGGTATGCACTTATTCTCTTTTTGTCGCTTTCATATAGTATTCTCGTCGTATGATCTCTGAAGCTTGTGTCATGAATCAAAACTCATGAATCAACAAGAGGAGTACAGGCGGAAAGAATAAATAGAGTTTTAGAGGATCTACATAGAGCTTGTATACTTGATTTCAAAAGAACTTCAGAAGACCATCTACCATTGTTTGAATTTGCATATAACAATAGTTACCAGGCTAGTATTGGAATGGTATTGTATGAGGCATTGTATGGAAGGCCTTGTAAATCACTTTCGGTGGGAGTCAAAAGATAAGATAATTCTTGGACCATGATGATTCGAGATACTTTTGTAAATATGGAGTCAATAAGGAAGAGAATGATGGATGTATAAGTTCAGTAGAAGTCTTTGCCAATGGGAGGAGGACTGAATTGGAATTTACGGTTGAAGACCTGGTATTTTTAAAAGTTTCATAGTTGAAGATGGTAATGAGATTTGGAAGTTCTAAAAAATTAGCATCAATATTTGTTGGACCTTTCCCGATATTGGAACGTATTGCAACTTTAACCCATAGAGCAGAACTCCCAAAGAAGATACCAAGAGTCCATAATGTGTTCCATGTATTACATTTGTGAAAACATGTACATGATTCAGCCACCATTATCAAGCTTAGTCAGTTGGAGGATGTAGAGATGGAACCTAAGCCAAGTTCATCATGTGGTCTAGCTTGTTACTTCAAGCACGGAGTGAAGCGGCTTAAAAACAAGGTAATGAGGTTGGTAAGGGTGCGGTGGGGGAACGACTCGGCGGAGAGCACATGGGAGCCTGAGGAGAAGAATAAGATTTCTCATCCTAACCTCATTACTAGTATGTTCCTTACTTTGGTTTTATTTCTTTAGGATTGAGGTTTGGACGTTAGATTTTGGATTCTTAGAATTTGTATGCTCCACGATTGACTTAGATTAGTATAGATCATTAGAATGTTTGGACATTTGACTTATGATATGATGTAAACAGTTGCATTCGTATATTTCATTTATGCCTATATACTAGGATTGTATTTCATCATGCCTATATGCCATCTATATTACATACATTTAGGAGGCCGACTAGTTTAGAAGGCCGAGTACCGAGTTGCATTCTTGCATTAAGTTAAGTATTATATGACATGATCATGCATTCCTATTTATTCATGTATATGATATATATAATTTTAGTTGAATTAGTGTGATTTAATTGACTTGGATGTTGTGTGAGTAATTTCGGGGGCGAAATTCATTTTAAGAGGGGAGAGTTTGATAGCTCGTATTTTTCAACAAACTAAAATAATGAAAAAAAATGAATAATTTTAATCGAAGGGAAAAATCTTTATTTTTCAGATTTCTAATTTTGAAAATGAAACCAACGCCATTGTTGCCATCTTATTTTTCTAATGCATGTTGTATTTTCATTTATCCGTATCAAAGTACAAATGTGAGAGATATTGTAGTTTTTGTGGTTTCGAAATTTGAAATTTTGAATTGTGCCAACTCAGCAAATTTGAATGGACATCCTCTTCATCACGACTCCAGAAAACCCACTTCCTTAAAAATTTAAATTCTATCTCGATTCTGAATTAAATTCAACAATTCAAAAACCAGATCAAAGAGCAAGTTTAGGCCTACACTCTAACACCAATTAGGGTCACAGATTCATAAATTTTGAAGAAAATCAAGTTCTGGACAGTGAGTAATTTGAAGAAATTAGGTTCTGTGTAAATGATTTTCTCCTACTCGTATTAAGTAATTATGGTTTAGGATTAGAAAATATGGATTATGGATATAATTACTAGAATGTTACATAAATTAAGAGAAACAAGATCTGAAATAAGAATGAAATTAGTTAAGAAGTCAATATAAAAATATAAACATGTTATGTTTGGCCAAAAAAATTAACTTGGAGATGGAATCTGATTATTATATGATCAATAAACATTGTGAGATTCAATAGATAATGAAAATTTTGGTTCATGATAAATAACTTCATAGACTAGAGAGTAAAATTAGAAATTTTGGTGAACATATATTATAAATATATGTGTGTATGCATGCGCGTGTGAATATCGTAAAAACGAAATATTAAAAATTAAGCTTTTGTCATATATATGTATATATTATATTCAAAATATTTGTTTAAATCATATAAAAAAATTATAAAAGAATTTCAAAAGGATGCTTATATAGTTCAAAAAAATATATAAACTATAAAGTGTATTCTTATACGAATTATTATGTAAAATTCAAAAGGATATGGAAGACTTTTCTTTTTGCACTAGAAATGAATATATTGATATATAATATGATTTTTAATGTGAATTTACTATGATTTCAAAGTATAATTTGATATACACACACATACATATATAAGAAAGTATATTTTAAAATCTGAAAATTAGTTTTGTATTCACTGACTTTTGGAGCAATTTCTAAAATGATTTCAACTTGAACTTCTAATGAGTTTGAAGTGGATAGATAGTAGAGACTTCTATTTTAATTTGGAAGAAAAAGGATTCCAAATCAAGTGTAAAACAAAGAAGTTATATCAACCCAAAATTAAAATTAAAAAATATCTCTAGAAAATAACACAGAAGCAGCAGGCCCCTGCAAAATTCGTTTACACTAGTCCACTGATGGGTATCAGATTGGTCCGCCGGTAGCTGGCAGAATTACCAAATAAACCTAGGCCATTAAGGCATTGTTTAATATGTTTAATTATACCGATTGAGGGGTGTTGATTAAAAATTCTGTCAACGAGACAGAATAACTAATCAACCTCGGAAATTGTGAGAGAGTGGGGTTTTAATGATGTTGTAAGCTTTGCAGTATATGATCATGAGTTAATGATGGAATGCTAGTAATAAAGCGACACAGGTTTTTAGAGCGGTTCGACCAAAATGAATGCCCACATCCACTGTATATATTATTCTCACTATATATATATATATAGATAGATAGATATTATTACAATTGATACATGGAGATGATGGAGACTGCTTGAAGATGATAAGAGTATGGTGGGAAGTGTTATCCTTCTAAGTTTTCTAAATCCGACCCCTTTCCTCATGAAATTCTTAGGGTGTTTATATGAGCAAGCCTCCTTTGATCTACGGTTGAGATTCTTGAGGATATCCACGGTCTGTACGGCAGATCGAACCGTAGGATAGTTCGGACCGTAGGATGGTTGTCGGTTGGAGGATTGGTAGCGATACATGCATATATGGTGACAATTTTCCTTTCTGTACACTGCTTGCTTCTATTGCAGGATGTTAGGTGGCGTAACTCAAAGTTTGTTGTTGCCTTCCACGTCGGATGGGAGCAGTTGGTGGCAGGGCCAATGTATTAGCGCTTTTTCAAGGTGGTAGGACTTTAGTATGTATGCTTTTCTCTACCAGTCTGACTGTTCTATCTCCTTAAAGCTGCTCCGGCTGGTTTCTGTCCTTATGTGAGAGGAACCCATGCGTAAAAATTGGCCGGTCCTTGGGACGTTCGATCCCATGGAAGCCCAGATTATCTTGGTCGATGCTTCTATCTCCCTACGGGCGGTCGCCGTGCCCTATTAAACTTTTGCCAAAATTTTGAGCAGCATTTTGCCCCCAAGCCTGCCCTCGCGGGGTGGGGGGGTGAGCTTGCAGATACGAAATGACGTGATTTGATGGATGCCTATAGCGTAATTAATGCTGCTATCACGTGTCTTTCTATGGGTGTCTTTGGCGATCTGTTTTTCCATGTAACTTCTAAGCCAAAGGATCCGAATCGACCCTAACGTTGCATCTCTTTGCACGGTCCGGACTTGGTTGTCTTTTCGAGATGAAGACTCATGATTTGACTGGTGAGGGTCTATAAATAGACGCAGCCACCCCTTCTTCTCCTTTTACTGTTTCACCATTTCTTCTGCGATTGTTGTAAATCTTTTTTGAAATTCTCCATTAACAGGCATGTCCCTCTTTCCGTTGTCATATATCATTATCATCTAGTCGTTGATGACTCATTTCTCCACCATAGGATGCCCTTGGCGGTGCCCCTTCCGGTGGTATTCTTCTCTTTTTAATGGTGCCCCTCCTCATTTGACCATGCTTTGAGGCTGGTTACTCCCTAAGGGGGAGGCGTCCATCGTGCTTGCTTTCTAATGTTTGCTGTGATCTCATCATAGGATGGCTGCTTCCGATAGTGCTTCGAGTTTTTCTCCTATTGTCCCTTCTGATTTTGTGGTTGGACGAGACAGTGTGGTCAGAGAGCTGAACCTATTTGGTTGTACCCCTAGCTTGATCCAATTTTTGAGAGCCCACGAATGAGCTGACACTACCCCACCAAACTACTACATGTTCTCCTTGAGTTGATTGAAAGTCGGAGTGGCCTTGCCCCTATATCCAACCATTGTGTCCCTTTTGAACGGGCTTGGCCTTCTCCGGATCAACTTACTCCAAACAGCTATCATTATCTAGTAGACCTTTGCGTAGTGTGTCGTCGCTTAGAGTTAGGGACACCTTCTACGGGCCTCGTCACCCACCTCTTTAATATTAACAAAGAGCCTGGTCATCGCCCCAGGACCTACTACCACATCCAGATGAAGAAGAAGAGAGAAGTGGTCTTTACTGGGGTTTTAGAGAAAGGTATCTCCGGTAGGAAATCTCGGTATTTTTTTGTCCCGTAGGCTATGAATAAGGGGTTGTGTTTTCGGTCATTTCAACCTTTTGGCGAGACTTTCATTGTAATTTTTATCCCCCTCCTTTTCTTTTTCTTTTTCTTTTTTGACATTCTTGCAATTTGCCCATTGCAGGTCCCCAACGTTGAGCCAGGCCAAGGCGATGTTAGTGAAGAGGCAAGTGCTGGGCCTTCGAGGGGTCGACAACACCCTCCGAGATTTGGACAACCTAATGACCGACGAGATGCTCGGAGAAGTCAGGCTACTATCGAAGGGTCAGTCCATTCATGCCCCCACAAAAATATAGAAAAGCATAGCCGGTCGGAAGAGAAAGAAGAAGGAGACGGTTCCGAAGAAGCCCGCAGGTAGTCGCCTCGTTTTATCTCCTTTACACGAATCCACACTTTTGCCCAGAGCCGGTCGGGGGTGCATTTGTACGAACGATTACACTGGCCTGAGGGATGCCAAGGGCTGGCCCATAATTGATACAGACTCCCTATCTAATGTTCCATTGGAATGGCAAGAGTATGATCCGCCAAAATACGAAGGAACTTCTGGCCAGCCTCTACCCCAGATCCTTGGAGAAAGTGTGACTTGGTCTTCCCCAGGTGATGGTCCTACTGAAAATAGGGGTCATGATGCTAGACCGTCGGGCATAGGACGAACAGGACCTATAGACTCTGAAGGGAATAATTCTAGTCCTTGTGCACCTCTGACTAGGAACCGGAACCAGGGTGCTCCGCCCGGTAGTTAATTATGTTTATCTTTACCACGGCTGGTTCTTTGTTTTCTAACTTGTTACGTTTCCATGTTTCAGTGGGCTGGGTCAATTTTGAGGAGCTTGATGATGCGAAGGATCCCCCCATGGATCTTCCCGTTCAATATGCCGAGGGAAAGCCGTAATGGTCTCTCCTTATTGCCTCCCGAAGTGGCAGTCGAAGCATCTTGCTCCATGATTCATGTTGATGAAGAGTCCATCAGTAAGGATTCCTCAGGTAGCAAAAGGACGAGGACCGGAGTTGCGGAGGAGGAGGGATCGATGGGGGCATAGGAGGAGAGGAGCCTACGGTGGATGAAACGGGGGTGACTTATGGCGAAGCTTATGAAGACAATGTTGATGTTCCATGTATCGTGGGCCTAATGCAGAGGATGAAGAGAAATTTGGGATGATTTCCATGCGGATCAGTTCGAGATATGACAAGGAGAGCTTGGAGACTCCTACAAACCTTCCAAGTGGTTGTTGCTCATTCTTTAGGGATTTCCCACTGGCCACTCTCTGGATGGCCAAGTCATAGATTATAGGCTGTTATTAATAACATGTGCAAGGAACTGGCAGTGGTAAGAGCTGTTTACCTTCCCATTTTTCTTCCATCTCCTTTTTCCAATAACTTGGACTGCCTTATTTTCAACCGAGCGCGTGCGTGATGAGGGTCCGCAATGAGCTTGTTAATTTGCAGACGAGACCTACCAGGGGCAGGCCGTAGAAGAAGTAGGGGAGTCTGCGTATGGTGATCCTCAACGAATGGTGAGGATTGCGGACGAACTGAGGGGAGGTCATGACAGGTTGACTCCCATGAGGGAGGATTTAGAGGAGAATAGGGTCCGCGCAGCAAATGAGTTGGCAGAGTTGGAAGTAGTAAGAGCCAGTTTGTTGGGTGGAGAACATAGTCACCTAACTAAAGGAATAGTTGAGAGCTGCAAGAAAGGAGGTTGAAGCGGCCCAAGTGGTAGTTGAGCTGGCCGCTGATGAGCCTGAGGCGGCTATTACAACCAAAGGTTGTGGCCAAGAAAGACCGTGAGTCAGAGATCGCGCTTCGAACAGATGTAGTTTGGGCCAAGGAGTTGGTTGAGAAAGAAGTGGTAGAAGCCAACCACCGCAAAGCAGACGCCGAGTCTGTCAAAGTCCAGGTTGTTACCGACCGAGGATTGCTTGAGGAAGAGATTACAAAACTGAAAGGGGCAGAGGAGGGATTTGAGCAAGAGGTAGGGCGTCTCCGAGGGCTTTTGGATGCCCATCAGACTTTCTTGCCCCCGGATGACGTTGAGGGATTGAAAGAGAGAGTCCATCAGGAAATGGACGCTCACTGGTCGACTCATTTGACTAACATGGTGGTGGGCACTTTCATAAACAATTCCACCTTCCTATTGTGATTCTGAGGGTGATGCCCGCTGTTTGTACCAAAAATGGGCACAACACTCTTCGGAAGTTTTTGAAGAGATAAAAGTGAAGAAAGAAAATTAAAACTGAGGATTATCTAACAAAAACTCCAAAATAACAGAAAGTAAATTGCACAGAAGACAGTGATTTAGAGTGGTTCGGCGTTTCGCCTACGTCCATTATGAAGTTTGATGATTTTATTGCTTGATGCTTGAAGATTACAATTTCTTATAGTGTAATACAACTGATCTTCTAAGCTAAGTCTGAAACTAAAGAAGCGGTGGTGATTTGAAGTAAATCTGGCAGGGTCCGGGCGCTCTTTAGCTCTTAGAATTATCCAACCCCTTTTCTGAATGACCAAGGGCTCTATTTATAGGTGTAGGAGGCTGATATTTCGCCTAAAATTCGGGGAGACCAGTTCTGGTATGTGAGGGGGCCCACATGCCCGCTTTCAGGAAATCCGGGCCCACTTCGGGATCGATTCGAACTCAACTTCGAATCGATCAAGATTTGCTCCGATTGAAATGAAATTTGGCATGAACATTCCTTAGGTTGCCAGTAAGCTACTGTGAAAATTTCATAGCATTTGGACTTGTAGATCTCGAGTTGTGATCGATCCAAGATTGTGTTTTCCGTCATATGGTTTCGTTCAAATCGATATGGTTCGAATCGCTAAGTTCGAATCCATATGCCTGCGTGCGAGAATGATGACGAGGTATGTGTTCCTCGGGTTGATCCATCTTTTTCTCCAAATTTACTGGGTCGAATCCTTGTTTTTAGCTGTTGTGACTTTGTGGATTTGAAGTAGTGGATTCGAAGGTATGCTCCTTCGAATCGATAGAACATACGTTCCCTTCGTATCGATCAGGGCATTCCATAGTCGATCGATACGAAGACTTTACTGCTGAATGGATTCGAAGATGGGAATGCTTCAATGGATTCGAGGTAATGGATTCGAAGATAGTTATAGGATGGAATCGAAGCTCCCTCCACTTCATGGATTCGAAGGGTGTTCCCTTGATGGACTCAAAGCAAGAAAGGCTTCGATGGATTCGAACCAAGGCATATGAGGATGAATTCAAACTATGGCTCGCACCTGGTGGATTCAAAGCATGGCTTGTTCGACGGAGTCGAAGCAAGATTACTTCTCATGGGTTCGAACTAATGCAGAGATGATGGATTCGAACTTAAGGCTGGGTCTGATGGACTTGAACCAAGGCTATTCCTTCTACTTTCCACTGGTGGTAACTTGAGCATACGAACTCGGATTGTCCCAAAATTTGGAACGTTGGTTTCTACGACTTTGCTTGACGTGTCTTATCAATTGTAACCCGATCTGGACTCGGGCAAAATTCATCGATATTTGTAGTTGTCCAACAGCCATGCAATGCTGGAGACGTACGACCCTCACTTTCCGATCAATCCCTTGGTATCTCGGCCTTGCCAAAAGGCGGGATAACATTTGCCCCCCAAAGTACGTCTTGTGTAAACATGACGTGCTTTGAACAGTTGCAGTCTAACATTGGACAATTAGGACATGCTCTGCTGAAAGTTGTATTCTTTATTGCTGTAATTAACCGTCGTATGATCGTGATTGGCTGTTTGTCGTTGAAATCATGACGAGATGAGCATTTTGATCCCTGCGAACGTTAAAGATCAAATATTAGTCAGACATCTGTTCATATATGTGCTACTTTGAATTTAGTTAACATTGCGTGATTGCAAGTCGTTGTCAGTTCGGTTTGTTATCGAATTCTGCATCGATCCTCTCCTGAACCGGTTTGAGATTCGAATTTAAACATTATTTTGACGATTGTCTATGATCATCCTCTTGTATCGATCCTCTCCTGAATCGGTATAAAAGGTAGACAAGTAATTTTTCATATCGAAGCAATGCGTTCGTTCTCATTGATGGTTTCCGATGGATCCGAAATGATCATTCGAATTGATAGTCTTCGAATTGCTACGAGTCGATGGTTGTGAAGTTAGCATTTCGAATCGATGGGACACGTTGACTCCGAATTAGCTTTTGCTGACTGCCTCGAGTCGATGATGTTTCGATTCGATGGGGCTTCATATCGATGCTGCCTTGACGGATTCGAGGCTTTGATGGATTCGAACGTGGTGGGTTCGAACGTGGTTGTTTGAATCGATCGGTTAATGACCGGTGGCAATCGGTCAGGTTGACCGGTAGGCGAAGCGTCCCGTTTCCTATCTGAGATCCATATAAATACGCGGGGTCACTGTCACTTTCACTTTTTACTGTTACTCTGCCTCTTCCTTCGTATCGATCCCCCAGAAGCTCGAGAGAAAAACTCCTCCGAATTGATCGAATGCTCTGATCTTTGAATCACGATCACAATAATCCAGGTAGTTAATGGACGAAAATCAAGTTAAGGACGATGAAACTAGAATTGCCACCATCTTCGAATCCTTCCTGAGATTAGTTTCGAAGGGTTTCTTAAGATCTGAGCGAAATTGATCGAATCGATGGATCGTGGATGACAATGCTTTGAGGTTTCTTGGAGAAAAAGTCTGAGAGATTGCTTCATATCTATGCTTCGTATTGATCCGGGATAGAATTGTTCGAATTGATCTCAAGACCGAGTGGCTTCGAATCGAGGCTTGTGAGGTAAGGTGGTTCGAATCGATCGATTCGAATTCATAACATTACGATCAATTCGAAGATGCCTGGCCTGATCGATTCGAACAATTGTCCTTGACTGATGTGAAGGCTATCTTAATGGATTCGAAGCATTCCTTTATTCGGTACGAGGCATCGTTCCAATGTCTATATCGATACGGAGTGCATCAAGTCGACCCTGACCGATTCGAAGCACGTCGAATCGTCTAGCTTCGATTCGAAGTGATCGATTCGATCATTCTCGGTCTGGAGAATGCGATATCTCTGACTCGTTCTAATATCTGAACTACGGCCGGTTTCGAGCTGGAATTTGATGAACTTAATGAACTTTAGCACACGTGAACACTTAATTCCGACGAGCTTCGGCCTTGCGCAATTGAACTTGACTGTAGGACCGCATGTTTGACTGCCTTTTGAAGCTCGTCGACGGAACCAGAACTCAACCAAAAACATAACAGATTTATACTTGAATCGGTCGGTAGCATTTGGATGGCGTGGATTATGACGGTCAGCGATGATGGTCATTTCCAGTCTTGATTTCCAGAGTTTCGTCGTTTGTACATCTCGTTTCAGTCTATAAAATTTGCTTAAGTAACGCACAGCACTTGCACTACACGACACGTTCACACACTCTACACTGGGGAATGCACGGGCTCTTTATGTACTTAAAGTTGCTTTATGATGAGTTAGCTAGCTATGGAATCTTCAAGCTCGCAACAGCAGGAGATTCAGAGTTCTCCTCCTCCGATCCTTGAGATTCCCAATATTCCTGCTGACGTAGTCGACCAGCTCCAAACGAATTGCCAGAGGCTATATTTATCGAGGATCCCGTTGATTCTGTCCAGTCTAATATCTCTAAATCCTTATTGGGCCGGATATGCTTGAAACATAACATATCTCTGAACGATGTATTATTACCCGGTGCTGATGACAGACCGCATAATCCGCCCGAAGGATATACTGCCTCCTACCGCCATGCTTGCACGGCTGGAACTCTTCCTCCTTTTAACCAATACATCAGGGAAATGTTGTCGTACTTAGGAATTGCTCCTTCGCAACTTCATCCCAATGGACATGCGTTGCTGAATAGTGCCTTCGTCATATTTATGGACTGTCTCTTTCGCCCGCCAAGGCCAACCGAGATTAGATACATATTTAATTTCAAGAGTAGGGGCGATAGTCCGTCCTTTACATTTTGGAGGCAGTCAGAAATTGCCAAGTTATTATTGGAGCCTGGACCAGACTTAGATATTTCAAGAATGAATGGTTTTATGTCTGATGTCCTCCTGGTTTTGCTAGGCGATGGTTGTCTAGACGTAAGTGTCCTCATATGTCGATGATTTTCCCTGATCAATAGTTTTTTGGCATTGGTATTGACATCTTGTCCCTCTTACAGCCATTATCTCCAAACCCGATGGCGGGTACTACAAGGGCATAGTCCAAAGTCTCCAGGAAGTTCCGAGCGAGCTGAGACACATCGACTCGGTGCTGAATGATAATAACTTAAGAGTTCTCGGCTTGATTGAAATAAATCAGAGTATAGTCATCGAGGGGATGTCAAAGCCTGCCTCAAAGAAGAAAAGCAAGAAAAAGAAAAAGAAAATGGCAAAGAAAACGCTCGGAATCACAATAACCGAAGTGACCGATGAAGAAAGGACCCATACAGATGTGGAGCCGATGGCTGAACTTTCGGGCAACTTCGAAGAGCTGGGAGAAAGACAGAAAAGCAAGGCCGTCGTTTCCAAAAAACTCAAGTCTAAGGGGTGGAAATCTGTAGATGTGTCTCCTCCCACTTCCGGAGTCATGATTTCTGAGGCTGCCCCTTCTCATTCGAGAGATACCTTTAAAGGGCTTGACGATATTCCCATCCCGGATTTTATACCGATTCCATGTAATTCCGGGTTGGAAGAATTTCAAGATGTTTTTAATATGAGCAAGCCCTTTCCTTTGAGTGCGGTCAACACTTCCGGTTGGTCTGGGGGTTTACACATTTACACACACTTCCATACCACTACATGACTTTCGCATATTAATCATTGTTTTGCAGGATTCTAACTTGTAGCTCCTTCTTATTGCAGGCGAGATGTCGGGTCGCGGATCTACTTTGGATAGGCTCCGTAATGTGTGCCAATCTTCCCCATATTATGACTCCCGTAGGAGAGAATCAGATAGGGATCACAGGCGAGGCTATATCAATCAGGGTCGCTATGATAGAGATCGAGAGCATTGGCGTAGTCATTCTAGTCAAGATCGTACTGACAGAGATAGGAGCTATCAGTACCGACCGCGATCTCGTTCTCCTCCGCCTCCTAGGGCACCCGTAGATCTTCATGGGCCTTCACAGCAGCAACAGCCTTCCCAATCTTCAAGGCCCGAGACTCAGCGGCCTAGAGTTGAACCACCGACAGCTGCCATCGTTGAGCAGGCTCCGGTTGAGTTGACAAGCAAAGGAGCCATCCAGCTTGCTCAAATGAAAAAGGATTTCCCAGAAATCTATATGGATGCATATGTCTTTCCTCCTCATCTCAAGAGGATTCCTCAGGATGCCGAAAATACTGCGCACAGCTATATTCGCGACTTCTATGCTCAGTACAAGGGGTGGTACAAAGCAGCCGTGAAAGCTTCAAAGGTAGCTTTTGACCGGGCAAAAGTCATTCAGGAGCGCGATGCTGAGATTGTCAAGAAAGACCGCATCATCCAAGTTCTCCAATCTGAGACGGAGTCGTCCCGAAACTCGGAACTCCAAGCACTCAAAAAGCATGAGGATGTTGTGGCCAAAATGGCGAGGATGCAACAGGCACATTGTGCCACGGTAGAAGAGATGGGTCACCGCTACACCAACGTCGTAGCTGAGCGAAACGCAGCCGTTAAGGAGCTGAATGAGCTCAAGGCCAAATTTGCTGAAGTGGTGAAAGAGAGAGACGACGCAAACACCACTGCTCAAGATGCATGCGACCAAGCTGTATCCCTTAGAGCCGGACTTGCTGCAGCGGCGGCCAAGACTAAGTCTGCGGAGGCAGAAATTCAGGAAAAAATTATGGTGGAGCGGTCCAGGATGGAAGCCGATTTTGATGATCTCCTGGTCACATATAACGCTAATGTGCTAGAGCACAGAAATTTATCGTGGTTGGGAGATGATTCTATGATTCTGTACAACGCCTGGACTAGGCTGGTGGAGGATAAGAGAGCGGCGCATTCAGATGAAACACTTGATGATTTTGAGCTAGAGATGCGCTTGCTTACTGAGGAAGAGAGGAGAGTTCTTCACGAGGCGGTGATTTCTGTGGCGAAAGAGAGGCTTGGTGTTCAACAGATAGAGACGGGCGAGGGCTCGGGGATTGAGCATCACGAAACAAGTGTTGGAGCTGTAATTCCAACATTGCCTGAAACCACTGGTGCGGTCGATCCCCAGTCCGTCCCCGCTTATAATCCTGACCAGCCGCAATTGTCTTCCGCTGATACTCCTGCCTCTGCTCCTGGTCAGGCTAAAGAAGGTACTCGAACGCTTCCCGTTTTTTAGTGTGATGATCATGAAGCAATACACTTAGCTAACAATCGTCGCCTTTTCACATTTCAGTGACCGAAGTCGTTATCTCTGCACCTCCTGCATCTCAAGCTTCATATCAAGCGCAGGGGGCCATTGTCACTGAAGCCATTATGACATCTGCCGTGGTCAGCGAAGAAGGAGAAATGAGCATGCTATCTTTTGATGCTCAGATGATCGAAGAACTCCTCAGTGAACCCAATGATCCCTTCGTCGATCCATCCTTTGCCATGAGCGGGACCACTCCGGCTGTTAGCTCCTTTATGCCGGCCACTAGTACTTCCAGTGCGGCTCAAGTATCTTGTGCGGATGAAATCCTTGCCGAGATCAATGCTGAGATGACATCAGTGACCGCCGGCATGAATCCGTCTGGTCCTGCCCCACTAATGATGATATCGTCGGGCGGTACTGTGGTTATTGCGAGTGCTCCTACCCCACTTCCTGTTACTGCTCCTATGCCTCCAGTTCCATCCTCCGGGAGAATCTCTGTCGCCTCAAGCTCCGAGGAGGATGTTGACATCATGTCGCCATCGGAGGACAAACCAGAGAAGAGTAAGAGAGTGAGGAAGAAACCGGGTAGCAGATCCAGTGGGGCTACCCTAAAGAAGAAACCGAGGAAGAAGAAAGATTGAACTCTTTCTTTAGTTTGCTTGTCATGTTCGGGGGTAGTGTTTTGCTTTGTCTTTTTGATTTTTCTATAGCCATGTATAGATGTGGACTCGGCACCCACTAGTAGGAAATTTTTGAACCAGCTTGTAATTAGATTCTTTTCGTTGATGATGGAAATGAAAACATATTCTTTTTTGCATTCAATTCAATTATTTGCTTTGGTTCTGCCCCCAGTCTTGGGGATAAGTATGGAGCAGATGTATGTTTATATTCCGTCTCGCACTCTGGGAGTACGGAGTTAAGTAATGTTTATACTCCGTCTCGCACTTTGGGAGTACGGAGTTTACTTAATGTTTATACTCCGTCTCGCACTCTAGGAGTACGGAGTTAAGTAATGTTTATACTCCGTCTCGCACTCTGGGAGTACAGAGTTTAGTTAATGTTTATACTCCGTCTCGCACTCTGGGAGTACGGAGTTGATTAATGTTTATACTCCATCTCGTACTCTGGGAGTACGGAGTTGATTAATGTTTATACTCCATCTCGCACTCCGGGAGTACGGAGTTGATTAATGTTTATACTCCGTCTCGCACTCTGGGAGTACGGAGTTGATTAATGTTTATACTCCGTCTCGCACTCTAGGAGTACAGAGTTGATTAATGTTTATACTCCGTCTCGCACTCTGGGAGTACGGAGTTTAGTGAATGTTTATACTCCGTCTCGCACTCTGGGAGTACGGAGTTGATTAATGTTTATACTCCGTCTCACACTCTGGGAGTACGGAGTTTAGTGAATGTTTATACTCCGTCTCGCACTCTGGGAGTACGGAGTTTAGTGAATGTTTATACTCCGTCTCGCACTCTGGGAGTACGGAGTTGATTAATGTTTATACTCCGTCTCGCACTCTGGGAGTACGGAGTTGATTAAATGTGTATACTCCGTCTCGCACTCTGGGAGTACGGAGTTTAGTGAAGGATTGTCGTGCATCAACCCATTTTTAGCCTTGATGTGATGGCTTGCCCCCGAGCTCGAGTTTCACTTAGCGAGTGGCCGGCCGTATCGCAGCCGCTCCCTACTTTAATAAATTCCACTTGCAGGATGGAATTCAGCTCTCTGTGCATCGTGATGTTGTACATTGTATTTAATGAATCACAGCTCTGGCCCGAAGAAGTGGCATTTTATTGCTGAAATCGGAAAATATGGCAAAATCAGTTGCCTTATTATAAGTTCTAATTCCAAAATGCAGAAACAAATTTTAAAACGGAATTTAAACTAAATAGATAAACATAGCCTGTTAGTTGCAGTAGCGACGAAGACTTTCGCTGTTCCAGGCCCTTGGTAAAGTTAGACCATCAACGGTCGCTAACTTAAATTTGCCATCCCCGAGATTTCGCTTAATTTTGTGCGACCCTCTCCACGTTGATCTCATGTGTGGGAGTGCCGGATAATCTTTTTTAGTGACTAGCTCATCGAGTTCAAAAGTTTTAAGTCGGTCTTTGGCATTGCGTAATCAAGCAACTCGATTTCGGCGTATGATTGTTCTCAAATCAACCCGGTCGCCCTGGATGACCCCAACTCCGTTGACAGTTGGGAACTTTAAAGTTAAACACCATGGGGCGATCATGGCCCTGAATTCAGCAAGGGCAGGTCGACCTAAAAAGGCATTATATGGCGAGTCTACATCCAACACAACGAACTGCAATGTCCGAATCGATCTACGTTCTCCGGATCCCAACTCAACTGGTAAATCTACCATCCCAACAGGTATTGTAGTGCTGCCATTGAATCCATAGAGATGAGTTTGGCAGGGTTTTAGATCTCCAGCTTTCATCTTCATTTGATTATAAGCATGTACAAATATGATATTCACAGAGCTCCCACAGTCAATCAGGATCCTCTTCATCCACATCGGACCTACTCGGGTCGATATCACAAGTGGGTCAGTAGTCGGGCTTCCGACGCAGTCAACATCGCTGTCTCAGAAAGTGATGTCGTTAGTCATCGTTCTCTTTCGCTTGGTCGAAGGTTTATCGTCCAAGTTATCATCATACTCGAAGTTTGTACGTCTAGCTAAGTTGTTATATGATTCCATTTCCTCCCAGCTTCGAACCGCTGGATGAGGACTACCACTTACAGCATTAATTACCAATCTTCCTCCGACACGATCTGGTTCTTCCTGTCTTTCTTGATTCTGTGCATGATTTTGATTTGAGGGGCCCGCTCCACCAGACTGCGGTGCCCGCACAAACTGGTCTAACTTTCTCTCCCTGATCAACTTTTCGATGAGGTCTTGCAAATGTCGACACTCATTGGTATTGTGGCCGTAACTTTCATGAAATCTATCAAACTTCCCTGTTTGAATCTGCCTCTCCGATGATTGCTTCGGAGCAGGCTTCTTATATTGCACAGTGTTGCAAGTTTGCAGATACACATTTTCCAACGACGTATTCAATGGCGTGTAATTATCAAACATTGGGGTCCTACGTTGTGGGCCTCGATTCTGGTCTCTTTTCTTATCCTGACCACTGTTGCCTCTTGGCTGAGTTTGTTTGTTTTGTATATTTAGCTGAACTTTTCCGGAACTCTCACCGGACTGCTTAACTGCTACATTACTTTGTATTCCTTCAGTTCTGGGCGTCGCATCGTCCTGCTTCCTAGACTGTTTCACGTCCTCTTGTCGTAAGAATTGAGCGGCTTTGGAGTAGAAACGGTCCAACGATGCGGGTGGTTTCCCAACTAGCCAATTTCCAAACTCAGAATCGGGATCGATTCCTTTGGTTAATGCCATCAAAATCGAGTTATCGTTGGGATTACTGATTTCCACACATGCTGCATGGAATCTCTCCAAATAACGCCTCAGTGTTTCTCCATGAGCTTGGGTAACACTAGACAGGGTGTTAACGTCTTTAGGTCTAGTGACGTGCATACGAAACTATTCGACAAATTTCTTAGCTAGTTGATCAAACAAAGAGATGGATCTAGGTGGCAGCCTTGTAAACCACATTGTTGCGATCCCTCCCAAAGAGATGGGAAAACTTCAGCATTTCACTGCATCATCAGCCCTTGCGGCGCTCATTGACCACTCATATTTCAAAATGTGTTGATTGGGATCAGAATTTCCTTCGTACATAGGGAGAGTTGGCATTCTGAATCGCCGAGGAGGATCAGCATATAATATCTCGTCTGTGAAAGGAGTATGACTACGAGAAATTCCCCAATCGTCATTAGTAAGCCCTTGGCTTTCGCGAATCATCTGACGGATCATGGTTGAAATATCGGGCATAGCCACATTCTGTGCATGCTAAGCTAAGGTGTGGTCGGGTTCCACAGTGCGAGTTTGGACTGGACGCTGTCGACGGCCCATGTCTCGCCTCCTTGGCTCCACATCTTCTGGGACGTATGGTTCAGGAGTATGCCCACGTTGTTGATTATTTGGATCTGATAGATTTCGGGTATCAACCCTTGTTTCTACCGCGGTGGTTGCAGCGCGATTGTCTGTGGTATGCTGGGGAACAGCACCTCCTTGTGACGATGACCCGGCCTGGAAGCTAGTTGACGGTCCGACCCTCAATTGTCCTACAGTCAATGCAGGTTGATATCCGGTAGCTTGTGTATGACTTGCGTCCAATCAGGGACACGTAGATCTGCCATGATAGTCAGATGAAGCGGAACTTTCAGTGGACGAGTGGGAAGCATCATCCCTCCTGGTCCTCCTACGCCTTCGGCGGTTCAATTGATTGGTCAATTCAATGTTAGCACGCAACTGTTCGGCCAACTGTTGCTGACTTTGAGTCAATTCCTGCAGCAACACATGGAACTCTTGTCTGGTGACTGGCCCAGACGGGTCGGAGTGAGCAGTGTTGTCTTGATTGGATGGCTGTTGTTGTGCAGGATTCTAACCATCCCTTCCTTCTTGTCCAGCAGCTGTAGAGGTAGTTCTTGTACTAACCATCTTAAGTAGTGGGTTCCTTGCCTAGATTTTATGCAAATCTGAATAGAATGGAAGGATTCTGGATTAGGGATCTGGATCTTTCTCTTGGATTTATGCAATCTGGTATCGATGGTAGATCCAAGGAGCAGGAGAAAAAGCTAGTTTTTCTCAGTGAAAGCACCAAAGTGTTTGTACCAAAAATGGGCACAACACTCTTCGGAAGTTTTTGAAGAGATAAAAGTGAAGAAAGAAAATTAAAACTGAGGATTATCTAACAAAAACTCCAAAATAACAGAAAGTAAATTGCACAGAAGACAGTGATTTAGAGTGGTTCGGCATTTCGCCTATGTCCACTATGAAGTTTGATGATTTTATTGCTTGATGCTTGAAGATTACAATTTCTTATAGTGTAATACAACTGATCTTCTAAGCTAAGTCTGAAACTAAAGCAGCGGTGGTGATTTGAAGTAAATCTGGCAGGGTCTGGGCGCTCTTTAGCTCTTAGAATTATCCGACCCCTTTTTTGAATGACCAGGGGCTCTATTTATAGGTGTAGGAGGCTGATATTTTGCCTAAAATTCGGGGAGACCAGTTCTGGTACGTGAGGGGGCCCACATGCCCGCTTTCAGGAAATCTGGGCCCACTTCGGGATCGATTCGAACTCAACTTCGAATCGATCAAGATTTGCTCCGATTGAGATGAAATTTGGCATGAACATTCCTTAGGTTGCCAGTAAGCTACTGTGAAAATTTCATAGCATTTGGACTTGTAGATCTCGAGTTATGATCGATTCAAGATTGTGTTTTCCGTCATATGGTTTCGTTCGAATCGATATGGTTCGAATCGCTAGGTTCGAATCCATATGCATGCGTGCGAGAATGATGACGTGGTACGTGTTCCTCGGGTTGATCCATCTTTTTCTCCGAATTTACTGGGTCGAATCCTTGTTTTTAGCTGTTGTGACTTTGTGGATTTGAAGTAGTGGATTCGAAGGTATTCTCCTTCGAATCGATAGAACATACGTTCCCTTCGTATCGATCAGGGCATTCCATAGTCGATCGATACGAAGACTTTACTGCTGAATGGATTCGAAGATGGGAATGCTCCAATGGATTCAAGGTAATGGATTTGAAGACAGTTATAGGATGGAATCGAAGCTCCCTCCACTTCATGGATTCGAACGGTGTTCCCTTGATGGACTCGAAGCAAGAAAGGCTTCGATGGATTCGAACCAAGGCATATGAGGATGAATTCGAACTATGGCTTGCACTTGGTGGATTCGAAGCATGGCTTGTTCGACGGAGTCGAAGCAAGATTACTTCTCATGGGTTCGAACTAATGCAGAGATGATGGATTTGAACTTAAGGCTGGGTCTGGTGGACTCGAACCAAGGCTATTCCTTCTACTTTCCACTGGTGGTAACTTGAGCATACGAACTCGGATTGTCCCGAAATTTGGAATGTTGGTTTCTACGACTTTGCTTGACGTGTCTTATCAATTGTAACCCGATCTGGACTCGGGCAAAATTCATCGATATTTGTAGTTGTCCAACAGCCACGCAATGCTGGAGACGTACGACTCTCACTTTCCAGTCAATCCCTTGGTATCTCGGCCTTGCCAAAAGGAGGGATAACACCCGCTTTGGCCCAAAGGTACCGGGAGGAAGCAGCCACCAAATTGACTAAAAGGGGTAAGCATGTGCCCACCATCTTGACGGCTGAGCAAATTGACTCTCTAACCCGACTAAATGAGTGAGGAGGTTGTCGCGTGTTGTTGGTTGTAGCCTGGTTGTCATTGTTGTTTCTTTTCCCTTCTTTTTTTCTCTTTTTTTGGTTGCCATTGGTTAATTTCGCCTAGCATGGCGGGCTGTGTGCCATGCCCCTTGTTTGTTGTGAACTCTCTTTTTTTGCATTATGTGGTGTTTGAGATTCTCATTTATGTTATTATACCTGCAAATAAAAGGAAAGCACAAGGTATGTTGTGACAAGTATGTTTTGCCTTGGGGGATTCAGGCCTTAGCGACACTCGTGGATTTTGTGTGGAAGGACCCAGCTTATTTGCTTGCGGGCGCCTTTCTCGACACCCAAGGGTTGGATTTTAGGCCCATGGGGTTTGCATGGAAGGACTCAGCTTATTTTCTTGTGGGCACCCTTTCCGACACCTTGGGGTTGGAGATGAGGCCCGTGGGATTTGCATATAAGGACCTGGCTTATTTGCTTTCAGGCGCCCTTTTAGGCACCCAAGGGTTGGTATTGAGGCCCATGGGGTTTGGACGAAAGGACCCAGCTTATTTTCTCGTGGGTGCCCTTTCTGACACCCAAGGGTTAAAATAAAGCCTGGCTTATTCGCTTGTGGGCACACTACTGATGTCGGACCTCGGAGATACTATCATGGCATTGTGCTAAGTTATCATGTACCAGTCTCGACAATGGTGTCTCCTCCCATCGGGACTAAAAGCATCACAGTTGAGGGGAATCGGACCATTGTGGTCACCATCCAGCTCATCGATGCAACCCAAGAGGCAAGAGTTATAACTCGGGTTTGCCTATCGGAGTGGGTCGGCTAGCACCGGTATAACCTGCAAGTCGCTGGCTTCCCTGATGTGCCTAGGTAGAGTGGATGCATGGTAATCAACCCTCACTGAGCACGTCCTTCTATCAAGGAGGGGAGCGGTAGCTCATGCGTTCCCTTGACAGGATGTGGGCTGTTGTCGGACCGGGTGAATGAGCATGTACAAATTCATCCCTGTCCGGTTTTCTCAAACTTGCATGGCTGGCATTGCCTTGGCAAAGAGAGATGACCATCCATTGATCCCTGCAAAAATAAACGATTACATCCTAAGTCTTATTTATGTAGTGCTTTAGTTATATAAAGTAAGCCCGTAGGTGTTTTAGGCTCCAAGTCCGGGACACATGGGTCCCATCGGGGCAAGGTAGACGGTATGCACCGTTAGCTAGCACGGAATTGATAACATATGGTCCTTGGTATTTGCAAACACATGACGTTCAACCAAGTTGCCGATAGTGAACTGTCGGAGCTTTACTCGTGCATTGTAATGTTTTGCGACTTTTCTCTTGTAAGCCTTGGTGCGGATTTTTGCTTCCATTCTCTACTTGTCAAGTGTATCCAGGCCGATCCTGAGGAGCTCGTCATTTTGCTCATGGTCTGAGGTCACTCAGCGAGGGGACGAGATGTCCACCTCGATTGGTAGCATGGCCTCGTGCCCATATGAGAGGGAGAAGGGTGTGTGGCCGGTCGAAGTTCGGGTGAAGGTGCGATACGACCATAGTTCAAAAGGCAGCTCCTCCGTCCAATTTCTTTTTGCTTTGGCAAGCCTTTTCTTGAGAGTAGACTTGATGGTTTTATTGGCTGCCTCAACCTATCCATTGGCCTACGGGTGAGCAACCAAGAAGAAGCTCTTTTCTATTCCAATTCGTTGCACAACTATTGGAACATCGTGCTTTCAAACTGGGCCCCGTTGTTCGTAACAATTTTCTTTAGGAGGCCGAAGCGGCAGATGATGTTCTTGATAACGAAGTTAAGAACCTTTGGAGCCGTGACACCGGTCAAAGGTTCTGCTTCAACCTTTTGGTGAAATAATCTATGGCTACGATTGCTTTGTTGTATCCACCTTTGGCATTAGGGAGCTTCCCGATCAGATCGATCCCACATGTATCAAATGACCAAGGAGAAGTCATGGAGACCAAAGGGGCCAAGGAAGCCCTGGGGACCTTTGAGAATCGTTAGCACCGGTCGTATTTCTTTACATAGTTCATAGAATCCTTTACTATGGTAGGCTAGTAGTACCTCTACCGATCGGCCTTTTTTATCAGACTTTGCCCCTCGGCGTGATCTCCATAGAAGCCCTTGTGCAACTCCTCTAAAATTTGTGCGGCTTCATCTTCGAACACACAAACTTGCAGTGGGGTCGAGTGTCCTTGTCTATAAAACTTCCCTTCAATGATCGTGTAATGCAGTGAACGATGCAAGGTTTTTCTAGCCTCCTTACGGTCGGTTGGTAGCTCGTTATTCATGATATATCTATATATATGGCCGTCATCCAATTTCCTTCAAAATACTGATCAATTTCCATAATGGCTGCCTTTGGCTCGAAGCCAAGAGTACTCCGGGTGTCCAGTGGTACCCATGGGATAGTTTCTCCCTGGTCGCTTGCTGCTTTTGCTAATCGGTCCTTCTTACCATTTCACTCCCTGGGGATTTGTTTTACTCGGAAGAGCTTCAGTGATGTAAAGTGACAAAACCTTTCCCTTTGTTTGAAAGTGGTCATTCATTTGGTTGATGACGATAGCGGAGTCACTGTAGGCATGTCGTGGTTCCATATGAAGTTCTTTCTCCACCTTTAGGCCAGCCAAGAGGGCTTCATATTCGGCCTCACTCTTCGTGGCCTTGAAGGTAAGCCGGATGGCGAAGCAAAGCTCTTTCCCCTAGGGGGTAACTAGGACCAGTCCTGCTCCTGCCCCCTTCTCGTTGGATGCACCATCCACATATAGATGCCAAGTTCATTTCGAGGGGTTCTCCTTCATCACCCGGGTTGGAACATTCGACTATGAAATCGGCCACCGCTTGTCCTTTGATTGATGGTCATGAGATGAAATCGATGTGGTATTGGCTCAGCTCGATGGACCATTTGAGGAGCCTCCTAACTGTGTCGGGGTGACTCAGGATCTGTCTAAGTGGTTGGTTGGTTAGAAATTTGATAGGATAAGTTTGAAAATACGGTCGCAATTTCCAGGCCGCCAGCCATCACGAGGTAGAAGGCTAGTTTTTCAGTCCTCGTATACCTAATCTCAAGTCCAGTCAATCGCTTGCTTACATAGTAAATTGGTCGCTGCACCTTTCCCTCTTTCCTAACGAGTGCGGCACTGATTGCATGGTTGATGACCGCTAGGTATAGGAAAAGATTCCCTCATTAACAGGTTTTGATAGAATTGGAGGGGTGTCCAAGTGTTGTTTCAAGTCTTCAAAGGCCTTGGTGCATTCGTCGTCCCAAGCAAAGGTCTTCCCCTTCTTGACGTGGTCGAAGAAGGGCAGGCATCGATCCGTAGCCTTTGAAACAAAATGGCCTAGAGCGGCTACCATCCATTGAGGCTCTGTACTTGCTTCACCGTTTTGGGAACATGCATTTCTTGAATAGCCTGAATCTTGACCGGGTTGGCCTCGATCCCTTTAGTGCTTACAACATACCCAAAGAGTTGGCTGGATCGGACCGCAAATGAGCACTTCTTGGGATTTAGCTTTATGTTATACTTTCTCAAGATGCCGAAAGTTTTGGCAAGGTTGGGTACATAGTCATCGACTCTCTTCGATTTCACCAGCATGTCGTTGACGTACACTTCCATCGAATGACCCAGTTGTTCTGAAAACATTCAGATGACTAAACGCTGGTAGGTTCCTCCCGCATTTCTGAAACCAAAAGGCATGACCTGATAACAATGCAGCCCTGTGTTGGTGATGAAAGAGGTGTTCTTGATCAGGGCCATGCATGGTGATCTGGTTATAGCCCGAATAGGCATCCATGAAAGTGAGGAGTTCATGCCCGCTAGTTGCGTCCATGCGTTGGTTGATGCAGGGCAGAGGAAAGCTATCTTTTGGGCATACTTTGTTGAGATCCGCAAAGTCAATGCATGTCCTCATGAACCGTTTAGTTTGCGGACTAAGACTATGTTCATGACCCAAAACGGGTAGTTCGCCTCCCTTATGAAGCCACTAGTGAGTAGCTTCTTTACTTCTTCTTTTAATTCCTTGTATCTTTTGAGGTTTAAGGGCCTCCACTTCTATCGGATAGGGGTTGCCTCTGGGTCAATGTTTAGCGCATGGCAGATTATGCGAGGATCGATGCTGATCATATCGACATGCCCGCAAGTGAAGGCATCTTTGTTTTGTCCGAGAAATTTTATCAGATCTTCCTTTACCGTCAGACAAAGCCAGCTCTAATCTGGATGACTTTGGTGTGATCGCATTCATCGACGGATATGTATTCCAAGGGGGTTGTGGGGCCCCTATCAGGCGCCTGGTCCCCCATTCGCGGATCTAGCGGGTCATCTCTAATACTTATGTTTATCTCTATGTCACAATGATCCAAAGCATAGATCATGCGTTCCATTATTTCCTAGGGCAGGAAGAGAGACATTTTGTGCCAGGCTAGCTACAGCATGCCCGCCCTCGATGGATTTTTCCTCCAAAGTGTTGTCGGTCGGCTTAGCTTGCCACTAGGGGCGCAAAGCCTCAATTTCTTTAGCGGGCCGTGGACTGCCTACCATGTTGATGACTAGGTCTCACATCCTTGGGGTTGTGCTTAAGACGGTCGTGTTCTCTAGTTCCAATGGGATATTGACCTCGGTGGTTGGTTCCTCTTGAATCATTAGGACACCCTTCTCTACTCGATGGAGGGAAATCCCATAGCACTGCCTTGATTTCTATAGGTCTCCCTTAACCTCGCCAATCCGATTTGGTGTTGGGAATTTCATTATCAAGTGGCTGTATGACACGATGGCATCCAATTTGATCAGTGCCAGGCGCCCGATGAGTAAGTTGTTAGCAGATGGGCAGTCCTGGATTATATAACTGACTTGAATCTTTATTGTGATGGGTTACATACCGAAGGTAGTTATGAGCGTTGCTACCCCCATGGGGATTATCCCAATTCCATCGAACCCATAAATGGGCAATACACAAGGCGCGAGATAGGAGGCCGAAAGCCTGAGCACGTCATAGGCTTCTTTGAACATGGCATGGATTGAGCTTCTCGCATCAATGAAAGACGAGTGGATGTTGGTGCCAGCCATCGACACGGTTATAAGCATTGGGTCATGGTCGGGGTACACCACTGCGCCCCGATCCTGAGCTGTGAAGGTGATTGGAGGATCTTCCTCTTCCATTCTTGGAGCCTTAACAGCCCGTCGTTCTAATGAACATACTTGGCCAGAGGTGGCGACTTCCCCTGGATATAGAGTGAATGCCCTCCGACTACTCCTACTATGTGCGGCCCTCTACCTATGGTAAGAATGTCGGTCATGGCCACAGCACCTTCGGCTAACTGTGAGGAAGGCTCGATCGGATGGTTTTCATGGGCCATCCTCTAATCTACTTTTTGTTTGATATATGCCACAAGAGATCCTTCCGTAGCTAGTCTCTCGATTTCGCCCTTTAGAACACTGCAGTTGTCGGTAGAATGTCCGTTGACTTGATGAAAGAGATAATATTGACTGCCACTATGAGGTGGTTCCCTCGGCCATCCATTATGTGGCCTTTAGAAGGGCACTTGATTTTTGGTCGCGAGGAAGACGGTATCCATGTCTCTTTTCAGGGGAGTATAGCTAGCATATCCAGCTCGGTATCTCAAACCGTCGTCACAGTTTCTCTTTGCATGATTTTGCTGATTCCATTATCTTTGGTCATGGTTTCCTTTCTGGCGAAATTTGAGGGGGCGTCATCCCTCGCTATTGCTATCTGACAAATCTACTTCTTCCATCCTTATGATTCCATTTGTTCACTAATAGAAATCAGCAAGAGACAAGTCTGGTCTCTTCTGGAGTTCTTTCCACATCCAGGATTTGCATCGCACGTCTGAGCATAGGGCGACCGTCAGACTGTTCTTGTCGGCCCTACAGACTCGGGTTATTTCCCGATTGAATTAGTTGACATAGGCCCGGAGAGTTTCTAATGAGCCCTGCATGATATTGCTAAGCTCGATGGCCATCATGACGTGAGTTCTAGATGAAAAATAACCTAGTTTTGAATTCGGAGCATAGTTGTGCCCAAGACCGAAGGCTGCCGGGAGCTAAATGTAAGAACCAACGAGATGCCGGCTCGACAAGTGTGTATGGGAATAGCAAACACTTTGCATTATCGGTAACTACCTGGCTCTAGTGATTGAGTTGAAAGGGGCAAGGTGATCCGACGGGTCCATGCTCCCGTCGTATTTTTCTATTTGTGGTAGCATGTACCATCTTGACAGGTGGGTTGATCTATTGGTGAAACCGGGTCATTTTGACCCTGAGACTGGCTTCCACCCATTGCGGGAACAAACTTGCATCAACGGGGGGAGGCTCCTGGTGGTACGCTGGCTGATCAGGGGAATATGGCACATTATAGCGACCTGGGGAATGAGATCTTCAATGTGATGGAGGTGACCATGATCGTTGGGCTTGTTTTCCTCTAGGCATAGGATAAGGTACTTCCCTTTGCGGGTGGGAGTGTACAGATGCGGCTCTAGGTCCCCTAGCCACGGTTTGAGCTTAATCGCTCAGGTGCTCAGGACGTGGCTCATGGATTTCACCATCCCGATGGTCGTTCGGCTCTCCCCCAACTATGTTGTTATCTCCTGGCACCAAGGTCGTGTGGATGGCGATTTTGGTTGCCAACTGCGTGCTCTAAGGGGTTGCCAATATGTAAGTGCTTTGGATAATTGGCGGCGTAGGGAAGTTTTTGACCGCCTAAGTTGATGGCTATCCTAGATCTGTAATTGAGTGAGTTTCTAGCGTGGGCTTTAGGCCGTTTACTTCGTGGCTTAGGGTTTCTATCCTAGCGATGTGATCGGATATGGTCTACCAGAATTCGGTGCCGACTCCGGGGAAAGGGCAGGGAATACCAGTGGGTATGCAACCATTGGTGTCCCGATCGTGCGAGCTATCGTTCGCATTGACACCATTCGTTGCCATATTGAGTGTGAATTGTAAGCAAGGTTGAAGAGAGCTGGAGAGTTTTGGAGGTGCCCTCCTTCTAGTGTCAAAAAGTTGATTAAGAATTCCATCAACGAGATAGAATGACTAATCAACCTCGGAAATTGTGAGAGAGCAGGGTTTTAGTAATGTTGTTAGCTTTGTAGTATATGATCGTGAATTAATGATGGAAGCTAGTAATAAAGAGACATGGGTTTTAGAGTGGTTCGGCTAAAATGAATGCCTACGTCCATTGTATATATTATTCTCACTATATATACAGATGATAGATATTATTACAATGGATACATGGAAATTATGGATACTGCTTGAAGATGATAAGAGTATGGTTGGAAGTGTTATCCTTCTAAGTTTTCTAAATTTGACCCATTTCCTGGTGAAATGATTAGGGTATTTATACGAGCGAGCTTCCTTTGATCTGCGGTTGAGATTGCTTGAGGATATCCGCGGTCCGTACGGCAGATCAAACCGTGGGATGGTTTGGACCATGGGATGGTTGCTAGCTGGAGGATTGGTAACGATACATGCTTATATAGTGACAAACTGCCTTTCCGTACCTTGGTTGCTTCTTTTGCAGAATGTCAGGCGTAACTCAGAGTACGTTGCTGCTTTCCACGTCGGATGGGAGCAGTTTGTGGCAGGGTGGTTGTATTAGCGCTTTTCTAAGATGGCAGGACTTTAGTAGGTATGCTTTTCTCTACCGGCCTGACTATTTTATCTCCTTAAAGCCACTTCGGTAGGTTTTCTGTCCTTATGTGAGAGGAAGTTGGGCGTATAAATTAACTGAATTAGCTTGGCTGATGCGTCTATCTCCCTACAGGCGGCCGCCATGCCCTAAACTTTTGCGAAAATTTTGAGCAACAAGGAGTTCTTCCATTAGGTTTTAGACAATGTTTACATGATGTTTTAAAGTGGATTCCTACCTTATTGGATTGGAATTCTTTCGATGTGTATATGGATGAATATGTGTGAATGTGATATATATACATATATATATGTGGACATAAACATATGGACCATCGATTATTATTGATGTTTTTGTTTGACTATTATTTTAGAGACCTATGTCATTATCATGGTAACACGATCACTTAGTATGTGTAGAAAATCTAAGGTGGGTGTTGTACAGAAATCAACCTATAAGGCGTATGGGGAACTGCATCCATTCGATGATTCAGCCATGTGTTAATGCTACGATAGGTTTTGCTTTGTGTATGAGTTAGACCATACCATCGACCATTGTAATTTACTAGACTGAGACCTTGTTTCACGAAGTTAGCCATATATCAATGTATTGTTTGACTAACTTATTGGGTGCAAGTGAAACAAGATTAAGTTATGATTGACTACCATATTTATCTTGGTATTATTTGGGAATGACTAGAATTTGTAGTAAAGTAGACGTATATCGCTCACCAAACCGAAGTCTGACCCACTCTATATGTTTTTCCTTTTTTGTTTCATTACCAGGTTGATGGGAAATAGTGGGCTATATTAAGTGGCACTGCATGGTGTAGATAATAAAGGAATTATGTATATAAATCTATACATAGATAATTACCTGACATTGATTGTATGTGTGTGTTGGACTTGGATTGGATTTAGTTATACCTGACTATGTATATACATTGAAACTGTTATTTGAAGTAAAGTGATGTTTGGTATATATTATATGTTATTTCTTTCCGTTGCGAGTTCAGAAAGGAATAGATAAGTTTTCTTTTCTTGTTTCATCTCTTGTTATCTTAACCTAATGACACGTCATTTTCATCTTTCGGGTTTACACATCGTGAGTTGTGTTAAATCAGAAGGCCGAAAAATTACGGGTTATTACATTGGTTTTACTAAAAATTTAAGAATAAATTACTATTGTGTGAAAAACAATGTAATTTTATTTACGTGTAGAGTATAAAAGATGGATTATTTGAAAGGTCAAACTTGGATGCACATGAAAGGTAAAAAAGAGGAATACCATTGCTCATCGGAAATGGTGGAAATGGACGTATAGTATGCACAAAAGTGGCAAAAACATTCATCCTTTGCCCATGAGATGTATGAGCAGTTCTTAAAATATTAGAAGATAGATGAATTCAAGAAGATAACAAAACAAAATGCCGAAAACGGGAATGGAGATTCTAAGTTGCATAGTGGTGGCTCCAGATCATACACAGATCATCATAACGATCTGGTCTATATTTATTTGCTAAATTTAGCTAACATTTTAAATAAATTTAAATGGGCTTGTATCATAATTTATTTAGTTCAATTTTCATTATGAAGATAAGCATATTGAGCCTATATCTCGACAAGTATATTGCAAGACTAACAAGACCGAGTCATCGGATGGGTCCACGGCTAGTAGCTAGGAAGATGATGCTTTCATTGAGTTTGCGGTATGTTATCTATAAAACTTCAATTAAGTAATATTTACATCTATATACAGGTATAAAATTCAAATGATATGTAAAATGCAAAATAGGAGAAATACCAGGTTAGGATTGTGAAGCTTCAAAGTCAAGGTGTGGAGGTAACAAGAGAAGTGGACGGAGAGGTATCCCAACACTCGCCAAAGCTATTACCTAAAAAGCGAAAGGTAAGCCCAACTATGTCAATATTCCAAAGTTAATAGTTTAGACATTTGTTATATACATATGATATTAAGTATATGTGTACACAAAATCAAATGCATATATATGTATGTATACATTGGTTATAGATCCAAAAAACCATATGTATATATGTATTTTGTACGCATGCTTAATGTTATCCAAAAATGACACAACATCCCCAATCAATCACAAACGAGAATAACTAGAGTAAAATTGAAAGTAAAATGTTTGAACACATAGAATTTTGTAGTGGTTCGGCCTCAAATCACTGCCTACATCCACTTATCTTAGTTCAGAACATTCTGCATAAGTATAGCTGAATTACAATATTTCAGATCTAGAAAACAAAGGAAATTCGAGTACTTCATTGCAAAATAGAGTAGAGAAGGTAATAAGATCCAAAAATCCTTCTTTCGTTGCTTTAGCATGAATATTTGTAGGCGAATTCATCCACCAGAGTCACTAGCTCGCGGAAGACCAGGTAAGAGATCAGATTTATGCTATCAGGAAGGAAGAACGGTTAAAACTCATAAATCAAATCATGTCGGTACCTACCAAGTCATGTTATGGTGACATGATTTTCTAAGTTGCTACTTCAATTTTTCCTCATACTTAAGTCTTCTGGTTTTCAAGCTTCATTGCCAAAATTGTTCCTACAGATCATGTAAGTGTTGATAATTTGTCCTAGTGAATTTTGTCTTTTTCTTTAAAGTACAGGAGTAGTTCACCTACTGCTCAAAAGTGGGTCCCCCATCAAAAAAGTCAGCCCGACATGATCAATCACGTCCTTACCGACATGATTAACTTGCACAATTTTTGCACTAACTTCTTATGCTCCATTATTCATTCATTCCAGACAACTCCTTAGGTTCTTGATCCACTCCTTCATTGCCTTAAAGTCTAGATCTATCAAGAAGTCTCTCGGTTCAAATGATGTATAACACTTTCTCCCTAAAGTATGCTTTCATTAAAACAAAGCATGCTTTTGATCATGACAAGTGATCTGGTGTCAGCTGCATATGGTTAAACAGTCAACTAACTGTCCTTTTTGAAACCTCGTGCCTTTTCCTAGATTCTCGTTCATTCCTTCAAATAGTAGTTGTATCATCTCTATTTCCATAGGAAAGTTATATCCTTCAACTTTCTAGAAGCTACATCATGTCTGAATTAGGTATACTTACTTTTTTTATATAAGGAACGAAACATGTCGGTAAAGACATGATCATGTCGACATCGATATTATTTCTAAGTGTGATATACATATATAACACTTAGAACAATTTTCACATTTCAATTCATTTTTCGGTACTCAACATTCTTTTTCTCCTTACTACTATGATTGTCGCGACTACTTTGCATCTCCTACCATCATTGCCATCAATTCGGCCACCGCCACCTCAACTCTAGCGCCTCTGCAATCAAAATCGATTTTGCAATTCGATACCAACCTCCTTGACTTTAATATCACCAAATCCTAGTTTTAACTAGGTGGGTTTTAATTTAGATTTTAGCACCGCTAGTATTGGAATTGGGCCAGCAGGCAGCGGGTTAAGTTGGTGAATTTCAAATATTTTTACCATTTCAAAACTTATTGGGCCAATGATGCCTAAATTGTTTTAAACCTAATCTAAATAAATTTTTAATAAAATCTATATTTTATTTAATCGACTAATATAAAGACTTTATTTGTTAATATATGTCATATATAATGTGTATATGTGTATCAAATGCACATATACATGTATGTGTACGTGCAACATATAATATGTACATGGTTTAATATTCCTGTATATAAGTGTTGGAATTTATACTGTAATAGCCTTTCTAATATAAAGTATACTTATATATATGCACATTTGTATTTATCTATACACACACATACACAAATATATATACATTAAACAATTATAAAACATATTTTAAATATAAAGCTATTCCAAAATTCAATGCTTAAAATAACTTTGGATAAATTCAAATTTGAAAGTAAATTTGGATCCAAAATATCTTATTTAAAATTCAAATTCAAGTTTAAATATTTATTATTTACTTTATAAATGTATGTATGTATATGTATGTATACATACATACATAGACACATTGATACAAACATACATACAAATACACACACACACACACGTATTAAAATCTTAAAGTACATCATCCTAGTTAGTAACTATGGTATGTCCATCTTTCCACCCATACCTCCCCCCTCTCCTCCTATCCTTTCCCTCCTTTCTCCTATCATCTCCTCCTTTTCCATCCTCAATCCTCATTGCCCTCTGCCTAGTCTTCCCCCAGACCCTCCTCCAGACCCTCTTCTTCCTCTTCCCTCCACTTCACAATCTCCATTTTCTTCCACATCACCTAGCTGCTTTCCACAACTACCTCCTCTCGTCTCTGCTGCACTTTCTTCTTCCTCTATTACTTCCTCGACTAAACAAGTTTGGACTTCTCTTTTTAAGCAGAAACCTCGTAATGCTAGGAAGTACACACCTATTTAGATGAAAATGATTTTGTGACAGAGTCATCATTCCTCCTCCGAAGGTTTTGCAAGCTGATTCATCTAAATGGAAAGAATACATTGTTGGTTTCATTTTAGACAAACCTCTATCTTACACTACATTCATTCAACACTTAAATAAAATATGGAAGCTAAGAGGTAATATCAAAGTTAAATCCAACGGAAATAATTTTCTTTTCCTTCTCTCTTATGTAGAAGATAGGATAAAGCTTATAGAAGGTGATCCTATAATCATGAAGAATAAGCTTTTCATTTTAAAGCAATGGGACCATTTAGTTAGTAATGTGTGTAGATCTATAAAAGCAGTTCCTATTTGTGTGCAACTCTCAAACATCCCTCTCTTTTCCTGGTCTCGGATAGGAATTTACTGGCTTGCTAATAGATTAGGGAAGTTAATATGTCTGGATGAGAATACTGAGAAGCTTGAAAGGATTTAATATGCTAAGTGCTTAATTGAAATAACTCCAGATGTACAGCTTGTTGATCCTTTTCATGTTCAGCTTCCAAATGGTAGTTCTCAGCACATCCAAATTTTCTACCAATGAAGACCAAATATTTGTAGTTATTGTAAAGTTTTTGGCTATAACATTGATACTAATCTTGACTGTAATGTTGAACAAGAGAACAATGAATTGATGCATAATTCTGATCACTCAGAATTCTACTAGACACAATGCTCAAGTTAGGAAGCATAACTCTAACAAGTGTGATATTGTTCCTAAGCAAGTCAATGTATGGAAAAAGTAGGGAACCCTAAGAAATATATCAAGAAGCAGTCCCCTTTGGAAAGAAGTCACAAAAATGCAAATCTAGCCTCTGCAGTTTCTAGCAAGGATGAAAGACGGAACAAAATAATTGAAGACATAAATTCTGACAGGAAATATGCTGTGTCTGAGCTCTCTGTTTTAATTGCAAATGAAAATTTTCAAACAACCAATAGTTTTGCTGCTCTTGAAACTATTATTGAACTTGAAGATGATAAAGTTGCAAAATCTGCTACTTTTGGTGTTGTGGGTAATTCCAGTTTAGATATGAATCGGTTAAGAAATAAGGGTTTAATAACTGAGTCACCTCTGGGCCTGGTGCACCAAACTCATCTAATTTTTGATTCGACTAACTCAAACATCACACATGATCCCTTAGCCTTTGTTCAACCAGTTCAAGTTCATTTTGCCTCTTTATCAAACCCTAAGAATCTAAATCAGCATTAATTCCCTAGTTCAACTGCTCCTAACCCTTTGATCCATGTTTATGATGACAATCCCATTCTCAACCTCTCTAGGACTCATGGAACATCTACAGTTTATGGAGAATCTGCCTCCCAAATCAAACCTTAAGCTTATCACCTTATGTATATGCAAACTGATACGTGCATATCCTTTCCTGAAACACTTCTATCAACAGGCAACTCATCTCTTTCTTATTCCAATTCATCAGTTTCAGCAGCTACATCGTCTTCCTCCAACTTAATCACTAACCTTAATCCATCAACTACTCTCATCAATCAAACTCCTCCATCTTCAGATAAATTGAACTCCACATCAAATCTGCTGCCAGCAAGGCACATAGAAAGAGCTTAAAAACAAACTCGAGTCCTTAGATAAACTTTCATCTCAATCTTTTGGAATTAAAGCCAAGTCCATCACAACATTTTCTGCCTTTAACGTAGATGATGATTCCTCTCTTCTACCTGAAAACATCATCCCTGGAAACAATTCATCAACTTATTTTAGGAGTACTAGAAATACTAGCAAAAAAACCCATCAGTTTCCTAAAGATGCACAAACTTGATGCTTGGAATATAAGGGGACCTCAAAAGGATATAAAGTTAGCTCAAATCAAGTTATTAATTCAATAACACAATCTATCTATTTTCTCAATCTTTGGAACTAAGTTGAATGAAAGTCTAACTAAGAGAGCTCCTCATACATTAATCCCTCTTAGTCCTTCATTATCAACTTAGATGCAGCCCCTTATGGTAGATGCTAATTTTACACGACCCTTCAATCTACCACCTTTCCCTTATTCTTTCCAATAAGCAATTCATACACACTCATGATATTCATCTTTCTTCCTCTACATCTATGTATTTCTCTTTCATTTATGATGACAACTCTCATTCATAAAGGCTTACCATGCTCAAACTCCTCCCTCGCTTTAGACAAGACACTCATCCATGGATATTGAATGGTGATTTTAATTGCTTCTATCTTTCATCTCATAAATCTGGAGGCCTCCCTCTTTCTGCTAAAGATCTTTCCCCCTAAATGAAGCAATGAACAATGCCTCCATCATTGATATTCCATCCAATGGCTCCCCTTTACATGGTCAAACAAAAGCAGGAATGAAGTGAGAACCTTTACTAAAATTGATCATGCCTTCTCGAACTTTAAAACCCTACCTAATTCTCCAACTATTCAAATTCATATTCCCATACCAAATCTTTCTGATCATTGCCCTCTAATTTTCTCCTTTGAGGATAATGCCATCAAAACTGAAGCAAATTTTAAATTTTTTTGTACTTGGACTAATTAGACTAATTTCTTGCATCTTGTTCAAGATGCCTAGAACAACAGAACATATGTGGACCTTATGCTCAGTCTTCAACAAAAGCTAAAGAATACTAAAAATGCATTAAAGACCTGGGCTAGAACCAAATATGGTGATGGTTTGAAATTATTCTCTAATATTATAGAGAAACCTGTGAAGGTTCAGCATCAAATCATGCATAGTTCTTTCATGCTTTTCTCAAACTAAGCACTGAGCTTGACACGATGAAGCAAAAGTGTATAGAACACTGGGATAAAGAGGGAGATAGGAACATAAAATTCTTTCATGCTTTTCTCAAACTAAAGCAATCTAAAACTCATATCTCTCATATAGCTGATCAATATGGTTGTACTCATTCTTCTCCTGAAGGAATTAAAATGCTTTTCTCAATTACAACAATACTCTCCTTGGCAGTTAGGAAGTAACTCGATCTGATAACTCTTCCCTCTCTCTTAATCTCCCTAAGCTAAATTCTATGTAACAGGACATTCTTAACTCTCCCGTCTCAGATGAAGAAATAAAAAGTTCAGTCTTCAGCATCGGGAAATCAGCTTGTGGTAGGCCTGATAGTCTTAATGCCCACTATTACACTCATTGCTAGCACACCATAGGGAAGGATGTTCTTAAAGCCATTCACAATTTCTTCAATAGGTGTAAGCTTCTTAAATCCATCAACTTAACTAACATAGCTTTAATTCCTAAGGTCAGTAACCCCTCTGATGTTACTCAATTCAAACCTATAGACTACTATTATATCATTTATAAAAGCATATCTAAAATTATTGCCTCTAGAATGAAGCTTATTTTAAACTCCATCATCTCCCCAAATCAATCTGCCTTCCTCCCCGGTAGAAATATTCTTGACAACGTATTATTCGCTCATGAGCTGCTTAATGGCTACTCTTAATTCTTATGTTGCGTCTTCTTCAAGATCTATGCTTAAAATCGACATAAGGAAAGCCTTTGATTTAGTTAGATGGTCTACTCTCATTAGCATCATAAAGGACATGAACTTCCCCCTCCTTCACAGCTTGGATTTATGAATGCGTCTCCTCTATCAACTATTCTCTCTTGATTAACCCTCAATCAGTTGGATACTTTAAGGGCCATTAGGGTCTTAGGCAAGGTGATCCTGTTTCTTCTTATCTTTTAATTATCATCATGGAGTCTCTTACTCAAGCATTACTTCATCAAGCTGATCAAAAGAACTTCTTCCTCTTCCCTAAATGCAAAAGTCCTTTAATCACTTCCTCAGCCTTTGCTGATGACCTTATCATCTTTACTAAACTATCTCATTCTTCCCTTACTTGTATCGTTAATACTCTGAACTCCATTGCTAATTTTTCTGGCATGCACATCAACTCCTCCAAATCTCATATCCATCTGGCTAGGCTATATGGTCCTCAAATTGACCAATGCCTCTCTATTACTAAAATGCAACCTCTGCAAAATGATATGAGTTATCTTGGTATTCCCCTGGCCATTAAAACCCTTTCTATAGTCCAATGTATGCCACTTTATGAGAAGATTACTTTCACTTTGAATTGATGGCAAAATAGATTTTTGAGTCAAGCTGGCAGACTAGCCATTCTTAACTCCATCATCTTCTCAATGAATGTATATTGGGGTAGATCTTTCATTCTCCCAGGTAAGCTCATATATATGATAAGGATTGCTATGATTGGATTCTTGTTGTCATGGTCCATTTTCTTGAGAAAACTTGCTCCTATAGTTTTCAATAAGCTTGAACAACCTAAAAAGTGTAGAGGTCTTCATATTAAAAACCTTAAAATTTGGAATACCTCTGCGTTCTCCAAATACTTTGATAACTTAATTAACAACACCAATTATGTTTCGGTTACCTAGTCTAAAAATCACAACCTTAAAACGGATGACTTTTGGCTAATGAACCCTAATCCCTCCTCTAGCTGGGTCTAAATAACTCCTCTTAGGATGAGGCATGATCTTCTTCCTCGTATCTATAACGACCCAGAATTTCAATCAGTTGACTTTGGGATATTTAATTGATTTTAAATATTAAAGAGTTAATTTTATAAGTTAAATAACTTGAATTTCAAATATAGTGATTATTGGGTAATTAAATTATTAAATTGAATATTTGAAATTGATTAAATAATTGAATCTTGAATTTAATGTGATTAAAAATGATTTTGAAAGTTGATTTAAATTCTATTTAAATAAGAATGAAAGATAGTAAACTTTTAATTTTAATTTAAAAGTGGTTAGTTTGGTTTTTATAATAATTCGTTTTAATTAACGTATAAAAATAGCCTTCCGGGGCACTGTCTCGGATTTCGACGAAACCAGTGTCACTGGATCCGTAATAGTGAGTTATTGTATACCATCGAATTTCATGGCGATTGGACGTATCGTTTGGTCATGCAAGCTCGAAACACATAGAAATTAATTAAAGGAATTTAAATTAATATAATTGGGTTTGAAAAGCTATCTTTTGTATATGATCGAATTAAGCCTCGAGGCTGGTTCCATTGTGTTCGGAATAGGGGTATAACATGTAGAACGCCAAGCGGCACACATCGTTTGGAGTTCGAAAATTTAACGTGTGAATGGTGCTTTGAAAATTTTTATACAAGGACATTAACTTTCATCATTTGCAAACCCTAGCCCTAATGGCTTCAGCCGCCATTAAAATAATAGCTCCATCCAACGAACGACAATCAACGAAGCCTCTAGAGGCTGAATTAGCCAACGACTTCAACTGCAAACTTGGAGAACATGACTAGATGGACTCGGTCAACGGTTGGATCATCGTAGATCTTCACGTGGAGGTCGATTTTTAGCCCTGACCAGCGGCAGGAAGGGTGTGTTTTTGGATCGCATGTAGCAGCGTGGGTCAAGCACGAGCAGCAAAGGTAGGTGTGGCGATGATCCTCGGCAAGGCGGCGGTGGCAAATCGAAGGATCACGTTCGTGCGTGTGCGTGTGTGTGTGTGTGTGTATGTGTGTTCGCGAGCTTAGACGTGCGCGAGCGAGAGGGAGAAGGAGGAGAGGGTAATTAAGTTTATAGTTTTATTAATTTTAAGTTAATTTTAGTTTAATTATTTAAATCATTTATAAATTCATAACTTTTCCATAAGAGGTCCAAATCAAACGTGATAAGTTGCATTGCGATCGTATCAGCGAATACTACGTTATGGAGTTGGGTTGGATGGACTCGAAGCTAGTAGAAATTTTGGTTGAATTTAAATGGCTATTCAATTTTAATTCAAAATGGAATGCTTTAACGGCTACTAAAAATTAATGTGAGTTAATCTCACCTTTTTGGTTAATCAGAAATATTATATAGTCAATAAAAATTATTTATAGAATGTGAGTATTTTATTGTTGATTTTTATTGACTGTTTGGATGATTTATTAATTTATATTGTTAGTTTGGAGATATTCTCACCCCTGAAGCGGATGAGACCCTAATACATTGTCGTGTAAGAGTAATGACCATTTGTATACGATCCCGCCTCGAAGTGGTTGATTTATTTTATTTGGTTATATACTATATGTGATGCAGGAGGATAGGTTGGAGGGATCAAACAAGATTCCTCACACTATTAATTTTATTTTTCATATAATTTGATATATGATGTGTTGGATACTATATTTGATGGCGTGGATAAGATTTTGCTTATTTAATGCTTTAGTAGCACTGGGCCTTAGTTTTGGTACTTTAAAATATTATAAACTAATGTTTTGATTTAAAAGGGATTTCGAAGTGATCTTGGAAATTGTATATGTTTTAATAACTTTTTCTTAAATTAATTAAAGAAGAAATTTATTTTAAATAAAAAGTATGATTTTTAGACATTATAAATTAATAATTTTATGAAATATTTTAAATAGAGATTTTTGAACTGTTAAATAAAGATTTTTAAAATCTTTAAATAAGTCCGTCTTTTAAAGGAAAATAGGAATATTTTGATATAAATATTCATTAAAAAATTTATATGAGTAATATAAATACAAATGTTTATATATTAAAATTTATTACAAATGTGAGATTTATAAGTGTGATAATTTATAAAGGTGACATTATAAAAACAAAGTGAAGATTTGTAAAATCGTATTTATTTATAAAAGGATAGATTTATAAATGGAGTTTACAAGTAAGGGAAACTTTATCACTGGATAAATTTGGTAAATAAATCACAATCATGGATTTATAGTAATATGTGGTATGTTCTTTCAGAAAAATAATTGATTCTAATTTGAAAGTTGAATGTGAGATCTATAAGTGTATAGAGATATAAATGGGGCTTTATAAATAAAAGGGATTTTATAAAAAAAGGAAGTTTTATAAAATAGAAGGAGATTTATTAAACATAATTTTATAAATATGGAAATGATTATGTTAAACTGTAAGTATGGATTTTTATCAAAGAAGTATATTTATGTTTTAAAGGTTGTGTATTTATATTAAAATTGTTTTAAAGTTGTTTATCAATATTTTAATATTTTGAAAAGTTAATTATTAAAAAATTTATTTTGGTTTGAAATTAATCATAATTATTTATCAATAAAGATTTGGAATTAATTATTACTATTTATAATATTGTTGAAGATAAATCATTATCGTTTATTTGAGAATGTTTTGAAATTATTAATTATTATCTATAAGATGTTTTGAAGTTAATTATTATTTATTATATCATTATTATTATATGTATTGAAGTTAATTGCTATTTATTTAAAATGTTTATTATTATATAGTAGTGTTTAAAAGTAAATAATTAGACTTGTTTAAAATTGTTTTCGAGATTTATAAATGGAGTTTTATAAACAGATGTGGTTTTTATAAGAGGAATCTTATAACATGTTTTGGAAAACGTAAAGGAAGATTGGTTAAAAAGATAAAAGAGTTTTATAAATGGTTTTAGATATTCATAAAAGAATTTTAGAAATGGGTTTATAGATTTATAAAAGGAGTTTTACAAATGGTTTTGCTGATGTATAATGGGGTTATAAATGATTTTAGAATTGAATAAGAAGGAAATCTTTCCCAATATTTTGTGAATATACTTATACCGTTGAGATAAGTATATGGATATTTTTCTAAGTATTGAAATATAGAGATTTGTGGATATATATATCTTTATAAAAGGATTTGACACAATATTTACATAACGAAATTGATAGGTGAAAAGATTTATAAAAGAGGATAGTGGTTGCTTGTGTGCTTAACCATTGTTGGTTTTTCCTATGGAATTAAATCGCTGATTGAATGTTTGTTATTTGATAGTTAAATAACCGACTATCGAATTTAGACCCAAAACATAACTTTGGAAATATCTCTGGCCTAATGGTATCTAACCATGAAGTTCCCTACTGAAAATGGAATCGGAGTGGTCAAAGGAGATCGGTGTGCTACCATAGAATGTTACATTGCAAAATTACGTGAATCCAGAAGAAAAGAAAAAAGGGAAGGATGTGGGGAGAACTCTCCACATCCGTGAACCCTCCGAATAGTAACTACAGAGCCACCCCTGGCTTGGGGACCATAACCGATTCGACAAGGCTTTGGACTCTAGAAAGAAGAGCTCAGGAGAGGAACAGGTGGCGCCGATAGAATTCGTGGTGTCCATCCCTGTCGACATGGACGACCCAACTAAATTTTTGAAAATTGGATCGCACCTTGGAAACAAGATGCATATGTAGCTTACCAAATTTCTCCGCACCAACTTGGATGTGTTCGCATGGACGCATTCCGATATTGTGGGGTGTCTCCAGAAATCGCATGTCACACACTCAACATAGACCCCAAGTTCATGCGAGTAAAGCAAAAAAGGCACAGTTTAGGTCCCGAATGATCCAAGGCGCTAAGAGAAGAAGTGGATAAGTTAATGGCCAACGGTTTTATCCGTGATGCAACCTATCCATAGTGGGTATCTAATCCGATCTTAGTCAAAAATCCAATGGGAAGTGGCGGACCTGTATCGACTACTCAAACTTAAACAAAGCTTGCCCAAAAGACAGCTTCCCTCTCCCTAGAATAGATCAACTTGTGGACGGAACGGCAGGACATGAGCTGCTATCATTCATGGACGCATACTTCGGGTATAACCAAATCTTGATGCACGAACCTGATCAAGAAAACACCAGCTTCATCACCGACCTGGGCCTATACTGCTACAGAATAATGCCATTTGGTTTGAAAAACGTAGGGGCAACTTATCAAAGGTTGGTAAATACAATGTTCAAGTGTCAGATTGGGAAAACGATGGAAGTTTATGTGGATGACATGCTAGTCAAATCGCGAGCAGCTATTAACCACATGGATAACCTCGCTAAAAAGTTCAAAATACTCCAAAAGTACGGAATGAAACTCAATCCACTCAAGTGTCACTTCGAAGAGGCCTCTAGAAAATTCCTAGGATTCATCATAAGTGACAGGGGCATCGAAGCAAATCTCGAACAAATAACGGCACTACGAGAAGTACAAGCTCCGAAGAATAAGAAGAAACTGCAAAGTTTGAATGGAAAGGTTGCAGCGCTAAGTCGATTTATCTCGAAAGCCACCGACAAGTGTATACCATTCTTTAATGCACTGAAGAAAGGAAAGAAGAATTTTGAATGGAGTGAAGCTTGTCAAACAGCATTTGAAAAACTGATGTGGCACGTGGAGGCTCCGCGAATCCTATCAAAGCCCATGGATGGAGAAGACCTGTTTATTTATTTAGCGATCTCACCCCATGCATTGAGCGCCGCTCTGGTGCGTGAAGAAGAAAAAATCCAGCGACCCATGTATTACATTAGCAAGCGGTTTATTGGAGTAGAGAAAAACTATATGAAACTAGAAAAGCTAGCATATTGCCTCTTGATCGCATCTAGGAAGTTACGGCCGTACTTTCAGGCCCATCTAATTAAAGTGTTGACTGACCAGCCCCTAAAGCAAGTGTTATACCGACCGAAAACTTCCGAAAGACTATTTAAGTAGAATATAGAATTGAGACAATATGACATCACACACCACCTAAGGAAAGCCATCAATGGGCATGCGTTAGCCGACTTTATCACCAAATTTACTATACGGAATGACGAGGAAGAAGTTTAGCTGGAAGTAGACGTGCAATGGAAGCTCTTTGTCGACGGCGTATCTAACAACCTCTGTTTGGGAGCAGGAGTAGTGCTTGAAACCCTTGAAGGGCGAGCCATTAGCTATGCTTTGCGCTTGGAATTCCCTACAACAAACAACAAAACAGAATACGGAGCACTGATTGCTGGACTGAAAGTTATATAAGAACTCAAGATAAAATCTATTCACATATATAGCGACTCCCAACTGGTCGTCTGTCAAGTAAAAGGGGAGTGCCAGGCTCGTGGGGAGAATCTTGCCCCATACCTGTCCAAAGTACAAGAACTGCCAAGCGACAGCAAACACTACACTATAACTCACATTCCACGACAGTAAAATACCAAGGCTGACTATTTGGCTAAATTGGCGAGTTTTGGAGAAGCTTAGTCATTAGTGCTAGTCCTAGTTGAGAGTCTAACCAACCTGAGCTTAAACGAAATGGATGTCGACTGGATCCTCGAGACCACTATCAAACCAGATACGTGAATGACACCAATAAAGGAATATTTACTTGCAAGGACTCTTTCGAAAGACCGGAATCAATGGAAAAGGCTTCACTGAAAGGCACCGCGATTCATGATACAAGATGGAGTACTCTACCAAAGGGGATTCTCGACCCCGCCCCCCCTAAGTTGTGTGTTTGATGACGAAGCTCGACGAATCCTAAAGGAAGTGCATGATGGCAAATGTGGAGACCGCACTAGGGGGCAGGCCTTGGTGAAGAAAGTCCTCCTATACGGATACTTCTGGCCAACAATAAACTGCGATGTTGTAGACTACGCTAGAAGATGTGATTAATGCCAAAGGTTCAACAAAATTAAGAGAACTCCTTCAACAGAGTTAACGCAAATGGTCGGCCCGTGGCCATTCGCAATATGGGGAATAGATTTGATTGGCGTCCTACCAATAACAAAAGGAGGAGCCAAATATGTTATAGTTGTCGTAGATTATTTCATAAAATGGGCCGAAGCGGAACCGCTGGCCACCATAACCACAAAGAAAGTCGTTAACTTTGTTACTAAAAACACTATTTGAAGGTTTGATGCACCATAGAAATTATCACTAACAATGGAACCCAATTCGAAAGCGCCGAGTTCAAAGACTTCTGCAAATGCTTTCGGAATGTGAAAAACTTCTCGGTAGTAGCTCATCGCAAGCAAATAGGAATGTGGAAGCAATAAACAAGATCATCAAATCTACCATCAAAAAGCGACTAATTAGAGGCAAGGGAAACTGGGTTGATGAACTTCCACTCGCACTATGGGCTTACTGAACCACCCACAAAGCGGCAACCGGCCACACTCCATTCGCTCTGGCGTAAGGTTCTAAAGCAATGAACCCTATTGAATTGGAAGTCCCCTCGCACCAAAGGAAAATTTTCAACCAAAAGCAAAACGAGCATCTCTTACTCGAATTGCTAGATATGATCGATGAAAGAAGGGAAGAAGTCGAGCTAAGAACCGCCGCCCACCAAAAAAGGATCGCATGGTACTTCAACACTAAATTCCACAACCAAACCTTTGAAGTGGGAGATCTTGTGCTCAAGCAAGTCTACCCCATTCCGGGGGCCTTCGGACCAAACTGGGTAAGACTGTACGTCATCAATCAAAAGCTAAGAGATGGAACTTTCAAGTTAACAACCGTCGATGGAATTCAAATTCCCAGGATGTGGAATAGCGAATCACTTCACCGTTACTTCATTTGAAGATTACTTATGTACTCTCTATTTTCAATAAATAAGCCGTCTCGGAATGCCGGGGGCATTGTAAATAGGTAAAAAATCTGTCATGCTTTCCTTAGTAAAATCTGATTTGCTCTTTGAACCGACAAAATTGTGTCCATAAAAACTACCCGCCGGGACGACGGAAGCAAATTGACTCAAACCGCTGGATTGGCAGAACCTGATCCTTGCCTTCTAAAAACCGATGTTGCTCCGACAATATCAAGAAAGCCTAAAAGTACACACCTCACGATGCCCGAAGATAGGCAACGCCGAGGAGTACCAAAAGCCATGCATTCCGTAAGCTGCACACTAACTCTTAAAAAACATAAACTCCTCATGTTGCCTAAAGATAAGCAATGTCGAGGAGTACCAAAAGCACGCATTCCATAAGCTGCGCCAAAACATACGCTCCTCACATTGCCCAAAGGTAGGCAACACTGAGGAGTATCAAAAGCCGTGCATTCCGTAAGCCACGCACTAACTCTTAAAAAACTTAAACTCCTCATGTTGCCCGAAGATAGGCAACGTTGAGGAGTACCAAAAGCCGCGCATTCCATAAGCCATGCCAAAACATACGCTCCTCACGTTGCCCGAAGATAGGCAACGTCGAGGAGTACCAAAAGCCGTGCATTCCGTAAGTCGCGCACTAACTCTTAGAAAACTTAAAATCCTTACATTGCCCGAAGATAGGCAACACTGAGGAAAAATTAAAAGCCGTGCATCCAATAAGCTATGCCCTAACTTCCAAAACACAAACCCCTTGCGTTGCCCGAAGATAGGTAACGCAGAGGGATATCAAAAGCCACATGCCCATAAGTCGTGAACCAACTTCTTGACATTTCCCAAAGATAGGCAACACCGAGGAACATTGCCGAAAAATCACGCTCCTAAAGCGTAATATACTCACGTTACCCGAAGATAGGCACCGTTGAGGAGCATCAAAACCGGATCGACAGGCCATATCGATCTCGAACACCACGCATCTCATAACAAGCACCAGCTACTTCTATGATTAGGAATAATGAGCACAACTCCAGCAAAAGTGGAGTGCTACAAACTAACAGAAAAGTTTCAACTGACGACACTTAATGATTAAAACTACCTTCAGTCAACCCATGCAATGTGCTCCTCAAAAACACGCATATATTGCATACTTACCAAAATATCACAAGAAACATGGATAACGTGCAAAAGTTTTAAAACTTCCGAAAAAGGAAAATCAAGCTGCGACTTAGCCAAATTTTGAGTTTAATATGAAAATTATTTAAACTATAAGTTACCAGTCATTTAAAGTAACAACCCTGTGAACTGAGGGGCATACACTAGTACTTAAATAAAAACAACTTAAGACAATAAGTTCACAAGTTCTGTAACTCCAAACAAAGAAATGTTGCTCCAAATAAAAAAAATAAAAAAATTGGCGGTAATTATAAAAGTTGGATAAGTGTAAACAAAACAAGCACAAACGCACAGAACACATATGAACAGATAGATAAGAGTACAGTCAAAATATCAATGTATTGCTTATAATTTTCTTTACACGGGGTCAAAACGTGGGGCCGTACCCACACAACACCGGCCAACAAAAGAAAATACAGACTCCATAACAAAAACACTAAGTGCAGACTCTGCACTTGAACAAAATAACTCAAAAAGAATCAAAATTAGATCGGTCTCCACACAAGCTCATCAGTTCTTTCTTCCACTGCTCCCCTTTCCACTTTTTGTTTGTAGTTTCTGCCTCATCTCGGAAGTGGTGTCGTTGTCGATAATATCAACAAAATCCTCGGTGGCAACGTTCTCCTCTTGCTCCGCCGCCTTCTTAGAAGACTCTCCCTTTACTTTGCACTTCCGTGATTTGCGCGAGCTCCTCTAGGCTTTGATCGCTTCAACCTTCTCCTTCTTGATAGCAATAAATTCATGCTGAGCCTTACGAGGTTGCTCCATTTGAACTTCCTGCTCCTTAGCCTCTACCGCTATCACGTCGCCTTCCAAAGACATAGAAGAGTCATATAAGCCATGAAGCGTGGCTATCTTTTCGGACTCCGGCCCCGGCAGCGAGCCGGACACGGAGGATGTGGAAACAGGAATAGGAACGAGCACGGTGGCTGTGGAAATAGCAGCAGGTCCGAGTGCCAAGGAAGCTAGCACGTCAACAGGAAAGACAGATGGACCCATAAGATCAAAAACGAAAGCATTAAATTCATCCTGCTCTTGCAGCGTAAGATGGAAGCTCCCGAACTCGGAGGAAACGAGAATATTACCTGCACTGGAGGAATGGTCAAGAATGTCGACTTCATACTCACTGCCTTCGCCTTCTGTTGACGGTTCAACTACCTAAGGAAAAGCCTCAAGCCCTGAACTTGTTGGTAGGTCGTAGGGCTGCTCCAATGGTCCTCCAGCACTGGAAATCAAAGGCTCGATGAGTGCTCCGGCAGCATCTGTCACGGTAGCATCAACGGCTTCTTTCTCTCTCTCTCGGCTCGTAAAATTTCCCGACCCTCGAGCAACGCTTTCTTTGATTCTTCATTAAGGTAAGCATCCTCCAACTCCCGCTCGGTATAGACGTCACCGCTATCAGAAAAGCGGGACAAGACTTCTTCCCGTACCAAAGCAAGAGTGTGCAGTAATTTTGAGCCTAAGTAGCTGATGCTCCCTTGGTGCAATAGGGAGTTAACGTAGAAATTCAGGATGGTCGCATCCATCTTTTCCATCTTCCTGTCTAAAGCATTTTGAAGCTCTAGATAATCCACCGTAACGGATGCCTTTTCGACCTCAACGCGAGATTTGTCAGCACTAAGCTGTACAACTTGGTCCTGCAGTCGGGCAATCGTCACAGCCTGATCAGAAATAGTCTTATTATTCCCCTCGACGATAAGGTCATGGTCCAAGATAGTTTTCTTCTAGGCTTCAGTCATTGCATTACAAGCAGCCACTTCTTCTTTTAATTTCACATCCTCGGCGTGAGCCTTTTTTATCTAGTCCCTATAGACAATCTCGATTCTAGCGTGAGCCTCTTTCACTTCTTTTAGCAAGTCGGCACTCCTTTTGCCCTCTTGCAGTGCCGCTGCTTTCTCCTCCTCTAGCAGTTTAATTTTAACGTCACGTTCTGACAACACTTTTTCAAAATCATCCTTCTCTGACTCAAAAGAGAGGATTTCTTGGTAGTTATTGCGATTTGTGTCTGCCAGCTATTTACATAATTTTTCCCACCCTTCCACGTGGCCTAAATCCTGTTGAATAGCCTGAAGGTGTGGCATGTATGAATCTTTGTGAATTGGGTGTAGATCGCGGTCAAACTTACTCAGGAACCATCCGGGGAGCGTTGCCTCAAGCTTAGGAGGGCCCGAAGGAAGAATATAGGTAGGTCTTTGGTAGGGATGCAAAGCACTGAGGGCGAGTACAACTGAAGATGGCTGCAAGTTGAAGGCGGAGCAGGAGCAGAAGTGACGGAGAATTCTTGACCCATTGAGGAGCGCATCGAAGTGGAAACCTGTTGTTCCGAAGAAGGCGAACGGTGGTCGAACATTGATCTCTTCGATGGCTCCTCCCTTTCATCAAAAGATCTTCTTTTCTTATACCCGCCTTTGTATGACCGGATCTGATCTCTTTCTTCTTGGCAACAGGCTTCGGCCTCTAGTTCCTTTCTCCTTCTATACTCCTCCTCCATTTCTCGGGGCTGATAACGGCTAGAAGGACGCTTAGACCAGCGTTGGGAGTCAATGAATTCTTCAAAGTCATCATAGAGGCCACGTCCTCTCGTCATACCTGGCATAAAGCATAAATAAAAGATTTTAGAATCTGAAAGTAGGCACGGAAAGAACATAAGAAAGCGAGTGTACTCCTAATGAGATGTGTAGTGTATTTCGAGGAAAGGCCTAAAGCGTCGTCACGAACTGGATCGGGCGGCCGTCGTAGGCAAAATCGAACTAACTTCGGGCGCAGTACTGCCCAAACAAGGGGCACCTCCTCAAATTTAAAGTCTTCTCCCACAATCGCATCAAAATCAACGTAGACGTCACTCAAATATCTGAACTCTGCACCAAATCTTTACCTGGGGAATCCTGACGCTCTCTGTTCTATGGGGCATTGTCTTTATCACTCGCGTTTGGAGGAGGAGAGCTCGGAAGGACAGGACTCAATCCTGGAGTCTCATTGCACGATTCTGAATCCCCATCATCAGATTCTGCATAGAAGTCATCACTGGAAGTGGACTCATCGCTACTACTCTCGAGTCCCCCTCCTTTATTGGAACTCTTCTTCCTCTTCCGAGATCGGAGGCATTCTGACTAAGCTGCTAACTCCAGTCGTAGTAAGATATCTTCCTTCACGGGCCTCCTCAGCTGATTCTCCAAACAAGCCCTCTCTCTCTTGAGAAGCACCTTCTTTAGAATCATGAGAAGAAGAAGTAGATCATGTGTGAACCCTAGACCGAGCAGGGAGGGGATTTCAACTTGAACAGCGGATCTCCCCGGATGCAATAATCTGTATCGGAGCAAGTTCTCATTGGTCAATAAGACTTTGATGAACCTTTCTTCAGCATCAATAGCCTTTAGGGTTCGAAAAACTTCATCAAGAGACACATCCTTATTTGGCCTCGAGATAACTACAAGAAGTATACAGCTTGTTAGAAACTCCATAGTAACGCGTCTCGAACTCGATAAATATGAAAAGGAACTTACCCTCTATCGTCCAAAGATGGTTAAACTCCTTGGGGCATCTAATGAAGAAATACTACATCCTGAACTAGGACAAGTTGCTCTGTAGATGAAAAAAAAATTCGGTTCCTCCGAGCTTAAATTACGATCAAGGATGGACATTCATGCCTCTTTTTGAACGATAGAAAGTACTGCAACTCGTCAAAGCTTGGAGCGCGGTTGAACGTCCGCATGAAAAGAACATGCAAGCAAGTTAAGATGGCATAGCCGTTGGGATGAATCTGGAATGGGGCAATGCCTGAGTTTGAAAGAGTCTCATGCAGAAAATTGTAAAAAGGAGGCACGACTCCATTCAGGCACATATACTGATGGCAAGCTGCATATCCCGGGGGAGGAATATGAGAAAACTCGTTCTTCTCCAACAGACGCACGTCCTCCTATGGTATACCATGTTGTACGCAGATATTGTGCAGAACTTTAGCGGAAACCACCGAAGAAGCCCTCTGTAGCAGGTTAAGTAGAACTCTAAAGTTGGGAGGCGTTCGAACCAAGACAGGACCAACTGACCATATTCTGTCTGTGAAGTGGTAGGAGAAAGAGCGACGGATGATGACTTGGCTGCCGAAAGTGCCAGACTTCCTCCACTCGACTTATGGTGTGAAGATGGGTGCTTCATTCTAAAACAACGGAACTCGCATACAAAATCGATAGGTTATTTTGTTCTAAATTAATAACTTCCCCCTACAACACTTGAATCCGGAAGATATATTAATTCTTGCCCACGCAATGGACTTCAAGTGTGTACCGGGGCAGTGCAGCGTGCTATTTATATGGGGTGAGCTTGGTATCCGAAGCACTACAAACGCTCTATCCCGTGTAGATGGTTTGCTTGTAGTGGAAAAGGAAAATAATTTCCCCCATCGTTCTCGTTCCCATTTATTTTTACTTCCTTTACATTTACACGTTATCGATCAATGATCGATAACGGATCCATTATCTGAAGCAACACGGAAAACTTTTCTCACTGTAGGGACACCGAGCGTACAATAAGGAAGCAAGATAATTCCAAATCCTCCGGAAGAGTCGGGACCATTTAGCAATGTGTCGTGCAATATCAGCTACGAATCTTGGCACAAGTCAATTCTGGCTTAATGGACGAAGATAGCAAAACGTGTCAAGCACTGGGCCAAGACTCAGATGTCGTTCTGGGAGAAACTCAAGACTCAATTTACGATCTTCCTCTATTAGACCGCAATCAACTCAAACTTATCACGATCAACATCACAAATGCAACCTTACCAACGAATTGTTAAATGAACACTATGATAGCAGACCCACCTTCGATTAAACTCTATACACGGGAACGGTTGAAGATTTAGAATCATCAAGCTATGAATGGATCGGTGGCGAGCTAAGTGGATGGATCGGCGATGATTCAACGCAAAGGCAAAGCTAGGGTTTCAGCCAAAAATGGTTTAGAAGGAGGCGACAATGCTTCGGTGGTGGTGATGGAGAGGAAATCACAACTAAGTGGAAGGGTCGGATCGTTAGAAGCAAGGATCACCTAGGGTTTGGATCGCACGAAGACTCAGGTCGTGTAAATGAAGTGAAATGGCTCGGCTCGAATAAGTGTTTAGCTCGGCTCGAACAACATATATAGGAAAATAGAAATGAGGCAGAAAAATTAGCTAAGTCATTGGGTCGCCTGCGGTCCATCAGGGCTCGCTAGCAACCCATCTTCTCGAAGTCGAATTTTTTCTAAAGTGATCAGGTGGCTAGCGATCCATTGTACATGGATCGCTAGCGACCCATAAGGTTGGAGGCTAATTTTTCTCGAACTCATGCTCCGATATTTACCAACTATTTCAAATGTAGCGAGAAGCTATGGAGAGAAATTTGATTCGAATGACACGCAGCAGCAGTTGAGACCAAGGCTACGTGATCAGCAACATGACCTGCTACGTATCCATAAAACTCTGATACAATTACTTGGAATTCGACAAACAAATATTAAAAGCGATAACTTTCAGAGCACGCTTTGTCTCCAACGAAGACATACTCTGAGGGCAAATGTTATCCGGGTTTTTAACCCATCAGGATCCAATAGAGGCCAGAATAGTTTTATGATGTTAGAATGGCTCTGAAGTTAACCAAAAAGGCTAAAGCATTATATTAAAGAGAACCAAGCCATACTACAAAAGCAATGACTGAGTTTGACTAATCCAAGAGACCAGCACCCGTTCAGCCCAATTAACAGTCAAAGCACAACCAGCTAGAAGATCGTCATTGAAACGGAGCAACGTGCAATGACACTACACAAACAACATCAATACAAGGCCATGACAGCATTCCAAACTTCAAGCTCCAAAAACAATCCAAGTGCTTGGATAGCTAGCGATCCATACTCTATGGATCACCAGTGATCCATGCAATATAATGGTTCACGGAGAGAAACAAGGTCTTAGGAGCATAGAAAACAAAGCACAAAAAAGCACTAAGTGTATGGATCGCTAGCGATCCATGTGAAGAAATGATACACTTGCGACCTAGCATGGCGAGATGATGGAGATAGCAGCTAAGTCATTAGAGAGCAAGCGAGCTAAATCTATAGATCGCTAGCGATCCATAGACCATGAATCGCTAGTGATCCATGCTTTTGGCTCGGTTTGCGAGCTGAACTCCTATAGATCCTCCTACATCCATCTACGAGCTGTTGACGAAGTGGCCTAGCCCAAAAGCTCTCTGATCTCTATAAATACTATCTTACCTGCAACATAAATGGGATCTTCTCCGGACTGGTTGTTGAAGCCCTGTTGGAAACTTTCTTCACTCTCGACCTCCCTCACAACAATCTCCAACGGGATTCATAATGATTCTCTAGTGGATTCCAACTCTAGGGATTCAATCTAGCTAAGGATAATCAAAAGCCTTGTAGGCAAACATTACCTGTAACAGCAATCAGTCTATAATAAAACTATAAAGTGGACGTAGGCTTCATTAACAGCCGAACCACTATAAAAATTCCTTGTCTTCTTTCTATTACTATCTTTTTCTATACCTATTATCTGTGTTATTGCTCTGTCAGAACAGGGCTAGTACTTTCATACTCAAACTAGGGTGTTGATCCATTTTTTGAGTTAACAATTATGCATTTGATATTAATTAAAATCCAAAATTTAATTAAATTTTTCTTTAAAATTTTTTTGAAAATTTTATTTATTTTATTTTATTTTATATAGTTGAAAGCAAGAATGTACGTTAAAAAAATTAATATATGTACTATATAGATTTGATAGCAAACAAATATATAAATTCATGATATAATTGTAGCTTATACACCGACAATAACATAAATGAATATATTAATAAATAGATATAAATTAGATATTGCTTTAATCATGGCCTTAATGTAACACCTTGAACCAAACTCAATCCCTTCCAAAAAAGCTACAAACCTAAGAGATCGCCATATTTTGAATTTAATTCAATTAGATTTGATTTTGGAACGAACATGGACAGGAAAGGGGCAAAAACTTGCGGACAAAACATGGGGTGATGGAGGCTAAAGTCTAAACCAAAAAATGAAGAGGGTGTTGAGTTTATATCTAGAAAAGAATGAGAGAGAAAAGCATAGATCTTGGTCTCACTTTTACCTCTTCTTTTAAACCAATTCAAACCCATATTTTCAAATAAAATATCACACTCCCCTCCCCTTCATCATGGTCGGCAATACTTGTAGTCCAATGGGCCTACACACATTTCCAAATCTGATCAGTATTTGCATATTTTAGATCCAATTTAAATGTACATTGCTATCGTATATCGATACGTACATATATCACTTTTATATATGCACTATATTAAATACCGATTCAAATATAATTTTATAATTAATATTTCACAAATATTAATTAATTTAATTAATTTATAACAATTATAATTTCTAAGGGATTTAATAGGAAAAAGCTAGGAAACCAAGTTAAAGCTAAGGAGAATCAAATCAACAACTCAAATCTCAACTCTTTTATCAAATTAAGGTAAATAACAGTATCTATCTCATTTTTATGTATTAATTATCAGATTTTTGGTTGATTCTGAATTATTTGATGATAATATGTCATAATATGGTTGATTTTACCATTGTTTGATTTAATGATGATTTATTGGAATTTTTATGGAATTTTTATGATATGTTTTAAAGGAAAAACCTTGGTAAATGACCTTTAAACGACTTGATTTTTGGATATGTTGTGTAAAATATAATTTTGGAGATGGTTTTTTATTTTCATAATTTTCTGAGCTAATGAGAATATTTTATGAATTTCCTAAGGAGAAAAAGACATTTACTTAGGATTTTAATTATTAAAAATAATAAAATAACAATCTTTGTCCTCAAATATTTATAGGGTAAAAAATGTTATTTTCGATTTTTGGTGAATTTTGGGGATTATGCTCAAGTGTTTTTGGTTTATTATGAATTTATTAGGCTAGAAAGGCTTAATAATATATTAAAATAATAATCAGTAATGAAGGGTTTGCAAATAATTTGAGAGAGAAAAATTTTGAATTATTACAGTTTTACTAAAAAGAAAATGATAAAGAAAGTTGATAACCAATAGAAATCTGACAAAGAGTAAGAGTTGGTGGAAAGTATTATCTTTAAAAGGAAATAAATCAGTTTTCTAGTTAATTACAGAAACGCCATCAGGCTCGATGGCGTCAAATTGACATCAACGCCATCGGGTTAGATGATGTCACTCAACATCAAGGCTCGATGGCGTCGACTCGACGTCAATGCCATTAGGTTAGATGACATCGACTCGACATCAAGGCTCGATGACATCGACTCGACATCAATGCCATCTAGTTAGGTGACGTTGACTCGACTTCAAGGCTCGATGACATCAATTCGACATCAATGCCATCAAGTGCGATGACGTCGACTCGACATCAACACCATCAGGTGTGATGACGTCGACTCGACATCAACACCATCAGGCTCGATGACGTCGACTCGACATCAATGCCATCGAGCTCATTATCGATGATGACATCATCAAACTCATCGTCGATGATGACAGTCGTCTTTGCCTTTAGCACTAAGTCATCAATTTTGGCAAGTAGTTTTCAAAATTTAAAAGTAGACATAACTTTCCAGCCGTAAGTCTGTTTTTCTATTATGACCACTCTACGGAAAGAGAAACCATCATTCGAAAGTAATGGAATTGGTTTGAGATCCTAATTCTAATCCTATCAAATGTTATAAGTAAAACAAAGTTTTTTGGGGCAAACGGTTACATAGAAATTTAGGAAAAGTCACAATGTTTAAAATATCCCAATAAGACATATTCCCAAAACTGTAGATTCATACGACCTCATATGAATTTTATGTGATTTTCTACGTTTGTGACCAGTGATTAAACATATTTACTTATTGTGAAATAAACCTAACTCAACTTGGTTAATTATTTAAAGCCCAAGGCCTAACATATGCTGTGTAATATCGGGTTCACTAGCCCATTGCGTATCATAGTTTGTTTCTTGTTTTGTTATTTCAGATCTGGCAATACTTTATGCACCTATATATATTACTATGTATACATATTGTTGAGCAAGTAATAAAATTGAGTAGCATGCTATTTTCATAAATCTCTTTTCTTCTTCAATATTCAAATCTGATAACATGGTATCAGAGCGTCTAATGTCGATCTAGGGTTTTCTAGTTTCTCGTATCACCAAACGAAATCAGATCTATCTGCATAACATCAAATCTATGATGGCTGAGAGTAAAGCAACAACGGTAGTGGATGTTCTCCCAATCATGTCTAAGATCACAGATCGAAAGTTAACTAATACAAACTTTCTGGAGTGGAGTAAAACAATCAGACTATATCTCCAAAGTATTGATAAGGATGATCATCTAACCACAGATCTACCAAAAACAAGTGAAGAAAAGGACCTTGCCTGGTTAAGAGAGGATGCACGATTATTTTTGCAAATACGAAATTCGATTGATGATGAAGTTGTCAGTCCAATTAATCATTGTGAATTTTTAAAAGAGTTAATGGAGTATCTTGAATTTCTTTACTCTGGAAAAGGAAATCTAACTCGTATGTTTGAAGTGTGTAAATCGTTTTATAGAACAGAGAAACAGGATCAAACTCTGACCAACTATTTCATGAATTTTAAAAAAGTATATGAAGAATTCAACGTATTGTTGCCTATGAGTGCTGATGTCAAAATTCAACAACAACAGCGAGAACAAATGGCTATCATGAGTTTCCTTGCTGGTTTATCACCAGAGTTTGAGTCAGCCAAATCGCAAATCTTATTTGGATCTACAATGACATCACTTCAAGAAGTGTTTAGCCGTATCCTTAGAACAGAAAGTTCATCATCAAACATGAGTGTAAATAGCAGTGCACTGATTAGCACTAATGCAACTCCTACTCAATGGAGGCCACCTTCTAATATAAGACCACTATGGAATCCTTCACAAAGGCCTAAATCATGGAGACCACCAACATCTCAAGCCTAGAGACCACAAAGATCTGGATGGAGACCAAATAGCAAAAGTTGTGCATATTGTAAAAAGCCTGGGCATCTGATTTCTGAGTGTAGGAAGTTACAATACAACAATCAACTAAAGAATCAAGGAACCTCTGATAATACACATAAAACTGTGCTTATTTCTGTAGAAGAATATGATAAATATTCAAAATATCAGGAATCTTTACAAAAACCAGCTGTGTCTACAATTGCTAATACAGAAAAACAAACATCAAAGTGGATCATCAATTCTGGAGCCACAGATCACATGTCAAGTAACTCTACTCTATTTATGGATCTTAACATACATAAGGAAAGTCAAGCTGTCACACTAGCAGATGGGTCACAATCTAATATTCATGGATCGGGTAACATAAATACTGCCTTGCCTTTAAAATCTGCATTGTTCATACCTTCTTTGTCATACAACCTCATGTCTGTAAGCAAACTTACTAAAGACCTAAATTGCAGTATCTCTTTCTTCCCTGAAACATGTATATTTCAGGATCTCACCATGAGACAGACTATTGGTAAGGGCTATGAATCAGGGGGACTCTATGTTTTGGATAATCTACCCGTGGCTTGTTCAAGTATAGAGTCTGCTATCAAAATTCATCAACAACTTGGTCATCCATCTCTGACTTTATTCAAACATCTTTATCCTCAGTACAAATATATTTCTACTTTTGATTGTGAATCTTGTCAATATGCTAAACTGCATAGAAATAACTTAAAACCTAGAATAAATAAGTGTGCAAGTGCACCATTTGAACTTGTACATTCTGATATATGGGGACCATCATCAATTGTTTCTAAGTCTGGCTTTAAATACTTTGTGACTTTTGTGGATAATTACTCTCGAGTTACCTGGTTATTTCTAATGAAGAATAGGTCTGAGCTATTTTCTATTTTTTGTAATTTTCACATGGAAATACAGAATCGGTTCAAGACTAGTATTCAAACCCTAAGGAGTGACAATGCTAAAGAATACACTTCTCATGCATTTAACTCATACTTAAGTCAACATGGTATTTTACATTAAACATCATGTGTTGACACTCCTTCTCAGAATGGTGTAGATGAAAGAAAGAATAGACATCTTCTTGAAACAGCTAGAGCATTATTATTCCAAATGAATGTGCCAAAATGCTTCTGGGCAGATGCAGTGTTAACCTCTTGCTTCCTCATTAATAGAATGCCTTCAAGTGTACTTAATTTTGACATTCCTTCTAAAGTGCTGAATCCAAATAAGGAAATATATCCTATTAAACCAAGAGTATTTGGTTGTATGTGCTTTGTAAGAGATGTTAATCCTAAAATAGGGAAACTGGATCCTAAGTCACTATAAAGTGCATTTTTGTGGGTTATTCAAGGCATCAGAAAGGATATAGGTGTTATTGTCCTAGCTTAAATAAATACTTAGTATCCATAGATGTAAACTTCATGGAGGACAAACCATTTTATCAAACACCCTTTGTATCAAGTCAGGAGGAGAATGATGAGTTTTTAATTTACTCTACAACACAACCTCAAGAACCAGAACCAAGCAATGATATTGACATCACTCCTACCACTACCACTGATAGTTCCTCCACTCTTGATCCTAGTCTTAATCTTCCCATTGCACTTCGAAAAGAAAGAAGGAAATGTACCTATCCAATTTCTAACTATGTGTCATATGCAAATCTCTCATAGTCATCCTATATATTCACTACTTCCTTAGACAATGTTAGTATTCCAAAGACAGTGGCAGAAGCTTTATCTAGACAAGAATGGAGGAAGGCTATGATTGAGGAAATGAATGAACTAGAGAAAAATAACACTTGGGATCTTGTTAAATTACCATATAACAAGAAGGCCATTGGATGTAGATGGATATATTCAGTCAAAATGAATCCAAATGGAACAGTAAGTAGATTTAAAGCAAGACTTGTTGCTAAAGGCTATGCACAAGTCTATGGTATGAATTATTCAGAGACTTTCTCCCCTATAGCTAAAATGACCTCTATTAGATTGTTTATAGCATTAGCATCTCATTTTAATTGGAAACTTTATCAACTGGATATAAAAAATGCATTCCTCCATGGTAATCTTAAAGAGGAAATCTATATGACTCAACCTCCTGGTTTCATTGCACAAGGTGAACATGGACTTGTTTGTAAACTAAAGAAGACATTGTATGGACTAAAACAAAGCCCAAGAGCTTGGTTTGGAAAATTTAGTCAAACACTTGAAGAATTTGGAGTAAAAAGATGCAAAAGTGATCAGTCAGTGTTTCATAAAACCACTAAACAAGGAATCATTCTCTTAGTAGTTTATGTAGATGATATTGTCATAACTGGCAATGATGAACAAGGCATCAGTTCACTAAAACAATTTATTCATGATAAATTTCAAACTAAAGATTTAGGTGAATTAAAGCACTTCTTGGGTATGGAAGTGCTTAGGAGTAGTAAGGGAATTCATTTGAGTCAGAGGAAATATGTAATAGATATATTGACAGAAATGGGTAAACTTGGTATTAAGCCACAAACTACTCCTATCATGCCTAATACTCATCTGGTATCTGAAAGGGAATCATTTGATGACCCAGAAAGATACAGAAGACTTGTAGGCAAGCTGAATTACTTGACTATAACCAGACCAGACATCTCATTTGCTGTCAGTATGGTGAGTCAATACATGGCCTCACCAACAAAACAACACTGGTCAGCTCTTGAGCATATATTAGGGTACTTGAAAGGGACAATTGGTCAAGGTATTGTGTATACAAACCATGGGCACATGAGAGTTGATAGCTTCGTAGATGCTGACTGGGCTGGATCAAAGGATGATAGACGATCAACTACTGGATTTTGTGTGTTTATTGGAGGAAACTTAGTATCCTGGAAGAGTAAGAAACAACATATAGTATCAAGATCTAGTGCAGAATCTGAGTATAGAGCCATGTCCAAAGCTATTTGTGAAGTTATGTGGATCAAGCATCTTATGAAAGAATGTAATATTGAGTTAGAACAGCCAGCAAGATTATGGTGTGATAACCAGGCAGCAGTTCATATTGCTTCAAATCCTATATTTCATGAAAGAACTAAGCATATAGAGGTGGATTGCCATTTCCTTCATGATAAAATTAAAGAAGGAGAGATAACTACACACTACATTCAAACTAGAGAGCAACCAGCTGATATTCTCACCAAGGCAGTAAATGGAGATAGGATCAAATATTTGAAAGGCAAGTTGGGTTTACTGGATGTATACAACTCAACTTGAGGAGGAGTATTGTGAAATAAACCTAACTCAACTAGGTTAATTATTTAAAGCCCAAGGCCCAACATATGATGTGTAATATCGGGTTCACTAGCCCATTGTGTATCATAGTTTGTTTCTTGTTTTGTTATTTCAGATCTGGCAATACTTTATGCACCTATATATATTACTATGTATACATATTGTTGAGCAAGTAATAAAATTGAGTAGCATGCTATTTTTAGAAATCTCTTTTCTTTTTCAATATTCAAATCTGATAACATTACTGAATGATGTTGTACGTTCTTATTATCAATGGATCAGTTAAATTTACATACTTTATCATTGCCATACTCATATTTCATGACCCAATACTGCATCTTGGGATTTGGGGGTAGGATTACCAATTAGGTTGTTCCAGTAATGGGTATGGACAGATTAAACTCTAGAGTGAGTAGAATTGCATCCAAGAGATTAGATAGATCAATTGTGATAGGATGCCCTGAACTGATCCAAAGATATGACTCATGAATTTTAAAATCAAATAAGATTATAGGTAGGACTAGCATAGGGTCGCGCCCTATGCTTCAGCCGTTAGCCCCCAGTTGGTAAAGGTTCGCGACTCTAGTGCGTAGTGCTTGTCACTAGTGAGACAAAAGGATTTTTACGCACAGAAAGGAACTCGTAGCTCTATATGCTCATTAGATTATTTAATTTTCCTAACTGTATTTAGAGATTTGCTGACATCTGGTTGTGTTTTGGCTCGAGTTAGCCCGATAGGTTATTGGTTGTCCTTCTAAACCATTAGGTTCATAGTGACCCTAGAAAAACTACGATTTGAGACAGACAATCTATTGTTGGAAAGGGTAAACTTTGGGTGCACATAACCCTAGGATAACAGACTAGTCAAACTTACCCAAGCTGTATGCATGCATATAATCATCTTATATTTTGTTATAATCATTGTGATTGCAGGTGCGTGATTGTGATTGACGCATTTTAATATGATACTAGTGAGGGAAAAACCAGTTCTACTCAGCGGCGTGGTCTCACTAGATATCTGATTGGTTTTAGATGGTATATTATTATCCACACTAGACTTTTTGTCTGACCCGAAGTTTTTGTTTTCCTCCTTAAACTCTCGGGTGCTCAAAATTAACTTGAGTAAGTTGGGAGTAAGAGTTTTTCAGGTTTTCTAGTTGACGAATAAGCTTCCGGAGACGTACAGGAGGTAAGCTAGCTATTAGGAATTTCTATCTTTTATTTTCCGCTGTGTTATTTGGATTTAAAGGCAAAGTTGTTTAATTGTCTTATATATATTTGACTCTAATCAACTAAGGAAGCATCTTCATATGTCGTTCTTGAAGTGTTTTGTAATAATTTTAATTTCTCTGACCGTGGGTTTGCATATGAGATTATGTAATGAATTTGAAATGTTTTCCTGTGAAATGAAATGTGAAGTTTGAATTTAAATTGTGTTAAAAAATTCATATTCATGTGCCTCTGTGTTATCAATGTAACTAACATTACCACATTTGGTCACCGGGAATTAATAGCTACAAATGACTACAGCATATGTAGCGGTTAATTTCGAGCCTCCAAGTGGAGGATGTTACAACCATGCTATCTCTTTATAGAAGCTCGACATCCTTTACATCTTTAGGACTTCGATATCCCTTGCCGCTTGTAGAAGTTTGAAACCCCTTGCTGCTTTTATATGCTTTACAACAGCCATAGTTATAAAGGCTCGACATGGGTTACTGAACTTGAGGTTTTAATAAACATTCCATATTTCTCAATCATTGATAAGACTTGACATCATTTGCTTTCATAAATTTGGCAATGCATTTCCTTTGGTAGCTACTCAATAGCCTTAATTAAGGTAGGTACTTGACAACCGTTATTATGGTAGTAGCTTGGTGACTGTTGATGTAGCGTATTCACCTTTCCTAGAAGCTCGACATCATCATTTTGAAGCTAAATGCTCGACATCTTCCTTTTTACTTGTTCCACAATGCTCCTTGTTGTTGTGGTTTGATGCCTTCTTTTGCTTGTTACACATTCGGCAGCCTTTATGGTTGCTGAGGCTCGATACTTCCATTGCTGTATACGTCGACAACCCTTATGGTTGTTGAGGCTCGATGCCATTTTCTCTCTGTGTTCAAGTTCGACAACTCTCATACTTGCTAACTGCTTGGAGTTCGGTATCCCTAGAAGCTCGGCACTTTTTTTATCTGTTATCTATCTAAACACTCGATGCCCTTTTTGCTATAGAGATTTGACGTCTTCTTGTCATGCCTAGGAGTTCGCTATCCTTTGCTGAATATTGAGGGCTTAATGACCTGGCTTTCTTCTGGCTCGACACCACTTGTCGTTACCAAACTCGACACGTTCTTCTTTAGAAGCTTGATATGGATATTTGTAGTAACAGATATAACAGATTATATAAGCTAACAACAGATAATAAGTTTATATCGATGGTGGAATCTGAATAAACATAATCTGTCTTTTATATGTTATATGAGATGAACGGTTGGAATAAACATGAAAGCTTCAATAAAACTATGGCATATAGATTATACATTTGTTATTATTTATTATTCTTCATTTTTGTTTTATTCATTGGTTTTTTTTCATATTTTAATATCATCATAAGTATTTGAAATATGTTGTTTTTCCTAATTAAATTTATATTTATAAGAATAGAACCAATGAAATTCAAATAAAAATCATGGTTAATTATTTAAAATAAATACAAAACGTACAGTAGATGGATTAAAATATTGATGTTGATTGAAAATTATAAGTGATAATGGACTTAATAGGAAGAAACAAATATTCTTAAATGAATAAAGTGATTTCTAAATATATAGATAAAATGCAGTAAACGAGACTCGAACTTTGATGTTTGAGTATAAATTGAATTACATGAACTAAAGTTATTTTTATCGTATAAAAGTGTGGTTAATGGAATTCGAACTTGTGACTTCCATGAAAGTATATTGAATCAAGAAGAGCAAAGAATTTAATTTCTAAAATTAGGAGAAAATGAAAATACTGTGTGAGATAGGACTTTAAGGTATATAGTATAAGATACCCCAACCATTCATATTATACTTTCACTGTGTGTGAGAGAACTTTTGAACGTTGGAATTTTTATCCAATACTTAGGGAAATTTATGTGTTATTGACTCCCCTTTTCAAATTATTTACATATATTTTTATTATGATATCAAGTTGTATCTGACCTAGAGCATGGGACCTTATGGTACAATCCTTAGGATGTTAAAGAACTTTGCCTCGTTTATGTGGATAGTAAAAAGAAATCAAAATGAAAGGATGTTAAAAGAGAACTGGTTAAATTAACACTTTGACCTTTAACCTAGTCCATGATTTTGTTGGTTTGGTTTAAAAGAGAACTGGTTAAATTAATTTTTCATATTAAAATTGCTAAAGTGGATGGTAAAGATATCATGATTTAACGAGTTTAGTGGTAAACAGCGTGACTTCATGCGGATCCACTATTTAGTAGTGCTAAATTGTAAAATCCTAAGAGCTTTAGGAGGGATATAGCGAAACTTCGATGGGGATTTACCTGCGTAATGTTTATAGCATATGTTTTTTTCCTTCTTCCCTCAAATTTTAATTTAAATATCCTCATAAATCATTCTTTGTATCATTCAAAGCTTGGAGATCTTTCCAATATATTTCAATGGTTGGTGAAAAAAATCCGATAGATAGTTTGATTTCTGAGAACAAACCAAATTTTGGATTAGTGGTTATATGTTGGCCAAAGGAAAAAAAGAAAGTTGAAGGTTTTAGGCCAAATCGAACCAAAATGAGGAGCATAACTTTTCAAATCCATCTAATCCATCTCCAATGGTTGTTGCTTCAAAAAACGTTGATTTAGCTCAAGTTATCGTCGTCATCACGATGCATGAGAATTTCATGAAATATCAGGAGGAGCAAAGGCAATTGTTGGGCCCGATGGTCGTTCGATATGCCAAAATGGGGAAAGCTCCAATAGATGATAACTTCAGTTGGGCTAACCATAGAGGCAATCAAAAGAGCAATTGCAAGGTAAACACCGAAGATAGATCACATAGGTAAGACCAAGAGGCTAACCAAATGGAAATGCAATCAAGAGAGCAGCATAATGTTTCTTGATCAACCAGATTTGAGGGGTGACCAAATAATCAAGCAGAAGGAGAATGGTCCATAAGGAGTGAGGGTCCTCAAAATGACGTGGGTGGCAAATGCGAACGATTAAGAAGGCGTGATCAAGCACCAAATGTTGCTAATTTTGACAAGGATCAAAAAGCAGTTTCTAACCCATTGAGAACAACCTAGACAAGTTGTCAACCCTACTGCTATAAGTAGACAGAGAAAGAGTCGCCAAGGAGTTTATATGAAAATTCCCAAAATCAAACATGTCGCTACCCTACCCGGCATAAGGAAGGAGACACCAACGTCAAAAGGTTTGATTAAAAGGATGGGTGCTTCTTCTTCAAGAGAATATAAACACTTGAAAACTGCATAATATTTAAGGAAATACCAGCAAATAATACACTGCAATTTCCCAATGACTTCACATACATGATCAACCAGAAGTAACGACCAAGATACATCTTACAATTTCAGTCGCCCACTGTAACGACCCGGAATTTTGGACCATTCAAATCGACAATAAATCCACACATGTCTGACTTGAATAATTCAAAATAACAGATTGAAATAAAAATTTGGCAAAACTCAGCATATGCAGTAAATAAATCAATCACAGAATCACAGACACAGAGTAATACAATAATACGCAGCGGAATAGATAAAATAGTAGTTCATGAAGCTACTATATAAACATCAGAGTTAGAAATAAAATACAACAGAATATCTCAAATACAGTGAAGTCTCCAATCCAAACAGATGACTTCTGTGAACGAATCAACTGGAAAGCTGGAAGCTGAATCAAAAGTTGGGTCTCCAAACGAAGCTCCAAACTCCAAAGGTGAGTCTCAAATGCTGTATCACTCAGTCTGACCCGAGCGTAAAGCAAAACACAAAACACTCGAGTCAGGATTAACATTCTTATATCAATAAATCCAACTCAAGTGAAATATCAACTGAAATACGAGTAACTTAAAGGATGTTTGGGATAACCATCCTCTAAGGATCTTCAGAACTATCTACAAGGTGGAAATATACATTTTAACACCGTGGTCATTTCAATTAAATTTATACTTCAAAACCCAAATATCATTTTATTTCAAATATAACTATTTTCCAAGATAGTATATATATAATTAATTTATAAGTGAAGTATTTAACGTCTCGCAAATCGATTCAAATCAACTTCAAATTCCAAACTCAAATTTATTCAAAGTTCAATTCATCAATTTAATTCATTTCTAAACAGATCATTTAAATTTTCAATATATTTCAAAGCTTTAATATTCAACATTTTCAAAGTTAAATTTAACGGTTTCATATAGCTCTTGATTTAACTTCATTATTATTTAATCAGGGAATATTCACTTAATAAATTCAATACCATTTAACTAGCCTTAAATTACATTTTTACTAAATATTTCCTTAAACTTTATTTAAACAAGAAATATTCATTAGATTACTTATGAATCAAACTCAAGTTATAAATCATATCTTACATCTTAATTTCAATAAGTTTCAAATCGGTTTAATTAAGTAAAATTCTTTATTGAATACAATTTCAACTAAATTCAAATTATCTTTCTAACCTTAACTTATTCAAATGATTACCAAATCTATTTGAAATATATTTTTTTATACTTAACATATTATATGTATTAAATCCATCTTAATTAAATTAAATATCATTATTAAATCTATATATATATTTACCATTTATATAAAATTTTAAGAATCAACATTTGTTAAAACCATATATTTCTTTCCAAAACCATAGAATTCAATTTCAAAATATTTATATATATATGGACCAACGGTGTTTGTATATGTATTTATCATATGGTTAAGTGATACGGATATTTATCATTTCAATCCGAAATTTAAATATATACGGGTAGATATCATTTCGACCCGTAACCCCAATTTCAATTCAAATGAAAATCGCTTGGGTTTATCATTTCAACCCATAACGATTTTCTCCTATTCTAAAGTCCGTTCGGGTATGTATCATTTCAACCCATAGTGAATTCTATACTAACAGGGAACTTGCAGAGTGATAACAGATAATATAAAATATAACAACAGGCATATATCATCAATATAAATAACAGATACTGGTGTCAGATGTCATAGGTGAACGTATATAAATAATAGTAATAACAGGCATATAATACTAGATACTGGTGTCAGATGTCACAAGTGAACAGTTATAGATAATAGCATATATAACAATGTAAATAACTACAGCAGCATATTTCAATTGCTATTTCAATTGAAATCAAATTTAAATAATAAAAGAACGTTAATCGTGAGTGATTGCTCACCTTTCGAGGCTAGAGAAATTTGACAATGAAATGAGAAGAGATATGAACCCAAGCACAAATTTCGAAGCAAAGCAAGATGGACACGATAGAAATGAGTTCGGCGATCAAAGCTGATAAATAGAAATTGACGAAATCAAGTCAAAAATGGAATCGATGAGGGTAAATAGTGTAAGTGAACTCATATAACTATATATAACCATATATAAAATCGTATCATATATTAAATTAAATATATATATTTCAGAAATCCATTGTTTTAAATAAAAACACATAAAATAAACAACCATACCTACATATTAAAATTTGAAATAATATATATATACACACTTTTGAAATCAACTATATACCTAACAAATATAAAACTGGTATATGTACTGACTGTAACCAAAAATTGCCCACACTATTTTTATGTAACATATTGTAAAATACTTATAAAGGTATAGAAAGAATAACATATCATATACAACTAATACTAACATAATCTGACATATATATAAATTCATATAACTTGTACAATAAACCAGCACAGAAAAGTTTATAAATTAATATGTATAACAGAACAATAAAAGTTTATACAACCGAACACAATATATATACTTTAAATTAAAGCTCAACATATCTGCTTTGGGCATAAACATATATTATAAAATCTACTGTAATTCTTAGCAAAACAATACATATGTATATGCTTATATAGATGAACAAGTATGCAAACAAATATATACGACAACAAAACATAAATATATATATAGAAACTAACTTATTACTACGACTATATATATGATGTATACCTTATATAAGAATAAAAGAAGTGGGGAGGCTGATCGTATCAATTTCATGTGGCCGCACGAACATGGCAGATGGAAAAAATGATGGTGAGGAGACTGCAAAACGATGCAAGGCATGGAGGAAGTGGAATGGGGCACGCGTGGAAGAACGGTGAAGGCTGGGCTCGCGGCCAGAGTTTGAGGCCGAGATGGGTTCTGGTGGAGGTTCGTCTTGGGTCAGGCATGAGTAGCCTAGGTCGGTGGATTAGCTATGCATGGATGGGAGGCAAAAGGTTTGGCCAGGCAGTCAAGGAGAGGGTTGCATGAAGGTGGTTGGTCGGTGATGACGTGGGGTGGCTGCGAAAAGAAAGAAAGGGGAGGGAGGTGGAGTCGCTGCTCGGTGATGTGGATGCGATCTGGGAGGAGCAAGGCTGTCACTTCATAGGGCGGAGGAGTTATGGAGCATGGATGGTCTCAGCCCCCATCAGGTGGGCAGAGGCGGAGATGGGTTCGGGTTGGATGGAGTGTGGTAGGCTGGTTGATGGTGGTCGGCATGGTGATTGAGCACGATGAAAAACAAGGTGGCTATGGTGGCGGGAGCACTGGCGAATGGCAAGGTCCAGGGGGAAAAATTGAAGGAATTTGGAGATGAAGGAAAAACAGCCGAAAGTGGTGGCCATGGCTGTGGATTTGTTTGGCAAAAATGAAATTGGGCAGATCTGGGAAGAGGAACGAAGCATGAAGGAGATGAACAGATGATACTTTTATAAAATTTCTGAGATCCAAAAAATGAGATCTGAAAAGGAGATGTACAGCTCACAAACCAAATCAAAAGAAACATTTGAATAGGGATGGTTGTCCGATGATTCAGCAAAGTTATTAAAGCAATAAATTCAGTTGTTTGGAAAACACGGCTAAAGTTTGAAAGGCTATAGAAACAAAAGGTCACGGATACGGTACCGATACGGTGAACTGTTTTACAGATTCCGTTGTCCATCGGACGCCGAAACAAGCAAATGAATATACCATGGAGATCAGCATGACGTGACGATCAAAACGGTATACAAGTACTAGTGGTACGATCATCCGATCGAAAGTCGATAATCGGTACCAAAAATGCTGCTATTTTGCCAGAATTAAGATAAACGGAGCAGTAGAAGTCCAAATTTGGAAAAACGAATTTCGCAGTCTGATTCAGAATGATCTGAATAAATTTTCTCCTGTTGACACATTTTGGTTTCGGAAAACTTTTAAATTCACTGTTATTAACCGGTTTGATTTTGAAATGAAATTTCACAGGAAAAATAAACTTCAATATTATCAGATGAAAATTTACCAGTTGCTATATTAAAATAGACGTATTCCAAATAATAAATTTTTAATTTCCAATTTTATTGTTTAAAATTTCACAAATTTCAGTTAAATATACTTTTAAAACCATTAAATTTTGCGGGTCGTTACACTCTCCCCCACTCAAAACTTTTCGTCCCCGAAAAGGAAGGAGGTAGAAGAATAAAACAACCAGAAATAAAAGTAGATTAAAAGTCAATATTAAACAATTTATTTGAACTATATAAATTTTACTTAAATTTGAAAACTTCATTTGCGATTCAATTGTCTTATATACTTTAAAACTTCCAAGATCCATTAGCAAAATTTCTTGCTTCCTTTACAATTACCATTTATATGCTTAAATAACAACTTTATAAATATATGAAAACTATTTGAAAACAGTTATTTACATTATTACTTATATTTACAAAGAAGCTATTTGAAAACATTAAATCCATAATTCATAAATTTATTAATTTTCTTATCCCAAGATACTTTTCAAATATTATTAATAAACAAATAATCATTTACTTTAAATATCTTTTATTAAATTAATAACTTCTAAAATATTTATAACACTAAAATTTTCTATTAAACCATGTAGTATATAAATAAATAAATAAATAAATAAAATATAGTTAACACGGAAAACAAGGAGGATTTGGGAAAACAGAATATAGGTGAATAAATAAAGCTGAGCAGATAAGGCAGATTCAAAAGAATAGAATCGGGCATGAATAATTAATTCAAACCATTAGAATTTCAAATATTAATATAGAATTTCTTTGTTAGAAATACTTTTATAATAAAATATATTTTTTATAACGAAACAAATTTCATTTCGAAGATACTTTTATAACTCGATGTTTCGGCAAGTTTATCCTTGTTCCTGTAGACTCTGGTAGTGCGTTGATCAGGCGCAAAACTAGAATTCTCCAGGTACTTAGTAGACCTGTTTCAACACCCAGTGAAAATACTGGAAAACCTTTAAAAAAATAGATATGGAAAGTACAATCCAAACAACAAAACGAACAAAACCTTTGTCTAACCATGGTTCGCAGATACACAATGGTTACGCCTGGGTCCCCCAGGAAACAATCCATATCCGTAAGCTTTCTCAGCCCTGCGAGTTACGCCATGATGACTAGTAGAATGCAGGATACACAATGGTTACGCCTGGATCCCCCAGGAAACAATCCGTACCCCCAGGCAAGACTCAGCCAAGCATTTGCGCTACTATTCGCGACCTACACAGATTGCAGGATACACAATGGTTACGCCTGGATCCCCCAGGAAACAATCCGTACCCCTAGGCAAGACTCAGCCAGGCAGTTGCGCTATGCAGTCACGAGAGAACGATAAGACCATGGGTAACGCCATGGAATTCGAAGGACACTCGAGTATCATATCCGGAAAACCAAAATCAGAGAGAATAATATCGATAGAATGAATCCAAGATGTGGCCACAAATCGGATATCAAGCAGAAGGCACTTTCCATATCTTTACTTCGAAAATATGTATCATATAGTACCTTTTCAAATCACTTTCAAATATCGTACTTATATAAAATCCATTATATATAAGATTAAATTTTCAAATCAAATACTTTTCCAAAATCAATAGTATATCAAATCATACTTATATAGACTTCAATTATATAAGATTTCACTTTCAAATTTAGTACCTTTTCAAATCTATAGTTTCGAATCAATTTCATACTCATACAAATCAATTTTATATAAGTTCGACAACTCCCAAATCAAGTGTTTGGTAATATAAGGTTCTCAGATTTCAATTTGTTTCAATATCAGTTCAATTTCAAAATCATATACAATTTCACCAAATTATTTCTTCTCAAATTAATTATCTTTAGCTTCAAAGTTCCAAAATAATAGATTTTGAAAATAAATCCAAATTTCCAAATCAATAATTTAAGTCAACCAATTCATTTCCAAAATCAAATGGTTTTCAAAATCATCTTATATTACCTAAGGTCCATCTTATATAAGGATCAAATTTTTCAAAAATAAGTTTCGCTGTATCAAGAGCCATATGAGATTGAATATCTTTGCTTTTATGGGTTATATATCTTTGTAATTTATTTTGGGAATTTTCTTTTAGTAAGCAAAGATATTCTAACCCGACAGCTTTCAATTTCAGCGTCAAAATATATCAATGATAATAGAATATAAGGTGTACATACGCCATCATTTCGCAAAATCACATTTTGATCGCTCGTTCGATCACACAAGTTCGCTTTCGAACTAGTATTGTCCATTCGACTTCCCTAATGCGGACTTCGATATGGTTTCTCGACTAGAAGCCATCAGTCTCCTTGCATAGCCATATACTACGATAGAGAATTCAAGAATCAAGCCCAAAATCCATATCAAATATTCGCCATCAAGAATCAAATGAAAAATCCTAACACGAAATGGTGTAATCCACCTCGAACTTGTGTACTCAAACTTGGATCAAATTAATTTTTCGAATAAAACGGCATACGTACAACTTATATATTTATTCCAACTTGTTAAATATATAGTTTCATAAAATGTTACTAAGTTAAAACATTTAACTAAGCTTTATTCAAAATATTTTGAAGACCAAATTCTTTTCAAAACATTTCAAATCTAAATTTCATATTAGAAAATTTTAAAATTTGCCTTATGCATTTACTTAACAAAACAGTTTCAACTTATTTAAATCATATTACTACATACTTAAACATTCAAAACAAACTTATATACTTTATCAAAATACTTTTCAAAATTTCTTAGCTTTGAAAAGTTAACCTTGATTTGAAAGTGCTCGAACCTTCAAAATAGTTGAAGAAATCATTTTCAAATTCAAGAGTTGGAAATCAGCAACAAATCAGTAAATCAATTTTAATAGATAGGGTTATATCAAATCCAAAACTCGAAGACTTAACACCGGCTCATTTCAAATCGTTTCAAATACATATACATATATCTTTCGAATATCAATCATACTTCAAAATTTTGAAATAAAAATGGTTTAAAAAAAAAAAAAATCACTCGCATAGCAAAGCTACTGAAGTGGCCTATCCCTCACTCTGAAACTCGAAAATAAATGTCGATGATGCGTGCACTCATCACCGAAATTATTTTCCAGCGACATAAGTGAGTTCTGGACTTCTATTTCTCAAACTTCGTTTGAAATTTCTTCGAAACTCATTAAAATCATTTGAAACATTTCTTATTCGGAAAATATTTTTAAATCATATTATTATTATATATTTCAAAATCTTAAAACCAATTTCAAAACACCGGAGTTCAATTCTCGAATTTCAAATTTAATATCCTTCAGTTATAAATCAAATTTCTTATATAGTTTTTCAAATTTACAAATCCTTTCGAAACCTCAAATTCTTATTTTAAAAAGGGTATTAAATCTTTATCGAAAACATTTCACTTTTATATATAGAATATAATCATACTTATCAAAATAATAATTTCTAAAATACAAACAAGCCCGATTTTTCAAAGGATGGTTCAAGAATGGATTTCAAAACAAAGATAGAAATTCAAATTAGAGGGACTCTAATCAAATAAAATTCTGATTCGAAGATAGGATCGAACGAAGACGAGATAGTTAAATTTCAAAATAGAATATAGATATACTTATATAAACCGCGGGCGACCTTAACCGGGTCAACCGTGACTTCAAGAATATAATCGATGCGAAAATCTAAGGCAAATCGACATTCGATCGCCAGAGATAGAATTCGGTATAACAAGAGATGGCAACATCGAAACCGAGGGATATATAAACCTCCGGTGAATCAATGCCAATTGTAAAGGAGTTCCACCCCTTTACAATCATTCAAAGATTGGCGGGATCGCCTATTCTTATAGAGATCATTCGAAGTGGAGTTATGGGATACTCCAGAATCAAAAGAATACTAATAGAGAGAGACGATAATGAATTTTGGAACCGTAGGGAACGTTCCAAAGTTCAAAGGAAATCGAGTCAAAAGGAAGAGATTAAACTCAAACGAAAGTGATTCTGTAAATAAATTTACAATATATGCTAAGTTTCGCCTGGAGCCAAAGCTCTGATACCAACTGTAACGACCCGGAATTTTGGACCATTCAAATCGACAATAAATCCACACATGTCTGACTTGAATAATTCAAAATAACAGATTGAAATAAAAATTTGGCAAAACTCAGCATATGCAGTAAATAAATCAATCACAGAATCACAGACACAGAGTAATACAATAATACGCAGCGGAATAGATAAAATAGTAGTTCATGAAGCTACTATATAAACATCAGAGTTAGAAATAAAATACAACAGAATATCTCAAATACAGTGAAGTCTCCAATCCAAACAGATGACTTCTGTGAACGAATCAACTGGAAAGCTGGAAGCTGAATCAAAAGTTGGGTCTCCAAACGAAGCTCCAAACTCCAAAGGTGAGTCTCAAATGCTGTATCACTCAGTCTGACCCGAGCGTAAAGCAAAACACAAAACACTCGAGTCAGGATTAACATTCTTATATCAATAAATCCAACTCAAGTGAAATATCAACTGAAATACGAGTAACTTAAAGGATGTTTGGGATAACCATCCTCTAAGGATCTTCAGAACTATCTACAAGGTGGAAATATACATTTTAACACCGTGGTCATTTCAATTAAATTTATACTTCAAAACCCAAATATCATTTTATTTCAAATATAACTATTTTCCAAGATAGTATATATATAATTAATTTATAAGTGAAGTATTTAACGTCTCGCAAATCGATTCAAATCAACTTCAAATTCCAAACTCAAATTTATTCAAAGTTCAATTCATCAATTTAATTCATTTCTAAACAGATCATTTAAATTTTCAATATATTTCAAAGCTTTAATATTCAACATTTTCAAAGTTAAATTTAACGGTTTCATATAGCTCTTGATTTAACTTCATTATTATTTAATCAGGGAATATTCACTTAATAAATTCAATACCATTTAACTAGCCTTAAATTACATTTTTACTAAATATTTCCTTAAACTTTATTTAAACAAGAAATATTCATTAGATTACTTATGAATCAAACTCAAGTTATAAATCATATCTTACATCTTAATTTCAATAAGTTTCAAATCGGTTTAATTAAGTAAAATTCTTTATTGAATACAATTTCAACTAAATTCAAATTATCTTTCTAACCTTAACTTATTCAAATGATTACCAAATCTATTTGAAATATATTTTTTTATACTTAACATATTATATGTATTAAATCCATCTTAATTAAATTAAATATCATTATTAAATCTATATATATATTTACCATTTATATAAAATTTTAAGAATCAACATTTGTTAAAACCATATATTTCTTTCCAAAACCATAGAATTCAATTTCAAAATATTTATATATATATGGACCAACGGTGTTTGTATATGTATTTATCATATGGTTAAGTGATACGGATATTTATCATTTCAATCCGAAATTTAAATATATACGGGTAGATATCATTTCGACCCGTAACCCCAATTTCAATTCAAATGAAAATCGCTTGGGTTTATCATTTCAACCCATAACGATTTTCTCCTATTCTAAAGTCCGTTCGGGTATGTATCATTTCAACCCATAGTGAATTCTATACTAACAGGGAACTTGCAGAGTGATAACAGATAATATAAAATATAACAACAGGCATATATCATCAATATAAATAACAGATACTGGTGTCAGATGTCATAGGTGAACGTATATAAATAATAGTAATAACAGGCATATAATACTAGATACTGGTGTCAGATGTCACAAGTGAACAGTTATAGATAATAGCATATATAACAATGTAAATAACTACAGCAGCATATTTCAATTGCTATTTCAATTGAAATCAAATTTAAATAATAAAAGAACGTTAATCGTGAGTGATTGCTCACCTTTCGAGGCTAGAGAAATTTGACAATGAAATGAGAAGAGATATGAACCCAAGCACAAATTTCGAAGCAAAGCAAGATGGACACGATAGAAATGAGTTCGGCGATCAAAGCTGATAAATAGAAATTGACGAAATCAAGTCAAAAATGGAATCGATGAGGGTAAATAGTGTAAGTGAACTCATATAACTATATATAACCATATATAAAATCGTATCATATATTAAATTAAATATATATATTTCAGAAATCCATTGTTTTAAATAAAAACACATAAAATAAACAACCATACCTACATATTAAAATTTGAAATAATATATATATACACACTTTTGAAATCAACTATATACCTAACAAATATAAAACTGGTATATGTACTGACTGTAACCAAAAATTGCCCACACTATTTTTATGTAACATATTGTAAAATACTTATAAAGGTATAGAAAGAATAACATATCATATACAACTAATACTAACATAATCTGACATATATATAAATTCATATAACTTGTACAATAAACCAGCACAGAAAAGTTTATAAATTAATATGTATAACAGAACAATAAAAGTTTATACAACCGAACACAATATATATACTTTAAATTAAAGCTCAACATATCTGCTTTGGGCATAAACATATATTATAAAATCTACTGTAATTCTTAGCAAAACAATACATATGTATATGCTTATATAGATGAACAAGTATGCAAACAAATATATACGACAACAAAACATAAATATATATATAGAAACTAACTTATTACTACGACTATATATATGATGTATACCTTATATAAGAATAAAAGAAGTGGGGAGGCTGATCGTATCAATTTCATGTGGCCGCACGAACATGGCAGATGGAAAAAATGATGGTGAGGAGACTGCAAAACGATGCAAGGCATGGAGGAAGTGGAATGGGGCACGCGTGGAAGAACGGTGAAGGCTGGGCTCGCGGCCAGAGTTTGAGGCCGAGATGGGTTCTGGTGGAGGTTCGTCTTGGGTCAGGCATGAGTAGCCTAGGTCGGTGGATTAGCTATGCATGGATGGGAGGCAAAAGGTTTGGCCAGGCAGTCAAGGAGAGGGTTGCATGAAGGTGGTTGGTCGGTGATGACGTGGGGTGGCTGCGAAAAGAAAGAAAGGGGAGGGAGGTGGAGTCGCTGCTCGGTGATGTGGATGCGATCTGGGAGGAGCAAGGCTGTCACTTCATAGGGCGGAGGAGTTATGGAGCATGGATGGTCTCAGCCCCCATCAGGTGGGCAGAGGCGGAGATGGGTTCGGGTTGGATGGAGTGTGGTAGGCTGGTTGATGGTGGTCGGCATGGTGATTGAGCACGATGAAAAACAAGGTGGCTATGGTGGCGGGAGCACTGGCGAATGGCAAGGTCCAGGGGGAAAAATTGAAGGAATTTGGAGATGAAGGAAAAACAGCCGAAAGTGGTGGCCATGGCTGTGGATTTGTTTGGCAAAAATGAAATTGGGCAGATCTGGGAAGAGGAACGAAGCATGAAGGAGATGAACAGATGATACTTTTATAAAATTTCTGAGATCCAAAAAATGAGATCTGAAAAGGAGATGTACAGCTCACAAACCAAATCAAAAGAAACATTTGAATAGGGATGGTTGTCCGATGATTCAGCAAAGTTATTAAAGCAATAAATTCAGTTGTTTGGAAAACACGGCTAAAGTTTGAAAGGCTATAGAAACAAAAGGTCACGGATACGGTACCGATACGGTGAACTGTTTTACAGATTCCGTTGTCCATCGGACGCCGAAACAAGCAAATGAATATACCATGGAGATCAGCATGACGTGACGATCAAAACGGTATACAAGTACTAGTGGTACGATCATCCGATCGAAAGTCGATAATCGGTACCAAAAATGCTGCTATTTTGCCAGAATTAAGATAAACGGAGCAGTAGAAGTTCAAATTTGGAAAAACGAATTTCGCAGTCTGATTCAGAATGATCTGAATAAATTTTCTCCTGTTGACACATTTTGGTTTCGGAAAACTTTTAAATTCACTGTTATTAACCGGTTTGATTTTGAAATGAAATTTCACAGGAAAAATAAACTTCAATATTATCAGATGAAAATTTACCAGTTGCTATATTAAAATAGACGTATTCCAAATAATAAATTTTTAATTTCCAATTTTATTGTTTAAAATTTCACAAATTTCAGTTAAATATACTTTTAAAACCATTAAATTTTGCGGGTCGTTACACCCACAATACAACATGATTGAGAATATCTACATATAATGGCTACATGATTTGGTTTAAATGGGACACGGTATCACCATAAAGGGACATCATTAAACATCTTTATTGGAGGTAAGAATTCATGACTGCACAAATTTTATGCTGCTTCTGCGAAACCAACCCTCAGTTTTCCATAATCAAATACAGTGTGGTATACACCCATGAAAACATCACCCAAAATCCTGTTGTCATATTCAAAATTTAGTATTTAGTTTTGCAGATATAGGATGTATTGGTATGAATAAACCCAAAGGAATCGATAGTTTGTTTACCACAAAGGGCCACGGGGGGGAGGTACATCCAAAGCTGTGAATCCACTGATGCATTGTGCTGCTGCTCCTTCACCAATCTTCATAACATACTGCACAATAAAAGAGAGAATAACTCATGTCATTAATCCCCTGAATAACAGCATCATCGTATAATGTTATATATGCTGAATAAAAGAATATGAAGTCATTTCCTATAGTAGTTGTGTACCAAAAACATGGTTATCAGTAACACAAACATATTCTACTACTTGGCAAAAATATGTTCATGCTGTCAAAATAGGTATAGTAATATTAGAAGTAAGAAGTAGCAGGTGATTTTATTCACAAACACGCATTTTCACATGGATAAAAGGGTTTTTAAACAGAAAAAGGTATATTTAATAAAATGTTCTTACAGAAGAAAAAAGTTCTGAAATATGGTTACCATCAGATGAGCTAATTCACGATGTGTTTTAGAACATCTACAATGGCCATGTTTATTTTTACAAGCTAAACATTGTCACATAGGACATTTACGCATTACAAGTTGTAATTCATTAATATTTGACCAATATATTGATGATATGGCATTCAACACATTGATGACTCGAAATTATCAACAAAAAATTCCGAAGATTAGAAAGTGCTCTATATGGGTTGAGACCCAAATCGTATTGCAATCAGTGTAGATTAACAATAATTGATTTAACGGTAAATCTATATAAATGTAACACTAATACCTGCTCAGCAGTTAGATTAAATATCTTGCCACCGATAGAGAAAGAAATAGCAGGCATTGTGGAAAGGAGATTGCAGTCAACAGCTGATTCTCCCATTGGGCTAGGTAAACGTTCGCATATCTGCAATTAATGTTTGTAAAATGTAGAATTAACATAATATAATGCATAACAATGTTAGCAGAGAACAGACTTACGTTGTTAATGTAATCCAATATGTGTTCTTGTGTCTGATTCTGTCTTAGCTGATTTTGCATCCATACAACTGCCATCTCACAAGCATTGCACATCCCGTCATTTAGACCAGCAGATGACTTTTCACCATTCACTACACTCTCAATCCCAATACTATAGCGCAAAGGAGATGTTAATGTACCATGAGTAGAAGAATTCAATAGTGCTCAAATATAGATTTCAAATATATTTGATATCACTCAAATGAAGAGTATAAACCTGACTCCACGAGTTCCATCAAAGGTGCATAGGCCAATTTGAGAGCAAATCTTCTTTGGTTGTGTCTGCATAATAATTTATCAGCCTCGCATATTTTAATTACTTCAGTGTATTTGACAATTAATTTAAGGACCAAAAATATTGTGCAAACCTCAAGTAAAAGTAAATCCAAAATTTGTTGCCCATATTGTGCAACTACAGCTTTGCACTCTTCGCTCACAACACCTGAAGCTCCAATTTTTTGATTAATTTCAGCAATGATTGTCTGCAGATGAATTTATTTAATGATAAATTGAAGGCTAAAGAAAGTTAGAAATAATATATTGGTAACATTATTCATCAAGAAACATGAAATGCTTTATGCAACTTAAGAGACATGAATGCCTTCTGCCTGTAGACCATTATTCAAATTATATTTTTGCGACTTAGACATCCCTGATATTCAAAACTATATATACGCTCCTCGGTACATGAACTGTCTTGCATAGTTATAATTAGAACCATATGAATACAGTTAGGTGGTACAAAAGCAAATTGGACTGCCACAAGTGGTGGACTAAGTTTCTGAAGGTTTACAAATAACATATCAAGATTTTCAATGTACTAATAAGAAATATAGAGAAACTCCAGCTGACTTTTAGTAACAATTTTGTCTAATAACTGAAATAAAGAACTATTTTAAATGGTTGAACAAGTAAATCATATTCCAACTTGGAATGCAAACATAAGGTCTCCGAGGGTTCAAATAACTGAAATAGTTAGCAAAGAGAAAAAAAACAAGGTAAACATAAATCATGGCTGGGAATAAGCAGTGGAAGAACTTTATCAAGGGAAAGCATCCATAGGCTCATGTTCAAAGGTACACCAAGCTTTAAATTTTCCGGAAGGAATGGGCAAGTTTATTTTAAACTCAACAAAAACTTAGATATTAAACACAAATGACTTCATAAAGCATTTCTTTTTGCTGATTTAGACTGATCCAATCTTCCAATGTGTCAGTGAAGACATGCGGTCAAGGGCCACATATTGCACCGGTGGTTATACAAATGGGAAAAGAGTATTTTGATTTTCCTAGGATTTTGAAAAGAAAAGTACAGGATAATTGTTTATATAATTAATAATATTACAAATAGCCAACAAGGATGATTACAATTTGGCTTCCATTTTTACAATAGCTTAATAATGTATTAAGTCTGTGTGTTCATTACAGTTGATAATACAATGAGATCACAATTTAGGAATCTTCCATTTTTTACAATACCTTGGTAATGTATTAAATTTGTATGTTCATCACAATTGATAACACAATGAGATTTATTTTAAGTTTCAAACGAAATACATGTATGCATACAAAATGAGATTGTATTTTATACTAGTGTGTAATTTATGCATCGTACGATAATGCTGTAGAAGAAAATATTATGAAATTCAAATATTTTGTTGTAGGTTGTTGATAAAGAAATCTCTACATGTAAATGTTGAGAGAAAAATGGTTTAAGGTTATTTCTACAAATAAATCAGAATGTGTAAACAAGTGGATGGTAACTATCATGTTTTAAGGTAATTGACAAACTAAATAAAGTATGTATACAAGTGGAAAATAATATAGAACATGTGAATGATGTAAGTGAAAATACCCAGTGATATGAAAGGGAATTCGCTCAATATATGAAAAAATTAAGTGAAAATATGGAGAATGGCATTGAAGGGATAGAATAAGAATTTTGAGTATATGTGAAAATATAATATATTGATGGTGATGAGATAAATGAAAGTGGATGAGAATTTTAAAAATGCAGACGACATAAATAAAGATATCAACGAGGAGATTATAGATGTATGAGAAAATGATTCTATTTTACTATTATATGATAAATAATTCTTTTCTTGTGCCTACTACTCAGAACAATATAGTGGAAGATAATAAATAGTTTTCCTTGAAAAACAGTGTATAAATGTATAATAGATAGTGTGAAGCATGTGTTAATGGCATGCGATTAATTATTGCACGGAACCCAGAACACATACTCCATATAAATCACAAAGTTTTATCGCACGACCCATTGTGGTTCCCGGCCTGAGCTTGTGACTTTGGTCACTCAGCACAACAGACAACAATTGGGTAACCCTATTGGGTTAAAATCCAGGACTGACCCTAGAGGTAGGCAAGCAAGGCAATGGAATTAAGCAACCCCTCAATCGTACAACTATCATCACACAAAGTGGTAATAATCGACAATAAAAAAAGTCGTTACATGTAATAAAAATTAAAGGTTGTTTAGCTTAGTTGTCTGTGTGAAAACTCTTGTAAAGAGGTAATAAGTTCAAAGCCGTGTGACAACAATAATTAGGTTTCTTTGCCCCCACTCTCTTATTATTTCTAGCTTATTCTATTTTCGTATTACTTTTACATTATTTTTCATTTCTTTTTTTTTCTTTTTCAACTCATTTGCTTTATAGTCTTATAGTTTTTGCATAAATTCCTTTTTACCCATTCCCAACCATCTTTAATTGCTTATTATAGTATATAATCATCATGCTTAAATAAAATTTAACTTATAATATTATCATTATCTTTAAAAGTTTACATTTTGTACCAGGTATTTGTTTGCAATGGTAAAAATATCAATTATGTTCACATTTAATTTTGTTAACGATTACCATCTTATAGAATAAAGAGTTAAAACCTAAGAGCAGTATGAGCAAAGTTGTCTGTGTCAAGGTTGTCAGTTTGGGATTTAAATCGTAAATTGTAAGGGTCAAAATTTAAATCGAATCAGGATTTAAATCGTAAATCGTAGATCTAAAATATTTTTAAAGTTAATACATTTCTTTCAATAATTCATAACTAAATTGAATAAACATAATAAATTAATAAAGTACTCATTAAGTATGGTTATATAATCAAGAGAGAACTAGAAAAACCTTTGGACTAAAACTTAATTTGACTGTACAGCAATTTAAATTGATTGATTAGCTATTTAAAAGGTGGCATGTGAATTGTATATTAAATTTGTCACATAAGACAGTGTGTTGTACATATAAAATTGAACACATTGGTATGATAACAGTACATCATTTTCCCTGCAAAACTCAAATCCAACAGAGACCCATTATGTTCTCTAACGGTGAGAGAGAGAGGGGGGAAAAAACCGAAGCAGGAAGACTTTATAGCAAGTAAAAAAACAAGTGGGAAGAACTTCTCTTACAACTTCAAATGCCATATCTATCTTCTCTTTCCCCTTCGAAGGCTGCTAGGTAAGTTTGTACGTGTACTTTTTTTTAAAAAGCTTTTGATTCTTTTCCAATTCCTCTGCTATAAATAGGGTCTAACGCAACCATTTGTTGCATCTTCTTGTTTTAAATTCCGTCGGTTAGGTTCGAAAGGAAGCGACATTACTAGGGTTTCAGTTTCTGATTCCTTTGATTTCCATTGCTTCCGTTCGTCTTTTTTTGTTTTGAGTCTGAAGGTGAGAACGAAAATCGTAGATTCATCCTTCCAGTTTGTGCAATTCGATTTGTAGATAGATCATACGATCTCGATTTTGTGTGATCTTTTTTACGTTTCAAATCGCAAGACGTGGGATGCGATATCGTACGATTTAATGATTTTTAATAACATTGGTCTGTGTTATGATAGTCAATTACAGTTAGGAATAAATTTAGCACAATCTTGAAACGGACCCATTCCAGTTGGAAAATATACTTTAGGTCAAAAGATGCACCTTGGTCGAAACCGCACCTCAATCCAAACTACATATTAAAAGATATGGTTGTCATAAAATTTGATCCTTCACCTAACCGATTTGGACCACATCTTAAAGAGTTATTATCTACTTCATCCAAATGGAACATCCAAAGACATTAGAGTATTCTACTGGACGATACAATGTTATTGGTCCAAGTTTTGCTCAATTCCAAATTAAAACGAAGAAGTTATGGCAAGAACAACAAAAACGGTCCTGGTAAGGAGTAATTACCGAACAGAAAAAATGATCTGTTAAGAAGTGTCAAACGGGGAAAAACAATTAGAATGGAGTAAGCGTCGATCATGAAAAAGGGTCCGATGGAGATTAAACATCGAACCATTTCATACCTAACTGTTTCATACCTAATCGTTTCCTACCGAACCGAATACTACCGAATCAAATCGATCATACATGGAAAGTGCATATTTTGCAGAAACCTAAATACTCAATGGATAAACAGTAATGATAAACAAATTTAGAGCGCTAGAAACTACCGAACCGAATTAGCCGAACCGAACTTCTAAAACAGTTTGAATAGCAAGGAATCATCTCAATCTTATCGGATCCCCTCCAATCACCCAGTTCACCATCCAACATCGAGTTAGGGCAGACCAACCTCAAGATCTACAATGACAGAGATTTGTCAATTATGGATCTAGCAACCCACGATTGTTATAACCGATTTAAAGGGATCTAGCAAGCGTTGTAGCAATTGTAAATCGAAGAATCTTAATAAAAAATATGAAATGGACGTAGGTGGAAGATTGCACTTGTCTATATAGAGACAGTTATCTGAACTTTGTTTGATGTATTGGGATGTATAAACTCTTATTATCTGCTTCGTATAATCTGATGAACTTATGCATCACTCTAATATGATGTTTATTATGGTTCATTTAATTATGTTATCATCTCGTCTGTTTTATATCTATTTGTTATTATATTTTGTTTATGGGTTATGAATCATATAACAGATTCTTCATTGATCGATCATACTTTACCTTGTTTCCCTCCATTGGTCAGGTACCACCACAGCGCACTACTATGGTATCAGATTGGCATATTGGATATCACAGGTAAAGGAATGTCGTCGTATTTGTCTTCACTTTTTTTACACTTTACTAATTTTTCAGTATATATTTCTGTGATTTGTGATCTGAATTAGAGTAAGAACCTTACATATCTGATGAACAGAGATCTCACCTTCTAAAAACCAGAACTAGGATCCCACTTGAAATCCTAGGCTCTATCAAATTTCTGTTCTTGAACATTTAATCATTTTTGACGCAAACATTTTGGTGCTTTCACTGAGAACTCAATTCAGATCATGAAGCCACTAGCTAGAAAGCAAAGATCGAGGATTTTGCTGGATGGAGAGCAGTCTGTCTGTGGGGCAGGCAGGAAGCAACGTCCAATTCGAGTCAACCGGTCAACTACCTTACTGCAGAAGAGATGCAAACAATGATGACAAACATATAAGCTTCTTTCTCGGCTAAACAACAGGATATGATGGACGCATTACTTAAACGCACGAAGCAAGCAGCACCAATGCAGGTCTAAAGCGACCAAATCGGAAATTCTATTGACAAACCATCAGAAATGAGTGCAAGAGAGCAAATTAGGTAGGAAGAAGTCATGGAAATACGGACTTCCCGCAACCGAACCTGCTAAAGCTCGAACCAATTTTGCTCAGTACCAACCCAATTGGTACCGGACTGAACAGTATAGCCCATGCAGAAAGGACGATACCCCACCAAAAGTCAATGGTGATGTTAGAACCACGCGCTTAGCTGACGAAATGGAACCACCAGAGTTCAGACCAATTGGTCCATATGTGGTTGATCCATTGCGCGGGAGACATGGCGTTGCCCAACAAGCACCACGAGGAAGCACTTCGATGGCAAAGGAGCAAGTCACTGAGATAATACATCGGGTGTTGGGCGAAAATCAATCTTCTTCGGTTTCCCGTTTAACATTTAATATAGATAGGATTCCACATAGGAAAATTAAAAAATATATAGCATGGTTACAACACATGGAAACTTTTTACTATCGTCTATGAATAGTATTGAATTTGTACATTATGCCACAAGCTTTGGACAAGTGATGTCCTTCAATGGATCGGAAATATTGAAAAAATCCAAAATATATACAGCGAGTAAATGTTGAACCATCAAGGCAAGAAGCTCTTGGTGACTTGTTAAAATTATTACTAGCAGAGTTTACAGAAGAATTAATTACTGAAGAAACTGCAGTAAAAAAACAATTATTAAAAATATAATTATGTGACATATGTATGCTAGAAGAATTTACTTCCAAATACATAGACCTAATATACAACTTACAAATAAATGGCCAAAAGGTATTTTGGATAAAAGCATTTTTTACAGAAATTGCTTATCCGTAGAATAATATTATACGAGAAAGATATGATATTCTAAGAGGGATTACAATCCAATGATAATCACAGTACAGGCTTCCTAAAAAGAACTTATATGAAAACTATGGAAAAAGTTTGTGAACAAGTAGAAGCCCACAAACAAATGAAGAAAATTCAAAATTCAAATTATTCTTGATGTTCCAAATGTACATAAGACATAGATATGTAGTTTGGTTGTTTTCCATAATATGAAAAAAGATAGGGCCAAATCTTTTAAATGAAAAAACAAACCAAAGTTTTGGATTACCAGAAGGAAAAAAGGAAACCGGAATATAAAAGAAATATAATAAATTTCATAAAAAGAAATTTAGAAAATGATCTAAATGTTTTATGTAATAAGGAATGACATTATGCAAATGAATGACCTACAAATATAAAAAGTGTTATTTTACCAAACATAAAAGAATATGACATAGGTAGGTACAACTGAAGATATGTCTAGTGGTCCTAATTCTTCAATCTATGAAATTGAATCAATTTACTCTAAAACCACTGATTCTAAAGTCTCGGATGCTGAAGATGAGATAATCGATTCATTTAGAGATTTCAAAATCAATATGATTACGGTTAAACAAACACATGGCGCCTTCTTCTGGATTTGCTCCTAAATTCCAGCTATGATCGACCTTTCGAATGAATGAAGTTCAAAGTTAAGGTCTTTGGTCGCCCAATTAATATACTGGTCCCGGGCATGACCAGAGAAAGGGGACCGCCAGTATATTAATTGTGAAGGTTGCTAAGCTAATCCTAATCAGGCAACGAGTCTTTCAGGAGTTCTGGACACCTACGGGAGTTGAGGAAGTAATCATGGCTGAACAAAGGGTAGTACCACTAATTATGTATGGAGTTCTTCCTATAAAAAAATTCTACTGGATATACATTATATGTATGAAAAAATATTAGACTCAAAAGGTATCATACTACTAAACTTCCTCTGGATCTAATAATAAAAAGTCCTTTTGGAAATTGTGGACTAATCCATAATATACCAAAACATTTAAAATATATATATAACATGTGGTTTAATAAACCAACGTCCAAAACCTGTGTTTCCGTATATCTAAAAAGCACTAGCTTAAAAGATAGACTATACAATTGAACAAGGGGATCCGATTGGACTATTTGTTACACATAAATACAAAGATCTTTCTACTAAGGACGAAGAATTTTATGAAAAAGAAACATATAATTGACCAAGTGTTTTGTCTCAAATACCAAGAAATAAAGAAAGTTATCATGAATGCAATATATATATATATATACATTTTCAAAGAAATAAAAAATCCTCACATTTAAGGTGACGATTTATTGTTATCGATGAAGATCTTGAAAAACTAATGGTGGCAATTCCTCATTCAGATAAAAGGGAAATTTACAAACTCATTTCTTTTAAATCTAGATTTCTTAATCAGCATGCATATATTTGAATGTATGCAGGAAAATATAGAATTAAAAGAAGAAGATTTTACTTGTATATAAGTCTTCTTAATAAAGAAAAGGTCAAAAAATTAAAAGAGAAATATTCAAAAATAAGCATATAGGCTTAATACAACTTAAAATAATAGATCTTTCTAGATCTAGTATTTAGTTTTGATACACCAATTATGATAGGATGAAAGAATTATCAATAATACTTTAAATAATATTATTGGTGGAGCTAAATCTAATCTAGCAAAAAGATTATTTGAAGTAAATATACACCCTAGTTTTTGTACCAGCCTTAAAAGATCAAAATATTGAGAAGGCTTGTAGGTTATTAGTTAGTCTACTAAATATTGAATTCTTCCCAGGTTTCAAAGTTTAGGAATACAATGGAACATTGTATGGCTTTAAATGATACATCTACATTTATATCGGTAACACCCAAACAATTTGTTAAACCATTTGAAGTCGGATTAGATAAAACCATCAAACCAAGATTAGTTGATATTAAACATCAAAAATTTGATAATGAAATACAAGTATTTGAGGAATCTCTTAAACTATACAAATACCAATGGAATATTTTACAGCATCTGGAAATCCTATTTCTACCGTTGTAAAAATAACAATAAAGAAGAAACTTCATTATCTTCTTCAAATATATTGAAACGGTCACATTCAGTACATCAATTAGCTGATGTGGAACTTATACATGATATTTTAGAAAGTGTTAATCATAAAATGAGTTTTCAACAATAAAGACTAACTGAAGGGAGAACACTTAAAATACTCGAAAATTATTAAAAAAAAATAAGGATTTGATCAAATGGTAATAAAGATTCCTTTATCCAATATAAAACATTATGATTAGGGCTATAGATTTGAAAAGAAAAGCAAAATTACATACATATTCCATAACGATATGTCTTCCTGAATATAAGAATTTATGGTACATGCTTTATTAGATTTTGGTGCAAAAACCAGTCTATTATAGGAAATATGTATACCACAAAAATTTCAAACACCTTCGGATAAAAAAGAAATACAGGTATAAATACCTGATATACATCATTTATCTCCTTTCAACCAACACTTTTTTGAACTCGATTGTGTCTTAGTACCAAAAATATCACTACCTCCAACAATTGCATCGCTCTATGCTCCAACAGCACAACGTGGTGAAAAGACTATTACATTGACAGAAAGGCTAGCACACAAATACCTTGCATTTTACAATCAAAAATTTGCACTTATAACATATCTAAGGCTAGCACACAAATACCTTGCATTTTATGTAATATTTGTATTACAGTTAGCAAGTGTTGTTTCTATTCCTTTGCTAAATGGGAGAACACAAAGTATATTGTTACGTACACAAACTATAAATAGTGTCTAAAGATAGAGTTTGGAATATTTGAGGAATATTTTTCAATCGAAAAGGCATAACAAGCCATTCGAAATGTCCTTACGGACTACTGAAAACTGTCAATTCTTTGGACTCTTTATCTTCAAGTTTTATATGCCAAAACCCCGATTTACGTCAAATTTGCTATAATATTTTGCCCATTGTATTTCCATAATTAGATGTTCAGCAAAAGGATTAAAGTATCCATCAAATTTTGTATAGCTATTTAACTTTCTATAGTTTATAATCATTTTAGTTTTTTCCTCTTTTAATTTCAACATGTTTTCTTACTAAAATGTCGTAGGAACGAAGACTATAACTTTTTGAATCAAGTTGAACTAATAAATCTTTTATTTGTTTTGAAAATACTTTTATCAAAAGGTGTAACCATAATATTGTTAACTCGTATTTTCAAATCTTTGTATCGTTCCATTAATTCAATTTGCCAGCATCTGGGTGCTTTATCAAACCATTTCAATGGGTTATCCGAATAATAAAGTGGCTCTCACATATTATTATTAAAACTTCAAAATCATTTAACGTAGGTATATTATAAGTGCAAATTTTTATTTGTAAAATGCAAGATGTTTGTGAGCTAACATTTTCAATCAATGGTGTCCTTGGTATTAAGGCATCATCGAGTTCAAAAAAGTATATGTTGAAAGGAGCTAAATGACGAAGATTGTCCATGTCAAGTATACAAACACTCTCATATTGTCATGGTAATAAAGCAAAATCAAAACTATAGGCTTTGTTGTCGCCATGTATATCAGGTATTGTAACCTCAATCATTTTACTTAATAATTTACGGGGAATTGTCTTCCCATAAATCTGATAAAGCATGCACCGTAATTCTGTTTTTCTTTTCAAATCTATAGTATTAATCATAGAATGAGCTTTTGACAAGAAAAGACCAATTGAAGGGAGAACACTTAAAATACTCGAACAATTTATTAAACTCCGAACATCCAGCGGAGTATAAGCTCAAACAACTCCGTTAGAGGCAGCAGAGTATAAAACTCAATCAATTCTACCAAAAATGGAGTATAAATTAACCAAACTCTGTCAGAGATAGCGAAATATAAATTTCCTAACCCCAAAGATAGGGTTCAACTCCATCAAAACTCCATTAAAAACAACAATATATTGTTGCTTAACCTTGGTGACAAGGTATAAATTCACCGAAGATAGTGAAGTGTTCGGTTGTTCAACCTCGGTGACCAGACTCAACTCTCCCATAGACATTGTAATGTGATTCTGACTCATCACAAGGATAGTACCTAACTCAGCCAGAGGCAGTGCAGTGCAATTTTTCCATGAGCCTTGGAGATAGGTTCAACTTTACCTGATATTGCAGAGGCCGAGTACCCTCATGGATTATGGAGACTGATACAAAAATATGATTTACTTTTATGAATAAATTCCAATTAGTATTTGATAGAAATACACGAAGGCATAGTACATTGCCACACGAATGTGCAAAACTCATGGACGTGAGAGAAAAGATTAATGATTGAGCAAGGACAGATGTTCTTGATCCATATAGATTGGATAGACCTCTTGATTTACAGGCTAAATGAATGCCCGCTCCTGAACACTATGGAATTCTGCCTCAACTGCATTATTCCCCACTACAATTGGATCTCAAGCAAAAGCTTGTATCCGTAAAACTATTTTAAGGGAAAGTGTTAGAGACAAATTTGACAGAGTTTTGGATCAGACCCATACCATACCAGTTGGAAAATATGCTTGAGGTTAGGAGATACACCTTGATCGAAATCAGGTCTCAATCCAAACTATAAATTGAAAGATATGGGCGTTTTAAAATTTGTCTCCACCTAACCAATTTGGGCCTCACTTTGGAGAGTTACTATCTATTTCATCCAAAGGCATTGGAGTGATCTACTCGACGATTCAAGACTATTGATCCAAGTTTTACTCAATTCCGAACTAAAACGAAGAAATTATGGCACGAACATTGGCCTGGAAAGAAACAGTAGAAACGTTCTGGCTGAGAGTAAAAAGGGGAAAACAGTCCGGTATGTAGCAAACGTCGAACAGGAAAAAGAATCGTTTCCTACCGAACCAAATACTAAGGAATCAAATTAGTCATACATGGAAATTGCCTATTTTGTACGAACCTCGCATCTATAAGTACCTCATAGTTGAACATTGATGGCGGACAAGATTGGAGCACTAGAAACTACCAAACTGAATTTCTGTAGTACTTTCAAGCAACAATGAATTATCTCAATCTTATTTAATCACCTTCAACCATTCAGTCCACCATCCAATATCGAATTGTGCTGGACAAACCTCAAGATCTACATCATCAGAGTTTTGCCAATCACAGATCTAGCAACCCACAATTGTTGTGACCAATCCAAAAAGATATAGCAATCATTGTACCAATTGTAAATCCAAAAATCATAATAACAGATATAAAATGGACGTGGGCCAAAGATTGTCGAACCACTATAAAAAAATTATGATCTTTACTTTTCCTAAACTTTACTACTTGCTTTCTAGTACATAACTACATATGCATGTGATTTGTGATTTAAGTTAGAGTAATAACCTTACATATCTGACGAACAGAAGTCTCACCTCCTAGAACCAGCACTAGGATCACACTCGGTATCATAGGCTCTATCAAATTTCCGTTCTCGAGTGTTTGATCATTTTTATGCAAACAATTACGTTTAGTTAAACTGAATTGGAATAAGATACACTATAGGGGTATAAATGTGATTTCGTCATAACACATGTAACTCTCTATGACAGAATTAATTACATGTGAATCTAATGTGAAGAAAATAAGGGCACGCCTACGATATCCTTAACGATATCCTAAATCTAAGGACCAGTCCTATTAAAGCCCGCGAACTATAAAAAGTTTGTAACAGTAATGTCCCAGTGTAGTATAACGAATTCAAGAACTCATTTAGATATATCTTCTTCATCCTCGTTTCTTTTACTTATATTTATATAGGTAAAACAAACATTGATTTGGAAACAAGTCTTAAACCTCCCCCCCCCCTCCCCCAAAAAAAACACACACCCACGCACATATATATAATAACATTAACACATTCGTTCTTGTAGATAGAATTGTTCGCTCATTTAAAAATGTAGAGGATGTGTTTCAAGTTTCTAACCAAACTTTTTTAATATATAAATTCCAGCCCCTCTTGTATTTTACTAATATGTATCCCAATCGCGGCCAAAAACTTTGCTTCCTTATTAATAGATTAATTACTTCATTATTTCGTATACAGCATTATGTAAAAACAAACAGATGTGATTTAATAGTGAAACTGACATTTCTTCAAAAATGTTTCGTATAAATAACGGCTCTTATTAAATTTGTATATATGACATATGCATCGTGGTAGAAAGAGTATTAATATTTCAAGTGTAAGCAAATTTTCAACCCGACGTTACAAACTGCGTTTTAATGATCAAACTTTAAAATCATATATTTAGAACCTCTGGTACAAAAACAAAAACCAGATTTTAACCATTGTTTATCCATAAATTATATCCACCATTATTATTATTTTTACAAAAAGAAATGGAGTTACGAGTGTGAGCATCTTAATAATATAAAAAGATGATGGTGTTTTCAACAAACACTTGCCCCAAAAAATAATAAACATCGCTATTTTGCAGCTTTGGGATTTTGCAAGTGTTGACTCCAAAAAGAAAAGAAAGGAAAGAAAAAAAGACAACGCAAGTATTACATGCCTTGCTATAATGAGCATAATTGGAATTGTAATAGGAATTTTTCAACCAAAATTATCATGTACAACAAATTCAGTTTACTAATTTGAGGAACTTTACTTCAGTGAAAAAACGTGCATGTTTTAGGTAAGAAATGGAATCGATTGTTCAACTACAATATAGTTGGCATTTACAATCAAAGCTTCAATAGTGTAATCTCTTTCAAGGAATGCATCAAGCACCACATAGCCAAAGACTTTTGGTAAGACTTTAAACTTACATATGATAAAATTGTGAGTTCACGTGATGTCTGTGGTTAACAATGATTCTGACAAAGGCACAAATGCATGATGCTCTATACATGTAATTTCTCAATACTTAAAATATGCACAAAGCACTTATATCCGTCTATTCAATGATTACATAATATTTGTTGTCGCTGCTTCGTTTTTAATAGACAATCCCAGGAAATTTGGGTTCTCTTGTAGCATGAGCATAAAAAACGCACTCAATCCATACAGAACTTATCGGCTGAACCCAATGTGTGAACTGTGAAGCACAGTTTCGCCCTTAGCAAATATCACAAAATAGTGCAAGGCTTGCGACAAGCGCTATTTTATGCCATGCGTTATAGCATGCACTCTTTTGTTCACTGTTGTAAATTTCGTATTTTTTTATACATACTAAATGGGACTAAAGTAGTTGTGGTCCATACTTACTTAAATATCAAATCACTCATTTATGATTATTACTATCATTTTATTAAATTTCACACTAATTTATTCATGGACTGAAATTTACGTTGTAATTTACACTGTAAATTGTTAGTTGGTACCTCCTGTTCAAATTCAAAACTCTAGACACACGCTTCAAAATTCTTAACATTGCATCCTAAACTAAATCCATCTAACAATTTATTTGTTGTTTCCAAGGATTTATCATCCTCGTCATCTTTATTTTTTTCCCTAATTAAGATCGGCCATTCAAATTCTTATTTTTCGTAAATTTCTATATTGAATCGTAGTTTTGTTAAATTCAATATATCTTTAGATTATTTTTAATATATATTTTCGATGATTCGAAATTCTCTATTTTTCATTTTTTTTTAATGTAATTTGATTTCATTTGTTCTGAGATTTTTGACATTATAAAAACTAACTTATCAAAATAAATGTCTTAGCTGTTTAGTGAATGGAAAAAAACGATATATATTATCAAACCATATGTATATTTTTTATGCTTATAAACTAAAAGAGATGAAAGTATATTCCAACTGTTAAATCTTTCATCTAGTTAAGTTGGTATGAAAAAAGGATTTGAGTCATATACAAATCTATACAATAGCATATTAATATTTGATGGTAGCAATAAATAAAAACGTTTGTTATGCACCAAAATTTAGCATCTTGTACAGCAGCAATAAACCAGCCCATAAGGTTATTTTCAAAGTATTTGTCAAGTAGCACTTTCCATGTATGAGAGATAAAATTTTATAATGTTCTATCAAATGAAAAGACTTTTCTTTCAAGAGAGGCATACTATTATGTAGTGGTGTATGACACCTGATGTTTGGGTTTGTAGCTATATATATATATGTATATATGTGTGTGTGTGTGTGTGTGGCTGCTGTTCTGTGATATGTATGTATTATTTATTTCATTTTACTTCTGAATAGATCCTGTAGCCGAGTAGTATCGTATTAGCTAAATATTTGATATGTCGATTCCATGAGGTAAAGAAAAAAAAATATAGACGTATTCAGTCTTTAGCTAATGCATTACTATATCGGTCGCTCTTAACCAGCCCTATTCTCTGCGTTAGTAGACAGAATTACTTGTTAATTCCCTTTACTAACGTGGGTCTCGGGGTGGGGTGTCACAGCTATTCAAAAGAATTTAAAAGGAAAAAATGTTCAGCTTTCATATTTTGTTTTTCCAATTTAAAAACGATGTGAATGACAAAGTCCAATATTGCAAACTATTAAGTTCTATAAAGTAAAAGTTTTTTCAAAAAAAACATTAATGAGGTAAATAACATCACTAACAAATTCGAAATGAATTTTAAAGTATATACATAGAGAAAACATAAGTATTAACTTTTTTCACATAAACGTTTCAAGTATGATACACCTATCAAACACCCACATTCAATTTTATTTGAAGGAATCATGGTCATTCTTTGATAAACGATTTTGATATATTACTGAAGATGTATGATTGGTTAGTGTACTCATGTCCTATTTTGTGTCATTTAATTATATTTGGGTTTTTTTTCAATGTACAAACCTAAAATAAATAAATAAACAAAATAGCACATTATTTTGGGTTATTCGCTATTTTGCGCTTTGACAAACTAACATGTTATTTTGCGCTATAGATGGCACGCACGCGATTATAGGTTGACTAGCGCACACCCTGCGCTATAGGCAATTTTGCGCTATAGCGTGCGCTATAATAATTCTACGTGGTTCCAATATAATGGAAAAAAAAGGTCTAGGACAACCATGAATCCATCAAATTCGTAAAAATGATCTCAAATAAGATAAATGTAGATATGAAATTCAAATTATGTAAGCCAATAAAATCCCTCCAAAGGATCATAGAATGAATAATCACTATTGGCTGAGTATACCGGACACGGATTGATGTAGCAAACAAAGAAATTGCCTCAAAACATTAATGCTGCTTAAGGGACAGAGTGTGTTTGCTAGTTAAGAGTTGTTACTGAATACACTAAATAATACTCTACTTGTAAAGGGCCAAGAAAATCATAGCGATTAAACCAAGATTCAAGGTATCGTCTGGTATACCGAAATTCCGGTTGTACCGTATCGGTACCGTCGGTACCGATCCAAAACAGGGCTATAAATCCAGTTTCGGACTGGTCAAAAAAAATCAGTAGGCATGACAAAGAAGGAACTAAAAGCAAAAGGAAGAACCAACGAGGAAAAAAACCTGAAATTTTGCCCTAGCTTCTGTGTATACCTTTTGTTCGGAACCAAATCGAGAATTGAGAATGTTTGCCATAAATCAAGAATCAAATCGACCTTCTGTTTTGTGCCGACGAAAAAGAAAAAAAATCTCAAATCGATCATATTTGCCATGAATCGAAGAAAGGCGGTAGGCATGTGTCGATTTTTTATTTGGACTTTGCCCTAGCTTACATCAGGAGGAAGTCGACAAAGATAAACAAACAAAATACATGGGTCTGGAGCTGTTATGGACCTGGGCTGTTATGTGGGCTGGTTTTGTTATTTTCTTATATTGTTTTTTGACTAAAGTTGGGCTGAAGTCGCCTATTTTCTAATTATTCTTTTGGTCAAATTATTGAGGCTTTGTCTGATTTGGGATTCTTCAATCAAGTTAATTATGAATTGTATATTTAACTAAGTTTACTTTGTTTAATTTGGTTTATTTCATTAAAAATTACCAATATACGAAACTAAAACCGAAACTTTCGAAATTGATCGAGACTAAAAAAAAATCAAATGACCGAAACTGAAACCGAGTTCTCAAACCTTGGATTAAACAATCAAATTTCCATTTTATTTGAGCTATACCTGTGATTATATAGACTGAATTGCATTTTCTAGATTTGCGCAAGAAGCTGATCGTTTGATAAAAATCCTATTCACCCCATATCTTCTGATAATGTAAATCAAACATGGACTTCAAAAAAAACACACACACATCATGCTTCCTTATTGTATAGTCTACACTAATTTTTCTAGATTTGTGCAAGAAGCTGATCTTTTGATAAATCCTATTCACCCCATATCTTCTGATAATGTAAATCAATCATGGACTTCAAAAAACACACACACACACACACATCATGCTTCCTTATTATATAGTCTACACTAATTTCACAATAGTTTAAAATGAATACCCAAGAACAAAGAATCGATCAAATAACAAAAGCTCAATGACACAATAGAAGTACCTAACAAAAATTTATTCGAATCAAGAAGCAAAAAGAAGTTGATGTGTGGAAAAAAATAAAGTATTCCTATTGTACTTCAGTAAACGACAAAGTATAATCGGATTAAAATGGTCTGGGTAAAGATACGAAGATAGCAGACACAAATATGACTAGCCACATTCTCAACATACTTCAATCATACAGACACAGAACCCAAAGTTGTATAACATGTATATGCCTCGACATAACTCGCATATACACTTTATCTCATGGGTAAAATGAATTGAAAAAAAAAAGGTTCTGCGTCAAATCTAAGCAGTTAGAGGCTGCGTACTGCATAAATGTTGCATGTGAGGTTGCATTTTCTGCATTGCAATTTAGTGGTTTAACCAACTCAATGTTTGAGTTTTATCACGATAATCATTCATAAACATCTGTTAATTTATAAACCTCTAAAAGTTCAGGAGAAAAAACGTGCAAGAAAATGAGCAAAATAATATGGTAAAAACAACTTTCCCGACTTGTATCCAAGGTTGTAAAAATCATAAGACGAACGCTAGGTGGCAAGCATGGACTCGAGATTAATCGTTTAGATTGGAATTAATCGGAGATTAATCGAAGTTAGGTGTTTTTGATATACTTGTGTGTTTTGATAAAATTTTAGTATTGTCTTTTAGAATTAATTGATCCAAAATGAAAATTTAGGGGTTTGAATGAACTTGGGAGCAGCCAACGAGGCAAAACAGCCTGAAACAAGCATGTAAATGCTTAAACGAGACATCATGTCTCAACTAATGCTTAAAAAGTCCTTATACCTATTTAGATATTTAGATGATGCATTACGCTTCATCTGGGCGGGCCTAGGTGAATGGTTAGACGGCAAGCTTCGTCTATCGCTAGGCGAGACCTAGGCAAGGGCCTAGAAGGATTTTTTACAAGAGAGCTTGAATCACAAGTAATTAGTAAGAAAATACAAATTGCTTGGAGCTAACTTATCGAAGTCATCTTCATGATTATATACCTAAATTGACCATTGAATCAGAAAAGGAATATTAAAATGTCAACCGATTTTAATACATACTGTTGGCCCAGCAATCAAAGAAGTTCCTGAATCAGCTATGGCTGCACAGCCTCCAGCACAGAATCCTGAAAGTATGTTATAAATGATAATAATATGTTCATTGATATGTAATCGATATTAATAAACCATCAAAAGAAAAAGGATAAAATACCTGTTGATTGACCACCAACAAGAACATCTCCCATGTCGAACTGCATACATTGAAATTATGGAACAGGTTAAAAACTTAAAAATCAAAAGCAAAGAGACAACTGTCAATTTTCACCCAAATCGATTCTGTGTGACAGAGACACCCACCTGCCAGTAACCCTTCTGTGTGACGGAGACATATGTGTGTTCACCCTTGTGATGATTTGGGTCAATGCCTCCAAATACAATTTCACCTCCTTCACCATCCTCTGATTTCCGATTCAACCAGAAGGAGAAAACCGGGTCTTTGACAAGACCCTGCTTAACCATATTGTACCTATACAAAGGATATATCAGGCATAACACCTTTGTAGATGTTATAAAGTCTTGACAATTTTGATAAACATAAATAAATTACATTTACAGTGTAATTTTCATCAAGATCAGAAACAGATTAAAGAGTAGGCATGTAAAGTTTCGGGCATTTCCCCCGAGTGAACTTGAGGCATAATATACAGCTTATATTGCAATATAAAGAAATTTTGGTCATTGCAATTATCGCTTTTCATTTTTCCAATTTCTTAGTGCAGGACAGAAATTTTAGTTACTGCAGTTATCACTTTGCCAATTTCTTAGTGACCAAGGTCACATTTTGTTAGCACACTCATGTTCATCCAACCGATGAAAAAACTGCACAAAATACTTTGTGATTGTTTTTAGTGCTTTTTATGTCAGTGCGACTAACCTGTGGTGTAGCTTAATAAGCATCACTTATAAGAAATACGTAGTTTTCTACTCTGATATATAAAATTTATATACAATTTTTATATGCATGAAATTTAACTTATAGATATTTGATCCTGTATTTTATGAATGGAAACCACAATTAAAAAAAAAATTCTAACAAAGCATTTAAGTGAAGCACCAGAAGAAGAAGAAAAATCTACAACGTACTTTTTATTATACAACTATTTTTTTTTTAAAAAGATCACAAGTCATAATCATATAGCTTAGCAATAAACTGCCTTTAAATTGAACAAAGCAATAAATACTCATATCTCTAACCTGGTTTTAAATTGTTTATAAATCTGGATACTGAGACAACAAACTAAAAACAAAAATATCGCTCAATCCATGTCAAAAGCAAAAGTAAGACGCCATTAAGTGTTGCTCACATGCTTATTATTACCATTCTAAGATCAAAATACGAAAAAATAAAATGTTTCTTCCTTAAGCACACTCTATATAACATAACTTTCTGCCAGCGTTTACAGAAACCATGATTTATGTAATAAGGTGGCCAGTTTTTGAATAACTTACATTGAAAAAACAAGATTATACATTTATAGTGGTTATTGTAATTGTTCATGACATAAGTTCAGCGTACAAATTCTTACTATGATTTTTCCGTTCTTCAAATTTTTAGTGCTTGAATAAGATTGATGCTAAACAGATGAGTATATAGAAATTAATTTGGCCGTTCATGGTATTGTTTCAGTGTTCAGAAAACTCTTTTCTGTCAAGGTTAAAAAGTTCATTGTTTCGTGTAAGGTGCTAGAATTGAAATGGAAAATTATGCATTTACAGGAGTTACTCCCATGGTTCACCACATTAGTTGAAATGATAACATTAGGAGAGCAAAAAAAAAAGGAACTCCAGCCGAAAAGTAGTTCGGTCAACAGTCGGATAGGGATAGTGTTATATCTGCATCCATATCTGAAATCAATTTCAAATATCGGATCAGTATCCACGGATATCAAATGGATATCAGATATTTGTCTATTCGAACACGGTTAATAGATCTGAAAGATTAACATAAAATTTCAGTTTAACTTAAAACCATTTCAACGCTAATGCTTCTAAAAATAGAAGAAATAAAAAAAATGATGATAAAAATAGTTTCGAGCAGTAAATACCAGGGTTCAAGATTCTGGTCGGTTCGTCGGAATTCCGGCCGTTTCATTCAGGTTCCGACGTTGACGGGCCGGAATGCACTTAAAAGGCTATTTGTATTATAAACATTAAAAGGAATGATGGCGAGGCTATTTGAAGGGTGAGAAAGTGATGTTCATGATCAGAGTGGAGAAGGACAGGTGAGCAGATGTTGTTGAGGGAGAGAAGTGATATCCATTGAATAAAATAATATTAAACATGTGGACGGAAGAGAGGGTTCTTTTACTATTTGCTACATTATTTGTTTCTACCTTTAAACTTATGTTTAGTGTTTAATAATACAACACAAATTTATACTAGCGTTGATCAACTGTTATTGTATAATGAAATAAAATGCTAGAATTTGAAAAACGGAATTAAAGCAAAATTTTCGAAACGAAACGGAAGTTTCAAACTTTCTCGATGACCGAAATGAAAACGGAAAACAAAATTTCAAACCTTGGTAAATACTCATTTATATACATACAATATAAGTTGTTACATTGATTGAAAAAACAATAAACATCAATTATTTTATGTACTAACATACATGTATATAATCTACTATCTTGATAAGAGAGGGATGGATAATTTTTGAATGCGGATATCATCATATCTGCATCTATATCTCTGTTTCCAAATACCGGATGTTTCTCCATTTTTCAAATGGAGATGAAGACGAATTTTGAATTTTTCAAATACAGTTGAAGTGCACGTATTTACTTTATTGACAAATTATTATTAGAGCAATTGCACCATGAATCAATCGTCAAAGCAAATGTCGAGTTTAACATAAATTGCTGGTGAGTCCACTTGACAATTGAGCAATATGTCAATTGAGTTGTCAAAAATTGTGACAGCTCAACTGCTCAAGCAATTAGTGTCCCTGTCACATTAAACATATTTTTACTCTTTACATGCAACTTTAGACCTCATCTTTTATTAAAACAAATTCATGGATCAATTCACTTTAACAAACCTATTAATAAATGAAGTAACAATTTAACTGCATGTCACTGTTAAGTGTCAATTAAGTTGTCAAAAATTGGTATAGCTCAATTGCTCAACCAATTAGTGTCTACCATATTTAACATGGTTTTACTCTTTATGTTCAACTTTAGACCCTTACTTTTTATTAAAATTCATGGATCAATTCACTTCAACAAATTTATAAATAAATGAAAAAGAAAATAGTGTAAATGACAGATTTAAACAATTTTTTAGCTTCATTGACACGCTCTCAATTTTTTAGTCTGTAGTTAAATCCCCACAAAATCTCCGCTATGGCACATAGCGCTCTTCGACGGCTATGTTTTTTCAATATAGCGTTATTAAACAGTAGATCCATTTTGAGCTTCGCTATTTTCCGCTACATCCACTAAATCAAGGCTTTTTAGCACATGTTTTAGCAATATTAACATTAAAAAGTTGATTTAACTAGTTTGCTTTTAAACCAAATCAAGAAACTTATGATAAGGACCTAACTGTAAGGTATAAGTGCACAAAGTTAGAAATCTATTGTAGTCATCAAATTTGGACTGCATAAATTATAATATTCTTCGGTTTAGTTGTATAGGATTAAACTATATTTCTTTTTCATACACAAATGATGTAAGAATGAGAATAAATTAATTATAAATATTTGTTTTATATTTAATAAAGCTTTATGCGCCTCCGCTATTTACTATTATATCCTCGCTATAACATTTTGCACCTCCACCATTATGAAACTGCTACGCGCTTTAACTGCACGGGCCTGGAGGATAAAATTTTCAGATAAATGTAGCAAAATGACAACTTTTTTGTGAGAAGGACAAGGCACGGAAGATGTATTGTGATCGATGGAGGATGTTCGCATCCGCTTCAATGAAGGCACAACATGCTTTGACAAGGGAGGGCGGTGAGATAGGTGGACACGGTGTGGTGGTGATGGCGACGTGATAAGTGGTGGCGAGATAGACTTCAACTAGGGTTTTTAAAGGAGCGCGGCCTAAAGTGTTTTGACGATGTAGTGGTAGCAAGTAATGATGGAGAATGGGTGGCTCTAGTGGCGGCACAATGTGATGAAGTGATTGGGTTAGAGAAGTGGCAAATTAAGAGTGAAAAAGCAGTAAACTGAGAAAAAAGAAGATAATATATAGTAATGCTACTATGTAGTGTCGTTTTTTGTTTCTCAATAAAATAATTATGTATATTTTTATTCATAATGTTATGTCATAGTAACAGTTTCTAAATTGTATTAACTTTTTTAAAATTGTAGTAGCGGATTATATACAATTGTAGCACCTATTTTGATGTATGTATTAATGATATTATATAGTATCATTTTTTGTTTCTTAATAAATATTATTGTGTATAATTCTATTCTAAATGTTATTTTGAAGTAGTATTTTGGTTGTAACAGTTTCTGAATTATAGTTGTTTTTTAATTATAGTAACAGTTTGTAAACAATTGTAGTATCTTTTTATATATGTGTATTAATGATACCGTGTAGTATTATTTTTTTAAATAAATATAGTTATGTATATTTCTGTCATAATGATATTTTATAGTAGCGTTTTATAAATTGTATTAGCGTTTTCTGAATTGTAGTGGATTTTTTAAAATTATAGTAGCAGTTTATAAACAATTGTAGCTTCTTTTTATGTGATGTATATATTGTATCTCACAACATTATTTTGCTCTTTCTAGATGTGTGTATTAATGATACTATGTAGTATCTTTTTTGTTTTTTTAAATAAATATAGTTATGCATATTTCTGTTCATAATGCTATTTTATAATAGGATTTTATGAATTGTAGTATCGCTTTCTAAATCGTATTAGCTTTTTTTAATTGTTGTAGCAGTTTATAAATAATTATAGCATCTCTGTAAATGTTTGTTGTAATGAAACTGTATAATATCATTTTTAGTAAATATAATTATGCATATTTCTGATCATAATGTTATTTTATAGTAGCATAGTATTTTATGAATTATAATAGGAGTTTTTGAATTGTAATAGCTTTTTTAAAATTGTAATAGCAGTTTATAAACGATTGTGGTATCTTTTTTATGTGTGTATTAATTATAATGTTTAGTATCATTTTTTGTTTTTTAAAATAAATATATTTACATATATTTTGGTTCATAATGTTATTTTATAGTAGCATTTTATGAATTGTAGTATCGGTTTTTGAATTATAGTAGCTTTTTTAACATTGTAGTTGCGGCTTATAAATAGTTGTAGTTTCTTTCTAGATGATGTATATATTGTATCTCACATCATTATTATATAATAGCATTATGAATTGTAGTATCACTTTATGAAGAATAGTAATATTTTATTAATTTATATTAGGTTTTTACGAATTGTAGTATTATTTTAGAATTAATATTTTTAAATTCCACTTTCTAGTATCATTTTATGATTTTTTTAAATGTGATATCATTTTTTTAATTTTTTGAAAGTTTATAATACTATTTTCATAAATTAATTATAATCCTACTAAATAGCTTTGTAAATGTGATCGTTTTTATTTAATTTTTTGAATATTTATTATGCTATTGTGTAGTGCTAGTTGTGTATTTACTGAATTCAAAACAAAAGAATACAGCAATTATTTTTCAATTTTATCGTGCAATAATTGACATTGCCTTGGGATATCGTTTTTTGATTAAATGATACGACTCAGTAGCATTTTGTACTTACTATATTTATTTTTACATCATTTTCTCATATAATGATACCATACAATATCATACTTTACATGTTTGTATTTTTCCAGTATTCAATGATTGATGAGCAAGATGGGACGAGCAACGATGTTGTTATGTTCTGAAGATATAGGCGGCACGGTAGGTGGTGAGTAGATGCATGATTTTGTTTCTTAAGGTTATATTTTGAGGAAGCGGCGGTTAGAAAGGTGGCGGCTATGGAAGATGACAGATATGAGCACTGGGGAAGCGGAGGTGTAAGGCGGCATAGTGAGTGCGACGGTGTGGGGTGCGGCGACAGGGTGCGGCGATGTGGAAAACCACGATTTGGCATGTGCGTAAAAATGTGTCATTGTGACTAAATTTTGGAGCTCCGTCATAGAAGCCAAAAAAATTTGAAATCCTTTAAACAAAATTATCCTAGAAATAGCAATTTAATTGCACCGTTGGTGCATTGTTAAATGTCAATTGATTTTGTAAATTGACAATTGACATTTTGGTAGGCAATTGGCAATTGACAGATAAAAATGAATGCAATTGCTCTTAGTTGGAATCAAACGTTATTTTGTTTCTACAAATTCCTTCGGAAAATTGAAAGAAAGAAGAAAAAAAACTGTTAATTATGGAATTTACAGCCCAACATAAATACGATGGCATGTCTTAAAATTGAGAAAACTCACCACACAGGCATTGCATTGCCAACTGAAATTTCTTTAAATCCTAATCCTAATATGCCATCAAACTTTGCTACTAAAAAGGTGATGCCGGGCTCTTTTGTGGCTTCAATAAATTCCTGATAAAGTGTTTCCATTAATATCATTGTAGACTACATGTTTTCAACGAAAGAAGAAAATGTTACAAGGGTAAAATGATGATAGTATTCAAACCTGTTTTTTGACAATAAGGTCCCCAAGCTCAACATTGTCTTCACTGAAGAAACCAGAAATTGATCCAGTTCCATAATGGATTGCTGCAGATTTTCCTGCTCAATGGATAATCCAGCAACAACAATAACTCAAATTTGATTTCATTTTAGAGAAAAAAAAATTCATTTAGCAGTCACAAGATTTTTGTTGTTAAGTAGTAAATCAAGCAAACCAATATTAATCTTTAAAACTATAGAACTGCTAGTCATCCACCATGCACTCAATTCATAGTTTTTTTATTCTTACAATGCGATGAAACCAAAACCCACTTTAAAATGAACTTAGGAATCACAGTACAAAATTCAATAATAAGTTGCCACCAAATGTTTCAAAAATAACTTTGTAAAATCAGTGTAAGTAACATGATTCATCATAAGAAGTGTAAATATTACTAAAGTTATGAGTTTCGTGAAAACTTAATTAACTAAAATTTCCAGAAAACAGTTCATTTTAAATGCTTCTTCAATTTTACTATGATTTTAGACAATTTTCTGCAAAATGACATTTTGCATTTATTTATTTTTTCTTTTAATACTAACTATTACAATTCTATTCAACAATAAGAATCAAGAAAAAAAGCTAAATTATTAAGCACAAACTAACCATTTTTCTGGTAAGTGCTTGATTTTCCTGACCGATACTTCGAGTGGAACAGACAAGCAATCTGCATGCCAAACACATTCATAAGATTGATACATAGCAAAAAATTCAAAAAACTCTTACCAACCACATTCTTACCGAAAAATAGCACTTGATTGATGGCACCCACAAATTAGAGCTGCCAGTGTCAAAAATGACCGTAAATTTTTGTGGGGGCGTACCAATACCAATCTCTCCAAAATACTGAGCGTTCAAGTAATTCTTCAATGATATGATATCAGAAGAGTCGGACCCGTCACTTATATCATTTTTTAAGGACTCAATTCTGTTACTAGACAGCCGTGCTGCAACTCTCATATTTTCATTTAATGGGATTTTCTTCAAGTTCATCCTAATTAGGCCTTCTGCGGAAGCATGAAGGACTAAAGAAAATACAAGCAAAGACGGGACGAGGATTGAAAGAAATGGCCTATTTGATATTTCCATGCTGACCTATATATATTAGAATTCATGTCAGTGGAAAATAAAAAATATAAATACAATTTCATTTGCATTACTTCTTTTCATTTTAAGGTTTTAGAATTGAAATCTATGGTTTCAGCGATAGTCAACTGAAGTTACACTCAAGCTGCTTGAAAACACTATGATAGTGGCAGTCGGTACCATAAGCAAAACAAACAATAAAAAGAAACTGGATCAAGCTGCATAAATAAAAATACATAGCGCAATTTCTCGAAATACACATCTTCTTACTGGATCCAAATGATACCAAAAACCTAGAAGCTTTTTCACAAAACGACTGAAAATTTTATACAAAAAGAAGTTGACTTCAATCAGATAATCATTATCATCAAAGCAGCGCAGTTAGCCCTAAATAGGTTCGTGCACAAGTTTAAAGTTACCTACGGTCTCTGTAAGTCGTAGATGAAATCGAGGGAGCAGAAACAATTTACCGATTCAAAACGGATGAGAAACTAGATGAGATGTTACTGATTAAATAGAGAGCGATTGTGACTTTTATTGGAGGGGTGCCTTCACCGATAGGTTCCACGTTGCCATCTCATGATTCCCACGTGCCGAAACTTTCACTTGTTAACTTTGTGTGATATTTGTTGATGGGGCAATCCCAGCCGTTAATGATGTATTGCCTGCAATGATGACGGGTAGATCACGCCCGTAATATTTCAAGACCATATATTGCTTCACTTTAAACGTAAAAAAGGACAAGACATATGAAAAATTAAACTAAACCTACAATTTATATTCGATATAAACTTTTTTTACAAATTCGTTTTTAATTGGTTAATAATAGAAATAAAATTCAAAATATAAAAATAAAATTAGATATTGGAATTTATAAATAAAAATGATTTCAACGCAAAATATGATTAAATATTTGTATTTTTTTCTAAATGTGTTGAATCATATACAATTTGTAATAAACTAACTCATGCGCGAAACGTGTGCCGTAACGTTTGTTACTTAATTGTTTTGTTTTGTTTGTTTTGATGCAGTTGAATATGGTGAATCGTTATAGGTTGATTAATAAATATTTTAAAATGTAATATAATATAGGTTGTTGGCATGTTGGGAATGTTTCGTGAACAAATTAGAGGGAGACATTTATTACGTATTCATCTGTCCATTTACTTAAAGTTGAGTTACGTGGCTTCTATTTTGTTGTCCATTTGCAAATACACATATTTCAACTTTTCTTGGTTTATTTTTGTTTGAAGGTAAAAGCATCCAAAATTCCTTTTTATGATACTATGGGGAAACAATATAGTAAAGCTTTAATTAATTTTTCCAATATCACGCGTCGACAAAAGATGTCATCATCTCTTTCGTTTCACAACTTCTTTCTCTCTTTTATTTTTATAAAAAGGAAAAAACTATACCTTAAAACAACATGATATTCTAAAAAATATATCATGAAAATCATCTCGACTTCATCACAAATTCATCACAAATAGACAATGCAAATAAACAAGACACCGCTTAAAGGTACATTCAATCGAGATTTGTTCCAACAACTAATTTTTAATTAAAGTTGCATAGTTTTTTAATTCAAAATAACAACTTTATTGTACCATAATAATGGTTGTTTAATTTAGATAAGGGTTGGTTAGTTTCTTTTATTTTCAAAATTCATCATATACGCATGAGAAATTGCCCTTTCGAGAAAAGAATCCACATATATAGGCGTGAAATGAGAGCGTGTAAGAAAGATTCTTTATACATAGGTGATAGGATCCATCATATACGCAGGGCCGGCCCAGGGGCAAGCCCACCAAGCCCCTGGGCTGGGGCAGCCCACTGAGCCGGGCAACAGAAAACATCTGTTTTACTTCAAGGTTATAGCTCAATAGCAATCTCCATGTTTGCGATGCTTGAACCCAAAAAAACTAGGGTTTCAAAAATCAACGCCTTCTAAATAATCATCGCTGCATACTCGGCTATTCCATCAGCCATCGTCGGCTCATCCTTGCCTCCTACGCGATATTTTCTACTGCTGATTTGAAGTCCTGCTACAGTCTCTTTATACTGCCACTGCTAATTAAGTATGCGAATTTCTTGTTTTGAGTTGTCTAATTTTCTAAAATTGAGTCGCCCTTTTACTGCTTTAGATTTCATTAACATTGAAAATGCCTGAAGCTAATAACTTATTAGTATTTAGTTATAAACAACTAGTTTTCTGTAAATAATCGTTTAGGAATTGAAATTTGAAAGCCGAAGCTAAAAAACTAATAATTATTTAGGAACTGATACTTACATCGATGTACTATTTTTCCTGCAGTGTGTATATGTCTACCCGCAAACATTTAGGCAGAACCCAATATGATTTGCCTGTACACTTAACTAGATACACTAGTTTGTAAACTTGATACATTTAGTTAAAAATTAAATACACTGTTTTGTAAACTATTTGAGACTATAAGTATTGCAGCCCACTTAATGTGGCAAATTTTGTATAAAAAGTTGGTACTTTGTTATGTTATAGTTTTATATGTGATTTTATGCTTATATATAAAAAAAGAAAATTTAAAAAAATTGACATGTTATATAGTAAGGGGCAAAAAAATTCACATTGGGCTTGGGCAACCGATTCTTTGGGCCACCCCTGCATATACGTGTGTACTAGACTCGATGTTGCTTATGCACTTGGTTCAATAAATCGATTTTAGTCAAACTCGGTCAAAGATCACTAGACAATAGTTATAGGCGTAACACGCCACCTTTATACCCATATTACCAAAGGGTATTACTAAGTAATATTGTCTAATTATACAGAAAATGAGGCAATGTTGGGCTTATGCACATGAATATTCTCTTGAACTAACAGCAGTACATATCCCAAATCTTATAATACTTACCATTATGTACTCGGTATCGGCATAAAGCAATAAACAAATATGATTTTCAGGATAAAACAATACACAATACTAAATAATAAATAGAGATTACAGAGTCACAATGCAACGATAAAATATAATACATCAATAATACAATGTCTTGGTGGGAATACAAAATGCTAATTCAACACCTACCATCATCAAATTTACATATCATAATTCATACAGGTCATAATAATACAACATATATAAATGAGGCTACTAAAAATACATAAAGGTATATAGATCCTACTATGTAATACAACATTTATAAATGAGGCTACTAAAAATACATAAAGGTATAGTAGATCCTACTATGTAGACTGGCCTCCCAAAATGCCCATGTATGTCAACCAATCTGCTTCATCCATAGTTCTGAAATATCTCGGATTGACCCGAGTATTATAAAATAACACATGGGTCAAACTATGTCTACAATATTAATGGCAATATGTAAAAATAACAGGTATGGAAAAACATATGTCCCTTGGTAAAGTCATCACAAATATAAATTTATATCATACCCCACACCACATATCAATATAAGTATAGCATGTCCAAGGAATCAAATAAGCATACAATCATTCAACCGAGATCATGTAAGGAACACAATAATCAACCATGCATGCAATCAAGTGAGGAATTGCAAGAATGGGTTCATATGCTTATATATTAGTATATATATACATCAATCTCATATTCCATATGAGAGCCTAACAGTACACAACACAACTATAAGGGATGGCACACAGCACACCCCTATAGTCTTTAGTTACTCCCAATCATCGTAACCTAAAGTCCATCCACACGTGATTGTCATGAGTCTACTACCCAGTGTAACAGACTATTTGTCTAGTATAGCATTTAGGCATATCACTGCACATATAAATATCAACACACACCACATATAATGGTGATGCCACAGATCCGGGGCACGACCTCGTGATCAACCAACTAGGATGGACACTAGTTTATTTGGATAATATCACTCAAACAATTTGATATGCTAAACCATCTTGCGCACCGTAATGGTAACATGCAGCTACCTCAACTCATGTATGAGTGTTAAGCACATTCAAGACATAATCAAGCAAACAACCACTCAAGTGTCTCATACCACTCTGTATTATTCGCTTATTTACATAATATATGTGAATTTCACTTAACTCCACATAATATTATATATAACGAGTCCAAAGAATAATTGGAGAAATAATACCGAAAGTCGCATACCATGCGTTTTGTAACTTTGTTTATTCAAATTTCTCATTACACGAAAAATGTAATTGTAGAGCCATAAAATGGCACAACACCCAAAAACAAACTAAAACGAAGAGATCTAGCAAATAAAAGCAAGAATACAAAGTATTGTCTATAGTGGTTCGGCAAATTTGAGGCCTACATCCACTATAGTTTTATGGATTTAGGTCACAAATACAATGTTTTTAGTGCTCTAATAGCCTAGAACAGCAAAAAATAGCTTCCTTAGTGACTAGGGTCGAATAGAGAAAAAAGATAAAGAAAGCAAGTGCCAAAAGTCAACTTCAGATCCGAGAAGAAGATGGAACTCTCCATCCAATAAATCATCTCGTACTAACCAAAAGTGGTTGGTACCGACCTGATTTCTTGATGGAAAAGTGTGTCATCTTCCTTTCTTTGGTCTACTATCTTCTTTCATCGAGTTTCAAGCACTTTCCCTCAGAAATCATGTTATTCCTGAGAGGTTCTGATATTCTAGTACTTGTCTTTTTTCCTTTAAAACTTCCTAGGAGTTGTTCGCCTAACCCTTCAGAAATGCACCCCAAGATGATCGTTTAAGCCAATATTCCATGGGTCTTGGCTCCAAAGCCAACCAGGGCTCACAAAAGTGCTTGGTACAAACCAGAGAGTGGTCGGTACTGACCTCTCACCTTGACTCTAATGGTTCTCTAAATTCTTGAGCATTCTCATTTCCCTTCCAAGCATGTTTCAAAGTCCTTGAATCGTTTCGTCTTCATCATAACGTCCAGATTCGTTTGAAAGCCACTTGGTTAAAAAGGCAGATAACACTTGCCCAATAAAGTATGCTTCTATTAGAAACAAAGTGTGGTTTGGAATAAGACAAGCATGTGTCATTGTCATACAAGTCTGTTGGTTATCCAAGAGTTGCTTCAAATTGTTGTCTCTATTCCATGGATATTCGTTCGATTGTTTCAAATAGTAGTAAGTTCATTCTCCAGGATAAGAACAAGAGTTACACTTTGGATATTTTTTCATGCCTAGAATAGGTGGGTACTACCTTTCTCCTTCTTTTCCTTTCTCTTTCCTTTTATTTTCGATCAAAAATTTATGTCGGTGCTGAAATGATTTGCTGAGTCGGCTCGGTAATATGAATAGTTAATACTTAGAGAATTTTCCCTATCCTCGCTTTTTCCTTGCTCTCATGCCTGACTTATTCTCTTTGTCGATTACTTGCTACCGGAGCTCCTCGCTTCAAAATGTTCGCCATCAACCTTCCTAGATCGCCGTTGACCACATAAAAACGCCACTGCTGCCTGATACCTATCTCGATCATTATCGTATCAACTAAAGATCTCGTCACTGATTTCTTTGAACCCTAGCATGAATGCAGATCCAAATTGGCATAACGGTGATTTATTTAAGGTTGTTGGCATGGCGGTGGCTCTCTGATCACCTCCGGGCTCATCGTGGTTCATCTTTAGTCGATTTCTAACCTTAGTTTTGATGATTAGTGATCGGCACTTACTTTAATTCCCTATTCATTGCAAACATTTCCATCTTCCTAAGGCCGACACTGAGTATGACCCAGAGTCAACGCTAAAATAACCCGAGCTATAGTAGATTTTCATTTTCCCAATGCCAACTCCAAGTCATCTCAGCCTTCGCCTCGGGTCTTCCTTTGCCTTATAATAGTTGACCTCTTTTTTATTCCAAATGCAACCTCCAAGAAAGTGTGGTCAATCATCAATCATCTAAAGTCTGATAAGATGGTTCTCTTTTAAAGAACGACCATGTCGAACGTGCCCTGGCATTCGAATAATCCCATTGCATTGTACTTCCAATTATTGCACTTCCTATGTTGCTATACAAGAATGCTCCACGTCGCTCCGAATAGCGGTTTCGTTATCGATTATTCAATGATAACAGGTAAAATCTGATGTACTGTTCCATCTGCAACGTAGTTCATTTTCCAGTGCCAATGGGCTATCTACATAGAATAGTTCATTCACCGTGTATAGAACACAGGACTCACATTGTAACGACCTGCCTTTTCGACCATCGAAAGTCAGCACTCAATATATCAACGGTATTCAAATGCCAAACATCCAATCGTTGAAAAGACAGATTGTTAGGGTAAAATAAAAGGAACAAAATGGGAAATAGAATCTCATAGCGGAAATGACACCATATAATATAACAGAGATGGTATAAACTATCAATCCAAGATACAAGGTACATCAGATTTTAAAAAAATCTCATCAGTCGGACAGTTATAATTTCTCGACCTTACAATTGTTGATAGGTATACAATATAATGCAGTGAAAAATAAAATACGATGGTAGATGAACATTCGGCTCTTCTCCAAGAGCTCTATAACACCAATGCCAACCTGAAAGATACTCGGTCTGACCTGAGCATTATAATAAAATAACACCTGGGTTAGTTGGAAAACCTACGTGAGAAAACTCAAAGGATATGGTAAACATAAAATAATTGGTGGGACTATGCCGTAAAACACAAAATGGGGTTTCACCATACAAGAACAACATCCATGAAGGAACTGGGCCAACCCGCAGCGGAAGAAATAGGTAAATTTCAATTTTTTTACCATTTTGAATCTTTAATGGGCCTACGAAGTCTAAATTTCATTTAAAGCTTTTCTAAATTTGGTTTAAATAAAATCTTGTATTCTATTTAAAAAGGTTAAAGGGAAGTTTAAATAAATTTAATTTCAAATCTATAATGTATCAAATACACCTAACATTTATTTATAAGTGTTAATGTTTAGGAAATGAAACCTTTCATTTCTTTCCCTAAAACAAGAATTAATTGAGAGCATTAATTGTGTTAAAAGGAGAGAAACATTTCATCTCTCTCTATAATTTGAATTGATTGATCCACTAAATGTTATTATTAATAATTTGTTCATAGCAATATTTATTACAATGTCCATATGTATTCTAACTGTACAATTTGTAGTTTGAGATTTATTTAATTTTATTTTATTTATTTATACCAGTACACACACACACATATGTGTGTGTGTGTAACACACACATATGTGTGTGTGTGTGTGGGTGCGCGCGCGCGCGCATTTATAACACCATAATCCTTGAAGGCTATAATGTGCATGTACATAGATGTTGGGATTTACATTTCAACGGACAAATTAGCTCATTTTGTTTGTACAGTAGTTTGTCCAAATATATGCTTGTATAATAGGTCGAAACAAAATACTAATACATGCGTGTGTGTATAATTTATTGAATAAAATAGTTTCTGCCATAACAAATTAATTAAAATAATTATATGATAATAATACAAGTTTTTAAAATTTTAGAAAATCTGGAAACACGTTTTGGGCTTAAGACTAATTTATGGAATTTTTTTCAATTAAAATAATATTTATTGTTAAATAATTGATAATAGCCAGTAATCAAATTAATTCTTAAAAAGGAAATCAAGTTAAAAAATTCAAAAAAAAATTCTGAAGGTATCTGAGAAATATTTTAGAGTGAGTAAAAATTTCTAGAATTTTCTCAGCTGAAATTATATTTTTAATCAAATAATTAATTGCATTTCGAAAATAAATTAATTTTTAAAAATAATAAAATAATTTTAAAAAATCTGGAAATTTTACTCTAATCTTATTACATGGTGCAGCAAATATAAAAAATACAAAACTGAAAGTTTGAACCATTAACTATTTTATTCATAATAAACAATTCACAAAATTATTAAATATTTATAAAATATGTATATGCATATTTAATAAAATATTTTTATATATATGATATATAAATACATATACAATTATACATATTCATAATTTGTAGATCTGTACACATTTAATCTCGATCTATAGATACATAAATATATATATTGATATAAATCAAAATTAAAACAATTTCTAGAAAATTAATTCAACAATAAATCAATAAACAAAATATTATAACAAGCACATAGCCAGTCTAATTGTGACAAACACATGTACCCACAAAAATCTCACATAATCTAAACAATAAACAAATCTAAATACAAACAGAGGATTGGGATGTAAATCAACCTTTATATGATAAATTTAAAAACAAAACAATGATAACAAATAAAAGTGCACCTCCTAATGAAGCCTTTGAGTCCATGTTGAATAACCATTTCTCTTCTAAGAACAATTCACAATCTATCAGGTTGTTAATCCAGGATTGAAGACCTTCTACTACAAATTAGTATTTTTAATTTTTAATTGGATTTGAGAATTTTAGGGAAGATTTTAGAGGAAAGTTTCTGCCATTAAAATGAGGGAAAAGAAGAAGAAAGTGGGGGCTCAAAAAATGAATTAGCTTGTAATTAGGGTTTTGAGATTGGCTTTTATATGGATAGGACAACGGAGCAAACAATGATATCAACCACACATCTCAAAACCTAATCACACATGTTCTAACCACCTCCTATCTTTCTCCAAACCAACACCTATCCTCTCCAAATCACATGGGTTGTGAGCCCATTTAACCCAAATTAAATATGTACAATCATATTTAACATATTTTGTTATCGATATCTCATATCGATCAATATATTCATAACTTTTATAAATATATGCAGCAATTTTATTTCTCAATCACATTCAAAATTCATAACTAATATTTCATAAATATTAATTTATTTAATTTATTTAATAATAATTATAAACTAATTAAATTGTTTGGTCTAAAGAGTTTCGATTGTGTGACTCTTGGGTGTAAATTCGGTCAGCGATTAACGTCAAACTATTCGAACCTTAACATTCACACTTCACTTAGCAGGTGATGTGATATTATGGCCAAATTTATTGCTTACTCATTTTCAAAAAAATCTAATTTTAATTTAATTAGAATTACCAGTTGTGACAATTATTTACACCAATTTTCTTCGTCAAAACTATACAACTTTGGACTTGCTTAATTTGGTAATGGTCAAAATTCCAACATCATCCACATTCAGCTCTATAATCCAAGCACAAAGTCCTTGGTCGAATAATAATAATTATCATTAGCCGAACTACTATGGTCAGAGATTTTGACTTTGGATTGACTTGAGTTGACTGTGATACTAACCTCATATAAATAAGGAAACAAATCCTCTCTTGAATAGTGCTTCACTTTCAATACTTCCACTCAACCCAACTGTAGTTACTGGATGGACTCTATGCCATGATTTGACTATAACCAAAGTGGAGCTTTCATATTGAAGATTCACAGTTTTCTCAAGTCGAAAGAACTGTGTAAGTTAGTCATAGTGATATTTTCTGTTTGACCTTAGTTATATCAACCAACAGAAAACTACCAACCAAGTGAGTCATTCCATAGTTATCCAATAACTATTAGTACGTACATAAACCCTAGATGTGCCCTCAGTAGTCATGAGTAATACACTGCCCAACATTTGGAGTGCATTGCGTACTCTAGTCTCAACGGATACATCGATATCCAATTTCTATGCATCTTGACTAGGAACATTTAAAATTTTATATTTGTTTCATTGTATAAATTACTTATGGTTATAACACTTTTAACTACTATCACAAAACATACCATTTATGGGTTTTCTATTAAATATACTTTTAATTAAATTAATTAATCAATATAACCACATTATATCAAGTATATAATAGAAAGAAAACACCTTTATTTCGAAAATGATTGGTCAACGAGTTAGATATATGTAACAAATTACATAATTTTCCTCTATGGCATATCCCTAACTCTATCAATCTCCCATTTGCACTTGGTGTCAATTATGGAATCTTATTCCAACATCTCTAATCAGTTTTCTCAAAACCAATTAGGTCGGTCCCTTTATGAACGGGTATGCTATTTGGTTTCAATTATCTACTCTATCAATCAACTCTCTCCGATGGTGATAAACTGTTTTATCATGTGGAATAATTCGGCGTATGTCTCTCAACTTCTAGTAAGCTCTAAGTTTTGTTACGAAGTATATCACGATATTATTATCATATAACAATGTTATGAGATTCTCAACATTTGAAATCAGCTTAGTTATAAATTTGTGCCCTTATAAATTTATGTACATTGTTTTTATTGCGACGCTGTTCAAGACGATCTACTTAGTCTTTTTCATTGAACCAACCACGATCTTTCATTTGGAACATTTCCAACTTAAAGATTCTTAACTTGAATTTATTATTGACATATTATACTCAATATCACTTATGATGTTTGTGTCTGAACACTCCTTCATAAGGAGTTTTTGTTTCTGTAAACAATTCTCTAGTATTTCATAAATACACGAGAAGACTTCAAACAACCATTTAGTGATATCAATTTAAATTTGATATTTACTTCATGTATCAAATACATAAACAAATCACGATATCGTAACCAACATAACATGTATGATAATTCTTATTGTCGGTGCATAAGGAACTCGCAAGTTCTGTATCAAACAATTTAATAAGGTGTATTTACATATCAATTTGGGACTTTCCCAATATCTTTTATACTCGCTATAAAAGACATCATTTACAATCCAAAGTTGAGTATTAAAACAACTAAGGTTGATTTCAACACAAGTATACCGTTAGGATCAACAATGTGTTAGTTACTTACGTTTAGAAATATCAATATACCTTTTAACGTTCTTTCTTATGAACGTACGCTTCCTCTGCACTTTGATTGAAAATCAAACCATATGATTTCTATCAAAATACTTATTCAACCTTGATGTAAAATGATACTTTCGTACCATTTCTTGGATCATATCCACAGACTCGCAAACTCAATATCGCTTTTACTGACTTCGAGACATTTTTGTTAATATGTATAAACAACTTACTCTAAATCATTATTTTGAATTTTCTATTTCAATACATATGTACCAAAACATTAAGTCTTATCAAGCGATAATTTTGTGAGTAAATCTAAATTAACTTGAGCATGTTGAGTACCGTCTATTATGCTAATTTCAATAATTGAAATTTGCGATATTATTCTTATCAATGTTGTTCATTTAATTCCAACTGCATTAGTCTTTCTCATAAAGACACAATCTCGACCAATGGATCATATCCATTTGGTTATGACCACCAAAATCATATTTTGATAGCGTACTTGGAGTTCTTTCGGATTTGCGCATCATACGATATAGAGTCAATACTCTTAATGTTTTAATTAAACAACCGAGGATTATATAATTTTGACATTAATAAGAAACTCATAGTTTCTCTTCGATGTAGGAGAATACTTATTAGACATTTTAATGCTATGTGTTCATTTAGGTTAGTTAATTTCATTTCATCTCGTATAATCAATTCTATCTATAGATCGTATCCAATTCCATTTAACTACCAATAATTCCTCAAAGAAATTCCTTTACAATGAAGTTGGTATATCTTGAAACAACAATTGTTTCTAAGTGTAAATAGAATAGTGATTCATAAACGCTTTATGAATTTTTTATTTATAAAACTGATTTGGTTTTAGTTTACAAAAATTATGTTCAAAACATAAATATGTCATTCAATGACAGTCCTTTCCAAAATCCTTTTGGGGAGATTCATATAAGATCCCTCATAAACAATTATTACATGCAATCTTTCGACTCGCATAACCTGCCAACTCCTTGGCCTAAGATATGTTGGAGTTTCTAATAAACCCTTATCTTGAAAGATTTTGTAAACTATTATTAAGATGAAATAATATTTACCTTGTGTACTACATTACCTTATAGAAAGAAACTAACTCAACTTCACTCACAATTAATCGTACATTGTCCAACAAAGTTCGATTACTCCATATCGATGCATCATTATGTATCACAGGAAGGAGTTATTTTAAGATTGAATCTTTATTCATTTTAAGTATGTTTGGAACCTTTTCCAATATACTCACTCATTCGATCATATCGAATCATTTCTATTGCATGTTATTTTTACTTGTTTTATATTCAATGTGTTTACCATAGACATGCTAAATGTGGATCAAATACACATGTTCATGTCGATGATGATTCATCAGTGAATATGATGAAGTACGTGGAACCGTTTTGGTATCTATAGAATTATGATTGCATACACCTATATGTACCAATCCAAAGAGTTCATCAACTCTTATGATTGTCCCACTAAATGGGTGTATCTCCCTTTATTGTTGATATGATTAAGAAGTATCATATGATTCAAAATCATATAATAAAATTATTTTTTCAAAACTACGACTTAGTTTATGATTCCAGAATAATTGTAAATAATATTAGATACTTCTGTATTTTCCAATGCATCACTTTTGTTATGAAACAAATACCACATTATAGCTATATTTCTACAAATATTTATAATATTCATAGAAATATAGCTATGTCAATTTTTTTTAGTCGATAACCAAAAATAGTCATTATTTCATAAATAATGTTCGGTATGTTTTACGAAAACCATTTACGTAATTTGATGCAATCAATAAGTGCTATATGACATGCTCCCCTTTCCGCCATTACTATAATAGCATACTAAATTCGAAGGTCCGTCATTCACTTAATATAGATTTGTTTATTTTATATACTGCTTCTAGTTTACGGTGGAGAGTTCTTTGATCAAATATATTGAACTCAAAGAAACAAACTCATAGAAAACAATTTTCTATATGAAAATACATTTCGGAATAGAAATCATATTTCTCATTCCAATATTAAGTATCAATCACTATTATTACAATTCTCGTTTCCATTGTTTCTTTATGAAGAAGAAATGACTATTCACTCTCTCCATCCCAACTATACCTTCAATCAAATTTACTCTTATACATTCATTTTCCTTTTTAAATGGTCAAACCATTCAAAAGAAAACCCTTACTACAATATCATAACGAACTCTTTTCGAAAGTGCATTTGATTATCCTTAACATTTAAGGACATTAAATATGTTGCTCTTTGCATAAAATAATTAAACTAACAGTTCAGCGATCGAGTTCTTAGATCTATATTGTAGTTTTGGTCTTGTGCTACAATTAACACAATATGTTCTTTTATGTAATCAATCAAATTGAATACTCGATCTCATATCACATTTTATTCACTTATTCGAATGAACTACATTTATTGAAGTATCATACATTATGAACTATGACCGTTCACCATATAACATTTATATGTGATAGTATATGGATCAAATATCCATCCATAGTCTTGTATTGCTTTTAGAGTTCGAAACTTATAAAATGCAATACACAGTCTAAACCAAATAAACATGTAAGTGATCATTTTACGAATGTATTAATTAGTTGTAAAAATTAGGCACTTGCATGGGTATAGAAAACATTAACATACAATAGCATTTAATTGTGGGCATTGTATTTCCATTTGTCAACTTTCACTTTAGTTCATTTGTATATGTTAATTGATAAACGTTTTATTAATCATATTAAACGCACAAATTTGTCATTATAGATAATTATAACATTATTTAGCATATGTTCTTACAATATTAGAAAGGTTAAATGTTACCATTTCATTTTTCTAATAAGGCTCCCAGTAGTATTTTATGTTTCACTAAACCCTAAGCGAAATATAAAATTCTTTCAATTTTACTAATGGGTGTTAGAACTCGTTTGCCTTGGGATTCTGGCATTGAGGAAAGCTCAACAAATGATAAGCCCGCATATGATGGATAACTCTTTATCGTTTGTATCACATACAACTCCTAACCTTTGATACCTTGTCCTAATCCCGCCTTTACCTTGAGGATAGCTCAACAAGTGAAGTGGGACTATTCACTCGGACCTATCATTTCACGACGACCTAAGTATAATACATGTACCTTGAGAAAAACTCAACAAATATGTGTGGTTATCTTACCTCGTCTATTCAATATATTAATAGTACTTCACATAACATCCCTAGCTTAAGGAAAGCTCAACAAATAAGGAGTGTGCAAGTAATCTATTAATATATAAATGATATAGGACAACTTTATAGTCTTTATTGATAGAGTTAGGGGTATGCCCTAGGGGCAATTATGTAATTTGTTACATATATCTAACTCGTTGACCAATTTTGTTCGAAATAAAAGGTATTTTCTTCCTATTATATACTTGATATAATATGATTATATTAATTAATTAACTTAATTAAAAGTATATTTAATAGAAAATCCATAAATGATATAATTTGTGATAGTAGTTACAAAGTGTTGTAACCGTGAGTAATTTATCACAACGAAACAAATATACCATTTTAAATGTTCCTAGTCAAGATGCATCGTGACTAGATATCGATGTATTCGTTGAGACTAGAGTACGTAACGCTCTCCAAAAGTTGGGCAGCGTATTACTCATGACTGCTGGGGCACCTAGGGGTTACGTACTAATAGTTATTGGATAACTATGGAACAACTCACTCGATAGTTTTCTGTTAGTTAATATAACTAAGGTCAAATAGAAAATATCGATGTGACTGATTTACATAGTTCTCTCGGCTTAAGAATACTGTGGATCTTCAATATGAAAGCTCCACTTTGATTATAGTCAAATCATGGCATGGCGTTCATCGAGTGACTATAGTTGGGTCGAGTGAAAGTATTGGAAGTGAAGCAATATTCAAGAGAGGATTCGTCTCCTCAGTTATATGCAGTTAGTATCACAATCAACTCAAGTCAACTCAAAGTCAAAGTCTCCGACTAGAGCATTTCGGTTAATAATGATTATTATTATTGAACCAAGGACTTTGTATTTAGACTATAAAGTTGAATGTAGATGAGGTTGTAATTTTGACCATTACCAAATTCATAAGTCCAAAGTGATATAGTTTTGACGAAGAGAATTGGTGTAAACAAATGTCACTACCGGGTAATGCTTAGTAAACTAAAATTGGATTTTACCGAAAATGAGTAAGCGATAAATTTGGCCACAATATCACATCACCTACTAAGTGACATGTGAATGTGAACATTAGAATAGTTCAATGTTAATCGCTGACCAAATTTACACCCAAGAGTTACACAGCCGAAATGATGAATTCCCTTAAGACCGAAAGATTTAATTAGTTTATAATTGTTATAAAATTTGAATATGATTTGAGAAATAAATAATGTTATATATATTTATAACAGTTATAAATATATCGATCGATATACAATATCGACAAGCAATTAAATTAGATTTAATTGCATAGTATTTTGGCTTGGGCTTAGATGGGTTTAAGGCCCATCACTGGGGCTGCAAAATTTCGGTTTTGGGAAGGTCTAGGGGTGGCTAAAACATATGGAATTGGCTTGGAGATAATGAGTTGAGATCAAGTGAGAATGGGTAAAAATGTTTTCCTTGTTTCTCTCTAATACAACCCTATATATATATGTATCTCTAAAATAATTATGAACCTTTTTTGGCCGCCATTATCTTCTTCATTGCTGGTTAAAACATAGCTCTCAATCCACTCCAAAATTCTCAAATATATTTCAAATTAAAATAATATTATTCGATAGTTAGAGGTCGGTGATTCCAGACTTGCAATCTGACGAATCAAGAACAGTAAAAGGAAGGGAAGTCATTGCTTCAACGTGGATTCAAAGGCATCATTAAATTGGTAATTTTAATTCATATTATAGTAATTAAATTATATACCATGATCCTATAATGAGCAATTTCATATCTGTTTAAATATATTGCTACTATATGTTTAGTTAGGTGAGATTTTGTAAGTAAATGTTGTTGTCACAAATCAGTTTGGTTATGTGCAAATTTATTTATTATACTATTTGATTTATGTATAGACAAATGTTGTTTACTGTAAAAATCAATTTTTGTCATTAATAATTGTTTTATACATATTTATTAATATATATATATATATATTAGTGTATATTTCTCTCTCATAATAACATATATGCATATATAACATATATATGATTTAAAAAATTTATTACACTTATTTATATATAATATGAATTCAAAAATTCGAAAATTAATTATCGTACATATATTCAAAATTTTAAATTAACATTTATTGAATTATTTATTATATATAAAATAATTATTACATTAAAAATTCAATTTTATATTTTTTAAAATATTATATCATTTCAGAAACATAAAAAAAATTACGATTTTTCAATAAAGTTTATTATTTTTAACAATTAATATTATTTTGTAAAAACTGTTTATGATTTATTAAAAACAATAATTTAATTGAAAATTTCTTCAATTTTTTTTGTAACCTTTCATTCATAATCCTAGAATTTCTGAAAATTTAAAATTTGAATTTTTAATAATATATTATTTTATATTAAGTAATTATTGCCGAAATCAATGTATTTGTTTTTAAAAATAATAATTCAACTTTAAAAATCTGCATATATTTTCTAAGCTCTATTTTATGATCCTTGATTTTTGAAAATTGTAAAATTTTAATTTTCATCAATAGATTATTTTGTGTTAATAATTTATAGATGAAAACATTATTTTATTCATAATATATGCAAATTAAAATACTAAAATTATTATGTTTGCAAAACTATGTTGATTTTGAATTATAAATAATTTTTAATAACCGTTCTCTCTCTTTCTATGTATATATTTATCTATATATATAAATGTTTCATGTTCATATATTATATATAATATATTTATACATACATACATGTGTGTGTATTATGTAACACATATACGTGCACATATTTGGACAACATACATGACATACAAAATGAGCTAATATGTCTGTTGATGTAAATCCCAACGTTTACATATGGGCATATTATACCTTTCACGGATTATTATGTTACACATGCACTCACACATATATGTATATGATACATTTATGTATAAACTATATCAAATAAAATTAATTTCATATCTTAATATATTTGAATTTAAATAAAATAAATGATTTTATTTATATGAAATTTAGAAATGTTCTAATTTAGTTAGACTTCATAGGCCCAATAAAGATCCAATAGGGTAATTTTTTTTGAAATTCACTCATAACTTCCGCTGTAGGCTGGTGCAGTTCCAACAATGGTATCAGAGCCCAATAGCCTTTGCGGTCTAATTAGTCATATTAGGGCTAACTAATTAAGCTTGCCCACTTAGTACGGTGTCTAGAAAGGTAATGTATAGGATTGGAATTGGGTAATCAAGTACCCTGTCCTACCTGGTTACCGGCCTGGCCCAAAAGGTAAAGTGAGCCAGAAGGTTGCTCCTAATAGAAAAGGTCCAACTTAATTTGGGTCTTGGGCTAATTTTCAAAATTATTTTGAAAATTAATGTTATAGATTTTAAATTTAATAGTTAAATTTAAAATAAAACATGTTTATTATAAAAATTATAATACTATATAAGTTTTCAAAATGTTTGAAAGGATAATGATATTTTCAAAATGTTTGAAAATATTTATATAATAATTTCAAATTTTAAATTTATTAATAAGATTAATAAAATAAATTCATTAATTAATGCATATATGCATGTATTATATATGTTGATATATGTTACGTTATTTTAAAATGTTTAACATAGCATAAGTATACATGTATGTATACAAGATAAAATTTGAAATTAATAAATTTTAATAAAAATTGTTTAATTGAATAAATTAATTAAAAGTTAATTAATTAAATAAAATACACATATGTATGATATATGTGTGTTACACTATAAAGGTTATAGTATACACTATAAATGTTAGTAGATATGTCCAATATAAAAGTTGTATCGGAATATTAATTTAAAATTAATTAAAGAGTTAATTGGTTAAAATTAATTAGATAAGATTTAATTAATGATATATTATACGTAAGACTATCATATAAGTAATATGAAATATAAAAGTTACATAACAATAAAACTTATATGATATGTGTATAAACTAAATGTGGAACATTAAAGAAACCCAAATAGACTTGAGAAATAAATACATATGTAAATGTACATATACCGTGATTTCTGATGTGTTTGATACTTGAATTGTTGGGGTATTTCATAAGAAATATATTATTCTATAAGTCGATATCACTCAATATATATATTGAAGATTATGAATCCTCAATATAATGTTGTCCTCTACCATATATATATTAATAAATTACTTACATACTCCTTAGTTGTTGAGCAAACTCAAGCTACGGATGTTATGCGTAGTATTATTAATATATTGAACAGATGAGGTAAGATAACTATATGTATTTGTTGAGAAAACTCAAGGTACATATACTATACTTAGGCCATCACAATATGGTAGGTATGAGTGAATAATCTCTTTCGATTTGTTGAGCAAACTCAAGGTCGAAATGAGATTAGAACAAAGAAAAATGGGTTAGGAGTTGTATGTGATACAATCGATAAGGAGTTATCCATCATTTGTAGGGCTATGATTTCTTGAGCAAACTCAAGGTCGGAATGCCAAACAAACAAGTCCTAACACCCACCAGTGAAGTTGTAAGACTTCTATGTTTCATCTTAGGGTTTGAAGAAACATAAAAGACTGGTGGGAGCCTTATTAGAAAAATGAAATGGTAATATTTAACCTTTCTAATATTGTAAGAACATGTGCTATATAATGTTATAATTATCTACAATGATAAATTTGTGCATTTAATATGATTGATAAAACGTTTGTCAATTAACATATATAAACAAACTAAATTGAAAGTTGACAGATAGAAATATAATATATACTTACTAATAATTCTAATTGCATGTTACATTATGTTTCTATACCCATGCAAGTGCCTAATTTCAACTACTTAATACATTCGTAAGTTGGTCACTTATATGTTTATTTGGTTTAGACTGTGTATTGCATTTTATGACTTTTCAAACTCTAAATGCAATTCAAGACTATGGATATTTGATCCATGTACTTTCACATATAAATGTTATATGGTGAACAGTCATAGTTTGTGGGGTACAATATTTCGATGAAGTTAGTTCATTCAAAGTAAGCCAATAAATAGTATTTTAAGATCATGTATTCAACTTGAATGATTTCAAAAGGATCATATTGTGTTAATGTAACACACGACCATAAACAACGAGATATATCTAAGAACTCGATCGTTGAAAGGTCATCTTGATCGGCTTACATAAAGTGAAACATATTCGATGTCTTAAATGTTAAGAATAATCGAATGCGCTTTTGTAAAAGGATTGTTATGATATTGTATTAAGGTTTTCTTTTGAATAGTTTGACCATTTGAAAAAAAAATGAATTTATAAGAATAGATGTAATTTAAGGTAAAGTTGGAATAAAGAGAACGAATAGTCACTTTTGCTTCATAGAGAAACATTGGAAACAAGAATTGTAAAATAACTGATAATTAATATTGGAATATGAAATATGATTTTTATTCCGAAATGTATTTTCATATAGAAAATTGTTTTCTATAACATTTATTTCTTTGAGTTCAAGATATTTGATCAAAGAACTCTCCTCTGTAAACTAGTTGAAGCATATAAAATAAGTAAACAATATTAACAATATTAAGTGAATGGTAGACCTCTAAATTTAGTATGCTATTATACTAATGGGAGAAATAATGGGAGCATGCCATATAGCACCTAATGATTGCATCAAATTACGAAAATTGTTTTTGTAAAATGTACCGAACATTATTTGTGAAATAATGTTTATTTTTGGTATTGACTCAAAAATAGATATAACTATATTTCAATATGAGTATTATGAATATTCATTATGAAATAGAACTATATTATGGAATTTGTTTTCATAGTAAAAGTGATGCAACAAAAATACATATGTATCTAATATTATTTACAGTTGTTTTGGAATTATAGGCTAAGCCGTAGTTTTGAGAAATAATTTTACTATATGATTATGAATTATATGATACGGGTTAATTATATCTCAAACAATTAATGGCTATGCACCCATTCAGTGGGAGCATCATAAGAGTTGATTAACTCTTTGAATTAATACATTTTGATGTATGCAATCACAAGTCTATTAATACCAAAAGGGTTCCACATACTTTGTTATATTCATCGATGATTTATTACCAACATGAACATGTGTATTAGATACACATGTGTAAGATTATGATAAAATCATAGAATATAAAAGAAAAGTAAATAAAATAACATGCAATAGAATAAAATGGTTTGATTTGGTCGAATAAGTGAGTATATTGGAAAGAGTTCCAAATGTACCTAAAAATGACTATAGATTCAATCTCAAAATCACTCCTTCATGTGGTACATGATGATGCATCGATAAGGAGTAATCGGACATTGTTGGACAATTTACGATTAATTGTGAGTGAAGTTGAGTTAGTTTCTTTCTATAAGGTCATGTACTTAAGATTAGTACACAAGGTTGATATTATTTCATATAAACAACAGTTTACAAAATCATAAAAGATAAGGGTTTGTAAGAAATCCCAACATATCATAGGCCAAGAAATTGGCAGGTTATGCGAGTCGAAAGTTGCACGTAATAATTGTTCATGGGGGATCTTGTATGAATCTCCAAAAGGTTTTTTGGAAAGGTCTGTCATCAAATGACATATTTATGTTTTGAACATAATTTTTGTAAACTAAAATCAGTTTTATAAATAATAGGTTCATAAAGCATTTATGAATCCCTATTCTATTTGCACTAAGAAACGATTGTTGTTTCAAGATATATCAACTTCATTGTAAAGGAATTTCTTTGAGAAATTTTTGGTAGTTAAATGGAATTGGATCTGATCCATAGATAGAACTGATTATATGGGATGAAGTGAAATTAACTAACCTAAATGAACACATAGCATTAGAATATCCAATAAGTATTCTCGTACATCGAAGAGAAACTATGAGTTTCTTATTAATGTCGAAAATATACATGACCCTTGGTTGTTGAATTAAACCATTAAGATTGTTGACTCTATATGGTATGATGCGCAGATCTAAAAGAATTCCAAGTACGCTATCAAAATAAGATTTTGGTGGTCGTAACCAAAGAGATGTAATCCATCGGTCGAGATTGTGTCTTTATTGGAAAGACTAATGTGGTTGGAATTAAATAAGCAACGTTGATAAGAATAATATCGCAAATTTTAATTGTTGAAATAGCATAACCGATTCGGTATTCAACATGCTCAAGTTAATTCAGATTTACTCACAAAATTATCGCTCAATAAGACTTAGTGTTTGGTACTTATGTATTGAAACGGAAAATTCTAAATAATGATTTAGAGTAAGCCGTTTACACATATTAACCAAAAATACTTCGAAGTAAGTGGAAGCGATATTGGGTTTGTGAGTCTTTGGATCCAAGAAATGATATGAATGTATCATTTTATAAGCATCAAGACTGAATAAGTATTTTGATAGAAATATCAAATAGTTTAATTTTCAATCAAAGTGCAGAGGAAGCGTGTGTTCATAAGAAAGAATGTTAAAAGGTACATTGATATTTCTAAACTATAAGTAAACAACACGTTGTTGATTTTAACAATATGCTTGTATTAAAATCAACTTTAATTGTTTTAATACTCAATTTTGGATTGTAAATGATGTCTTTTATGGTGAGTATAAAAGATATAAGGATTATCCCAAAATGATATACAAGAGCACCCTATTAAAAGGAGAACATGTAAGTTGGAATCCGTATGCATTAGCAATAGGAATTATCATACAGGTTATGTTATGTATGATATTGTGTATTGTTTATGTATTTGATACATGGAGCAAATATTAAATTCAAATTGATATCACTAAATGGTTGTCTGAGGTGTTTTCGCATATTTAGGAAATACTAGAGAATTGTTTATAGAAACAACAAACTCGTTATGATGGAACGTTTGGACACAAACTTTTATAAGTGATATTGAGTATAACATGTCAATGATAAAATTCAAGTTAAAATCTTTAATTTGAAAATGTTTCAAAATAAAAGTGATTGTGGTCGATTCAACGAAATGTTGAGAACATTAACTTGATTAGTGCTACAATAAACCAATGTATATAGATATAAATGCACAAATTTATAACTGAGCCAAAGGTGATTCCAAATGTTAAGAATCCCATAATATTGTTATAAGATAACAATGTCATGAAATTGGTCATGATAGAACTTAAAGCTCACTAGAAGTCAAAAGACATACTTCGAATCGTTCCACATGATAAAGGCAGTTTATCAGTGTTAGAGAGAGTTAATCGACAAAGTAGATAATTAAAACATAATAGCATACCCATTCACTAAGGGACTGACCTAATTGGTTTTGAGAAAACTAATTGGAGAAGTTGGAATTAGATTCCATAATTGACTCCAAATGCAAGTGGGAGATTGATAGAGTTAGGTGTATGCCCTAGGGGCAATTATGTAATTTATTACATATATCTAACTCGTTGACCAATCTTGTTTGAAATAAAAGGTATTTTCTTCCTATTATATACTTGATATAATATGATTATATTAATTAATCAACTTAATTATAAGTATATTTAATAGAAAAATCCATAAATGGTATATTTTGTGATAGTAGTTATAAAGTGTTGTAACCGTGAGTAATTTATCACAACAAAACAAATATACCATTTTAAATGTTTCTAGTCAAGATGCATCGAGACTAGATATCGATGTATCCATTGAGACTGGAGTATGTAACGCTCTCCAAATGTTGGGCAGTGTATTACTCATGACTGTTAGGGGCACCTAGGGGTTACGTACTAATAGTTATTGGATAACTATGGAACAACTCAGTCGATAGTTTTCTGTTAGTTAATATAACTAAGGTCAAACAGAAAATATCGATGTGACTGATTTACACAGTTCTCTCGACTTGAGGATACAGCGGACCTTCAATATAAAAGCTTTGCTTTGATTATAGCCAAATCATGGCACGGCGTCCATCGAGTGACTATAGTTGGGTCGAGTGGAAGTATTGGAAGTGAAGCACTATTCAAGAGAGGATTCGTCTCATCAGTTATATGCGGTTAGTATCACAGTCAACTCAAAGTCAAAGTCTCTGGTCAGAGCATTTCAGTTGATAATAATTATTATTATTGAACCAAGGACTTTGTATTTAGACTATAAAGTTGAATGTGGATGAGGTTGGAATTTTGACCATTATCAAATTCCATAAGTCCAAAGTGATATAGTTTTGACGAAGAGAATTGGTGTAAAAAAATGTCACAACCGGGTAACGCTTATTAAACTAAAATTAGATTTTACCGAAAATGAGTAAGCGATAAATTTGGCCATAATGTCGCACCACCTGCTAAGTGACGTGTGAACGTTAACATTGGAATAGTTCAATGTTAATCGCTGACCAAATATACACCCAAGAGTTACACAGCCGAAATAAAGAGTTCTGTAATACCCCAAAATTTTGTGAAAAAATCATTTTTGCAAAATGATTTAATTTTTGAAATATTTAGATTTAAATATGGTGAAATTTCTGGAATAAATAGTGTGCAAGTATATGTGTGCACGTGCACACTGAAATGGCACAAGGAAGAACTCCAGATTTCTTGGATTTAAAACAAGAATTAAAAAGCAATACAAACATGATTTTGCAACATGGATATTTGATTTCTGGAATTATATGGATCATCTTAGAAAATAAGAAAAGTAAGTTTTACTTTAAATCAGTAAACAGATTTTATTTAAAACCCAGAAAAGAAAATTATACATATATATATATTATAAGGATTTGTAAACCTGTATACATATAGGTGCATATGTTTCTGAAATTAAAGAGGAATTAAATAAGCCTAGATAAGATATGTATACAAATATACATTTTTAAGTACTGAAAAGTATATATATATATAAGCAAGTGAAACTATTACATTAAAATGACATGAAATGTGATACAAGTCAATATGCTTATGTAGGCAAAAATAGCAAAGGGAATTCTCAGGAATAATTAAAATATAAAATAGGATAGTCACACTTTTAACATGACTAGGTGAGTGGCCATTTTCTGAAAAGTAAAAGAAAGAAAATGCAGCCTTTAAATTGGTTAATATGGCCGGGGTATTATGAATGAAAAATGCATGATGCTAGCCAGGACAGAAATGGAATTCTGTTTTAACAAAACCCTAGTGGAAAAAATGCATATAAATAGGCAGTTTTAGCCAGTAGAATTATCTTTACCCCGAGCTGCACAAAAATAAGAAAGGAAGAAAAATATTGGAAGGAAGGAGAAAACACTCATACAAGGATTTTCTGGATTAATAAGAGGAAATATTTAGGTGAGTAACCTCACTGAGTTCATGGCATTAAGACCTGAGATGAGGCAGCCACTTTTTATTGCCATTTATATATATTTCTCGTTTTGATGTATATGATTTCATCAATGCTTTTTGGATGTCTTATTTTAAATCTGATATGATTTAATATGGATGATTTTGATGATCTTTGATTTGCTGAGACATTTGTCTTTGGATGTGTATCATACTGTTTTATTTATACTCATAAATGTTAAAGTCTAGGATCTTAAAATTATATAGAGAATACTCTCAACTGTTATAGATCTATGGCATGGAAACTTTACAAAAAAATGTTGGGAGCTGCATTATACTTGGTATAAGTGCTGAGGCTTGAGAAGAAAAATGTTAAGGGTGCAATAGAAATTTTCTAAGTGCCGAGCCCTTAATCAAATCAAAAAAATAAAAATAAACCCACAAGCTAAAATTATGATTGAACCAGATCTTGAATCTGAATCAATCATAAAGGCTTGCAGATCAATATAATAAGAACATGCCATGCCTTTTTTTACAGTTGAAAATATTCTTATATTTTACTAAGATCAAGACATATTGACCCCATTTAGGAAATAACTGTCTGCTTATTTCTGAGGAGAATTATGCTAGGAAAGATTATGGATGTTTCCATGTTTGCAGTGACATGTTCACTTAGCATATTTGATGATAGGATTTAAGACAATACACTAGTAAATAAACTAGGGAAGGGAAGGCCAAGAAAGCTGCTGGAATGCTTGTCATATTTGAAGTATGCAAGTTGGCACATGGTTTGTTTAAGCCCTGAGATCTTTGTGCAATGATGTGAATTAGTTCATTGCAATGTGTCCCTGTGATTCCTTAATAGCAGATGAGGCAGGGATTTAAATTGAATTATACAACCTGTAAATGAAGAAATAGGAATATGGATATTTCTTAGGTTGAATGGTATGGAACCAAGATGGTTCCAGTGAATGCAATTGTTGCAAATAGATAATTATGTTTGCATGATTATGTATGCAAGTGTAAGAATGATAAATGAATATATCATACCTAAATTAACTTAATTATACTATGTTAAAGTAATTGATTGCAGGAATTTGCTTAAATAACTAATTGGTGCTCTTATATTCTCTATTGCTTAATATCATGAATGTATTGATGTTACTCATACCAGATCATAGATCTGACCCTTGTTTGCTCATGGCATATGGGGTGTCTCATTTTAAAATGAGGCAGCCACTCATGCTCTTTCAGGTAACCCAGGCACTAAGTAAAAATGAAGTTATGGCTATTATGGAGGAGTGAATGAACATGCTAGCTAGTTTCAATAAGAGCTTAAATTGATTATATCTGCATGTATTCAGGAAAAATTTTATGTTTCTAAGATTTCCAGTCATGTAATGAATTCTATTATGGTTAGATGGACTAGTTGTATCATGTTAAATATATTGTTATGCACAAAGGTTTAAAATCTAAAAGAAATATGCATATGTATGTGAGCTACTGTTTTGCATAATTTATATTATGTATTAGTAAATCTTGAGACATAACAGAGCACTGAGTTTCAGAATAAAATCTGGATTTAGTTAGAAGTAAACTTATAAGGATTTTAGTTTCCTTTTTATTGAAATGCTTTGTAAATAAGTTTGAATTCATTTCTGAATCGTATTGAGAAAAGTAAAATGTTTTTAAAAGCTTCAGACAGAATGCAATGAATGGTATCTCCATTGCTTTGAACTAGTGTGTAGCAGATACAGGATTCATGAGTTAACCAGCTTCAAATAAATGAAGTATTGGTTGATCATGATAGATTGTATTTTGAATAAAAATGCATTTCAAAGCTTAGTACATTTAGCAATTGTTTCACCCAGTTTTCTGGAAAATGAGCAAAGATATTGACATGTGCATGTATATCTGTGTACATGTTGATATTTGGGCAAAAATATAAACATAAATTCCTAGAACAATTGTAGGAAAGGGTTTTAAAAATAATAAAGCAAGAAATTTTGTTTTGTATGTTAGATTATAGGATAAAATTAAATACATATGTGCAGATATAGGTAGATATCAGATTTCAAACCATACAGGAAAAAAAAAGAAAAACAAAAATTGTGTTTGAACCGACCAGCATAGCACTCGAACTCGTGACCTCTCATGTATAAGTTAGGCGCGTTTCCATTACGCCTAGATGTTGCTTGTGTTCACTTAAGATCCACTTTCTTTTAGCCTGAGTTTGACATTATACAGACTTTAACACAATCATCTATATTAAAAGCTTGCTTTCCACTGATTATTACCTGATCATTTCTTAATTAGAATAACAGACTAAAGTACATGTTTCCAGTGGATTCTATGGTCAAAAATCAATTAATCTGAATTGCTAAAATCTAAATCAAACAGAATGTTCTTGTACAACAAAAAAAAAGGTATATACTCTGAATATAAATAAGAGGCACACATACATCTTCATATGTATGTGTATGTTATTAGAAATACACTGATATATTTATATTGGTAAGTTATCTTGATCCTGGATATATTTTGTTTATTGGAGAAAGAAAATGACCCTGGGAAATATATTTGTAATGAATGATATATCTATATATCATCTCTTAAAAAAAAATCCTTATGAAATTAGGGTGGAAATAGGAGGGTCATTTCAGTTGGTATCAGAGCACTTGGTTGCATTGATTGTTAAGTATTATAGAAATGTATTATGTCTGTTTGTTTTGGATGAAATAATTTAGATAAGAAAATAGAAATTATAGAAGTACTCATAGTATACTAATACCATTTGCCCAGAATTTAGTTAGCAGACCATGGTAGGAAGAGGATCTCATCACAATGCAGGACCCAGTGCACCTCAAATGCTTGATATGCAAGAATTTGTGAGGGTTTTAAGAGATGGAATTGGGCATAGGCCTGAGAACCCACATGAAGAGCTTTCAAAACTACTGAAGACTTATTCCAATTTGGGAGGCAGGAGTTTTGAAGGAACTGAGAGTGTGATGGAAATTCAAGCATGGTTGAGAACACTTGATAGGATTTTCAATGACACGCAGTTGGATGACCAAAGGAAGAGGCAAGTAGCTTCTAGACAACTGAAAGGGGTAGCTTTAAGCTGGTGGGAGGTGATCATAGCTGGAAGAAATGAAAATGAAATCACTTGGAATCAGTTCAAGGAGATGTTGGAGGCAAGATTTGTACCAGCATCAGCCAAGACCATTTTGCTTGAAGAATTTATCAAACTTAGGCAGGGAACTTTGAATGTCACTGAATACACTCAAAAGTTTGAGGGGCTATCTAATTATGGAGCAATGCTAGTGGCAGATGAAGCATCCAAAAATGATAGGTATATAAAAGGACTGAACCCAGGACTTAGCAGAGCTATGCTACCATATGCAGATAGAACATTTGATCAAGTAATTGATCTGGCCTTGAAACTGGAACAACATGACAAAGAAAGAGAGAAATATAGGAATTTTAAGAGCAACAACAAGAAGGATAAGGGAAGATATCACCCTTATGATAAAAAGAAGGAGGAGGCAGACAACAGGAAGAGTAAAGATACAAAAGCCAATGATACTAAGAAGAAATTTGTTTGCCATCATTGTGGAAAAGAAGGACACATCAAACCAAGGTGCCCAGAGTTAAAAGGAGGAGCCTTCAAATGCTGCCTATGTGGGAAAGAGGGGCATATGAAGAGGAACTGTCCTGAGAATAAACAGCAAGGGAAATTGGCAACTTTGGAAGGTAAAGGCAAATCTGCAGTGAAAATTGATGCTGAAAATCATGGCCAAGTGGAAGGTACATTACTCATTTGTGCCATACCCATACCAGTAGTATATGATACTGGAGCAACACACTCTTTGATTTCCTATGAATTAGTTAAAGTGTTAAAATTAAACTGCATTTTGGTTGAAACCCCATTGCTTGTACAAAGTCCCCTAGGGAGTTCTAGTGTTTTGAACATGAATTGTGTGGATGTGGAGTTAAACATAGGAGGAAATATTTTTATTTCCAATTTATATGTTTTAAATTACCCAAATATAGGAGTTATATTGGGGGTAGATTGGTTAAGGCAATTTAAAGCCATAATTAATTTAGACTCATCCACCATATCATTGCAAAATTCTAGAGGCCAGAGGATCACAGTTCTATGTGAAGTAACTAAGGAAGGGAAATTGTATCATTTAGTTGACTTAGAAAAAGATCTGAGTGAACTAACCATTGAAGAAATTCCCATAGTTAATGAATACTTGGATGTGTTTGGGGAAGTTAAGGGTGTTCCACACCACAGACCAGTTGAGTTCCAAATTAATCTCATTCCAGGAGCAAGTCCAATAATCAAGAAACCTTATAGAATGGGGCCAAGTGAACTGAAAGAATTGAAAAATCAGTTGGAAGAATTAGAAGGCAAGGGATTTATAAGGCCAAGCAATTCCTGCTGGGGTTCTCCAGTAGTGTTTGTAAGAAAACATGATGGTACCTTGAGAATGTGCATAGATTACATGGAACTAAATAAAGTAACCATCAAGAATAAATACCCATTGCCTAGAATAGATGATCTCTTTGACCAACTCAGTGAAGCTAAAATATTTTCTAGGCTAGACTTAGCATCAGGATTCCATCAAATGAAGGTTGAAGACTCAAGTGTTAAGTATACTGCATTTAACACAAGATATGGCTTATATGAATTTTTGGTTATGCCATTTGGTTTGACAAATGCTCCTTCATATTTTGTTGATTTAATGAATAGAATATTTAGAGATTATTTAGACAAGTTTGTATTGATTTTTATTGATGACATTTTGATTTATTCCAAGACAGTGGAAGAGCATAAAAATCATTTGCATTTAGTTTTGTCAAGGCTAAGGGAAAATGATTTAAAGGCAAAATTTTCAAAATGTGCATTTTGGAAAGAAGAAGTGCATTTTCTTGGGCATGTTATCTCTGCCAAAGGAATATCAGTAAACCCTAATAAGGTAGTGGCAATCCAAGCATGGAAAAGGCCTAGCACCATCAGTGAGATTAGATCATTTATGGGGATGGCAGGATATTATAGGAGATTTATAAAAGATTTCTCAAAAATATCATCACCACTTACCAATTTAACTAGAAAGAACCAAGCCTTTGTATGGACAGAAAAATGTGAGCAAGCTTTTATCAAAATAAAGGAAGCTCTGATTAATGCACCAGTATTGAGAGTGCCAGAAGGAAATGAAAATTTGGTTGTGTATACTGATGCAAGTGGCTCTGGGTTAGGGGCTGTGTTGATGCAGCAAGACCAGGTGGTAGCCTATGCATCTAGGCAATTAAAGCCACATGAAACCAGATATGCAACCCATGATCTTGAACTAGCAGCAGTTGTGTATGCTTTGAAACTTTGGAGACATTATTTGTTAGGTGCCAAATTCATTTTGTACACTGATCATAAGGCACTGAAATATTTATTTTCACAAAAAGATTTGAATATGAGGCAACATAGATGGGTAGAGTTCCTAGCTGCCTATGATCTAGATATACTGTATACACCAGGCAAGGCAAATAAAGTTGCAGATGCCTTGAGTAGACAACATGCCAAAGTAGCCATGTTGATGATGGAAGAATTTAAGGATTTGTCTATACTTACTGATTTGGAAATTGAGGAAAACAGTGGGGTACAAATGATGTCCATTGAAGAAGGTGAAGGTAAAGGGAAATTAGGTATGATATCTCTGCAATCAGATTTACTTCTTAAGATTGGGAAAATGCAGGAACAAGACCTAAACATGGTGGAAAAGAAAATGCTCATATCAAAAGGGGAGGAAGTAATAAATTATCAAGTTGATAAAAATGGTTATTTAAGGAATAAAAATAGGATATGTGTTCCAGAAAATATAGAATTGAAGGAGGAAATATTAAATGAGTACCATAGGAGTAAGTACTCCATACACCCAGGTAGCACCAAGATGTATCAAAATTTGAAAAGAAATCTTTGGTGGAAGGGGATGAAGTCAGATGTGGCCAGATATGTTGCAAGGTGCATGACTTGCCAACAAGTCAAGGCAGAGACACAAAGGCCATCAGGACTATTGCAACCCCTTAGTATACCACAGTGGAAGTGGGAGGATATATCTATGGATTTCATAGATGGTCTTCCTAGATCTAAGAAGGGAAACACAAGTATATGGGTAATAGTGGATAGGCTAACTAAGGTAGCACATTTTATCCCAGTTAAAACAGAAAGAAATGCTCCAAAATTGGCTCAAATATTCATGAAAGAGGTAGTAAGGTTGCATGGCATACCCAAAACCATTGTGAGTGATAGGGATACCATCTTCACCTCAAGGTTTTGGAAAAGTTTTCAAGAGGCCATGGGGAGTGAATTGTGCTTAAGCACTGCCTACCATCCACAATCAGATGGTCAAACTGAGGTGGTGAACAAAGTCTTAGAGGATTTGTTGAGAGCATGTACACTGGACTTTGGAGGCAACTGGGAAGACCACCTCCATCTAGCTGAATTCACATACAATAACAGTTACCAAAGCACCATAGGGATGGCACCATTTGAAGCCTTATATGGCAAGCCATGTTTATCACCTATATGCTGGGTAGAGACTGGAGAAAGGGCTGTTCTTGGACCTGAATATGTTAAAGAAACTACAGAGAAAATTGGGTTAATAAGAAAAAGAATAGCAGCAGCTCAAGATAGGCAAAAGAAATTTGCAGATAGGAAGAGAAAGCAAGTGGAATATGAAGTGGGAGACTTTGTTTTCATCAAGATTTCACCTATGAAGAAAGTCATGAGATTTGGCAAGCAAGGTAAGCTTACACCAAGGTATGTTGGACCCTATAAAATTCTGGAAAGAATTGGTTCATTGGCTTACAAATTAGAACTACCAGAGGAAATGAAAGCAATGCATAATGTTTTTCATGTGTCCCAACTTAGAAGATGGGTACATGATAAAGAAGACATTTTGGAAGAGCCTACCAAAATTCAAATAAATCCTGACTTGGTTTATGAAAAAGAGCCAGTGGGGATTGTAGCCAAGGAAGAAAAGAAATTAAGGAGCAAAACCTTGAAATTAGTTAAGATCCAGTGGAGTAGTGATCCTAATGACTGCACATGGGAGTTAGTGGATAAGATTAGAATGGATTATCCTAAGCTTTTTGCAAATTAAAAGGTAATTTTTTTTTTCTCTGGAAAATTTTGTTATGCATGGTTGATATGGTTGAATTTGTTTGCTTATGCATATGTTTGATAAGTTTTCAGAAAAGAAAATAATGCTTGTTATAAATGTTAGAAAAATTGTGAGGACACAATTCCTAAAAGGAGGGGTGAATGTAATACCCCAAAATTTTGTGAAAAAATCATTTTTGCAAAATGATTTAATTTTTGAAATATTTAGATTTAAATATGGTGAAATTTCTGGAATAAATAGTGTGCAAGTATATGTGTGCACGTGCACACTGAAATGGCACAAGGAAGAACTCCAGATTTCTTGGATTTAAAACAAGAATTAAAAAGCAATACAAACATGATTTTGCAACATGGATATTTGATTTCTGGAATTATATGGATCATCTTAGAAAATAAGAAAAGTAAGTTTTACTTTAAATCAGTAAACAGATTTTATTTAAAACCCAGAAAAGAAAATTATACATATATATATATTATAAGGATTTGTAAACCTGTATACATATAGGTGCATATGTTTCTAAAATTAAAGAGGAATTAAATAAGCCTAGATAAGATATGTATACAAATATACATTTTTAAGTACTGAAAAGTATATATATATATATAAGCAAGTGAAACTATAACATTAAAATGACATGAAATGTGATACAAGTCAATATGCTTGTGTAGGCAAAAATAGCAAAGGGAATTCTCAGGAATAATTAAAATATAAAATAGGATAGTCACACTTTTAACATGACTAGGTGAGTGGCCATTTTCTGAAAAGTAAAAGAAAGAAAATGCAGCCTTTAAATTGGTTAATATGGCCGGGGTATTATGAATGAAAAATGCATGATGCTAGCCAGGACAGAAATGGAATTCTGTTTTAACAAAACCCTAGTGGAAAAAATGCATATAAATAGGCAGTTTTAGCCAGTAGAATTATCTTTACCCCGAGCTGCACAAAAATAAGAAAGGAAGAAAAATATTGGAAGGAAGGAGAAAACACTCATACAAGGATTTTCTGGATTAATAAGAGGAAATATTTAGGTGAGTAACCTCACTGAGTTCATGGCATTAAGACCTGAGATGAGGCAGCCACTTTTTATTGCCATTTATATATATTTCTGGTTTTGATGTATATGATTTCATCAATGCTTTTTGGATGTCTTATTTTAAATCTGATATGATTTAATATGGATGATTTTGATGATCTTTGATTTGCTGAGACATTTGTCTTTGGATGTGTATCATACTGTTTTATTTATACTCATAAATGTTAAAGTCTAGGATCTTAAAATTATATAGAGAATACTCTCAACTGTTATAGATCTATGGCATGGAAACTTTACAAAAAAATGTTGGGAGCTGCATTATACTTGGTATAAGTGCTGAGGCTTGAGAAGAAAAATGTTAAGGGTGCAATAGAAATTTTCTAAGTGCTGAGCCCTTAATCAAATCAAAAAAAAAAAGAAACCCACAAGCTAAAATTATGATTGAACCAGATCTTGAATCTGAATCAATCATAAAGGCTTGCAGATCAATATAATAAGAACATGCCATGCCTTTTTTTTACAGTTGAAAATATTCTTATATTTTACTAAGATCAAGACATATTGAACCCATTTAGGAAATAACTGTCTGCTTATTTCTGAGGAGAATTATGCTAGGAAAGATTATGGATGTTTCCATGTTTGCAGTGACATGTTCACTTAGCATATTTGATGATAGGATTTAAGACAATACACTAGTAAATAAACTAGGGAAGGGAAGGCCAAGAAAGCTGCTGGAATGCTTGTCATATTTGAAGTATGCAAGTTGGCACATGGTTTGTTTAAGCCCTGAGATCTTTGTGCAATGATGTGAATTAGTTCATTGCAATGTGTCCCTGTGATTCCTTAATAGCAGATGAGGCAGGGATTTAAATTGAATTATACAACCTGTAAATGAAGAAATAGGAATATGGATATTTCTTAGGTTGAATGGTATGGAACCAAGATGGTTCCAGTGAATGCAATTGTTGCAAATAGATAATTATGTTTGCATGATTATGTATGCAAGTGTAAGAATGATAAATGAATATATCATACCTAAATTAACTTAATTATACTATGTTAAAGTAATTGATTGCAGGAATTTGCTTAAATAACTAATTGGTGCTCTTATATTCTCTATTGCTTAATATCATGAATGTATTGATGTTACTCATACCAGATCATAGATCTGACCCTTGTTTGCTCATGGCATATGGGGTGTCTCATTTTAAAATGAGGCAGCCACTCATGCTCTTTCAGGTAACCCAGGCACTAAGTAAAAATGAAGTTATGGCTATTATGGAGGAGTGAATGAACATGCTAGCTAGTTTCAATAAGAGCTTAAATTGATTATATCTGCATGTATTCAGGAAAAAATTTATGTTTCTAAGATTTCCAGTCATGTAATGAATTCTATTATGGTTAGATGGACTAGTTGTATCATGTTAAATATATTGTTATGCACAAAGGTTTAAAATCTAAAAGAAATATGCATATGTATGTGAGCTACTGTTTTGCATAATTTATATTATGTATTAGTAAATCTTGAGACATAACAGAGCACTGAGTTTCAGAATAAAATCTGGATTTAGTTAGAAGTAAACTTATAAGGATTTTAGTTTCCTTTTTACTGAAATGCTTTGTAAATAAGTTTGAATTCATTTCTGAATCGTATTGAGAAAAGTAAAATGTTTTTAAAAGCTTCAGACAGAATGCAATGAATGGTATCTCCATTGCTTTGAACTAGTGTGTAGCAGATACAGGATTCATGAGTTAACCAGCTTCAAATAAATGAAGTATTGGTTGATCATGATAGATTGTATTTTGAATAAAAATGCATTTCAAAGCTTAGTACATTTAGCAATTGTTTCACCCAGTTTTCTGGAAAATGAGCAAAGATATTGACATGTGCATGTATATCTGTGTACATGTTGATATTTGGGCAAAAATATAAACATAAATTCCTAGAACAATTGTAGGAAAGGGTTTTAAAAATAATAAAGCAAGAAATTTTGTTTTGTATGTTAGATTATAGGATAAAATTAAATACATATGTGCAGATATAGGTAGATATCAGATTTCAAACCATACAGGAAAAAAAAAGAAAAACAAAAATTGTGTTTGAACCGACCAGCATAGCACTCAAACTCGTGACCTCTCATGTATAAGTTAGGCGCGTTTCCATTACGCCTAGATGTTGCTTGTGTTCACTTAAGATCCACTTTCTTTTAGCCTGAGTTTGACATTATACAGACTTTAACACAATCATCTATATTAAAAGCTTGCTTTCCACTGATTATTACCTGATCATTTCTTAATTAGAATAACAGACTAAAGTACATGTTTCCAGTGGATTCTATGGTCAAAAATCAATTAATCTGAATTGCTAAAATCTAAATCAAACAGAATGTTCTTGTACAACAAATAAAAAAAAAAGGTATATACTCTGAATATAAACAAGAGGCACACATACATCTTCATATGTATGTGTATGTTATTAGAAATACACTGATATATTTATATTGGTAAGTTATCTTGATCCTGGATATATTTTGTTTATTGGAGAAAGAAAATGACCCTGGGAAATATATTTGTAATGAATGATATATCTATATATCATCTCTTAAAAAAAATCCTTATGAAATTAGGGTGGAAATAGGAGGGTCATTTCAAGTTCCCTTAAGACCGAACGATTTAATTAGTTTATAATTGTTATAAATTAATTAATATTTATGAAACATTAATTATAAAATTTGAATATGGTTTGAGAAATAAATAATGTTATATATATTTATAACAGTTATAAATATATCGATTGATATACAATATCGACAAGCGATTAAATTAGATTTAATTGCATAGTATTTTGGCTTGGGCTTAGATGGGTTTAAGGACCATTAGTAGGGCTGCAAAATTTCGATTTTGGGAAGGTCTAGGGGTGGCTAAAACATAGGGAATTGCCTTGGAGATAATGGGTTGAGATCGAGTGAGAATGAGTAAAAAGGTTTCCTCGTTTCTCTCTAATACAACCATATATATATATATATATGTGTGTGTGTGTGTGTGTGTGTGTGTCTAAAATAATTATGAACCTTTTTTGGCCGCCATTACCTTCTTCACTGCTCAATCCACTCCAAAATTCTTAAATATATTTCAAATTAAAATAATACTATTTGATAGTTAAAGGTCGGTGATTCTAGACTTGCAATCTGACGAATCAAGAACGGTAATAGGAAGGGAAGTCATTGCTTCAACGTGGATTCAAAGGCATCATTAAATTGGTAATTTTAATTCATATTATAGTAATTAAATTATATTCTATGATCCTATAATGAGAAATTTCATATCAGTTTAAATATATTGATACTATACGTTTAGTTAGGTGAGATTTTGTAAGTAGATGTGGTTGTCACAAATCAGTTTGGTTATGTGCATAATTTGTTTATTATACTATTTGATTTATGTGTAGACAAATGTTGTTTACTATACAAAATCAAATTTTGTCATTAATAATTGTTTTATATGTATTTATTAATAAATTCACATATATATATATATATTAGTGTATATTTCTCTCTCATGATAGCATATATGCATATATAAGATATATATATATATATGATTTAAAAAATTTATTACACTTATTTATATATAATATGAATTTACATATTTGAAAATTAATTATCATACATATATTTTAAATTTTAAATTAACATTTATTGAATTTTTGAATTGTTTATTATATATAAAATAATTATTACATTAAAAATTCAATTATATATTTTTTTATAAATATTATATCATTCCAGAACATATAAAAAAATCAACAATTTTTCAATAAAGTTTATTATTTTTAATAATTAATATTATTTCGAAAAAACTGTTTATGATTTATTAAAAATAATAATTTAATTGAAAAATTCTTAAAAAAATTTCTTAACCTTTCATTCATGATCCTAGAATTTTGAAAATTTAAAATTTAAAAATTTAATAATGTATTATTTTATATTAAATAATTATTGTCGAAATCAATGTATTTGTTTTTAAAAATAATATTTCAACTTTGAAAATCTCTAGAATTTTCCTAAGCTCTATTTTATGATCTTAGATTTTTGAAAATTAAAAAATTTAATTTTTTATCAATAGATTATTTTATGTTAATTATTTATGGATGAAAACATTATTCTATTCATAGTATATACAAATTAAAATACTAAAATTATTATGTTTGCAAAACTAAGTTAATTTTGAATTATAAATAATTTTTAATAAATGTTCTCTCTCTTTATATATATATATTTATCTATATATAAATGTTTCATGTTTATATATTATATATAATATATTTATACATACATATGTGTATATATAAATATATATATTTTGTAACACATATACATGCATATATTTAGACAACATACATACATACAAAATGAGCTAATACGTCTGTTGCGATGTAAATCCCAACATCTACATATGGGCATATTATACCTTTCACGGATTATTATGTTACACATGCACTCACACATATATGTATATGATACATTTATGTGTAAACTAAACTAAATCAAATAAAATTAATTTCATATCTTAATATATTTGAATTTAAATAAAATAAATGATTTTATTTAAATGAAATTTAGAAATTTTCTAATTCAGTTCGACTTCATAAGCCCAATAAAAATCCAATAGGGTAATTTTTTTGAAATTCACTCATAACTTCCGCTGCGGGCTGGTCCAGTTTCAACATTTATATTAAAGATTCATAATCTTCAATATATTATATTGAGTGATATCGACTTATGGAATAATGTATTTCTTATAAAATACTCTTAAGATTCACGTATCGGACACATCAGAAATCATGGTATATGTACATTTAAGTATGTAATTATTCCTTAAGTCTATTTAGTATTTCTTTAAAGTTCCACCTTTTGTTATACATTCATATTACATAAGCTAAATTATTATACAACTTTTATAACTTATATAATAGTCTTATATATAATATTATATTAATTAAATCTTATTTAATTAAGTTAACTAATTAACTCTTTGATTAATTTTATTTAGTTAATTTTATATTATAATAATTCCTATATAATATATTGGACATATCTACTATAACATTTATAGTATAACACACACATATATATATCACATATAAGTTTATTTTATTTAATTAATTAACCTTTAATTAATTTATTCAATTAAACAATTTTGATTAAATTTTATTAATTTCAAAATTTATCTTACATACATACTTGTAAATTTATGTTATCCTAAACATTTTAAAATAACATAACATATATAATGTATGCATATAAGTATTAATTAATTAACATATTTAATTCATTTTATTAATCTTACTAATAAATTTTAAATTTTGAAATTAGTATATAAATATCTTCAAACATTTTTGAAAATGCCGTTATCCTTTCAAACATTTTAAAAACTTATGTTGTATTATGACTTTTATAATAAACATGGTTTTATTTTAATTTTCAAAACAATTTTGAAAACTAGCCCAAGGCCCAATTCAATTGGGCCTTTTCTATTAGGGGCAACCTTTGGACTCACTCACCTTTCAAGCCAGGCTGGTAACTAGGTAGGACATGGTACTTGATTTCCCAATTCCAAGCCTAGACATTACCTTTCTAGACACCATACTTAGTAAGCAAGTTTAATTAGTTAGCCCTAACATGACTAATTTAGATCGCATAGGCTATTGGGCTCCGATACCATTGAAGGAACTGGGCCAGCCCATAACGGAAGAAATAGGTGAATTTCAAAAAAAATTACCATTTTGGATCTTTAATGGGCCTACGAAGTCTAAATTTCATTTATAACTTTTCTAAATTTGGTATAGATAAAATCTTATATTATATTTAAAATAGTTAAAGGGAATTTTAAATAAATTTAATTTCAAATCTATAGTGCATCAAATATACCTAATATTTACTTATAAGTGTCAATGTATAGGGAATAAAACCTCTCGTTTCTTTCCCTAAAATAAGAATTAATTGAGAGTATTAATCGTATTAAATGGAGTGAGAAATCTTTTATTTTCCCTCTTTAATTTGAATTGATTGGTTCATTAAATATCATTGTTAATAATTTATTCATGGCAACATTTATTACTGTATCCATATGTATTCTAACTGTACAATTTGTAGTTTGAGATTTATTTAATTTTATTTATTTATACAAGTATAAATATATATATATGTATGTATCGTATACATATATATACATATATGTGTGTGTGCATGTGTAACATCATAATCCGTGAAGGGTATAATGTGCCTGTATGTAAATGTTGGGATTTACATTGCAACGGATACATTAGCTCATTTTGTATGTACTGTAATCTGTTCAAATATGTGCTCGTATAATATGTCAAAACAAAATACTAATATATGTATGTATGTGTGTGTGTGTGGATATATAATTTATTGATTAAAATAGTTTCTGCCATAACAAATTAATGTAAAATAAATATATGATAATAATACAAGTTTTTAAAATTTTAGAAAATCTGGAAACACATTTTGGAGTTAAAAGTAATTTATGGAATATTTTATAATTGAAATAATATTTATTATTAAATAATTGATAATAGCCTATAATCAAATTAATTCTTAAAAATAGGAAATCAAGTTGAAAAATTCTAAAAAAATTTCTAAAGGTATCTGTGATATATTTTGGACTTAGCAAAAATTTATGGAATTTTATCAACTGAAATTATATTTTTAATTAAATAATTAATTGCATTTCGAAAATAAATAAATTTTAAAAAATAATAAATCAAGTTTAAAAAATTTGAAATTTTTACTATAATCTTATTACATAGTGCAGCAAATATAAAAAATATAAAATTTAAATATTGAATCATTGATTCTTTTATTCATAATAAACAATTCACAAAATCATTAAATAATGATAAAATATGTATATACATATTTAATAAAAATATTTTTATATTTTATAATTCGTAATAGGTACAAATCATCATAAGAAAAATTTAAGATTAAATATATATGATATATGAACACATATACAATTATATATATTCATAATATGTAGATCTATACACATTTAATCTGGATATATGTGTGTGTATATATATATATATTAATATAAACCAAAATTAAAACCCATTTTAGAAGATTAATTCAACAATAAATCAATAAATAAAATACTATAACAAGCACATATAACCAATCTAATTGTAACAAATGCATGTGCCCACAAAAATCTCACTGAATCTAAACAATAAACAGATCTGAATACAAACCGAGGATTGGGATGTAAATCAACTTTTATATGATAAACTTAAAATCAAAACAATGACAACAAATAAAAGTGCATCTCCTAATGTAGCCTTTGAGTCCATGTTAAATAACAATTTCTCTTCTAAGAACAATTCACAATCTGTCAGGTTGTTAATCCAAGATTGGAGACCTTCTACTACAAATTAGTATTTTTTATTTTTAATTGGATTTGAGAATTTTAGGGATAATTTTAGAGGAAAGTTTCTGCCATTATAATGAGGAAGAGGAAGAAGAAAGTGGGGGCTCAAAAAATGAATTAGCTTGTAATTAGGGTTTTGAGATGGGCTTTTATATGGATAAGACAAGAGAGCAAACAATGATCTCAACCACACATCTCAAAACCTAATCACAAATGTTGTAGAAACCTCCTATCTGTCTCCAAACCAATGCCTATCCTCTCCAAATCTCATGGATTGTGAGCCCATTTTACCCAAATTAAATATGCGCAATCATATTTAACATATTTTGTTATCGATATCTCATATCGATCAATATATTCATAGCTTTTATAAATATATGCAGCAATTTTATTTCTCAAATCACATTCAAAATTCATAATCAATATTTCATAAATATTAATCTACTTAATTAATTTATAACAGTTATAAACTAATTAAATTGTTTGGTCTAAAGAGAATTCATCTTTTCGGTTGTGTGACTGTTGGGTATAAATTCTGTCAGCAATTAACGTCGAACTATTCGAACATTAACGTTCACACTTCACTTAGCAGGTGGTGTGATATTATGGTCAAATTTATTGCTTACTCATTTTCAAAAAAATCTCATTTTAATTTAATAAGCGTTACCCAGTTGTGATAATTATTTACATTAATTCTCTTCGTCAAAACTATATCACTTTGGACCTGCTGAATTTGATAATGCTCAAAATTCCAACATCATCCACATTCAAATCTATATCCAAACACAAATTCCTTAGTCCAATAATAACAATTATTATCAACCGCACTACCCTGGCTAGAGATTTTGACTTTAGGTTGACTTGAGTTAACCGTGACACTAACCCTATATAACTGAGGAGATCAATCCTCTCTTTAATAGTGCTTCACTTCTAATACTTCCACTCGATCCAACTATAGTCACTCGATGGATGTTATGCCATGATTTGACTATAATTAAAGCGAAGCTTTCTTACTGAAGATTTACAGTATTCTCAAGTCGAAAGAACTGTGTAAATTAGTCATATCGATATTTTCTGTTTGACCTTAGTTATATTAACCGATAGAAAACTACCGAGTGAGTCGTTCCATAGTTATACAATAACTATTAGTACTTAACCCCTAGGTGCCCCCCAGTAGTCAGGAGTAATACACTGTCCAATATTTGAGGAGCGTTACATACTGTAGTCTCAACAGATACATCGATATCTAGTCTCGATGCATCTTAACTAGGAATATTTAAAATGATATATTTCTTTCATTGTGATAAATTACTCACGGTTACAACACTTTGTAACTACTATCACAAAATATACCATTTATGGATTTTTTGTTAAATATATTTTTAAATTAATTAATTAATATAACCATATTATATCAAGTATATAATAGAAAGAAAACACCTTTATTTCGAACATGATTGGTTAACGAGCTAGATGTATATAACAAATTACATAATTGCCCCTAGGGCATACCCCTAACTCTATCAATCCATACATAAGAGAATGGACAAGCAACATAAACAAATCCAAACATAAAGAATGGACACAGGTAAGGACAAACCCCATACTTGAAGAATGTACAAAATCCAGACTTAAAGAATTGACAAAAATATTAAACACATAGAAGGGCATAAGGCACTTCTCGATGCAATTAAGAAAGAATAACCTCCAAGGTTTGAATTAAAACAAGGAGAATGAATTTATCCAACATGACTAAGAGGGTACGACACCCTATACCGAAAGTATACCTCTTGATAAAATATACTTGAGAGCCCACGCCAAATATGCATCTCTCTCAGGAACTTCTAAGCTGAACCTCGATAAACCGCGGGCATCCGAATATACTCACATCATCACATGCATGCTACCAAAAAATCTCTAGATTAATGTAAATATACCATAATGGGTGCGACCTATAATGACTTAGCTCCCATCCACTCTTTGGTTTTAGTTATCCATGGCGTTGGATGCCAATGTTGAAATGAACAATAAACTGTCTTAGACTGAAGAATCATAAAGAAGGATATTAGAATCGATAGTCAATAAATCAACTATCAGAAACAAACCAATACTACCTTAGGGAAAACAATAAAGATGGACAAGCTAGGGCAGTGTTGCTATCGGCCTTGCCACGACAACATTCTTAATTTTAAGGATAGTAAGAGTTTAAATGCCCCAAACGAGCAACAAAATCGTCCTGAACCGATGAAACACAAAGAAGATAGCAGATCAATGGCTAATAAATCAACTATTGGGAATAGTAAAAATGATCGTAGTATGGAAATTAGATCGCATACACTTGTCACCAATAAATGAATCAAGCTTTTAAAACATTCGACTCATACTTGTGCTTGATTTTCACATCATACATATTTGTAAAACACTTTAAAAATACCCTTTAAAAATATCACTTTAAAGAACTAATTATATTTCTAAGTGCGTTAAAAAGAAGGGTAAAAAATAAATGTCATTAAAACATTGTTTACTATAAACCCATAACAATTTACACTTAGCTTGATTTTTAAACATTCCTTTTTAAAGATTTCCAAATTTATAAACATCATTTATAATTTAAAACAATAATTATTATCCTGGAAGATAATAAATCAATTTTAAATACTTTTATTAACTTTTAAACAATATTAATCACCCTGAAAGATAATTGATATAATTCTTTTATAAATTTTAAAACCATATTAATTATTCTAAAAGACAATAAATCAAATTATAATCTTTTTATTTATTTAAAACATCATTAATTATCTCGAAAGATAATGAATCAAATTTATAATCTTTCTATAAATTGAAAACAACATTAATTATCGTGAAAGATAATTAATCAAATTTGCAATCACCTATAAATTTAAAACAACATTAATTATCTCGAAAGATAATTAATCAAATTTAGAACTTCTTTTATAAATTTAATCAATACTTAACTTTTTTTTCAAAATTCTAAAAAGATTTGAAAATATAGTTTAAACAACTTTCAAAGTGCAAAAACGTGACCAAACATTATGTTGTAAAAATACAAATATAAGCTCAACATACATAAGGGTTTAAGGAGATGATATTTCATAAGTGACGGTATAGCGAAAATTGCTATAATGACACTTGCACAATTCAAATAGTATGTCACAAATATTCCAAACAAACATCAATATAAGCAATATAAGAATATAAATAAATCAATATTGGCGAGAAACCCTTTAGGGTCTCTCTATAAAAGTTCTTGCAAATCTCATACATATATGCACTTCGAAGTGTCCCGTAAACACTCTGACTTCTTCTTTTTGTTCCATACAACACAGTGGTTATTTATGCCAGCCGATATCAAGCAGGATCAAACAACAATATATATTCATATGAGTTTCCTATAAATCATAAAATGTTTCATCCGCTTTCTATGCGGAAATCCAAACAATTCAAACAACCAACAATAAACTATCATCCAAGCATTTAACCATAATCTATAGTAACACAGATATTATATAGTTTGTCTAAATGTGAGTTAACTCACCGAAATTCCAGTTGATGCTTTAGCATCCCGGTTTGGTCAGAGTTCGATTTTAGCCCAAAATTTCACTAGCTCCAGATTCAATGAATCCAACTCCAATGCGTAGATAACGTCGGTACGAGTCCAATGCAACAGGCCGTGTCCGAAACTGGCCTTGTGTGGAAAAGATATTAATTTTATAAGTTTTGAGATTAAAAATATAATTAATTACACTAATTATATAATTAACCCCCCTAACCTCATCTTCTTCAAATCTAATTACCTACATGTACATTAAACACAGTGCACCCCCTTCTTGTACAGGCACGTAATTGCTCACTCCCTGCTCCATTAAACTCCAAATCAACTTCACCTCATCTCCCCTTTCGTGAGAACTACGCATCTCTCACCATCGCCTTAAGCTCGGTCGACTGGGTCGAAATGCGACTGAACCACCTACTACATGCCCCAAAATGTTGGACCTCCCAAAACTCCAACGAACTTCACCAAATCACGACCACCAACACTCCTCGACATGAGAATCATGATGCAACTAGCACCAAGTCCTCTCATCGCCTAAAACCCACAAAATTCGAAACCTTATATCTCATCTCACCACGTTGGCCATGACTAACGTTCACGGTACCTTACAAAATTCATATAGAGTTGAAGCTCATACCTATAAGAACTCAAAGAATCTAGTTTTATGATTTTTAGTGAAGTGTGGTTTTTGATTTGGATTTTTGAAATGGGGAGGCCATTTCGTTCATGGTTACAGGAAATGTAAAATGGAAGCTAAGAGGGAAAAGTGAGAGTTGTGAAAAGTCAAGAGTTGAATTTACCTAATTTTATAAACAAAACAATTTCTTTACTTTCAATTCAAGCTAGTTAAAAATTCCAAGCAACACATCATATCAAAAGCAAATCACCACTAATTTATGTTGAAAATTTGAATTTGATTTGATTTAAAAAGGTTTTGAAAAGGGAGCTTTGTCGTATTCCGCTACACAATATTCCATTCACGTACGATCCGCGAATGACAGAAATAAAAATACAACCATGCATCAAAATGCGACACGACCACAAATCAACAATAAAATACACAGATTATTTTATTATGTGAAATTTCAAAAATACCAACGTTTGCCGTAAAATATGTCAAATGAAAATTTAAATATTTTCTAAATTAAAAATTATGGAAAAATCCTATAAATTAAGATTAAAATACATCCTTAAAAATTAAATTGTTTTATTAACAAACGATTTCTTGTTAATTTATTAGAACTACTTGTTTTTCTAAATAAATTTACAAAATGAGTTAACCATTATTACTTATTAATTAAAAGGAGTTAAATAAGGTTATTAAACCATTTAATTAATATTTAATTCACAATTCAAAAATTTTATATTTGAATATAAGTTATTAAACTTTAAAAACCAATTATTTCAATATTTAAAATTAATCAAATATTCAATATCAAAATGATAAAACTCCGGGACGTTACACACATTGTGTGATTGACACTTCCAATTGCCCCGATTGACGTTCAGTATCCTATTGGTCAACACACGTCAACATCCTTTGGATTCTGGGAAAAGATCACATGGGTTCACACTTAAAAAAAATTTCAAAAATAAAACATAGCTGACAGTGTTCAATATCTAGTTTTCTTGTCCAGAATGACATGTCATTCTCCTAGATTCAATGTTGGCGCTGGGCCGCCAACTCCTCATAAAGCCGGGTCTACCACTGCTCAGCTTTAACACCTATATCTGCTGGTCCTAGGCACTCAATAACCGTCGACTTACAAAGAATGATTGTACTATTAGAACCAATCCTAGACCAGCCCCCTCCTTTGAACAAACAAATTAGCTTAAGAGTTCTAGATGACCGCCCAAACAGATGCTGATGGTTCTAACTACCAAATCACTTCAGAACATCTGTCGAACATGAGATCCTTAAAGGGATGTTATGCTCCCGACACGGGTCCAACGGGTGCATAATCCTCCAATAGGCTATACGGCTTGCACTAAATACATGTGCTTAGGTGGCACTATTCCACCTTCAATTCATTCCTCTATACATTTCTTCAAAAGACTGGGATTGCTCTGACTCATATTCTCCCCAACTGACATGCCTTGCCGAGTTCTCTATATGTCCTATTTATGAATCAATTCCAATGACCTCCAACCTTCAAAAAGATAACATATGCCCTCAACTTCAACCAACAGAGAGAGTCTCCTTCTTATATGATCATTGAAGCCTAGTGCCATTGCAAGGTCATCGAAGCACTCCACAATAGGCGTGTGTACCTCAAGAATGAATATTTCTTTATTCGATGTCTGTATGGCTTTAACAGGCTTTGACTTTTCGAAAGTAAGATCCCTTCTTTTCTGTTCCTCTCCGTGCTTTGACTTTCACTGTTTGAGTATTTAACTTATTATCACCTTTCTTCACAGATATTCCTACCCGAGACATGAGCATAGAGTATTCTGACGCTCTTAAAATCCTGAAGAGTATCCTCATTTTTTTCTGCTTTACCACCTTTCTCTTGACGAATGAGAACCTTCATCAATCAACCTTCTATATCCTGATCGCTTTGTCATTCCCGTCGAGGCTCTGCTAAGAAATTCCAAGATGCCAAACCAAGTCTTCGGCCCCCATTCGTAGTACTAGCATTAACATCCAACGAGGCATCAAAGGCCCATCCAGCATAGCAAACATTGGTGAGTCCGTGGATGGAGCAGCGGTAGAGCATCTTACCGGCGAAGTACAAATAAAAGGAAAGGAAAGGGTTAAAATGGAAACAATCCATGAGGAGGGAGGAAGAAGAGAAGAAGAGGAAGAAGAAGGAGAAGAAAACGACGACGACGAGGACCTTGACCAAGGAGAAGACGAGTCGTATGGAGAAACGTCTCCAAAAGGCACTGATCCTCTTGACTCGCCACACCCAAAATAAATAATTATCATGACTCCTCCATAAACTGTAGAACTGATCATGACCAGTAACTGAGGACATTACTCCAACTGGTTCTTCAGATAATATCTTCGGCTCGCTAAGCAACTTCGATATTTCAATTATCGGTCTCCTTAAGGAGGGCTCTCTGGGCCTCAGCCTTCCCTCTGAGGTCATCCATTCCGGAGGGGGTGAGACCCCTCCCTCCGAACACAGTCCGTAGAGTAATTAGGGGGGCACCGACACTCCACACACTTCTGGGATCATAAACACACATTCCTTGCATTTTCTCATATTCTAATATTCTAAAACTAATACGATCATTTTTAATTTCAAGCATAATGAGTAGATATTGATTCGATTGTCTTTATTATGGCGTTTTTGAGGAATGAAAACAAACTCCCGATCTATACCCGCCTCACTCTAGCTATCGCAAGGAGTGAGAGACGGATGAAGAGAGGTCTCGAATAAAAGATAGAGAGTGAGAGATGGAAAAAGACTGCTTGTCAAGAAGAAAGAAATTATAGTCAGAGGAAAAAGAATCCTACGATCAAGGGAAAAGGCTTAAGGATTCATATGACCATCGTGGTTCTCCTAGTGATCCTCTGCCTCAATCTCAACCACAGCTTCCTCTACAACAACTAATTCCAACAACACTCTCTTTGGCTACCACCATTCCTCCTCCTCCTCAATCCAAAAATGTTTCCATTCGTCCATCTCCTTTTCTAGCCCCATCGAGGCGCATGCAAGCTGCTTTCCTAGAACTTTGCTTGCTTGGGTCATGTTTGACCTTGACATCAAAGACATTCCTAAGGCGGAGGCAAACCATGGGGTTGGATGGGCCCAAGAACTTGTTGATCGGGGATACAAGTGGAAGAAACTTTGCTTTGCCCTCTCCAACGTCAATCGAATCAACCAAATGAACATCCAATCATTAAATCTGAAAAGAGAACCTATGGTAGCCTTATAGAAGGATACAAGAGGGACCTAGAGAGAATTGGAGAAGAGAGAGATTCAACACTAGAATCCGAGAAAAAGGCCAAAAGCTTAGTTGAAGAGATGAAACTTGCCCACAATCAGGCCGAGATTGTGATTAAAAACATTATTAAAACTGGTCATGAATACAATGCCGCTCTTAAGGCGCAGCTACATCCAAGGACTTGGCCCTCCTAGAGAATGATAAAACTATCAAGGACCAAGTAGCTGAAATTTGGGAGCATCAAAGGAGAGGCTTGAATATGAACAACTTTTAGTGAAAAAAGATAGACCGGAGCCCAGGTCACGCATGCCAATTACACTACAGCTGTGCATGACCTGAATGAGCTAAAGGAGTATAAGGCCAAAGAAAGGGAAGAATTAAACTCCACTCTTCAATAGTTCTTTGCCAACATCATCCAATATAAGAACCTGAAGCGGTTAGGAAGTACATATGTCGTTACTCTTATCGATCCTTGGGAAGAGATACTACACCGTGTAGAGGCGTTCTGTGTAGCTGTCACCGAGGATGAGTTGAAAGCCAAGTACCTCAATGCTGAAGACATTTTGAAACTTAAAGAAGGAAGGGTGAATCCTAGCTATAGAGGATGTCATTGCCAAAGCTACTATCGAGGCTCCTACCGGTCCAAGTGCATCGGGCCGCATGGAATCTCCTTCAAAATCTCAAGAGCTTATAGTAAATATTCCATCATCTGAGGGGGCCAGCTCCGAGGCTACCTAAATGATCCCAACTTCTGCAGCTACTACCCATGTTGAACCTTATATTCCCTCCTTTGTCGACCAACCGATGCAATCGACACTTGAATAGGGTAAAATTACTAAGTCTCATGTTCAATAATTGAGTCCGGGTGAAGGTATATCTATTGTCTCGCTAATGTACGAGGTCTTTCTGTTCTCGTCCGAGGCTGTTACTAATCTTACCACTTTGTTTATGACCCTGTTTGTCATCCTTCTCTTCAACCTCCTTCGTCGCTAATTGCTTAAGGCTTGGACCCTACTGCAATTACTACCAAGTTAACCTCTATGACCACGGGACTAGTCGTTCCAAGCCTTCCCACCAACTTCGTTCTCAGTTCCAGTGCGGGAAAAATTACAACTTTGGAGGGATTGGATGATGCTTCCTAGTCCCCATGGGAAGACATCACCAGTGCCTCGTGTCTCAAGCACGACAGAATCCATTTCCACGGCGGAGAAGCTAAAGCTTGATATTTTCAAAGTCAAGGTTAAGCCAAGCCTAAACTCGAAAAGTTTACGGGAGCCGAAGAGCCAAAGCCTTCTCTGAGAGTTCTTCCCATTACTATCATGGGCCCAAATGGCGGCGGCATCGACGTCATCATGGAGACCTCTATGCCCCCTCTTGGCCGTCCTGAAGATCCTACCACCATTACTATTGAAGGCAATGCCACCACTTCAGAGGCAGCACACCCTAAGGTGAGAAGGGCCAAAAGAGGCCTTACGACGGCTCAGGCAGTAAGGCTGGCAAGAAAAAGAAGAAGGCTCATAAGAAATAGACTCCTTTGTTATCTTCCAGTGACAATGAGACGGTCTCCATTTGTCTCCTTTTGGATTGTAGTTTTTGTTTTTCCAGTTTGTTGTACCTAAGCCATGATTGTGTGGGACCGAACCCTGCATCCATTATGTATAAAGTTACTATGTAATGAAAAACTATTTTTCATTTTCAGTCTCTGTCCCATTTTCCATACTTTATATACTATTCCTGCCTATATACAAGTGCCCGCGCCTATAATATAATTGCTTGTACTGCAATTTATCCATATTATACATGCTTGTGTTTGTGCAATGCTTTTACTTCTACAGCTCTGTATATATAAGTAAAATTCATGCAATCACCTTAGTTATATTCCATTATTCAGTTCGATTTTATCATTGCTAAAGTGTTTCTGCTTGGCTAAACAAAATTATTATTTAACCAACTCTTCATTCATTCCTATTTATTCCGGGTCGAGTTTCCTTTAACCCATAACCAGTTATATGTAATCCATGGTCCGTGTTGTTCCTTATTTATGGGGAACATCGATCTGGATGTTTGTATTATGATTTCTCCAATCTCGCTAATAATTGAGCGCGATCGATATTATCCATAGAATTCCACTACTCAACCTCGGCCAAGCATGTCTCGCTAATCCACGAGTGTAATCACACCTTTTGTAATTCCATCACATGCTGAGTCCTGTCTTTGGGACTTGGTTTTCCAATGCCAGAAGGTGGGCATCCTTACTTGACCCGGCCTACCATCGAGCATCTGTCAAAGGTTAATAGCGTGGGGGCAAATATTCACTTGCCTCTAGTCCAATTATACTCTCCCGGTCCTAATCCTAGACTGGAGGAATCTGGTTGTACCTATCTCCGAGTACTTATTTTCAATCTTACCTATTTTCAGGCATTGATCAAAATCATCCACCAACTATCCTTGCTTATCCTCTACCGAGCATTGATAGAGGTAGAGGTATGCCTTAAGGGCAGTTATATAATTTGTTACATATATCTAACTCGATAACCAATATTGTTCGGAATAAAATGTGTTTTCTTTCTATTATATACTTGATATAATATGTTATATTAATTAATTAATGTAACACTCCATATTTTTATAACGTTATTAAAATAATTAATTGGGTAAATAAAATAAAATAATGTGAAGATTAATGGGTTGAGATTTGATTAGACTAAGGGTTGCCGTGCCATGTTAAAATGCAAGTTAAATTGAGACAACATAAACTAATGTACTAGGAAAATGAGTAAGGGAAATATGGGAAATAGGAGAGGCTTATACCCTAAACCCTTAGGAGAATGAAACACATGTTCATTTCATTTCACTCAAATTAGAATACCAAGGCCGACCACCATTTTTAATTCTCAAGGAAGATAAAGCTAGGATTCAAGAGGAAGAAGTTAATCAACATCAAATCTCACATCTTATAATCCCAAAGCTAAGGTGAATAATTACTACATCCCATTTTCTTATAGTTTTCGGTTTTTAGATTAGGTCTGAAATGATTTGCAAGTTTATGCCATGTTTTTGATGATTAAAGTTATATATATGCTTGTTAGTGAATTATATATATATATATATATATGTTCATGTTAGTTTTTTATGATACGTTTGACATGAAAACCCTATTAAATAACCTCCAAATGCCTTAAAAATTTAAATTTAGGCCAGAAATGATATTTTAGAGATGTGTTTCAGTTTTCATAATTTTCTGAATTTATGTGGATTTTATATTAATTTTCTAGTGAAGAAAAGGATTTATTGGGTTATAAATTATTTACGGCTAAACAAATAATTATTTGGGTTTGAAATTTTTATATGTTGGAAAACATATTAAAATAGATTTTCTAGAATTTTCCTAAGTGTTTTGATGAATATATAAAATTATTTAAGGTATGAGACTTAAATATTTTATATATTTAATTAAGGAGAAGGGGCATTTTATAAAATAAAATTATTATTTATTTTTAAAAATAGTGGCAATACTTTTCTAAAAAGTGTTTGTTAACCAATGAGAATTTTGTTATCTTGCCTTTTGGCAAGACCGAGATACCAAGGAATCTGCAGATTGAAAGGATCGTACGTCCTCGGTATCGGATAATGACAGGTTCAGTATGGATATCGACGAATTTTGTCCGAGCTCGGATTGGGCCACAAATGATAGGACATGACAAGCGAAGCCAAGAAAGCCAGCCTTTCAAATTCCAAGTCGGTCCGAATTCGTATGCTCAAGTTATGATCGATACAAGTTGAAGGAGCTATGTTCGAATCCATCCAAGTTACCCCTGTTCGAATCCATCAGTGTTGCCCCTGTACGAATCCATAGCATTCGAATCGATCGGAAGGGAGATAGCCTCACCTCCATCTATTTCGTATCCATCAAACTTGAGGTCATTCGAATCCATGAAGGCACTTCTCTTCAAATCCATCCGGCAACCACCAGTTCGTATCGATCAACTGGATCCCATCATGATCGATACGAACAAAGCTCCGTCTCGACTCCATGCACAATGATATGTTCGTATCCACCAGAGCATCCCACTTCGAATCCAGGGACAACAATATGTTCGAATCCATCCTGCTGCAATAGCTTCGTATCGATCAACTATAAGCACATCACGATCGATACGAACAAGCTTCTATTCGAAACCATATGTGATTAAAGCCTTCGAAGCCATTGAGTCAAGGCGGCGAAGTCTTCGGGATGACTCGATCAAATGAGCGAAGAAAGCGGATCGATGCACAATTTACGCTCCACGTCATCACGAAAGCGCATGACACCATCGATTCGATGCAATCGATTCGAATGAATCGATTTGAACGAAGCAGCCTGACGAAGATCATCATTTTGAATCGACCATATCTCGAGATCCATAAGTCCAAATGCTATGAAATTTTCACAGAAGCTTGCGTACATGTTGAAGAATGTCCACACCAAATTTCAGCCCGATTGGATGATTCTTTGATCGATCCGAATGGATTTCGAATCGATCCCAAAGTGGGCCCAGATTTCCTAAAGGCGGACGCGTGGGCCCCCTCACGTGCCAAAAGTGGTCTCCCGAAATTTAGGCGAAATATCAGCCTCCTACACCTATAAATAGAGCCCCTAGTCATTCAGAAAAGGGGTCGGACAATTTTAAGAGCTAAAGAGCGCCCAGACTCTGCCAGATTTACTCCAGATCACCATTGCTGCTTTAAATTCAGACTTTAATCATAAAATCTATTGTACTACGCTATAAGAAATTGTAATCTTCAAGTATCGAGCAATAAAATCATCAAACTTCATAGTGGACGTAGGCGAAACGCTGAACCACTCTAAATTGTTGTCTTCTGTGCAATTTACTTTCCGTTATTTGGAATTTTTGTTAGATAATCCTCAGTTTTAATTTTCATTCTTCACTTTTATCTCTTCAAAAACTTCCGAAGAGTGTTGTGCCCATTTTTGGTACAAACACTTTGGTGCTTTCACTGAGAAAAAACTGGTTTTTTCTCCTGCTCCTTGGATCTCCCATCGACACCGGATTGCATAAATCCAAGAGAAAGATCCAGATCTCTAATTCGGAATCCTTCCATCCTATTCAGATTTGCGTAAAGTCTAGGCAAGGACTCCACCACTCAGGATGGTTAGCACAAGAACTGCCTCTACGGCTGCTGATCAAGAAGGTCGGGATAGACAGAATCCTACACAACAGCCACTATCCAATCAAGACAACACTGCTCACTCGGATCCGTCAGGACCAGTCACCAGACAAGAGTTCCAAGTGTTGCTCCAAGAACTGACTCAAAGTCGGCAACAATTAACTGAACAGCTGCGCGCTAACGCTGAATTGACCAACCAATTAAACCGCCAAAGGCGCAGGAGGACCACGAGGGATGATGCTTCCCACTCGTCCACGGAAAGTTCCACCTCATCTGACTATCACGGCAGATCTACCCGTCCCCGATTAGATGTGAGTGACACACAAGCTACCAGATATCAACCTGCCTTGACTGTAGGACAATTGAGGGTTAGGCCATCAACCAGCTTCCAGACCGGGCCCTCATCACGAGGAGGTGCTGTTCCACAGTATACCACGGACAATCGCACTACAACCGCCGCAGTAGAAACAAGGGTTGATACCCAAAATCTGTCAGATCCGAATAATCAGCAACGTGGGCGTACTCCTGAACCATACATCCCGGAAGATGCCGAGCCAAGGAGGCGAGACATGGGCCGTCGACAGCGTTCGGTCCAAACTCGCACTGTGGAACCCGACCACACCTTAGCTCAGCATGCACAGAATGCGGCGATGCCCGATATTTCAATCATGATACGTCAGATGATTCGCGAAAGTCAAGGGCTTACCAATGACGATGGGGGAATCTCCCGTAGTCATACTCCTTTCACAGATGAGATATTATACGCTGATCCTCCTCGGCGATTCAGAATGCCAACTCTCCTAATATACGAAGGAAGTAGTGACCCCAATCAACATATTTTGAAATATGAATGGTCAATGAGCGTTGCAAGGGCTGGTGATGCAGTGAAATGCTGAAGTTTTCCCATCTCTCTAGGAGGAATCGCAATAATATGGTTTACAAGGTTGCCACCTAGATCCATCTCTTCGTTCGATCAACTGGCTAAGAAATTTGTCGAACAGTTTCGTATGCATGTTGCTAGACCTAAAGACGTTAACACCCTGTCTATTGCACTCAAGCTCATGGAGAGACACTCAGACGTTATTTAGAGAGATTCCATGCAGCATGTGTGGAGATTAGTAATCCTAACGATAACTCGATCTTGATGGCATTAACCAAAGGAATCGATCCTGATTCCGAGTTTGGAAATTGGTTAGCCGGGAAACCACCAGCATCGTTGGACCGTTTCTACTCCAAAGCCGCTCAATTCTTACGGCAAGAGGACGCGAAACAGTCTAGGAAGCAGGACGATGCGAGGCCCAGAAGTGAAGGAATACAAAGTAACGTAGTAGTTAAGCAGTCCGGTGAGAGTTCCGGAAAAGTTCAGTTGAATATACAGAACAAACAAACCCAGCCGAGAGGCAACAATGGTCAAGATAAGAAAAGAGATCAGAATCGAGGCCCACGACGTAGGGCTCCAATGTTTGATAATTACACGCCGTTGAATACGTCATTGGAAAACATGTACCTACAAACTTGCAACACCGTGCAATATAAGAAGCCTGCTCCGAAGCCCTCATCGGAGAGGCAAGTTCAAACAGGGAAGTTTTGTAGATTCCATGAGAGTTACAGCCACAATACCAATGAGTGTCGACATTTGCAGGACCTCATCGAGAAGTTGATCAGGGAGAGAAAGTTAGATCAGTTTGTGCGGGCGCCGCAATCTGGTGATGCGGGCCCTTCAAATCAAAATCGTGTGCAAAATCAAGAAAGATAGGAAGAACCCGCTCATACGGGCGGAAGGCTAGTTATAAACACAATAAGTTGTGGTCCCCACCCAGCAGATAGAAGCTGGAGGGAAATGGAGTCATATGCTAGCTCTATCAGGCATGCAGACTTCGAATGCTGCAGTAATTGTGAAGATGAGGCTCCGGTTAAGCAACAAAAGACAATGTCTGACGATATCATATTTAGAAGCCGAGACGCTGATAAGGTCGAAGCCCCCACAATCGACCCACTGGTCATATCTGCCCAGGTAGGTCCTGCTTGGATGAAGAGGATCCTGGTTGACAGTGGGAGCTCCGTAAACATCTTAATTAAACAGGCTTATGATTTAATGAAAATGTAAGCGAAGGACTTAAAACCTTGCCAATCTCGAGTCCACGACTTCAATGGAAGTACTACAATACCCACTGGAGTGACGGAGCTACCAATGGAGTTGGGAGTTGGAGAACGCCGGAGAGTCCGGATGTTGCAGTTTGTTGGACATTGATTCACCTTATAATGCATTTTTGGGCCGACCGGCCCTTGCTGAGTTCAGGGCAGCCATTGCCCCATGGTGCTTGACTCTGAAGTTCCCCACTGATCACGGGGTCGGAGTCATTCAAGGAGATCAGGCAGCGGGGAGGGCCTGCTATGTTGCTGAACTACGAGGAGTACAACGAAAGGAGAAAGGAAAGGGCGTAGAGGAATCTCTCTGCGTCCGTTTTGCTGCTAATTAACAATTAGTGCCTGGGCCCCGGCCCGGGCACCACGACCAATTCCATAAAGACCTTGACCCTAGAGACAACGAAGATAAAGACGAATCTAAAGAGAATCAAGCTTCCCCAGCCGAACTGACTGTGGACGTCCCAATCAGTGAGGGTGATGATTCGAGGATGCTAAAAGTTGGATCTCAACTGGGCAAACAGACACAACAGGAATTGGTTGAATTTCTCCGGGCAAATCTCGACGTTTTCGCCTGGACACACTCTGATATGTGCGGGATCTCGCCGGACATCGCAAGTCACTTCCTGAATATTGATCCGCGGTATGTCCCAGTCAAGCAGAAAAGGCGTGGTATGGATCCAGAGAGATCTGCCGCCCTTAAAGAGGAGGTTGATAAGTTACAATCAAATGGGTTCATCCGAGATGCTTTGTATCTAGAATGGGTGTCAAATCCCGTATTGGTTTGAAAACCGGATGGGAAATGGAGAACTTGCATCGACTACTCTGACTTAAACAAGGCTTGTCCAAAGGATAGTTTTCCACTTCCTCGAATTGACCAGCTCGTGGATTCAACAGCTGGGAATGAATTATTATCTTTCATGGATGCTTATTCTGGCTACAATCAAATACCTATGCATTTGCCTGATCAAGAACATACCAGTTTCGTGACCGATCTGGGACTCTACTGCTACAGAGTCATGCCTTTTGGTCTAAAAAATGCCGGAGCAACATAACGCTTGGTCAACCGGATGTTCACCAACTAGATCGGGAAGACCATTGAGGTTTATGTGGATGACATGCTAGTAAAGTCTCGATTCTCCACAGATCACGTCAGAGATTTAGATTCGATGTTCTGCATCCTTCGAGAATATGGAATGAAGCTCAATCCATTAAAGTGTCACTTTGGTGTCGCCTCTGGAAAGTTCCTCGGGTTCATCGTTAACGCTCGAGGGATAGAAGCAAATCCCGAAAAGATCTGGGCGATAAGGAACTTACAAACTCCAAGAACCATAAAACAAGTCCAGAGTCTCAACGGGAAGGTAGCAGCATTGAGCAGGTTCATTTCAAAATCCACTGATAAATGCATTCCTTTTTTCGATCTGATCCGGAAAGGAAAGCGAAACTTTGAATGGACCATGGAGTGTGAAGACGCATTCCGATTGCTGGTTCAACATCTTTCCACACCACCGATCCTGTCAAAGCCGGTTGACCACGAACAATTGTACCTTTATTTGGCAGTATCAGAGCATGCAATCAGCGCTGCTTTGTTTCGGGAAGAAGACCGAGTGCAGAAACCAGTCTACTATGTTAGTAAACGGCTAACAGGAGCTGAAAGAAATTACCCAAGACTAGGGAAACAGGCGTACTGCCTGGTCATTGCCTCAAGGAAGCTTAGCCCTTATTTCCAAGCTCATTCCCTTACTGTGTACACCGATCAGCCATTACGACGGGTCCTCACATGGCCTGAGACGTTTGGTAGGTTACTCAAGTGGAACATTGAACTAAGTCAATTTGATATCACTTATGCTCCGCGAAGAGCCATTCAAGGACAAGTCCTAGCGGATTTTATAGCCGAATTTACTATTTCTGAGGATCTGCCTGAAACCACTATACCTCCTAAATGTATTTGGAAGCTGCACACCGATGGTTCATCGAACGATCAGTGTTCGGGTGCCGGAATAGTACTTGAAACTCCCGAAGGCTAATCCATATGCTACGCTCTGAAGTTCGAATTTCGCGCAACCAACAATGAAGCCGAATACGAAGCTTTGCTTGCCGGTTTAAAACTTGCTTGTGATCTGAAGATTGTTGCTGTGGAAATCTACTGTGATTCCCAATTAGTTGTATATCAAGTTCGAGGCGAATATCAGGCCAAGGATCGATGACTAGCTGCTTATCTAGCCTGAGTTCAAGAAGCACTAAGTCAATTTGATTACTATGCTATTTACCATATACCCCGCGAACATAATCAGAAGGCTGACTCATTAGCTAAGCTGGCAAGTACAGGTGAAGCACAACAAATGGGACTTGTCCCCGTCGAAACTTTGTCCTCCCCAAGCATTGATCAAATAGAAACGAATTTTGTGTTTGAAACCGCTCCCAGTAGAGAATCGTGGATGACTCTGTATCAAAATTACATCGAGAATGGGACATTGCCAGAGCATAGAAATGAGAAAAGACAAATTCTACGAAAAGCTTCACGTTTCGTCATTCAGAACAGAGTCATGTATAGAAGAGGGTATTCTGTTCCTCTTCTCCGATGTATCGCGCACGATGAAATCAAACGAGTGTTACATAACGTACACGAAGGAGAATGTGGCGATCACACCGGTGGACAAGCTCTCGCTAAGAAGATACTCCGATACGGATACTACTGGCCGACTGTGAACCGAGATGCAGCGAACTATGCTAGGAAATGCGATAGGTGCCAGAAACACGCCCGAATTCCAAAAGCCCCACCTACTGAGATAACCCAAATGGTCAGTCCCTGGCCATTTGCAATGTGGGGCATCGATATCATCGGCACACTACCTCTGGCTAAAGGTGGGGCAAGATATGCCATCGTTGCAGTTGATTACTTCACCAAGTGGGCTGAAGCGGAACCCCTTGCAGCCATTACGACAAAGAAAGTAATCAATTTCGTAGTTCGCAACATTATCTGTCGATTTGGACTCCCGCATACTATCATCACCGATAACGGAGCCCAATTCAGTAGTGCAGAATTCAAGAATTTCTATCAACGGTTTCATATTCATAAAAAATTCTCAGCAGTCGCACATCCTCAGGCAAACGGCCAGGTCGAAGCTGTCAATAAAGTCATAAAATCCATTCTAAAGAAACGACTGGAAAAGGCCGGGGGCAAATGGGTTGACGAGCTGCCTATGGCTTTATGGGCTTATCGGACGACTCACAAGACTGCGACCGGACACACCCCGTTTTCCCTATCTTATGGCTCAGAAGCCGTTATTCCAGTCGAGATGGAGGTGTTTTCCCATCGCGTGACTTACTATGATCCGAAAACGAACGCTATATTGCTTGCTGAATCTTTGGACCTACTGGATGAGAAACGGGAAGAGGCTGATTTGAGAGCAGCCGCACATCGAAGTCGAGTCACCCGATTGTACAATGCCAAAGTTCGACTTCGAACCTTTGAACTCGGCGATCTCATCCTCAAGAGAATCTATCCGGTCCCTTCACACATGAAACCAAACTGGGAAGGACCATACGTGATTACACAAAGACTCGGAGATGGCACATTCAAACTATCGACAGTTGACGGTGTTGACTTGCCAAGGGCCTGGAACAGCGAGAGTCTCCGTCGCTATTACACATGACAGGCTTTATTTGTTTCATTATATCTTTCCATTTTTCAATTTCATTTCTGCATTTAGAAATTAGAACTTGTAATAAGGCAACTGACTTTGCCATATTTTCTTATGACAACAATAAAATGCCATTTCTTCGAGCCAGAGCTGTGATTCATTGAATACAATGCACAACATCACGATGCACGAAGAGCTAAATTCCATCACACAGTGGAATTTATTCAAGTTGGGAGTGGCTGTGATACGACCGGCCACTCACTAAGTGAAACCTAAGCTCGGGGGCAAGCCATCACATCAAGGCTAAAAATGGGTTGATACACGATAATCCCTCACTTAACTCCGTATTCCCAGAGTGCGAGACGGAGTATAAACTTTAAACCACTCCGTCCTCCTAGAGTGCGAGACGGAGTATAAACATTCATCAACTCCGTATTCCCAGAGTGCGAGATGGAGTAGAAACTTTACTCCACTCCGTCCTCCCAGAGTGCGAGACGGAGTATAAACATACATCAACTCCGTATTCCCAGAGTGCGAGACGGAGTATAAACTTTAAACCACTCCGTCTTCCCAGAGTGCGAGACGGAGTATAAACATTCATCAACTCTGTATTCCCAGAGTGCGAGACAGAGTATAAACTTTACTCCACTCCGTACTCCCAGAGTGCGAGATGGAGTATAAACATACATCAACTCCGCATTCCCAGAGTGCGAGACGGAGTATAAACTTTACTCAACTCCGTCCTCCCAGAGTGCGAGACGGAGTATAAACATAAAACAAACCCCAGAGTACTCCGAGAGCGCGAGTTGGGTATAAGCGTTAACGAACCCCGGGGTCAGGAAGCACGAACCGAAGAATAAATAACTAAATGCGGTCTCGAGGAAGGAGGATCCGTCCACCAAACGACTTCAACCGCACCTCAACTGAGTTACATCACACGTTCGTGAACCAAGTTATTAACCAAAAAGCAAAATCCCCGAAGTATGGATGTTAACACTAAACCGTGGATAATTTCGCACAAACGCCTATTACGGCTTATCCCCGAGGCTGGGGGCAGAACCAAAACAAATATAGAATTAAAGACAAAAGAGAATATGTTTTCATTTCAATTATCAACAAAGGGAATCCAATTACAAGCTAATTCAAAAAATTCCTACTAGCGGGGGCCGAGCCCGCATCTATACACGGCTACAGAAAACCAAAAAGACAAAACAAAATACTACCCCCGAATATGACAGAGCAAACTAAAGAAGCGCTCAATTTTTCTTCTTCCTTGGTTTCTTTTTCGGGGTAGTCCCGCTGGATCCGCTACCCGACTTCCTCCGCAATCTTTTGCTCTTCTCCATTTTGTCCTCCGATTGCGACATAATGTCAACATCCTCCTCGGAGCTTGAGGCGACAGAAATTCTCTTGGAGGATGGAATTGAAGGCATGGGAGCTGTAACAGGAAGAGGAGCAGGAACACTTGCGATAACCACAGTACCGCCCGGCGATATCATCATTAATGGAGCTGGGCCAGACGGTGCCATGCCACCCCCAGAAATACCACCTGCCATCACAACCGCCATCTCAACATTGATCTTGGCAAGAATATCATCCTCACGAGGTGCTTGCGCCGCGCTGGACGTACTGGTGGCTGGCATGAAGGATCTAATAGCTGGAGCAACCCCGCTCATGGAGAAAGATGGATCTGCGAAGGGATTGCTGGGTTGACTAAGAAGTTCCTCAATCATCTGAGCATCGAAAGATAACATGCTCGTTTCTCCCCCTTTGCCGACCACAGCAGTTGTCATAATCGCCTCGGTAACAATAGCCTCCTACGCTTGATAAAGGACTTGAGATGCAGGAGGCGCAGAGATAACGGCCTCGGTCACTGAATGTGAAAAAGCGAAGATTGTTAGCTAAATGTATTGCTTCAGATTCTCCACACTAAGTATATACGGGAGGCGTTCAAATACCTTCCTTAGTATGACCCGGAGTGTGGGCAGGTGCAGAGACAGATGCTCCGATGGGAGACAACTGCGGCTGATCCGGATTATAAGCGGGGACAGGCTGGAGATCCACCGTGGCAGTGGCTTCGGGCATTGTCGGAATTAAAACTTCAGCAATTGTTTCATGATGTTCGACTCCCGAGCCTTCACTGATCTCCATCCGCTGAGCACCAAGCCTCTCCTTTTCCATGGAAATCATCACCTCATGGAGAACCTTCCTCTCCTCCTCAGTGAGCAAGCGCGTCTCAAGTTTAAAATCATCCAGTGTTTCGTCCGGACGTGCTGCTTTCTTTTCCTCCATCAGCCTAGTCCAGGCATTGTACAAAAGCATAGAGTAATCCCCAAGCCAAGATAAATTTCTGTGCTCCAGCACGTTGGCGTTATATGTGACCAGGAGATCATCAAAATCAGTCTCCATCCTGCACTGCTCCGCCTTAATTTTTTCCTCGGCTTCTGCATGCATCCTGAGCAGCGGTGTTTGCATCATCTTTTTCTTTCACCATTTCAGCGAATTTGGCTTTAAGCTCATTCAGCTCTTTAACGACGGTGTCCCGTTCAGCTAAGACGGTGGTATAGCGATGGCCCATCCCTTCTACTAAGGCACAATGTGCCTGCTGCATCCTTGCCATCTTCGCCACGGCCTCGTCAGCCTTTTTGAGCGCCTGAATTTCCGAACTTCGAGACGACTCGGTCTCTGATTGGAGAACCTGGATGATGCGATCTTTCTGGGCAAGGTTAGCATCACGTTTCTCAATAATTTTTGCCCGATCAAAAGCTACTTTTGAAGCTTTCACAGCTGCCTTGTACCACTCTTTGTATTGAGCATAAAAGTCACGAATATAGTCATGCACGACATTCTCGACATCCGGAGGAATCCTCTTGAGATGAGGGGGGAAGACATATGCATCCAGACAAATTTCTGGAAAATCCTTTTTCATCTGAGCAAGCTTGATGGCTCCTTCACTTGTCAGTTCTGCCGGAGCTTGTTCAACGATGGCAGCTGTCTGTGGTTCAACTCTTTGCCGCTGAGTTTCGGGCCTTGAAGATTGAGAAGGCTGTTGTTGCTGCGAAGACTCAGGGGGATCTATAGGGCCCCTAGGAGGCGGAGGAGAACGAGACCGAGATCGATATTGATGGCCTCTATCTCTATCAAAACGCTCTTGACCAGAAAGGCCGTGCCGGATCTCTGTCATAACGCTCCTGGCTGGTGTAGCCACATGCGTAATCCCTGTCTGATTCCCTCCTACGGGACTCATAATATGAGGAAGGTCGGCGAACATTGCGGAGCCTATCTAGTGTGGATCCACGACCTGACATTTCACCTACGATAAGAAGAAACTGCAGTTAAGCATCCTATAAAAATAATGTCCAATATGCAGAAATCGTGTAGTGCTGTGGAAGTGTGTGTAAATGTGTAAACCCCCTGACCAACCGGAAGTGTTGACCGCACTAAAAGGAAAGGGCTCGCTCATATCTAAAACATCTCGGAATTCTTCCAACCTGGGATTGTGATGAATTGATATATAATCCGGGATAGGAATATCACCAAGCCCTTTGAAACTTGAAAGTATCTCTCGATTGAGAAGGGGCGGCCTCGGAAATTATGATTCCAGAAGTGGGATGAGACACATCTACAGACTTCCATCCCTTAGATTAAAGTTTTTTGGAAACGACAGCCTTGCTTTTCCGTCTCTCTCCCAATTCTTCAAAATTGCCTGAGAAATCAGCCATCGGCTCGACGTCTGTGTGAGTCCGTTCTTTGTCACTCACTTCGGTTATCACAACTCCGAGCGTTTTCTTCGCCATTTTCTTCATTTTCTTCTTCTTCTTCTTTTTCTTCTTCTTTGGAACGGGCCTTAGCATCCCTTCGGTGACTATGCTTTGATTTACTTCAATCAAGCCAAGAGCTCTTAAGTTATAGTCAGTCAACACCAAGTCGATGTGCCTCAAATCGCTCGGGACCTCTTGAAGGCTCCGAACCATGCCCTTGTAATACCCGCCGTCGGGTCTGGAGATAATGGCTGTAAGAAAAGTAGGATGTCAATACCAGATTTGAAAAACCATTAGTCAAGGAAATCATCGACGGGTTACGACACTTACGCCTAGACAGCCACCGCCTGGCAAAACTTGGAGGACACCGGATACAAAACCATTAGTTCTTGAAGTAGCTGAGTCTGATCCAGGCTCCGGTTATGACCTGGCAGTTCCTGACTGCCTCCAAAAATGTAAAGGATGGACTATCACCTCTTCTCTTGAAATTAAATAGATATCTGATTTCCGTTGGCCTTGGTGGACGAAAGAGATGGTCCATAAATACGATGAACGCACTGTTCAGTAGCGCATGCCCGTTGGGGTGTAATTGAGAGGGAGCAATTCCAAGAAATGATAACATCTCCCTAATATATTGATTAAATGGAGGGAGTGTTCCAGCCGCACAAGCATGGCGATAAAAGGCGGTGTACCCTTCGGGCGGACAGTGAGGTCTGTCACTAGATCCCGGCAATAGCACATCGTCCGAAGAAATGTTGTGTCTTGTGCATATCCTACCCAACAAGTTTTCAGAAATATTGGATTGGACGGAGTCTATAGGGTCCTCAATAAATATAGCATCTTGCAGCTCGTCATGAGCTGGATCTACTATCTCCGCTGGGATGTCTGGAATTTCGAGGACCGGAGGAGGAGAACTCTGAATCTCTTGCTGCTGAGAGCTTGAGGATTCCATCACTGACTAACTCATCAGAAAGTAGCGTTAAGCAAATGAAAAACCCGTTAATTTCCCCGTGTAAAGTGTGTGTTCTGCAGTGCAGTGCAGCTAATAGTTAGGAAATTCATCATAGTTGAAGAAAGTATGAGAACAACAAGAAATTCGAAAACCCAGTCGGAGTGACCGTCATCGCTGACCGTCACAACCATACCATCCAAACCCATGAAATTCGAGTCAAGTTGGAGTTTGTTTTGTCAAGATATAGTTCCATCGACGAGCTTCACAGGGCAGTCAAGTATGCAGTTTAACAAGTTCAGTCTAAATATGCCAGGTGAAGCTCGTCGGAATCATTCTATCGATCGTGTAAAAGCTCGAATCCATGAGGCTTTGTTCGTATCGATCAAGGTCAGGGTTTTAATTTCGAATCGACCAGAGAAGCATTATTCTCGAATCGATTTCAGACAAATCGGTACATTTCGCATCGATCACAATGGAACTTTCGAATCGATCAGGAACCCTAGGTTTCGCATCTATCATCAATTGAGCTTTCGGATCGATCCCCAAAAACAAAAATTTGCAAATAGTTGAGTGACCCAAGATTCGTATCGATCGTATGGGCAGAACTTTCGAATCGATCGTAAGGGGGCAACTCCATCGTATCGATCGTAATGGATCGATACGATGACCCAACACCCCCGACCAATTCAACCCATGAACCTCCACTTCATACATGTTGATCGATACGAATGTCAAACGCAAACTCACGTCTCCCAGATCGATTCGATCACCGTTACTCCAGATCGACACAAAGGACTCAATTATATTTCTTCTCCAACCAACCGTTCTTGGTTTCGACCTCGATCTCGACTCCTTCAAGAGCAACACGAACAAAGGTGATGGAAAGATTTGCATCCTAAAGCATCGAATCCATATAAGAATCACCTACTTGAATATGTTATTTGGTTAAAGAAGATTGGATATTGCTTTGATTTGAAGGAAGGGAAAAGATGTTCAGCTTTGTTCTCGAAGGTCCAGAATCGATTCGAAGGCGCGAGAAGACGAAAGTGAAAGTAAAAAGTAAAAAATGAACAAAGCCTTGGTATTTATAGGGTTTTGGTGGCGATTCGCATCCCGGTATACAAAACCGGTCATAACAGGTAGAAACTCAGGATGATTCAAAGTGCCGTATTCGAATCCATAAGCTTGAACAACCGATCGATTCGAACTCTAACAATCACCTGTGTAAAGCCATCTTTCGAATCCATCACTTCGACTCCATTCAATCGATACGAAGTACAAAGCTTGGAAGTCCTGAAAACATTCTACTCCATCAACTCGAAGATGTTGGTTCGAATCCATCGAAGCGATGCACAAGTGGCAGGAGCTCATCGATACGAATGAGAATTTCGTATCCATAAAAAAAAAATTCTATCTGTCAGAGTGAAGAACACTGGTTCAAGGGCAATCTATCAGATTTCTACATCAGTTGAAAAAATACTTGACATAAAAATCCAATTCTACAAAACCGACAGCAGCTTTACAGAGATGATCAGAGATTGTAGTTTTCAGCGAGAGACGAATGTCAAACAGCAAAATTAAGCAGAAATATTCAGCATGAAAGGCTGCAGCTTTTCAAAGCACGTCATGTTCACACAAGACGTACTTTGGGGGGCAAATGTTATCTCGCCTTTTGGCAAGACCGAGATACCAAGGAATCTGTAGATTGAAAGGATCGTACGTCCTCAGTATCGGATAACGACAGGTTCAGTATGGATATCGACGAATTTTGTCCGAGCCCGGATTGGGCCACAAATGATAAGACATGACAAGCAAAGCCAAGAAAGCCAGCCTTTCAAATTTCAAGTCGGTCCGAATTCGTATGCTCAAGTTATGATCGATACAAGTTGAAGGAGCTATGTTCAAATCCATCCAAGTTACCCCTATTCGAATCCATCAGTGTTGCCTCTGTACGAATCCATAGCATTCGAATTGATCGAAAGGGAGATAGCCTCACCTCCATCTGTTTCGTATCCATCAAACTTGAGGTCATTCAAATCCATGAAGGCACTTCTCTTCGAATCCATCCGGCAACCACCAGTTCGTATCGATCAACTGGATCCCATCATGATCGATACGAACAAAACTCCGTCTCGACTCCATGCACAATGATATGTTTGTATCCACCCCCACTTCGAATCCAGGGACAACAATATGTTCGAATCCATCCTGCTGCAACAGCTTCGTATCGATCAACTATAAGCACATCACGATCGATACGAACAAGCTTCTATTCGAAACCATATGTGATTAAAGCCTTCGAAGCCATTGAGTCAAGGCGGCGAAGTCTCCAGGATGACTCGATCAAATGAGCGAAGAAAGCGGATCGATGCACAAGTTATGCTCCACGTCATCACGAAAGCGCGTGACACCATCGATTCGATGCAATCGATTCGAATGAATCGATTCGAACGAAGCAGCCTGACGATGATCATCATTTCGAATCGACCATATCTCGAGATCCATAAGTCCAAATGCTATGAAATTTTCATAGAAGCTTGCGTACATGTTGAAGAATGTCCACACCAAATTTCAGCCCGATTGGATGATTCTTTGATCGATTCGAATGGATTTTGAATCGATCCCAAAGTGGGCCCAGATTTCCTAAAGGCAGACGCGTGGGCCCCCTCACATGCCAGAAGTGGTCTCCCGAAATTTAGGCAAAATATCAGCCTCCTACACCTATAAATAGAGCCCCTGGTCATTCAGAAAAGGGGTCGGACAATTTTAAGAGCTAAAGAGCGCCCAGACTCTGCCAGATTTACTCCAGATCACCATTGCTACCTTAAATTCAGACTTTAATCATAAAATCTGTTGTACTACGCTTTAAGAAATTGTAACCTTCAAGTATCGAGCAATAAAATCATCAAACTTCATAGTGGACATAGGCGAAACGCCGAACCACTCTAAATTGTTGTCTTCTATGCAATTTACTTTCCGTTATTTGGAGTTTTTGTTAGATAATCCTCAGTTTTAATTTTCATTCTTCACTTTTATCTCTTCAAAAAATTTCGAAGAGTGTTGTGCCCATTTTTGGTACAAACAAATTTGACAAGAAAAGGTAGGTTAGTTGAAAAGTTATCCTTTTTAAGTTAAAAACAAAGAAATCATACTTTTAACATGTTTCAGCCTTTTACGGCATCAAACCTTCCGACCCAGACCTTTTGACAAGGTCGAGAGGTTCATAGCTTTCGACAAGGTCAAACTAATGCATATGGTATCAAGTTACTCGGTACATAATGAATTGGATACGGTCGAAGGGTACTTAGTCGAAAGGTTGATGGCCAAAGAGGTTGGGGTATGTTTGTTTTATAAACCAAAAGCTTTCACCTGCTTGCTTTCGAAAAGGAGCTTTCGGCTTGGTTTCTTCCGACCAGGTTAATTACTTAAAATATAGGTTTTAAACCTTTCAACAAAGTCGAAAGGTTACTACTGCTTTGTTTTGTTTTGAACCTTCCAACAAAGTCGAAATGTTTACTTGTTTTAAAACCAGTCGCTTCTCTATGCTTTTGAAAGAAAGCTTTCGACTTAGATGATTTACCCTTGTTTTATAAATTTAAGTATGGCCCAAGTTTTCGAAGGAATTGTTTTAAAGGCCTAGGCCTATTGTTTTAAATAATATGTTTTAAAGCTTTCGAAGTAGAGCTTTCGACAAAGTCGAAAGTTGCTTCCAATAAAGTCGAAAGGTTTTAAAGGAGGAGGATTTTCCACAGGTTTTAAATTGTACCCAGTGTGCTTTCGAAAGGTTTATGTTTTAAGAGTTTAGTGCTTTTGAAAGGTTTTGTTTTGAATGATTTCAATGAAGTCGAAAGGTATCCTTTCGAAGGGGTCGAAAGGTAGCTTCCAATAAGGTCGAAAGGTTCTATTTTTGAATGATTTCGAAGGGTTTTAAATGGAAGGTTTTCCAATAATTTTCTAAGGCAATGTTTTAAAGTGTTCTAAAGTGGGTGTCTAAAGTTTCAATGGTTTCGAAAGGTTTTAGTTCAATGGTTTCGAAGGGTTTGAGATCAATGATTTCGAAAGGTTTGATAAATGGTTTCGAAAGGTAAGGTTTTAGCTTCTTGGCCTAAAAAATTAAAGGGTACACTTGGGTTAGAAAGAGGTGCTTTCAAAGGTTTAGAAAGAGGTACTTTCAAATGTTAAATGTTTTCATCAACTAATGTTTGAGTAAAGAATATATATATATATATATATATATATATATATATATATATATATATATATATTACATGGCAATGTGATTTTGAGTTAAGGTTAAAGATTTTATATTTTCCTTGTTTAAATTTGATTTAAAGGTTTTAAATCATTTTGAAAATGTTTTCAAGGAAATTTATGGGAGGGGATCCTTAAGTGAAAATGACTCAGATATTAGAATACCAGATGGGACTAGTATATGGTCGCGCCTTATACATTAGCTATTAGCCCAAGCTAATTGTTGTCCAAAATTCCTGTGTGTAGGGCTTTGTCTAAGGTAGACTAAAATTATGATTACACACCGAAAGGAATATATGTTTGTATACAAATAGGTTATTGGTGAGCCTGAAAAACTATTAGGATCAGGAAGACCTAGGAGATGAGTAAGTTAGGGACAGACCATCCAAAAGCAAAGTATTTAACAGATAGTTAAGGATAGACAGTACAAAAGTGAAGTATTTAACAGATAGTTAAGGATAGATAATCCAGAAGAATAACTAACAGATGTTAGATTAATTTTGATTATATTATCTGGTAGGCCCGAGTCATCCAAAGGTTAAAAGTTATCCAAACAAAACTTATGTGTTTGAACAGATAGTTCATTATTACCTGATATTTATGTATGTTTGCATAATGATGCTTTAGAGTATTTGTCCAGTTTTGGTGCAGGGAAAAGGTTTTGCAAATATATATTTTAAAAGGATGTTAGTGAGGGGAAACCCATTCCGCTAAGTGGGTTGTATAGTATTATTCACACTAGGCTTTATCTCTGACTTGAAGTTTATGTTTTCCCCTTAAACTCTCGGGTGCTCAAAATCAATTTGAGTAGGCTGAGGGGCTAAGGTCTTTTCCAGGTTTAGTCGGATGGCGAATAAAGCTACCGGAGGCATGCAGGAGGCAAACATATAGCTATTTAGGAGTTGCAGTTTTATGTTTTGTTGTATTTCCGCTGTGTTTGTATTAAGTTTATTATGACTATATGACTCTGATCATCCAAAGGGGTATCTTCATATACCGCTCTTGGCGTATTTTGTATTAAGTATATTTTATCTGTGCCTGGGAACGTATTGGGATTATGTATTAAGAATACGAAACATCTGTTTTAAATATAGTGAAGAAAAGGTTGTTTTGAAATCTGTGTTCTGTTTCATATTTAAGTGTTTCTGATATTGTAGATACCATTAACCTAGCCTTATTTTGTCGCCGGAAGCTAATACTATAGATGACTGCAACATCTGTAGCGCTTAGTTTTGGGCCTCTAGATAGGGGATGTTACAATTAATTTAACTAGAACTATGTTCAATAGAAAATTCATAAATGAGTTTTTTTGTGATGGTAGTTACAATGTGTTATAACCATGAGTGGTTTATCACAATAAAAATAAATATATCATTTTAAATATTCCTAGTCAAGATGTATAGAGACTGGATATCGATACATCATTTGAAACTAGAGTATGTAACACTCTCTAAATGTAAGACAATGTATTACTCATGATTGTTGGAGGCACCAAGAGGTTACATACTGATAGTTATTGGATAACTATGGAATGACTCACTCGATATTTTTCTGTTGGTTAATATAACTAAGGTCAAACAGAAAATATCGATTGGATAAAATTACATAGTTCTCTTGAATTGAGAATATTGTTGATCTTCAACGTGGAAGCTCCACTTTGATTATTGTTAAATCATGGTATGATGTCCGTTTAATGACTATAGTTGGGTCGAGGAGAAGCATTGGTAGTGAAACACTATTCAATAGAGGATTCATCTCCTCGGTTATATGAGGTTAGTCTCACGGTCAACTAAACTAAACTCAACGTCAAGGTCTCTAGCCAGAGCATTTCGGTTAATAATAATTATTGTTGTTGAACCAAGGACTTTGTGTTTAGGCTATAGAGTTGAAATAGACGATATTGAAGTTTTGACCATTACCAAATTCCATAAGTCCAAAGTGATATAGTTTTGACGAATAGATTTAGTATAAATAATTATCACTGATGGGCAACACTTATAATAAATAAAATTGGATTTTACTAAAAGATATGTAAGCGATAAATTCAGCCAAAATGTCACACCACTAGCTAAGGTGACATATGAACATTGATATTTGAATTGTTTAATAGTAATTGCTGATTGAATCTACACATATGAGTCACACAAGTGAAATGACAAAGATTTCGAATGAACCACGTGATTTAATTGGTTTTTAATAGTTGAAAATTAATTAATATTTTGTGAAATATTAATTATTACATTTTTCTTAATTTATTTGAATATCATTAGTATTTAGTAAAGTGCATATATAAAAATTATTAATGCATGTATCAGTATACGATATCGGCCGAATGTTTAAATTTGATTTAAACGGAATAAATACTAAAAAAGAATTTTAAATAAATTTAATTAATTAATATTTTTGAAATATTAATTGCTTCAAAATTTCTTGTTTGACTTGTTGATTTCCATTAGTTTTTATAAGTGCGAATATAATAGTTATAAGCGTGTGTATCGGTATACGATATTGGTAGGAATTTAAATTAGATTTAAATGGGAATAATACCAATTAGTTTTTGGAATATTTTGGAGCCAAAATAGCCCATGTAGCCGGACTTACTTTGAGAAATAAGAGGGGTCTTTTGTTCTGAATGAGAAGAAAATATTATTAAAAGAAGAGAAATCAACATATATTGAATGCTACCTTTATTTCCTCCTTAAATAAAAAATTTTCTCAATCATTTTCCTCTTTGATTCTCGTCTTCTCCTTGGAGAAATAATTTCGAAATTTCCCTAGTGGAAAGTCTACAAAAATTTCAAAACAAAACAAAAGAGAAAAAGGTGGTTGTCTCTAGATTATTGCAGATTTGGAAATTGATTTGAAGAGTCTATGAATTCTTCTTCATTCAAGGTGTATTCTCTAGACTTCATCCTAAGGTAATTCTATAAATTTACATATTATTTAATTTTGTTTACATCCTCTTGATTCTCTATCTCTCCTTTCTGTTCATATATATATATATACACACACACACACACACACACACGTGTGTGTGTGTGAATTTGGATTTTGATTTAGATGTCTTGAACCCCCGACTTGAATCAATTGTACATTCTTACCATGAAAATAACCCTTGCTATGTTCACTGCTGCTTTGTTATAAACAACAACAATAATTTTTGTCTTTGTTTTGTATGTTCATTTATCCAATTTGTTTAACCTAGATCTAGATCCTTTTAATTTCATTTTCTATGTTCTACATGTTGATTCATCCATGTATTACCTAGATCTAGACTTTCTTATCACGAATCTGTATATACATATGTCGTCTGATTTTATCATTGTTAATAAAAAACCAAAACTAAATTGAATTTTGGAATACTCTTTTCAATAAGCTAGTTTTCATATTAGAAGATTTAGACTTGAATGTTTACACATAAATCACTACGTGAATAATACTTTGAAATAATTGCATTAATTAATATTTGTTGTCAACATAATAGGATGACTTAATAGTGTTATGTTTTAAATCATTCTAAAACAAGCTTTGCTGATTGAAACAAAAAAGAAAACATTAAGTAATTTATTCCTTGTTTTACAATTGCATCCAGTATGGTACCAAATCTTCGTTTAAAAGGAAACATTCTATTTCACAAACTACTTGTATATTGTTTTATTTTATTTCAAAATTTTATTTTGCTTGTATATGTACATGAATTTATGTATTTATATAATATCATTTATGTGTGTGTATTTGCGTTTAACTCAAAGTTTTCAAAAGGAGTTTTGTATAAGATACAATAGTAAGCTTTTAAACTACTTGAATTAGACTTTGTATTCTTTGATTTATTGCATGTAATATAAACAAAGTATATTTCAATTTGAACTGCTATGCAAATAAATTAATGTGTATTTATATATACATGTTATACATGTTAACATGTGTGCATGTGTGTATTAAAAAATATTCATGTTTTAGATGACAAAGGCATATATAGAGTGGAAATGTGTCCGTTGCAGTGTAAATCCCAACACTTAAACAATGTTCACATTAACTATGTACATTTTTCATATGTTGCACTTACACTGTATACATTAGTGCATTTGATATGCTCATCATAATATACAGTTAATTAAAATTAAATTAAATTAATTATTAAATAATTATAATAATATGAAGAAAATTTTAAAAGAAAAATTTAGAAAAGTTCTAAATGAATTTAGACTGCAGGCCCACAATGATCCATTGGATTTTTTTTGAAATTTATCCATTTCTTCCGCCGCGGATTGGTCCGGTTCCTTCAATGGTATCAAAGCCCAAAAGCATATGCGGTCTAAATTAGTCATGTTAGGGCTAACTAATTAAGCTTGCCCACTTAGTACGGTGTCTAGAAAGGTAATGTCCATGATTGGTATTGTGTAATCAAGTATTGTGTCCTACCTGGTTACCGCCCTGACCTGAAAGATGAAGTGAACCCAAAGATTGCCCATAATAAAAAAGGCCCAATTTGAATTGAGCCCCAGGCTAAGTTTTGAAATTATTTTAAAAATAGAAAAAAATATTTTAAATTTAAAATTAAAATAAAATCATGTTTATTATAAAAGTTATATTACAACATAATTTTTCGAAATGTTTGAAAAGATAACGATATTTTCAAAATGTTTGATAATATTTAAATACTAATTTCAAATTCTAAAATCTATTAGTAAGATTGATAAAATGAATTTAGATAGGTTAATTAATTAATACTTATATACATGCATTATATATATTGATATATGTTATGTTATCTTAAAGTGTTTAAGATAACATAAGTATACATGTATGTGTATAAAATAATTTTTTGACATTAATATAATTTAATCAAAATTGTTTAGTTAAATAAATAATTAAAGGTTAATTAATTGAATAAGTTAATTAAAGGTTGATTAATTAAATAAAAATACACATATATAAGATATATGTATAATACTATAAAGGTTATAGTAGACATGTCCAATATAAAAGTTGTATTGGAATAATAATATAAAGTTAATTAAAGCGTTCGTTAATTAAAATTAATTAAATAAGATTTAATTAATATAACCTTATACATAAGACTATTATATAAGTAATATGAAATATAAAAGTAATATAATAATAAAATTTATATCATATGTATGTATAAACTAAATGTGGAACATTACAGAAACCCTAAATAGACCTAAGGAATAAATACATATGTATATGTACGTATACTATGATTTTTGATGTGTCCGACACTTAAATCACGAGGATATTTCATAAGAAATACATTATTCATAAGTCGATATCACTCAATATAATATATTGAAGATTATGAATATGTAATATAATGTTGTCGACTATCATTTATATTATATATCGATAGATTACTTGTATACTCTTTAGTTGTTGAGCTTTCCTCAAGCTACGGATGTTATGTGTAGTACTATTAATATATTGAATAGACGATGTAAGATAACTGCACATATTTACTGAGCTTTCCTCAAGGTATGTGCATTATACTTAGGCCGTCTCAAAGTGATAGGTTCGAGTGAATAATCCCACTTTACTTGTTGAGCTTTTCCCAAGGCAAATGTGAGATTAGTACAAAGAACCATGAGTTAGGAGTTGTATATGATCCAACTAATAAAGAGCTATTCATCGTATGTGGGCCTATGATTTGTTGAGCTTTCCTCAAGGTTAGAATCCCAAAGTATATGAGTCCTAACACCCACTAGTGAAGTCGAATGACTTCTATATTTCGCTTAGGGTTTGGTGAAACATAAAAGATTAGTGGGAGCCTTATTAGAAAAATGAAATAGTAACATTTAACATTTCTAATATTGTAAGAATACATGCTATATAATGTTATAATAATCTACATTGATAAATTTGTGCGTCTAATACGATTGGTAAAACGTTTATCAATTAAGATATGCAAATGAACTAAATTGAAAATTGATAAGAAAAAATATAATGCACACACACATGAGTACTTTAGCACGTGCGTAGGCGTAACTCGCATTAAAAACCATCGTTTGTAAGCCTTCTTGGATCTTACAACATAAGTTTGAATCAAAGTTCATTAAATTGCATATAGTTAAATCATATTATCTAAACCTACATCCTTCGTAATCTTATTGCGTTACAATTCATTAGAAATACTGAAATACTTTGCAATGTTTCTTTAAATCAAATACAATCGAATCATATAACAAAAACTACGATAAACATCCCAAACCAAATTTCTATCGTCGTTATCTTTTTCTATGGCAGTTATTTTCTTCCAGCTTCTAACATCAACAAGGAAGAGTATAAGAATCCACCAAAAGTTTGCTTGATTGTAGTAAAGCCATCAATAGTATCCATTTGTTGTAAAATTATCTCCAAGTAAATAAGCGGTTATGACGTAAATCAAGCATCCATAGAGTTGAAATAAATATTCCAGCAACACATAAAGTAGTTGAAATAAACTTGCTGTAAAGAATAAAAGTGAATTTACTGAATATGTATGGCCAACATGCGACCCATATGCAGTTTTTAGAAATTTAGGTGCCCATGCTTAAAAGTAATATGAATCATGTAATCGTACATAAAATTGTTTCATAATTGCACATACTAAAGATTATGCATATTCAAAATAAAAGAACAAAAAATAAAAATAATTTTGACATATCATTTATATACCAAGCCACCTATTGATAATCATAAAAAAACATTAGCAATTGGTTGTCTTTAAAGTACTAATATAAAAGAAAAATTAATGCTATTTCAAAGTAATATAGGTCCAACCTTTTCACATTATGCATAAGATTAGTGACATTGGTACATTACATGTATACATACAGACATGTGGAAAAATTCACCTCATGTTCACTTTAATTATAAAAATATTAGCATTGGTACTGATATATATACAAAATTCTGGCCATGATACATAAACTGGAATTACATTGTGTAGCATGATGAACATTCTTAAGATATATAAGCAAAATGCACGTGGAGTCTTGATTTTGTGTGAGATCTGAAATTTAGTTCATGGTAGCGTCTAGCTACTACCAAGCACATGAAAGAATGACAAACAAAAAAGGACCCAATATAACTAATATAACATAATACAGTTGTATGGTATTAGTATGTAGGACCCATTTTACTATACATCGCAACAAAATAGTTGCACTAAAGTTCACACAAATATTTTATGTGGGGCTACTACTTTTCTATTTAAGAAATTACCCGATCTGTGAGCTTTAAGAATTATTTATGATATCAATAATATTTTAAGATCCGTTGGATTATTGATTTTTCAATTACTATTAATTTGATGTTTTTAAAATAAATGTATGGGAAATCACACACCTAAGTGCTTTGGTCAAAATGAAACGACGACCATGTATCCTCTAGACTATTGTGCATAAGAGAAAGTTATCAAGAACTTTAATAAAGCTAAATAGAAGTTAATATTTGAATATATTGAGTTTATGTGATAATATTTTGTATCTTTAAGACCAAAGTTGCTCGAGCCAGTGATGTAATGGTATAGATATTTAATGAGAACAGTTCACTATTAGGGAGGTTTGGATCGTTTGTTAGTAGAGTCTATTAGGTGTTTTGATTTCAAGTTATTCTTTCTGGACAATTTTGTTTGCTTTTCCTTAAGGTTTTCTGCGTAGTGTTATTTCGTTAAATAGAACCTAAATAAAGCAGATAAATGAGAATAAGGGTTTCGATATGTCAGCTGTAATAACTATAAGAGTATATGTATTACATCAATAGGATAGAGTTAGTGATATTGGGCTGTTTCATCTATCCGGCCCAGATCACTCATTATTTGCTCTGTACAATATAAATACAGATCATAACTCTGTACTCATTTTTCATCTGAGATTAATACAAAGATCATTTACTTCTCCTTTTATTGCAATTCTGAAATTCAAAACATTCTCAAAATCCAATATAGTATCAGAGCCAACAGCCTAACGGCATTCAATATTTTCAATAATCATCATTTGATTAGAAAAGATCCCATCAGATAATCATCATCATTTGAGATTTCAATATCCTTGTGCCTTGCCGAAGATCAGTTAAGACCTGGCTGCAACAAGGTTGATTTCTTTTTCAGAAAAGCAAGCAAAAATCAATTCAAGAAATCATCAAAACACAATCAAAAGATCAAGAAAGAAAATGCCATGCCAAAGAAACCCATCAAAGCATCATCATATGGGTTAATGGCTGCACTTACCTTCCTGTTTTGAGAATTCAAGATCAGGTGTTATTGCTTTCGAGCTTTTCTTTCCTTTCTTGAAATATATTGTGTTTCTTTCTGTATTAGATCTCTTTAAATCAGTCAGTTCATCATCTGCATTCACTGCTTAATCATGGCCAATGAAAGTTCCGCAACCTCCAACAATCCTTCATCATCACAACAAATGGCCACAGAAGAATTGATTAAAACTATAATCAGTCCTCACAGCCAATTGATAACATCTCATCTTGATGAAAACAATTATCTCCTTTGGAAATATCAAGTGCAAACTGCAATTAGAGGATATGGCCTCAACAAATTCATCTCTGCCAATACCACCACTCCACCAGAATTCCTGAAAGACAGTGAAGGCAACTCAGTGGAAAATAAAGAGTATATCGCTCATCAGAGACAAGACAGTCTCTTATGTTCTTGGCTTCTATCATCGATTAGTACAAACTTATTACCACAAATAGTGGGATGCAATACTGCTTATGAGATATGGTCTACCATAGAACAGATCTATAGCACTCAGTCTGCAGCTAGAATTATGCACTACAAAAGGCAACTTCAAAATTTAAAGAAAGAAGACATGTCAATGAGAGAATATCTATCAAAGATAAAGACTCTCTGTGATTTACTATGCACAGCAGGCCATAAAGTTTCAGATACAGAACAAGTTCTATCCATCCTTAATGGATTAAATGAAGAATATGAATCTGTTGTAGCAGTAATCTCATCAAAGAAAAATTTATCATCTATTCAATACGTTCATTCTACTCTACTGGCACATGAGGGAAGAATTGAACAAAAGAAATCATTAGAAACTGACTATACTATCAATTATGATGCAAACTTCAAAAATCAAGATCAAAGACAACTCAACATAAATGAAACAAACAACAAACCAAATCAATCTTCTCAAAGAGGAGGACAATTTGGTAGAGGAAGAGGAAGAGGTGGTAGATGGAACAACAACAGTAGAATCAAATGTCAAATATGTGGAAGAAATGGACATTCAGCAATAAAATGCTACTTTAGATATGAGACTCAACAAAGTCAGAATTCAGCAAATCAGAAAACTATGAATCCAAGTGCAAATATGGCTCAAATACAAACTGAGGCAAAAAGTAACTCTGGAAGTATTAAAGTTCATCACCTGGAGAATGATGAGATGGCAAGAACTAAAGACATCCTGAATGAGAGTTGGTACCCTGATTCAGGTGCCACAAACCATATCACTAGCAATTTACACAACCTGAACATAGGCAACAAGGAGTACAAAGGTAACAAATTAGTATATATGGGAAATGGTGAGTCTGTATGCATTACTCATACTAGAAGTGGTATTATTCAAGGAAAAAGATGTCTGTATTTGAAAAATTTACTTAAAGTCCCACAAATAAGAAAAAATCTTATTAGTGTCTCACAATTTTCCAATGATAATAATGTTTACTTTGAATTTTATCCAAAAACATGTTTGGTTAGAGACATACTATCTAAAAATATTCTTTTACAGGGTGATGTGCAAAATAGGCTATACAAATTCAATCTATCTAACTACAAGCAACAAGAAAACTCAGGAAACTTATGCAATTATACTGAATGTAATGCAACAGATAGAAGAAATGATGTTTTTGATGTATGGCAGTATAAACTTGGTCATCCAAGTGAGAAAATTGTAAAGAAGGTTCTAATAGACAATAATATTTCATTTTCTAATGTATCTCTACCTTACATATGTACTCACTGTCAATTAGGGAAAAATCATAAACTTGCTTTTCCTGACTCTATCACTGTGTATCACAGACCTCTTGAGTTAATTGCATCAGATCTGTGGGGTCCAGCTCCAATCAGTTCTGACTATGGTTTCAAATACTATATATCTTTTGTTGATGCATATACCAGGTTTACCTGGATATACTTTCTCAAGACAAAGTCAGAAGCATGCAAAGCTGTGACATAGTTCATCACTCAAGTTGAAAACCAAAATAATTGTCTTGTAAAAATATTTCAAACAGATGGAAGATCTGAGTACAAGGCACTCAACACATATTTTCAGTCAAAAGGCATTTTGCACAGAACAACATGTGCATACACCTCTGAGCAAAATGGCCTAGTAGAGAGGAAGCACAGGCACATTGTTGAGACTGGTCTCACACTTCTTGCCCAGGCTTCTCTACCTCTTAAATTTTGGCCAGATGCATTTAATACTGCTGTTTATCTCATTAATAGATTACCCACAAAGGTCTTAAGTCATAAAAGTCCAATAGAAATCATGTGAAAAATAAAGCCAAATTATCAAAGCTTAAAGGTATTTGGATGTCTTTGTTTTCCATATTTGAGACCTTATAATGCACATAAACTCAGCTTTAGATCATCACCATGCACATTCTTGGGCTATGCCAGCAAACAAAAAGGCTATAAATGTCTTGACAGTAAAGGTAAGATTTTCATTTCAAGACATGTAGTTTTTAATGAAAATCTTTTTCCTTTTGTAGATATCAAGGAAAAACCAACTCAAAAAATATACAATCCAAATGCTTCTATTCCAGCTATACCAACATATTCAAAAGACAACAATCAAAGGAGCACAGGCAAATCTCAAGACATATCAGATCATGATGAAACAGATATGCCAGAGAACATCACCAGCACTCAAAGTTCTGAAAACACAGAGCAAAACTGTCTTCATGAACATGGTGAAAATCAAGCATCAACCACATACAATGAACAGGAAACCACCGCATCATCTCACAATCAAGCCAAACAAATGCAAACTGGACATCACATGACAACAAGGTCAAAGAGTGGAATATTTAAGCCCAAAACATACACAACTGTTCTGGCCAGTGATGAACCAGAAAACTATGAACAAGCCATCCTTAATGAGGAATGGAAAACTGCAATGGATGAAGAATACAATGCACTCATGAAAAACAAAACTTGGGAACTTGTCAGTCTACTCCAAAATAAAAATGCCATTGGATGCAAGTGGACATACAGATTAAAAAGGAATCATGATGGAACCATATCAAAGTACAAAGCTAGGCTAGTAGCAAAAGGATTTACACAACAATATAGTTTTGATTTTAATGAGACCTTCTCTCCAGTAGTGAAACCAGCAACTATAAAGGCTATCCTTACTATTGCACTACATAAGAAATGGAGCATCAGGCAACTAGATGTTAACAATGCATTTCTTAATGGAGAACTTAAGGAAGAAGTTTATATGGTTCAACCACAGGGATACAAGTAGGCAAATAATCATGTATGCAAGTTAAATAAAGCTATCTATGGATTAAAGCAAGCTCCAAGGGTATGGTTCGACAAACTGAAAGCAACACTTATGAAGCTACATTATCAACCAACAAAATCAGATAACTCATTATTCATCAAAAATGATGTGAATGAGGTGACATATATACTTGTATATATGGATGATTTCATAATCACTGGAAACAACAATAAGGCAATCAACAATATTATTCAGTATCTTGACAGGCAGTTTTCAATCAAAGACTTGGGAGAATTAAGCTACTTCTTAGGCATTGAGGTAAAGAGACTGTCAGACTCAGTCCTACAACTAAGTCAAAGAAAATACATTATTGAAATTTTATGCAAAGCAAAAATGGACTTAGCAAAGCCTCTACCTACACCCATGATAAGCAATTTAAAACTATCCAAATATAAAGGTGAATCAATCAGCAATGATAAACAATACAGAAGTATTGTAGGAGCATTACAATATGCAACTATTACAAGACCTGAGATCGCGTACAGTGTAAACAAAGTAAGTCAATTTATGCATCAACCTCTCAATGAACACTGGAAGGCAGTCAAAAGGATTCTAAGATATTTAAAGGGTACTCTAAACTATGGCTTAATACTTAGAGGAGGAAAAACTTTCAATCTAAATGGATTCGCAGATGTAGATTGGGCCACAGACCCAGATGATCGAAGATCAACCACTGGATACTGCATCTATCTAAGTGACAACCCCATTTCCTGGAGCTAAAAAAAAGCCACTGTTTCTAGATCTAGCACAGAGGCAGAGTATAGAAGCGTAGCAAGCACCACAACAGAAATAATATGGCTACAATCATTATTCAAAGAACTACAAATCAACCTAAGCAACAAACCAGTACTGTGGTGTGACAACTTAAGCACTGTATCTCTAGCTGCTAACCCTATTCTTCATTCAAGGACTAAGCACATAGAAATTGATTTGTATTTCGTGAACAAGTGCTAAAAGACAACTTGAGTATTAATCATTTACCTGCCACTTACCAACGTGCCGATATTCTCACTAAGCCTCTGTCTACTGCAAACTTTACAAAATTCAGAAAGGACCTGAAAGTTGAGGAGCTTCAGCAACACAAGCCATAGTTCGAGCCAACTCAATATCAATTTCATCATCAACATACAAAAAAGAAGGCTCATGCAAATTCCTCATCGATCTCATTACCAACATGATAAAAGAAAAGGCCTTTACATGCTGCTGTGCAATTACTTTCCAGATCTACTCCTTTCACTACAGATTCATGTCAATTCATCATCAATTTCACGATCAACATGAATCTCAGCAAGCATCCTCATGATTTCTCCTCAATTTCACTCATAGCTATCTACTAGAGCTTAAAATCTGAAGAACTTTTGAAGAATTTTTTTTCATTATCTTTCTGAACCAAAGGAGAGTCGAAGGAAGCGAAATCCTAATACATTTGAAAAGGGGAAATAAAGCAGATAAATGAGAATAAGGGTTTCGATATGTCAGCTATAATAACTATAAGAGTATATGTATTACATCAATAGGATAGAGTTAGTGATATTGGGCTGTTTCATCTATCCGGCCCAGATCACTCATTATTTGCTCTGTACAATATAAATACAGATCATAACTCTGTTCTCATTTTTCATTTGAGATTAATACAAAGATCATTTACTTCTCCTTTTATTGCAATTCTGAAATTCAAAACATTCTCAAAATCCAATAAACCTATCAATGGAATATTAAGAATATGAACCAACTTATATAAAAAATAAAATCATGCTATATTTTTTTTTGAAAGGAGGTAAGGGCCCAGGCCAACAAAATACAAATACCCAACTAAATACAAAAGCGGGTAACACAACCAAACCCGAAACAAAACCAACAAACCCTAAAAAGAATTAGGTTTGCCATCACAAATACAAATCCAACGAAACAATCAAAGCCAGAAAAAATGGCGACAGAAAAATTCTCGAGAGCAACTCCTCAGATCTCTTGCATCTTCTCTTTCCCACTGCTTTCGCCCCTTTCCCAATACGAAAGGCTTTGGTACAAATGACATACTTTATAATTCTAGTTTACTCTTGTCAACTCTATCCTGCATAACTTAGGAATATAAATACAACATGTAGATTTTGTATGGAATGATGAATTTATCCAACGTTACCACCTTTCCATACGTCATCCATGTATATGTGCACCATATAGTTCTTTGACATGAATATCTAAAAGAATATTAGTAACCTGAATAAGCATTATATTCTTGAGAAGATTTTCGCAGGTATTAGCTAACAATTTAACTCGAAAAGCCCAATAAGTCGCATAACTTGCACTGTCAGACCAAATTCCATTCACAATCATGCCGAATCTCTCCATTTCCATCTCAATATAAACATTGCTCTTCTTATTTACCTGTATATTGTGAATCTAATATTAGAATTAAAGTCAATGATAAAAGACTGAATAAATGCATCAAGCCAATAACATTTCAACTTGCCTACTCTTAATTGAGCTAGCTTTTTATTTATGGTGGATTTATCATACAGCATCCAGTGTCCTTTCAAAATTCATATGCATGTATTAGTTTTAAGGAGATAACTTGAACTTTTTATGAAGGCATGATTCAAAAAATAACAATATATTTCAACTGTTCATACGAAACCACGTTTTTGCTTTAGGGGAGGCAAAATTTTCAAAGCAAGTACACTGTATGAGAAAGCGATTGCCCAAAATTTATTCTTCCAATGAAATAAATAAAGTGCTAACATTATTAATGAAATAAGCCTTGCTTTTAATATCATCACTTTTTGTAGATAACGTTACCGAAGTAATATAACTAAACTATCAATCAAATGGCTGAAGATACGGTAATTAAATGGATGCATACCATTATCTTCTGAGGGGCCTAAAAGACATTTTCTTCATCTTTATGCTTTACCCAGTTCTAATTCACTCAACATCCAACATATATGCAATAACCATCAGTCCCCTCAGCCAAAGTTAAATTTTGGCTCACTTCATACCAAACAAGCTATCTACTTTTAGGGAATAACAACAAACGGGCAATAAAAGATTAGTATTTCTATATTTAAGTTTAAAATTTAAGTAGCCATAACTTAATGCTATATTTTTAGCATAAATCAAAGAGAATTATTATTACATGTTCATGCATACCTTAAATTTCAAAAATAAAAAAGAAGATGATCTTCGTTAAACATATCTCTTAGTGTGAAATAGGCAGAATATAATTTTTTGTTGTAAAGGAAACAAAATGGAAAACTATAATTGGTAAAATAATTTAGTCTATTTCATGTTTAATATATAGATTTATAGTCATACATGTACTGAAATGAGAGATATATGTAGCATGTATTAGCCATATATGAAATCCTATCGATGCTAGTTTGGACTAACTTTATCAACTTTAATTTCAAACTCGGCAAAGAAACTTGGTAGCATGACCAACTTTAAGTTCCACTTATCCACAGTTGCAATAATAGTACCTTATTAAAATAGAATGTACCAAAATTTCAAAATACTTACAACTTTTCGGCCTTCATATTTCATGTATGCATTGTTTGACCTGCAATTGTATTTATTATTACTTTAGTAAGTATCATACATAAATGAGTTATAATTTAAGAAACTTTTTTGATGGTTCATTGTGTGCATGATAAAAATTATAGTTGTTCCAATACAAAGGAGAGCTAATGAAGTATCAATTATGGTGAGTGTATTCAATATAGCTTTCAGCACATATGGAGTAAGAGCATCTCCAACAGATCCAACATTCTCAAATCTGCACCCAGAATTAACCCCAACAGAGTGCGAGAATACACGATAGTGCAAAAAAGGGGGCCTTCGGGCTGAGAATTTGGTATTGAGTGAGGCGCTTGTTCAACAAACGCTTGTATCTCAGGCGCTTGTTGAACAAGCGCCATATTGTCAGGCGCTTGTTGAACAAGCGCCCAGTGCTCAAGCGCCTGTTTAACAGGCGCCTGAATTATATATTTTATAATTATTTAATGCCAGGCGCCTGTTCAACAGGCTCCTGAACATCAGGCGCCTGTTGAACAAGCGCCTGGTTAAATTCTGTTGGAGAAAATATCAAATTACAAAATTGAAGTGCATATTTTCTGAAATCTATACTCGTATTTGTTGGAGATGCTCTAAGAAAGTAGTGCTTAATCTTTATGTTTATTTTTCCATATAGTAAAAGTTCTCACAAACAGAACTAAAAATGCTACAGAGAGAGCATAAAACATTGGAATAGTAATTACGTAGCAATTGTTACGCATATAATCAAATTATATACGCATTTTAATAACCTTCTAAGATTCAAAGAACCCGAAGTCTTAAACTAAACAAACGGCTCATTTTTTCCATTAACCCATTAGTCTAATAAGCTAATTAAATAGATAAGAAACACTTAGAATATATTAAATATACTGGGAAGGTAATCAAATATTGCTAAGTTTATAATAATCAAATATACTGGGAAAGTTTTCTGGTGGCAGAGCATCTGGCGGTGGAGGAGCTAGCGGTGTGGGCGGAGGTGCAGGAAATTGGTTGTGCAAGCAATCGACGGTGTTGGTGTGCTTAGGGTTTGCGTGAGCAGGTGGGAAGGTGCTGGTTTTGTGCATAGGAGACTGCATTAAAGTTGCGTTACAAAAAGTGGACGAGAGAGAGAATATGGGAAAGGAGATGGTGACGTGGCTGCAAATATTTGAAAAGGTAATTATTAAAGTTAGTTAAGGCTAACTAATTAATAAGTAAGTTAACTAATTGTATATACGCTTTTCAATTCAACGATTTAAAAATACAGTCCTTACGTGGTTCATAACTAATACTATAACGGAGAATCAAAATTTTGATGAGAAATACTAGTTGGATTTCCATGTCTAATACCTCTCGATATACAAAAAATTTATCATTCTTAATAATGCTTAATATCTTAGGAAATAAGCAAATATTAAACAAAAGTATGTACTTACTGTAAACTAAAAACAAATATGAACATATACTTACTCATTTTGAGTAAATGTATTAGTTATGAAATATGGATTCTTATATGTGGTGAACTAATCATATATATGTACACATATACATAATTTTTATACTGCATAATTTATGTATTACTACAAATAATCCTTTGTCATACTGTTAAAAGTTTGGGGGACTGATCAATCATTGAAATATTTTTGAGGAATTAGTTGTGTTGCATTTGTAATTTGAATGAAGAAACAAACAAATAACCTTCCTCTGTTATGAGGTTAATTTTCACAAAAAAACATGTAAATGTTAGGAAACATAATATGATATACATAACATGACTTCACATATGAGATTGAAGAAGCTTTGAGGTAAAGGCTAGAACACAAATCCAATATAAGAGAATGAGGTTATAAACTGCATAAAGAAGAAACATGCAAAAGAATAGTATAATACTTTTATGAAACACACAGGCTACATTTCTTAAAAGTTGAAAAGAACATAAATTTACAAACCAACAACTGCAGAAGAAGAACACTTTCGAATCCAGTCAGTTTCCACAGTGATGTACATGCTGAAATGGAGGGACATTGTAATTTAGAAGCAAGTAGATTTATTTGTTCATTCGCTTGCAGATCTAAGAGCCATCCAAAGAGCAGTTAGATAGAATGGAGGAGAGCCGAATCCCTTAATGTACTAACTAACAAACACATACAGTGGAAGTTATTAGAACCAAATTGATTTGAAATGTATGAGAACCCTAAAACTAAGAATAAAAAAAACATGTAGTAGTGAAGTGCTTGTAGCAATTGTTATCCTTTTACCATTCTCTAAGGCAATGCCTTCCTTGTCATGCCATCAGAGTGTGGAATATATGTACCAAATTGCATAGTGATCGAATAAGTATCAAAGAGAATAAGTTGTCCTGACCATCACAAAGAATCCGAAGCAAAACAAAAGCATGAAAGTTAATTAAATAAAAGAACGACAGATAAATTAGTGAAAAACTATTTTCAGTTATGAATAGAGTGGAAAATTTAAACCAAAAATAACAAATAGGGTTTTCCCCCTAAGCATCAAATGAAATCTGAAATTGAACATCTCTATACACTATGAAAAATCAACAAAATATATTATTGTCTAATATGTATTGTAAAAAGGAATCAACGAACAGAAAAAATCCAAACAAAGAAGAACTGAAAATCAAAAGCAAGCGGACCAAAAGTACAAACCTGAAGTCCAGATCTTTGATTATAGCAAAGAAACCTAGTTTGCATCATGAAGATTGACCGGTGAAGAAGAAGAAACCGTGGTTCCTTTGGATCTGTGGGTTGGAATATGAAAAGGTGGAATTTTTGTTTATGATAAGTAGAGGAGAACGTGGAAATATGAATCGTCTTCCACTAATAATTTTTCAAGTGATAGATATAGCCTTACAAAACAATATGGAAAACATTGGTAAAAAGGTTATTTTAGAGAAGTCGAAAAAGGCTTCAGTTTGACTGCTTTGACCAGATTTTTGCTTTATATATAAGAAGATATACTTACTATTATATACTTCTTGCATGTCGATGTTCTCTATACCCATGCAATCATGTGATTTTACAACTACTAAATTCATTCGTAATTTGGTCGGTTAATTATTTATTTGGTTAAGACCGTGTATTGCATTTTATGAGTTCCGAACACAAAAGTACACGACTATGGATATATGATCCATATACTATCACATATAAGTGTTATATAGTGAACGGACAAAGGTCGTAATGTACAATGCTTCGTTGAAATTAGTTCATTTGAAGCAAACAAGTAAACAATACACGAGATCGAGTATTCAATTTAATTGCTTACAATAAAGATTGTATTGTGTTAAATGTAACACTAGATCAAAACTGCAAGATAGATCTAAGAACTCGATTGTTGAATTATCGATTTGATCAGTTTATGCGAAGTGCAATATATATGACGTCCTTTAATGTTAAGGATGATCAAGTGTGCTTTTGTAAAGAGTTCATTATGATACTGTAGTAAGGGCTTTCTTTTAAATGGTTTAACCATTTAAAAAGGGAAAACAAAGTATAAGAGTAGATGTGATTTAAGGTAAAGTTGAGATAAAAAGGATGAATTGTCACTTCCACTTCATAAAGAAACATTGAAAATGAGAATTGTAAAATAATAGTTGACACTTAACATTGAAATAAAAAATATGATTTCTATTCCAAAATGTATTTTCAAATAGAAAATTGTTTTCTATGAGATTTATTTCTCCGAATATAAGATATTTGATCTGAAAATTCTCGACTGTAAACGAGTTATAGTAAATGAAATAAATAGCCTATATTAAGTAGTAGAAAGGAGCTTAGTGTTTCATATGCTATTATAGTAATGGTAGAAATAGTGGGAGCATGCTATATAACACTTATTAATTGCATCAAGTTGCGAAAATTGTTCTTGTAAAACATGCCATACATTATTTATGAAATAATGACTATTTTTCGATGTCGACTGAAAAATAGACATACTTATATTTTAATGTGAATGTTATGTATATTTGTTATGAAATAAAACTATAATGTGATATTTGTTTTCACAACAAAAGTGATGCATTAGAAAATACTGAAGTATCTAAAATTATTTACAATTGTTTTGGAATTATAGACTAAGCCATAGTTTTGAGAAATAATTTTTATTATATGATTATGAATCATATGATACTAGATAATTATATCATGAGAAATTAAGAGTTATGCACCCATTTAGTGGGAGCATTATAAGGGTTAATGACTCTTTGAATTGATACATATACTTGTATGCAATTGTAAGTCTATTAATACCAATACAGTTCCACGTACTTCATCATATTCACCGATGAGTTATCACAGACATAAACATACATATTTCATACACATGTATAAGTTTATGATAAGCTCATATAATATAAAATGGAAGTAAATAATATAACATGCGACAAAATTGATTCGATTTGATTGAATATGCGAGTATATTAGAAAGAGTTCTGTATGTACCTAATATGAATAAAGATTCAGTCTCAACGATCACTCCTCTCTATAATACATAATGATGTATTGATAAGGAGTAATCGAACTTTGTGGGGGCAAAACATGAATAATAATGAGTGAACTTGAATTAAATTCTTTCTATAAAGTGTGTACTTGAGTAGTAAACAAGGTTAAAATTAATATCATCCAAAGAATAGTTTACAAAACTATACAAGATAAAGGTTTTATAAGAAACCCCAACGTATTCTAGGCCAAGGAGTTGGTAGGTTGTGTGAGTCAAGAGAGTTCATGTGATAATTGTTCGTTTTGGATCCTGTATGAATCTTCCCAAAAGGAGTTTAGGAATGATTGTCATCGGATGACCTATTTATGTTTTTCACATAAGTTCTGTAAATTAAATCCAAATCAGTTTTACATATAAGGCAGTTCATAAAATGTTTATGAATATCTGTTCCATTACATTGAGAAACAAATGTTGTTTCAAAATACCAACTTCGTAGCGAATGAATTTCTTTGAGAAATTATTAGTAGTGAAATGGATTTGGATATGATCCAAAGATGAAGCTAGTTACGAGGGATGAAATGATATTAACCAATCCTAAATGAACACATTGCATTTGAATGTCTAATGAATATTCTAGTACATTGAAAAGAAACCGTGAGTTTCTTGTAAATATCAAGGATAAATAATCCTCGGTTGTTTAATTAAACCATTAAGAGTATTGATCTATGATATGGTACAATGTGCAGATCCGAAAAATACTCAAAGTGCACTATCAAAATAAGATTTTGATAGTTGTACCCGAAAGAATATGATCCATTGGCCGCAAATGTTTCTTTAAGAGAAAGACAATTGCAATTGGAATATAGTGAACCACAGTGATAAGAATAATACCATAACTTTCAAATTGTTGAAATTAGTGTAACAGATTCACCATTCGATAAGTTCAAGTTGGTTCGAATTTTACTCACAAAATTATCGCCTAGTATGACTTTATGTTTTGGTATATATGTGTTGAAGCAAGAAGTTCAAAATATAGATCTAGACTAGACTGTTTGCACATAACAGTCAAAGTGTCTCAAAATCAGTAGGAGCGATATTGAGTTTGTAGGTTTTTCAGATGCGATCTGAGAACGGATACAAATGTATCATTCAGAAAAGCATCAAAATTGAACAAATGTTTTAATAGAAATATTAAATAGTTTGATTATCAATCAAAATGCAAAGGAAGCGTGTGTTCGTAAAAAAGAGCATTCAAAGATACATTAATATTTCTAAACTATACATAAACAACACACCGTTGATTGTTAATGATGTACTTATGTTAAAAACAGCTTTAATTATTTTAATACTCGATGTTAGGATTTGTAAATGAAGTCGTTTGTAATATGTATAAAAGATATTGGGAATTCCCCAAACGATATGCAAGGATACCTTATTAAAATGTTAAATACGGAACATGTAAGATGATTCCTTATGCTTTGGCAATAATAAATATCATACATGTTATATTATCTATGATATCATGATTTGTTTATGTGTTTGATACATAAAGTAAATATCAAATCTAAATTGATATCACTAAATGGTTGTTTGAGGTGTTTTTGTGTATTTATGAAATACTAGAGAATTGTTTACAGAAACAATGAACTTCTTGTAAAAGAGAGTTGGGACCCAAACTTCATAAGTGATATTGAGTATAATATGTCAACAAATAAACTCAAGTTAAGAATCTTTAAATTGGAAGTATTCAAATGAAAGAATATGGCCGATTCAATGAAAAAGGCTTCGTACATTGTCTTGAATAACACCATGATAAAAGCAATGTATATATAATAAATGTACAGATTTTATAACTAAGCCGAGGGTGATTCCAAATGTTGAGAATTCCATAACATTATTATATGATAATAATGCCATGATATAGTTCGTAGAGCTCATTAGAAGTCAAGAGGCATAATCCGAATTATTCCACATAATAAAGATAATTTATTAGTGTCGGAGAAAGTTGATTGACAGAGTAGATGATAAACATAATAGCATTCCCATTCACCGAGGGATTGACCCAATTGGTTTTTAAGGAAGCTGATTGGAGAAGTTGGAATAAGATTCCATAATTGGTCCCACGTGCAACTGGGAGATTAATAGAGTTAGGGGTATGCCCTAGGGGCAATTATGTAATTTGTTACATCTATCTAAACCAATAACCAATCTTGTTCGAAATAAAAGATATTTTCTTTCTATTATATATTTGATATAATATGTTATATTAATTAATTAATTTAATTAAAAGTATATCTAATAGAGAATCCATAAATAGTATGTTTTGTGATAGTAGTTACAATGTGTTATAACCATGAGTGATTTATCACAATAAAAATAAATATACCATTTTAAATATTCTTAGTCATGATGTATCGAGACTGTATATTGATTCATCTGTTGAGACTAGAGTACGTAACACTCTTTAAATTTAGGGCAATGTATTAATCATGATTGCTAGGGGCACCAAGGGGTTACATACTGATGATTATTGGATAACTCTGGAATGACTCACTCGATAGTTTTCTATTGGTTAATATAACTAAGGTCGAACAGAAAATATCGATATGATAAAATAATACAGTTCTCTTAACTTGAGAATACCATTGATCTATAATGTGGAAGCTCCGCTTTGATTGTAGTTGAATTGTGGCTTGGCGTCCGTTGAATGACTATAGTTGGGCGAGTGGAAGCATTGGAAGTGAAACACTATTCAAGAAAGGATTCATTTTCTCGGTTATACGAGGTTAGTATCACGGTCAACTGAAGTCAACTCAAAGTCCAAGAATCTAGCCAGAGAAGAAGGGTTAATAATAATGGTTACTACTGAATCATGGACTTTGTATTTGTACTATAGAGTTGAATATGGACGATATTGGAATTTTGACCGTTACCTATTTCCATAAGTCCAAAGAGATATAGTTTCGATGAAGAGAATTGGTGTAAATAATTGTCACTAATGGGCAATGCTTATAATAAATACAATTGGATTTTACTAAAAGATGTGTAAGCAATAAATTCAGCTAAAATGTCACACCGCTAGCTAAAGTGACATGTGAACATTAATATTTGAATTATTCAATATTAATCACTGATCGAATTTATACCTATGAGTAACACAACCGAAATGATGAAGGTTCTGAATGGATCACACAATTTAATTGAATTTTAATAGTTGAAAAATAATTAAATTAATTAATATTTATGAAATATTAATTATTAAATTTTATTTAATTTATTCTAATACCATTAGTATTTAGTAAAGTGCATATATAAAGTTATAAACGTCCGTATCGATATACGATACCGATAGAATATATAAATTTGATTTAAACAGAATAAATACTAAAAAAGGACTTTAAATAAATTAAATTAGTTAATATTTTTGAAATATTAATTGCTAGAAATTTTCTTGTTTGATTTGTTTGATTTCCACTATTCTGCGTATATAACAGTTATAAGCGTGCGTACCGGTATACGATATCGATTGGAAATTTAAATTGGAATTAAATGGGAATAATACTAACTGGTTTTTGGAATGTTTCGATGCCCAAATAGCCCATGTAATATGTCACATACCGAAATTTTCGACTTTCGAAAATTCGACATCGATACTCACTTTATCGACTGCCGAGAAATCGAGTGCCGGAAACTCCAGTAGTGAGGGTTTTAGAAAGAAGAAGTAGAAGAAAAGATAGAGAGAAGAAGAAGAAGGCAGAAAAGGAAAGAAGAACAATAGAACAACATCAGATACAGAATCAATATCAGAATCTCACATATCGCAGCGGAACAAAATATAATAGATAATCAGTAATCTTTTAAAACAAAGAACTATATCAGTTTATACATACATCAATCATCAGAGTCAATATACAACAATGGACAGTTTTATAAACTTGTCCTCATACAGAATACACAGCGGAATAAATACTATCAGATACAAATACTACGTCTCGTCATCCAGCTTATCTCCAAAGCTCCAGAATATCCTGATAATCTAACTCTAGACTGCCCGTGTGGAAAATTGGTGGGCACCCAGAGTTTAGAAGGGAAACAATAAACTCCGAGTCAGTCATGGTGACTGGTGTGAGATCGTAAAACAGTTATCTTTAAAATAAACAGAGGAATATTTTTAAAGTCAATTCGCAATGCTTTTTGGAAAATGAAACTACCATAAGACCTCCCACCACACACACAATGCAAACGCAGAATTGGAGGAGATTTCTTCTTATGATAGTCAAAGATGCTTACTACGCCAAAATCAAATTCTTTTTGATATTATTATTAGTGCATAGTGTAGAAAACATTTCGAAAGTATAATATTAATCTTAGCCAGCATAGGCATTCCGCACTTATGCCTACTATAGCTACCATCCAAACAGTGGTGACCACCATAAGTGAATGATAGGTTCTACAACTAAAACCGTACAAGTGTCGTATTGTTTCTTTGGATTTCCAACAAATGGCCAGGCTAAGGAACTTCCTATCCACGATGGGTACGTCCCTAGAATAGACGACCCGAGAACCTAACCGGATCTCTGCCAACACAGGGCCGGGTTACTTCTGCAAAAATAGGTAACTACTGACACGCGTATGCCATCCCCCGATCGTAACCGATCTTCCCGAGGATCCCCGATTTCGAACAAACCACATAGATAATAATGCAGCAACCACATAGGTTAAGTATCTGGGCTCCATACCATGATACCACCTCTATCCAGAAGGAATGACATACACTAAGGGGCGCTACTCCCTAGAACCTTGCCGCATCCTTCCTGTTTCGACCATTTCCGGGGTGTGAGGCTCGATGAAGTCTCGTCCACAAAGCTACGCTTTCTACAAAGCCCTGCTTCGGGTCAAACAAAAATGATCAACCTATGATCACAAAGATATAAGATCAAACAAATGATCATATCACAAATGATCAAACACTGATCATTTCACAGCAACACTCAGTATGCCACGTTACCAAATTGGGATATATCGCTGAAGAATTTCAACTACATAACCTCTGAGCTCGTACGTCTCAGAGAAGGGTGTTAAGCTAAGAGAATAAATTCTCCGCCACCAACAGAAATGTATTTGAAAGAAATCAGCTTTATATCTCAAATTGTAACGTCAGACACACAATCCATACAAGTCTGTTCCGGGATCGAACAGAACCGAAGGCACTTCTCACGAAGCCCTTGCACATCCGGATAAATTTCTAATCACGTCCGGACTTTCCGTCACTAAGGGTGATAAAACCTCTAAATCGGAGATCAGCCGATGTAGAGTAACTCGACGGTAATCCTTCCGTTTTCAAAAATATCCGGTCTTCAACACCGGTCTTCAAATGCAATTCATAACGACGTATCACATATTCGGAATGGGTTATACGACCCCATGGTCCTTTCCCGGCTAACCCGAATAGTGAGCGATTATTCAAAAATAAGTGTGGCATTCAAATTCATCCAATTCACAACAAATACCTATCTAAAGGTAATTATTGATAGTCGGTTATTTAACTATCAATAAAGATGCGCAACATCATCAGATTCCAAATAATTTTCCAAATTATTTCATCTTCCAAAATATCTTTACTAGATATATAATTTCCACACTTAACCATTTGAAAACAATTTCAAATCAATTTCCACATTTCATTTTATCTTTGAAGATAAAATCTCAAGACAGTTCATTTCATATTGGAAAAGCATTTCCATACTTATTTAAAAATAAGTAATTCACAAATCATTTATTTTCAACATTTGAAAATATTCGATATACTTAAATCAAAATTTAAGTATAAATTTCTTTAAGGAAAACATTACTATAACAACATTTATTTGAGTCAAAACGAATGTTACGTAAAACATCGTTACGACGACTCAAAATCACTAGTATGGGGATTCGGATTTTAAGATAGATATATGTAAATCCCAATACTACATAAAACATTTCCTTTCGGAAATCATTTACTATAACAACAGTGTTATAGTCCACCATTTCCTTATATTTCTCGAAAACGTCTATTTCAACAATAAATGTTGAAATCTATGATTTCGATAGTTCACACGTTTTAAAACATCTTTTAAAACAATTAACTTCATTTCAAATATCACTTTCCTAAAACCATATCCATTTTACTTAACAATATATTCACTGTCCAAAATCGTGAATATACTTCACTAATTACATTTCACTATTTTCTACACGTTTTATTTTCAATAATAATTCGCTATCCAAAATCGCGAATATATCTTCTTTGGTAATCTCCTATATTCAATTTATCAAATTCAATCGATTTCGAATTTATAAAACAACGTTTATAAATTCTATTTCTATTTATAAAAACTTCAATTTATAAATCTTCTTTATTTACCAATTCAATTCACAATTCAAATTTTTTTTACCACAATCCATATTATAAGTTAAATACTTATAATTCATTTATTTTCAAAAATCGGTCTTTTAAAACTTTACAACTGTAAAGTTTATCCTTTTATAAATCATTTTAACATCATTTCCATTTTAAATTCACATTCCCTTATTTCAATTGGATTCATTTTCCAAATATTCACTTTTAAATCCAAAATCGGATTTCAAATTTATTTCTAATTCTACTTCAATTCCAAATCAATTACAAATTGATTTCTAAATTTATTTTTACTACTAAAATAAATTCCTTATTCTTTTCAAATTATTCAATATCCTGTTTTTAAATGGATTCTTCAAATTGAAATTATTTTACATTGATTTCCCAAATTATTTCAATTTACCGACTAAATTTCTAATTGGATTTCCAACTTATCTCCTTTTAAATAAATTCCTTTTAAAGAAAATAAATTTCAATTGTTTTTTTTTCAATCTATTTAAAAATCCAAATTCTTAAATTAAATTCTTTAATTTATAATCACTATTTTACGAAATCCATTTATTTAACATTTTCACTTGATTCTGGAATTAATTCGATAAGATTATAAAAATTAACTTTTTATACTTTAAAAATTTCTTTCTTCGAAATTTATTCAATTTCAAAAATTGATTCACTTAGAAATTTCTACTTGAATTTCAAAAATTCAACTTTTGTTTATCTTTGGAATCCAATGATATCAAACATCCATTCAGCTAAATTTTAGCTTTTCAAACAATTTCCAGACATCAATTCAATAACATCAATAATCATTCACAGATTATCACATCACAGTAGAAATAAATTTCAATCAATGTGAGGGGTCCAGTTGGATCCCTCCAACCTGTTTCCCTGCATCCAAAGATGTTAGCACAATACCAATTCCGCTCCAGTACGGAATTATCGCGGTATATGGGTTTTATAAAAATCCGCTTACTAACGGCGCAATAGGGTCTCATCCGCTATACGAGGCGGGAAATCATCAATCCAATATATACATATGCCAATATGTATATATTGCTATATATAGATATATCCTAAAATATCTAATATCAACAATCCAAACAGACAATCAAACAATAACTGAAAATTCCACTTTTCAATTTGAGTGAGAAAATAATCTCACCTTTGCTTTTATTATGTAATCCAATTTCCATTCCAGTTTGTTTTCTCGATTTTAACCTGGTATAAACATTTACACAGTTTATCAATATTCGAATTAAATCGAACTTTTAAATTATCGTTCTATTTACTTAGCCAAAATTTTGTAACTGTAAATTTCCATTTATATAAACTGTAAACATTTATTTTTCTGAAATAAATCTTTCTGTTTTAACCTTGTATATTCTGCAGTGAATAAATGTTTAACTTCCTATTTTACTGTATAAATTCAGTTATGCATATTATTATTTTGAAATCACGTATATTTTAAGATTACCTTACTGAAATTTATACACTGTAATATATAAAATTTTCTTTTACTGTAAACAACTTTAACATATATATATATCTGCATATTAAATACTTCACTGTATTGTAAACTGTAAATTTCAATTGTATATACGTATTTATCGAATCAAAACTAAATTCGAGAAATAAATTCAAATACCTCGCAGCTCGATCCCTCTGCCACAGTTCGCAGCATCACGCTTATGCTCGAAACTTTGCCACCAACACTGACATTTTTGTCGTCGCGAAACTCATCACTACACTGCATCTCCACCTCAGCTCTCGAGATACCCTAGTTCGAGAACGCGGGCTCAAATGAATGCCGCTAAATTCAATTTCGTCTGCCTTCCCACCGTCCCCATCGACGAAACTGTCTTCGAACTCCTCGAACCGCGCTACGCGACATCGCGCCTCCCCCCAGATCTCCTCGAGACCACGTGGTTGCCGCCTGAACACTCGCGAAATTGATTCGAACGCCTCCCTCCAAGCCCACGCGCCTGAATGCCGCAGTCAACGCGAATCGATCGCGCGCGCCTGCTCTCCCCTATACGCGAGCCCTAGCCACCGCTCCTCCTCCTTGTCGACCACTGCAGGTCGAACGCGTCGCCACTCGAAGCTTAGCCTCATGAGCTGCTCGTGTTCTACCAGTTGTTGATTGCCTCTTAATCGAGTTCGCGCTGCCCTATTCACGATAGCCAATGAAGTCGCCCCCTCCTTTGCGATTCGATTTCGTTAGGTTTTTTTTTCTTTGTTCTGAGATTTCGAACGAGAGGCTGAATTTAAATTTGAACAGAAAGAGGCCATCATTATTATCTCGAACAGAAAGGAGTATGGTTTGCACGATTTTCTTTACGTGATTCTCGGCGTAAATTTAGGCGTGGACGAGGGAAGAACGTGGCTGATATTTACAAATTTAAATTTAAATTTAAATTGAATTCCATTTAAATTCCAACGCATTTAACTATCGTATGGTCACATAACAACCCCGAAAAATACGAAATTGGAAATCCAGTAATAATACAATATTACGGACCCAATGAAACTGGTTTCGTCGAATTCCGAGACTGTTTGAAAAATGGCTATTTTAAAATATCGATTCGAACAATTAAATTCAAAACTGAACAGATTGTTTCCAAATCAATTTCTGAAGCTTCTATTATCTTCAGTATTATCAATACGAATTTTAAAAGCTTTCGAAATATCTTTCTTCAACTTAAAATTGAAGATGTAAATTTTTATTCAGCATTCAATAGATTAAATTTTATAATTTAATCGCCAAATTCAAATTTATATCGGGGATTCAAATTAAATCATCGTTCAAATATTTAAAATAAATTAAATATTCTCAATCTTATTCGTTCAAAATTCCGGGTCGTTACAGACTTCCCTCCTTAAAAGAATTTCGTCCCGAAATTACAAGTTAGGAAAAATGGTCCTTAACTCGTCTACTGTTTTTCAACATCCAATAGTTTTATCAATTTATCAAAACAAATCTTCCTACTAAAGATTCGTTATCATTCCAACTATCTTTCTAACTTCAATTATAGGTTTCAAACAACATGGTTTACTCTCAATTTTCAAATTTAAATTCAAATTCAAATTTTAACTTTCGAAATTTTCTCAAAATTTTCTAACGCCCTAAATTTCCGAAAAATTTCGCCAGCGTCTCCTTTGCGCGGCTAATACGGTACGACTACAAAACGTCCCTACGGACTCTCAGATTTCAAAAAGAAAAAGCCAAGCGGCTAGAGAAATAAGTCATCAAATCTCATATTCGAATTTAAATACATACCTTTTTCGAGCAATTCAAATTTATCTTCGAAATCAAAATTCCAATTCCTTTATAACACCTGTATATCCTACTAGCCATAATATCTAGTTACATATATTCAATCCCCTTTGCAAATTCTATTACAAAATTTTCAATATAAACTGCTTATACATTTACTATTGAAGTTACACATATTCATTTTCATTCCATTTTACATTTCACATTCATTTGAATTTTTAATCCACAATTTCAATTCTAATTTGGATCCAATTCAACTTCTGAATATTGAATTTCATTTTCTTGCACTTGCAATTGCAAATTTATTCACAAATTCATTCATTTACAATTTGAATCTCATTTCTATCAAATTTCAAATATTTTTATAAGTCTTTGACTTACTTACATTTTGATTTATAAAATCATTTATCCATTCACATTACTAATTCCCTTATGAATTTTATCTTCAATTATCCTCTTTGAATTCTATTTTCATTTATGAATCATATTTACAATTCATATTCATAATTTTTATTCATATATGAATTTATTTCCTTATACTTTCAATTCACATTTATAGATTTCATTTGTTAATGAACTTTAATTCCAATCACATTTACATATTTCACATTAACAATTTCTATTTGTATAAGTTATCAATTCAATTTTATTCCATAAATATTCTTATAAAGTATTCCAGAGTCTTACCAACATTCCAACATCATTTTTGAAAACAATTCAAATTATCCTTTGAATTTTCTAAACCAAAATCCAAATTTTCAAACAACTTCCATTTAAAACAATTTGGCAGCAATTTCTCTTTTGGAAACCCGAAAATGAACACCAACGATGCCGCGGTCATCATCGAAGTTATTTTCCAGCGACCGAAAAGAGTTTAGAGCTTTCATCTCTCTAAAATACTTTTCAAACCTTTGAAATTCATTTTCAAATCAAAAATGATTTAAACTTCCAAATTTCCAAAAATTTCTCTAGAATTCCGTTTTTAATTACAAATCACATTTATAATTTATATTCTCAAATTTCATTTGTATGTGAATTTATTTCTTAACTTTGGAATTACGATTCCAATTTCTTATTCAATTTCAGTGATGATAATTTACTATTATTACTTCCTAACATCCATGCAACCATATACTATAGTACTTTATAGAAAAACATTTCTTTTCTATACAAAGATAGTTTTTGGGCAAAATTATCTCATTTACCCTTTTTAAAACAATACTGTGCCGAATTGTTCTATTCGAGTGTTTAGAAACCCCTTCGATACAGTTTTGCAAGACGGTGCCGACGAAGGTTCATATGCCACTCAATAAACCAATCATCACAATACAAAACAATTTTATATTCAATAACAAATACGCGCTCATATCTATTATTACACTCAACTCATTCTAGAGTACTACTGACTCTATCTCTAATGAGTAACACCCAACAGAGCAGGGTTGTCGCTTAACCATATGCTCTGATACCACTTTGTCACATACCGAAATTTTCGACTTTCGAAAATTCGACATCGATACTCACTTTATCGACTGCCGAGAAATCGAGTGCCGGAAACTCCAGTAGTGAGGGTTTTAGAAAGAAGAAGTAGAAGAAAAGATAGAGAGAAGAAGAAGAAGGCAGAAAAGGAAAGAAGAACAACAGAACAACATCAGATACAGAATCAATATCAGAATCTCACATATCGCAGCGGAACAAAATATAATAGATAATCAGTAATCTTTTAAAACAAAGAACTATATCAGTTTATACATACATCAATCATCAGAGTCAATATACAACAATGGACAGTTTTATAAACTTGTCCTCATACAGAATACACAGCGGAATAAATACTATCAGATACAAATACTACGTCTCGTCATCCAGCTTATCTCCAAAGCTCCAGAATATCCTGATAATCTAACTCTAGACTGCCCGTGTGGAAAATTGGTGGGCACCCAGAGTTTAGAAGGGAAACAATAAACTTCGAGTCAGTCATGGTGACTGGTGTGAGATCGTAAAACAGTTATCTTTAAAATAAACAGAGGAATATTTTTAAAGTCAATTCGCAATGCTTTTTGGAAAATGAAACTACCATAAGACCTCCCACCACACACACAATGCAAACGCAGAATTTGAGGAGATTTCTTCTTATGATAGTCAAAGATGCTTACTACGCCAAAATCAAATTCTTTTTGATATTATTATTAGTGCATAGTGTAGAAAACATTTCGAAAGTATAATATTAATCTTAGCCAGCATAGGCATTCCGCACTTATGCCTACTATAGCTACCATCCAAACAGTGGTGACCACCATAAGTGAATGATAGGTTCTACAACTAAAACCGTACAAGTGTCGTATTGTTTCTTTGGATTTCCAACAAATGGCCAGGCTAAGGAACTTCCTATCCACGATGGGTACGTCCCTAGAATAGACGACCCGAGAACCTAACCGGATCTCTGCCAACACAGGGCCGGGTTACTTCTGCAAAAATAGGTAACTACTGACACGCGTATGCCATCCCCCGATCGTAACCGATCTTCCCGAGGATCCCCGATTTCCAACAAACCACATAGATAATAATGCAGCAACCACATAGGTTAAGTATCTGGGCTCCATACCATGATACCACCTCTATCCAGAAGGAATGACATACACTAAGGGGCGCTACTCCCTAGAACCTTGCCGCATCCTTCCTGTTTCGACCATTTCCGGGGTGTGAGGCTCGATGAAGTCTCGTCCACAAAGCTACGCTTTCTACAAAGCCCTACTTCGGGTCAAACAAAAATGATCAACCTATGATCACAAAGATATAAGATCAAACAAATGATCATATCACAAATGATCAAACACTGATCATTTCACAGCAACACTCAGTATGCCACGTTACCAAATTGGGATATATCGCTGATGAATTTCAACTACATAACCTCTGAGCTCGTACGTCTCAGAGAAGGGTGTTAAGCTAAGAGAATAAATTCTCCGCCACCAACAGAAATGTATTTGAAAGAAATCAGCTTTATATCTCAAAGTGTAACGTCAGACACACAATCCATACAAGTCTGTTCCGGGATCGAACAGAACCGAAGGCACTTCTCACGAAGCCCTTGCACATCCGGATAAATTTCTAATCACGTCCGGACTTCCCGTCACTAAGGGTGATAAAACCTCTAAATCGGAGATCAGCCGATGTAGAGTAACTCGACGGTAATCCTTCCGTTTTCAAAAATATCCGGTCTTCAACACCGGTCTTCAAATGCAATTCATAACGACGTATCACATATTCGGAATGGGTTATACGACCCCATGGTCCTTTCCCGGCTAACCCGAATAGTGAGCGATTATTCAAAAATAAGTGTGGCATTCAAATTCATCCAATTCACAACAAATACCTATCTAAAGGTAATTATTGATAGTCGGTTATTTAACTATCAATAAAGATGCGCAACATCATCAGATTCCAAATAATTTTCCAAATTATTTCATCTTCCAAAATATCTTTACTAGATATATAATTTCCACACTTAACCATTTGAAAACAATTTCAAATCAATTTCCACATTTCATTTTATCTTTGAAGATAAAATCTCAAGACAGTTCATTTCATATTGGAAAAGCATTTCCATACTTATTTAAAAATAAGTAATTCACAAATCATTTATTTTCAACATTTGAAAATATTCGATATACTTAAATCAAAATTTAAGTATAAATTTCTTTAAGGAAAACATTACTATAACAACATTTATTTGAGTCAAAACGAATGTTACGTAAAACATCGTTACGACGACTCAAAATCACTAGTATGGGGATTCGGATTTTAAGATAGATATATGTAAATCCCAATACTACATAAAACATTTCCTTTCGGAAATCATTTACTATAACAACAGTGTTATAGTCCACCATTTCCTTATATTTCTCGAAAACGTCTATTTCAACAATAAATGTTGAAATCTATGATTTCGATAGTTCACACGTTTTAAAACATCTTTTAAAACAATTAACTTCATTTCATATATCACTTTCCCAAAACCATATCCATTTTACTTAACAATATATTCACTGTCCAAAATCGTGAATATACTTCACTAATTACATTTCACTATTTTCTACACGTTTTATTTTCAATAATAATTCGCTATCCAAAATCGCGAATATATCTTCTTTGGTAATCTCCTATATTCAATTTATCAAATTCAATCGATTTCGAATTTATAAAACAACGTTTATAAATTCTATTTCTATTTATAAAAACTTCAATTTATAAATCTTCTTTATTTACCAATTCAATTCACAATTCAAATTTTTTTTACCACAATCCATATTATAAGTTAAATACTTATAATTCATTTATTTTCAAAAATCGGTCTTTTAAAACTTTACAACTGTAAAGTTTATCCTTTTATAAATCATTTTAACATCATTTCCATTTTAAATTCACATTCCCTTATTTCAATTGGATTCATTTTCCAAATATTCACTTTTAAATCCAAAATCGGATTTCAAATTTATTTCTAATTCTACTTCAATTCCAAATCAATTACAAATTGATTTCTAAATTTATTTTTACTACTAAAATAAATTCCTTATTCTTTTCAAATTATTCAATATCCTGTTTTTAAATGGATTCTTCAAATTGAAATTATTTTACATTGATTTCCCAAATTATTTCAATTTACCGACTAAATTTCTAATTGGATTTCCAACTTATCTCCTTTTAAATAAATTCCTTTTAAAGAAAATAAATTTCAATTGTTTTTTTTCAATCTATTTAAAAATCCAAATTCTTAAATTAAATTCTTCAATTTATAATCACTATTTTACGAAATCCATTTATTTAACATTTTCACTTGATTCTGGAATTAATTCGATAAGATTATAAAAATTAACTTTTTATACTTTAAAAATTTCTTTCTTCGAAATTTATTCAATTTCAAAAATTGATTCACTTAGAAATTTCTACTTGAATTTCAAAAATTCAACTTTTGTTTATCTTTGGAATCCAATGATATCAAACATCCATTCAGCTAAATTTTAGCTTTTCAAACAATTTCCAGACATCAATTCAATAACATCAATAATCATTCACAGATTATCACATCACAGTAGAAATAAATTTCAATCAATGTGAGGGGTCCAGTTGGATCCCTCCAACCTGTTTCCCTGCATCCAAAGATGTTAGCACAATACCAATTCCGCTCCAGTACGGAATTATCGCGGTATATGGGTTTTATAAAAATCCGCTTACTAACGGCGCAATAGGGTCTCATCTGCTATACGAGGCGGGAAATCATCAATCCAATATATACATATGCCAATATGTATATATTGCTATATATAGATATATCCTAAAATATCTAATATCAACAATCCAAACAGACAATCAAACAATAACTGAAAATTCCACTTTTCAATTTGAGTGAGAAAATAATCTCACCTTTGCTTTTATTATGTAATCCAATTTCCATTCCAGTTTGTTTTCTCGATTTTAACCTGGTATAAACATTTACACAGTTTATCAATATTCGAATTAAATCGAACTTTTAAATTATCGTTCTATTTACTTAGCCAAAATTTTGTAACTGTAAATTTCCATTTATATAAACTGTAAACATTTATTTTTCTGAAATAAATCTTTCTGTTTTAACCTTGTATATTCTGCAGCGAATAAATGTTTAACTTCCTATTTTACTGTATAAATTCAGTTATGCATATTATTATTTTGAAATCACGTATATTTTAAGATTACCTTACTGAAATTTATACACTGTAATATATAAAATTTTCTTTTACTGTAAACAACTTTAACATATATATATATCTGCATATTAAATACTTCACTGTATTGTAAACTGTAAATTTCAATTGTATATACGTATTTATCGAATCAAAACTAAATTCGAGAAATAAATTCAAATACCTCGCAGCTCGATCCCTCTGCCATAGTTCGCAGCATCACGCTTATGCTCGAAACTTTGCCACCAACACTGACATTTTTGTCATCGCGAAACTCATCACTACACTGCATCTCTACCTCAGCTCTCGAGATACCCTAGTTCGAGAACGCGGGCTCAAATGAATGCCGCTAAATTCAATTTCGTCTGCCTTCCCACCGTCCCCATCGACGAAACTGTCTTCGAACTCCTCGAACCGCGCTACGCGACATCGCGCCTCCCCCCAGATCTCCTCGAGACCACGTGGTTGCCGCCTGAACACTCGCGAAATTGATTCGAACGCCTCCCTCCAAGCCCACGCGCCTGAATGCCGCAGTCAACGCGAATCGATCGCGCGCGCCTGCTCTCCCCTATACGCGAGCCCTAGCCACCGCTCCTCCTCCTTGTTGACCACTGCAGGTCGAACGCGTCGCCACTCGAAGCTTAGCCTCATGAGCTGCTCGCGTTCTACCAGTTGTTGATTGCCTCTTAATCGAGTTCGCGCTGCCCTATTCACGATAGCCAATGAAGTCGCCCCCTCCTTTGCGATTCGATTTCGTTAGGTTTTTTTTTTCTTTGTTCTGAGATTTCGAACGAGAGGCTGAATTTAAATTTGAACAGGAAGAGGCCATCACTATTATCTCGAACAGAAAGGAGTATGGTTTGCACGATTTTCTTTACGTGATTCTCGGCGTAAATTTAGGCGTGGACGAGGGAAGAACGTGGCTGATATTTACAAATTTAAATTTAAATTTAAATTGAATTCCATTTAAATTCCAACGCATTTAACTATCGTATGGTCACATAACAACCCCGAAAAATACGAAATTGGAAATCCAGTAATAATACAATATTACGGACCCAATGAAACTGGTTTCGTCGAATTCCGAGACTGTTTGAAAAATGGCTATTTTAAAATATCGATTCGAACAATTAAATTCAAAACTGAACAGATTGTTTCCAAATCAATTTCTGAAGCTTCTATTATCTTCAGTATTATCAATACGAATTTTAAAAGCTTTCGAAATATCTTTCTTCAACTTAAAATTGAAGATATAAATTTTTATTCAGCATTCAATAGATTAAATTTTATAATTTAATCGCCAAATTCAAATTTATATCGGGGATTCAAATTAAATCATCGTTCAAATATTTAAAATAAATTAAATATTCTCAATCTTATTCGTTCAAAATTCCGGGTCGTTACATAATAGCTGGACTTACTTTGAGGAATAAGAAGGGTATTTTTTTGAATGAGAATAAAATATTATTAAAAGGAGAGGAATCTGCATATATTGAATGCAACATTTATTTTCTCCTTTAATAAAATTTTCTCTTAGTCATTTGCCACTTTAATTCACATCTTCTCCTCCAAAAAAAATTCGAAACTTCCGTGGTGGGAAGTCTCCAAAATTTTTAAAACAAAATGAAAGAGAAAAGGATGGTTGTCTCTAGATTGTAGATCTGAAGATCGATTTGAAGAATGTAGGAATTCTTCTTCATTCAAAGTGTATTTTCTAAGCTTCATCCTAAGATAATTCTATATATTTACATATCATTTAATTTTGTTTACAACCCCTTAATTTTTTATCTCTCCCTTTTGTTTATATATATGAATTTAGATTTTGATTTGGATGTCTCAAACCCACTGCTTGAATCAATTGTGTATTCTTACTATGGAAGAAACCCCTTGCTACATTCACCGCTGCTTGGTTATGAACAATGATAATAAATTTTTATCCCTGTTCCATATGTTTATTTATCCAAATTGTTTAACCTAGATCTTGATCTTTTTAATTTCATTTTCTATGTTCTACATATTGATTCATCCATGTATATCCTAGATTTGGACTTTCTTATCATGAATCTATATATGCCTATGTCGTCTGATTTTATCATTGTTAATAAAAAAACCAAAACTAAATTGAACTTTGGAATACTCTTGTCATTAAGCTAGTTTTCATATTATAAGATTTAGACTTGAATGTTTACACATAAATTTCTATGTGAATAATACTTTGAAATAATTGCATTAATTAATATTTGTTGTCAACATAATAGGATGACTTAATTGTGTTATGTTTTAAATCATTCTAATACAAGCTTTGCTGATTGAAACAAAAAGGAAAACATTAAATTAACGATTTATTCCTAGTTCTACAATTGTATCCAGTATAGTACTAAATGTTTGTTTAAAAGGAAACATTTTATTTCATAAACTACTTGTATATCGTTTTATTTTATTTCATTTCAAAATTTTGTTTTATTTATACGTGTACATGAATTTATATATATTTATATAATATCATTTATGTTTGTGTATGTATTTGCATACAACTCAAAGTTTTCAAAAGGAGTTTTGTATAAGATACAATAGTAAAGTTTTAAACTACTTTAATTAGACTTTGTATTCTTTGATCTATTGCACGTAATATAAACAAAATAATTTTAGTTTGAATTGCAATGTCAGAACAAAGGAAACAAGGCAGAAGAAAAACAATGCACAGGTCAACCTATAGGTCGACCTGTATGTCGACCTTCATATAGCATAGGTCGACACTAAGGTCAACCTATCTATAGCCTGGGTCGACCCTAAGGTCGACCCTTATGGATGCATGGTCGACCTTTGTGTCGTGATTCCTACAAGCAATTCTTCTTTGCTCGATTCAATCTTTGAGCAATTGTTTGAAGCAGTTTCAGGTAGTAATAAACTCTAAAATTTGACTTGCATAGACAACAAAACACATACAATGTTCCGGAAAAGATCTCACTCAAATCGGGCATGAAATCAAAGAGATATGGGTTCCCAAAGATGAACTCAGACAAAGATTTAACTGGAAACTATAGTTTGAAACATCCAGTTTACAGTAAATCAAATAAGAACGTAAATGGTATCCAGATTTTTCAAACAGCTTATTCTTGCTAGAGATGTGAATTTTTACTCACCTTATATGCCTTTTAGCGAATTAGAGTTGAAAGATAACAATTTTATGGCCATGAGAAGCTCTAAGAACCTGCTACTGACAAGATAAAAGAAATCAAAGGAAATTAGTTAATCAAAGAGAGTACAGGTAATCAAAATCCAAAATTTGCAAAATCTTCTTATCTATTTTTTGTTTTGAGAAGAAATTGTCTGTAATTCATCACCAAGGTGCGACGCCCCACTCCAAGGCCCACATTAACAAAGAGTATTACTGAGTAATATCATCTACTAATGCAGAGAATAGGGCTGGTTAGGAGCGACCATCCATAGCTTTGTCTTAACATGTATTGAATACTTCGATTGGGTGCTCTAAATTTTTTTCCTTTCTCAAGTGGATCGACATACTCAATATATGCTTCATACAAAACTATAGTAGCTAACGGATCTATCAGAACAAAATATAACAACAAACACAAAAGATCACAGAACATCAGTCAAACATATATATACATATACATAGATACATCACTATTTTAACAACCAAAATTTGCACAAAAATTATTTTCTTGTATAATTAAATACAACAAACAATATTAACATCATTTTTACATCCAAATATCATTTTAAAACAAAATTCCACCTTTTTATTTATGTTATACAACATATTAAAATCAAATACTTCATTTAAAACTAATAAAATCAATATTTGAAAATAATTTCCAAAATTATTGCATTTTATCAAATTAAAATCATAAAATGTTCATTTTTACCACAACAACCTAAATAATGCTTTTATAACCTTATTTTCAGCATTTTATATTTAAAACCCATTGTTTATTTAAAATAAAAATTTTTTAACAAATTTTACCATCTGTAATTATTTTATTTCTCCAATATTAAATTATAACCACCATTATAATTTAATATTACAGGTAATCACCAAAACCAGGGTTGTTACAGACTCCCCCCTTATAAAAATTGCATCCTCGCAATTACTAGAGAAGAGCTGTATTCAGCACGATTTATTTCATCAAGCAAAAGAAAATAGATAAGCTTGAGTTTAAAATTTCTCTCCCTCACCACAAGGAGATAGAAAACCATGATAAGATTGCTCAATAAATTCTCTGGTTTCCCAAGTGCAGTCATAGGGATTAGCGGACCATTGAATCTTCATGAGCGGTACATCCTTATTTCGAAGGCGTTTCACCTCCGAAGCAAGTACACGAACTGGATGTTGCACAATAGATAGATCAGGTGAGATCTCAAGCTCTTGAAGACAAGGAGAATCAATGACGGAATCTGAATCACGAAGACACTTCCAAAGCTGAGAGACGTGAAATACGTCATGAATACCAGATAAATGAGCCGGAAGTGATACTCGATAAGCAACTGGGCCAATATGCTCAGTAATAGGAAATGGTCCTATAAAGCAAGGAGCCAATTTCCCGGTCCTACTGAAACGCATTACCCCTTTCAAGGGAGATACCGAATAAAAACACGATCACCAATAAAGAACTCAAGAGGCTTCCTACGGTTGTCCGTGTAGGATTTCTGATGGGTCTGTGCCTCTTTCATTCTCTGACGAATGAGATCGATCTTCTTTGAAGCTTCATGAATAGAATCGGGGCCTAAAATCAACTTCTCCCTAGATTCCAACCAACAAGAAGGTGATCGACATGGCCTTTCATATAGGACTTCGAAAGGAGCCAAACTGATATTGGACTGAAAGCTGTTGTTGTAAGAGAATTCAACAAGTGGTAGGTGGTCCTCCCAACTACAACCAAAATAAAAAATGCATGCACGGAGAAGATCCTCAAGAATATGATTCACCCATTCAATCTGTCCATCAGACTGTGGATGATAAGCTGTGCTAAAGTTAAGCTTTGTACCCAAAGCTTTCTAAAGACTCCTAGTGAAAAGTGGATCTCAATCACAAACGATCGAACTAGGAATACCATGAAGTCTCACGATCTCCTTAATATATAGCTTGGATAGATCAGAAGCTGTCCTATTAGATTTAATAGGAATAAAATATTTTTTGTGTATATATATATATATTTACGCATGTAAACACTTATATACATACATATACATACATACTTACATATATATATATATATGTATTTAAATTAAAAAATTCATATTTTATGCTGTAAATGCATATATAAAAAGGAAATGTGTTTGTTACGGTGTAGATCCCAACACCTAAACAATGTTCACATTAACTACGTACACTTTTCTTGTGTTGCACTTATACTATACACTTGGGTGCGTTATGTGTTCACCATATTATATAATTAATTATAATTAAATTAAACTAATTTTTTAAACAATTATAATAACATGAAGAAAATTTTAAAAGGAAAATTTAGGAAAGTTCTAAATGAATTAGACAACATAGGCCTAACAATGATCCAATAGGATTTTTTTTGAAATTTACCCATTTCTTCCGCTGTGGCTTGGCCTGGATCCTTCAAGCATGTCCAGCATGGCCAACAACATGGTCATAAGTATCTTGATTGTGCACGTGTTCCTACCTCTAGGAACCGATGCTTTTGATTCCTATCTTTGGGCATTCGCTTTAAGTCTCACATGTCTCCTAGTGTAAACCAGGAGTATCCTCTGACTGTCCTCGTTTATCCTTGATCTAGCATATCCTCCTAGACTGCAAGCGTAGTCGTCAAATGTCCATCCGCACACCAGTTTCTATCTCCAGAAACTGGCTTTTTTGCTATCTGTCCCCAGATTTGTACAAGATTGTGTATTTCCTTTTATGAGTGTAGAACTTTAATAACAATAGAAGAATATTGATATTTGATCCATATTCAATCACATATAAATGTTATACGTGAATGGTCATGATTTGTAATGTACGAAACTTCAATGTAAATAGTTCAATGGAAATAAGAAAATAAACCATAATGCAAAATAGTGTATTCAATACGATTGATTATAGTAAGGATCTTTATTGAATGGTTCGACATTAGGAAAAGAAGTGAATGTACGAGAGTGGGTATAACTTAGTCATAGTTGAGATGAAGAGAGTGAATGATTATCTCTACTTCATAAAGAGGCATCGAAAACGAGAATTGTATGATATAAAAGATAGTTAATATGGAATGAGAAATTTAGTTTCTATCCTAATTGTGTATAATATAGAAAATTGTTTTCTGTAAAGGTTATTTCTATGAGTTTACGATAATTGATTAAAAACTTTTGATGTTAAACTAGTTACAATAAAAAGAAATAAATAGCCCATAATAAGTATTTAAACAAAGCTTTATATTTTATACGCTATTATAATAATAATGGAAATAATGGGAGCATGCTATATAATACTTATCAATGCATGCATCAACATATGAAAATTTATTTTCATAAATATACCAAATATTATTCATGGAATAATAATATTTTCAGTACTTATTGAAAATAAAAATAGTTTTATTTTGTTATGAATATTCTGAGTATTCGTTATTAAATAAATCTACTAGAATAACAGTATTTGTTGCATCAGCTTCATAACATAGAAGTACCTAAAAAATTGACATTTTTTTGGGATTATGGACTAAACTATATCTTGGAGAAATAATTCTCTTGATCATAAGATTACCATAGTACCTAAAAAATCTACTAGAATAATTCTTTTGGTAAACTACAGTCTAATCCCTAACATATCAGAGTAAGTGAAAATAAAAGGATGAAATATGCAAGCATCTCGGCATAAAGAGAAAATGGTAAAACTCAAAAATAATCAAATAATAGTAATAATAAATAAGGGAAATGAAAGAGGAGAAGAAATGCTTATTTTTGATAGAATCAGAGGATAAAGTAGAGTTGAAAAACTTTGTGTTGAGAGCTCAAGAATCGTTAATAGCAGATTCGCTTGCAAAAGATTAGTAAAGGAAGCGAAGAAGATAGTCTCCTCCTTTTATAGATTTTGGTCCCCGACCATGACTATTAGATGGAATGATCGGAAAACAATCGTTGACATCGAATTGTAATTAAGTGCACCGTTACATCAAACGTTACGTCTTTGAATCAGTCTCGAGAAAAGAAGTACCATAGTCAATGGAAGATCAACATGTGCCATTCGTATAAATTATGAATAAGAGAAGTTCGCACCCGCTCATAAAGGAAAACTTAGGGGAACATTGCTCAAATTTCTCACAAAAGTGTAGATAGCCAATTAAGCCCAAAGCCCAATAGTAAAGGCCCATGTAACACATGTTAACCACTATCTCCTCGAACCTAATACCCGTCTCCCTATTACCTCTCAACCTGGAATGTCTGCTTGCCCCTTTATCCTAATCTGGATCCTTAGCCACTATTTTTCTAAGAGCAATGATGAGCCTCAAGCCTTATGGGAAATATCTATTGATCATCCTCCATACATCTCCTTGCCCCACCCCTTGGCGATCGAGCCAAAGTAAGACAATGCCAACTCCCAAGGCTGCTTGATTGCCATGGGGAATTGTACCTACCTCTCCCCATTTGCCAAGACTCCTAGTCGACTATATTTTATTCTCTCTTCACTCTATTTCAATTGAAAAAAAATTCTAACAAAAACCCTTAGTCGCCACTGTAAAAGAGGCAGTGACCCCGTATTCTTCCTCTGATAAGGACTCGATGCTAGCATCGATCATCTGACAAAAGCATCATCGTGCCACAACCACTTTTAGTACTTTACTACCTACTTGACTAAAGTTCCACTGTGTAATAACCACTTCCTATGCCATGCTTCGCTTCTAACACAACCAATGATTCTCTTGAAACATAGCCTTAAAGGCATTAATCTCAACCCTTCAAACATAATCTCTACATCTATAAATAGAGGTTCTTAGGCACTTGAACAAGGATCAATTTTTCTACTCTCAAGAGATATATTTTCTAGTGCTAAGCTATTGTTACATCAATTAATTATAATGGAAAGTTCAAAGTAATAAAAATATCAACCATAGTGGACATAGATCTATTCTTGATCAAAACACTCTACATCCTGTGTTATTTGCTTTAGTTACATTATATATTTCTCTCTCAATCTTTCCTCATTTTACATTATAAACAACAATTTTAGTTAATTTTCTTTGCTAATATCAATCGTTAATTATCATTCTGATGTTAGCTAGAAATATAATCAACACTTGCCGATAGCTTCAAGAAAGTTATGATCATATTTACAAGCTCACCCAATAACGGTTTTGATGGACCAAGCCTTAAATAAGCATCACCTCAAAACATCGGGATGATTATTAAAGTGGAGTACTGAGATAAGCCAATATGAAATTACATATCATCCAAGAAACGCTATTAGAGGACATGCATTGCAAATTTTATCACTGAATTCACTACTTAGAATGATGAAATAGAAAAAGAAATGGTTGTACCTTCCTAGTGGTGGTTATATGTCGATGTGCATCCAATGACCATGACTCTGAGCGAGGTAGTCTTGGTTACTCCAAAAGGATGACACATGTGCTACGCTTGTGAAGTTAAACTTTCATGAAACCAACAATGAAGCAGAGTATGAAACATTAATTGATAAACTCGAAATTGCTGAGGATTTAGAAGTTCAATCATTACAAATATTCAGTGACTCGAAATTGATGTTATATCGGGACAAATAAGAATTTTAAACTAAGGGTGCAGAACCATCCCCTTACTTATCGAAGGTGTTGGATTTGCTCAACAAGCATGACCATTATACAATCACGAATATTCCTAAAAAAGGCCAATGAAAACTCATTGTCTGGTTTCAAGGATGCGTAATTTTTAGAGATCGTACCGGTTGAGGTGCGGTTGGCCCCAAGCATTCAATACATGGATGTTGTTATGGAAGTAGAAGAAAAAGGTTCATAGATGGATCCATTAAAGGATTACTCGACAAAAGAAGTCCTTTCAAAAGGTAGAAATGAGGTGTGGAAGATCTTATTAAAAGCGTTGTATTATATTATATTGGATGATGTCTTATATCGGAGATGGTACACAACCCCCTTGCTAAAGTGTGTGGTAAGGATGAAGAAAAGAAAGTCATAGAGGAAGTTCATCAAGGAAATTGCGGAGATCACTTTAGGGGGACACTTAACATGAAAGGTACCGTCCTAAAGATACTTCCGGCCCATCGTTAACAATGATGCATTGGAATTTAACTAGTGATGTGACATGGGTCAAAATTCACAAATATACTAAGATCCCCATCCAACAAGCTTACGCAAATGATTAGCCCATGGAAAATCTTGTTTTAAGGAATTAGTATCATTATAACGTTATCTGTGATGAGTGGAGTAGCGAAATATGCAATTTTTGTGGTCGACTAATTCACCAAGTCGGCTGAAGTAGAGCCATTACTCAAAAAAGTGGTAGCACATCTATAAGCAAACAGATGGGTGGAGGCAATGAAAATGATTATCACAAAGAGGTTAAAATGAGAAAAAGGAAATTGCATTGATGAGTCACCACTTACATAGTAAGATTATTGGATGACCTAGAAATCCACATTTGGATGCATGTCGTTAGCATATACATACACAACTGAAGCAATAATTGCAATGGATACTAAAGTTCCTTCTAATTAGTGCTTGTACTAATACTCAAAGATGAATGATGAACTATAACTAGCGTCCATAGACTTGGTAGAGTAAAAGCGAGAAGAGGCAAACCCGAGGGTTACTGTACATAAGTAAAAATAGCATGATAGTGTAACACCAAGGTCCAAAACTGAAAGTTTGATATGGGTCTTCTCGAACTTGGAGCCACTTGTGCGAAGTTGGTAAGGACCTTATGTGATAAAGCAGAAGCTTGTAGATGAGACTTTCAAGCTATCAATATCAGATGGTAATCCTATCCCGCAAGCATGGAATAGTGAAAATTTTCACTTGTAACGACCCATAAATTTTAACGATTTTTAATAACGAATTTAACTGAAATTTTCAAGAAAAATTAACAATTAAATTTAGCAATGAAAATTTGATATTTGGAATACGTCTATTTAAACATAGCAAATGGTAGATTTTCATTTGAAAATATGAAAGTTAGTTCTATTGTGTAATTTTCAATTTCAATTTAAATTAGTTAAAATTTGATTGATATAAATATTTTCAAAACTTGAATATTTTTACATAATAAAAATGTAAACTATTTTCCGAGTGAGAAGTCATAATTCATTTCATCAAATTTGGACCACTCTAGCCCCGTTTATCTTATTCTCGGCGAATTTGCAGTAGTTTGGCAGCGAAATATTGACTTTTGATAGAATAGTCGTATCACTGATATCTATGTAGCATTCTGTTCGTCTCGTCGTGCTGATCTCCACAGTATATTTATCTCTGTGTTTCGGTGTCGGGTACATGACGAAATCGGAAAACGGATAGCCGTATCGGTACCCTTTTTGAACGTTTCCCTGTCAATTCATCCACCGTGTATAAACGAATAGCCACTAACCTTTTTATATTCCCTAGAATTATTATCAAACTTCTACTATTCCACCAATTGCTCTTATTTCTATTTCTGGTTCATTTCTTTCTGAGTATCCCCTTTCTTATGTTCATCTTGTTGTCTGGTTTGGAAAGAAAACAAAATAATAATTATAATATAATAATAAGACTGCTATTTGCAATTTGCATGGTGAAGAGCTGCTCCTTTCTTTCGTTTCCATTATTAAATCCCATCATTTTCTTTCGCTGACCCACCTTTGCTTCAGCCGAGGTAAACCCGTGCCTTATTCCCCCTTCAACCTCGCCTCACCCTACCGTGTGCCTCCCCTACCTCTCCGCCATCTCATCTCCACCCAAAAACCCCTGCCACGTCAGCCTTTCACTCCACATGCACAGCTCCATCCGCCACCCTGCCGTCCTCTCCACGTCTTCCGCTCCATCCCCTGACCGCAGCAAACGCTCCAACCACCCATCACCCCTCCGGCCGCATATCTCCCTCCCTTGGTCGAGCTGCAAACCTTCCCCTCACGGCCACCACACCTTTTGGCATCAGCCTCCTTTATATTATATATATATATATATATATATATGAAACATATATATGCACATTTGAAGACCTGCTCCTCCCACTCCATTGGCGTATAACCTTCAATTACAAGCGAGTGCAGGTCCTCCCCTCCAAAGCAACACCACCGAAGTTGCCACACAGCCTCGCTCCGCTCCAAACCCTCCTCCGACCATTCCCGAATGCAGACCTAACAGCCTCCGCCGTGCTTGACCTTCCTCCGAAACCCCTAGCTGCAGCCACTACCCATCCCCGACCACCATTCCACCGAGACCATATTTTCTTCCACCATCTACTTGCTTTGCTCCACCGTTCCTACCACAGCAACCCTTCGAACCCGCTTGCCTTTCCAGTCTGTCGCCTTGGCCTTCCAATCAATTTCCCCCTCACCATGGTCCTCCGCCTCACTGACCAACCCATAGCCTTGCTCATCCATTCCTCCCTGACCATCTGAGCAGCCAGCAAACCTGCCACTTTCTCCTCTTTTATATAAAAATGGTATATTTATATTATGTTAAAGTATTTCAATTTTGTTTGAAGTATTTATGTATTATTCCAATTTCAAGTTATGTTTAAAACATTTATATAATAGGTTTAAATATAATAAGTATTTCAAATTATAATATGTAATTTTAAATATGTTTAAATATAATCAAGAGGAGATTTTGAATTTTTAATATGGTTTATAATATATATATATATATATATATAGATATTTTGATTTTATCTGATGTGTTTTAAGAGAAAATGATTTTTGAACTATATATGTGAAGATTTTTATTTTAAATATGTGTTTAAAATTTAATATTGATTTTTAGGAAAAGAGATATAATAATATATATATTTTCCATTTATATCAAGCTAGTTTTGATTCTTGAATTCGTCGATTCGGGTCCATTATGCTTTGCTTTTGGTTTCACCGCTATCTATAATTGATCGCAGTAGTTAGTTGCTTTGATTTATCGCTTTTCGTGTGCGTGTCCGTGTCATCTTCTTCGCCATCGTTGTTCTCTAGCCTCGAAAGGTGAGCAATTACTCACGATTAATATTCTTATATTTAGTAATTCACATGAAATGACGATTGAAATATACTATCAAATCTGAATTGTTAAGTTATTTAATTGTTAAATATGACATGCCATTGTCTTTAATTGTTTACCTATGACATATGACACCATAACCTGTTGTATATATTATATTTAAATTCGTTGCTGATGATATATACTTGTTGTTGATATGTTGTATTGTTATCATATTTGTTCTCACTTTGCAAGTTCTCTGTTAGTTTAGAATTACCTATAGGTTGAAATGATACATACCGAACGATCTTATAGATTAAGGGAAAATCGTTATGGGTTGAAATGATAAACCCAAGCGATTTTTATTGATTTTGAATTTTGGGATTGCGGGTTGAAATGATATAAACCCGTAAATATTAAATTTAAATTGTGGATTGAAATGATAAATATCCATGTCACTTGACCATAGGATAGAAAATTATATACGGACACCATTGGTCTATATTTTGAAAATGATTTTCAAAGTTTTGAAAGGAAACATATGGTTTTTAATAAATATTGATTTCTAAAATATAATATATATACATGTTATTTTTATATATGTGTAAAATTTAGATTTTTAAAATTATATGTTTTGGAAATTTTAAATTTATAAGTTAGTTTTGAAAATATAATTTTTAAGATTTTACTTATAATTTTACCATTTTAAAAATATATAAATAAGTTTTAATATAAAATAAGTTTTAATAATAAGATTTAATTTAATAAAATTTAATTTAACTAGTATATAATATGTTTAAGTATTTATTTAAATTTATATTAACATTTTAAAAATAGATTTTTTTATAACTTTAATAATAGAGGTTTGAAAGATAAACTAATGTTGACTTGGAATTTAAATTGGTTAATAATTGAATATAAATAAGAATTGATTGGAAACTTATTGAATTTGAGATTTTAAAAGGTATGATTTTATAACCTGATTTAATTTAAGGTGATCAAATGAACATTTTAAAATTTAAATAAAATTGAATATTTAATTTTTATTTAAATTTGTAACTTGTGATTTTATTTATATGATTATATAAGTGATTAGGTGAAGATTTTAGAATTAAATATAATTGAAGTTAGATATTTAATTATTGATTTTATTTACATTTGTAATTTGAGATTTTATTTAAATGTTATTAAAACCGACCGAGTCAATATTTCCAAATTTAAATAAAATTAAAGTTGGATTTTGAAATATAAATGCAATTTATCGAATTGAGTTATTGTAAATTGTTTGAATATTAACTTTGAAACCTATGAATTGGAAATGGTTTAAAGTTGTAGTTTGAACCTGGATTTGAAATCGATATATATTAAAAATGGTTTAATGAGGATTTGAATTGAACCTTTTATCTTTGTAATTGAAATTGTTGAACATAGATTAATTTAAGTTGAATTTTTGGAACTAAAGTCGAATTGAATTGATTTGTGAAAATTGGAAGAAACAATTCTAATTTCGAAACTATTTTTAATATATAAGTTATTTTTAATATATAAACAATTTTAATCTATAACCTATTTTAATATAGAAACTATTTCTATATATTACCTATTTTTAAATATAAACTATTTTTAATCTATAAACAATTTTAAATATATATATTAATCTTAAGATTGGAACTGTTATGATTTTGATTAATGAATTTAAATGTGAATATTTTGATATGATAGTTTAACCTATTTTGTGGTTATGATTCTTGAAGTAAATATGATTTAAAGTGATATGATATCGAAGGTGATATGGTTTTGAAATGAATATGATATTTTGATATGAAGTATGAACTATTTGAAAGGATTATAAAAGTAATTTTATAAAATGACCACGGTGTATAATAAGCGTTTGGTTGTTAAAGAGACCGGGATCGGATATTGTCATACTCTCTGCCAAGACCGAAAACCACTTTAACAACTGTGCACGTGGTGGAGATTCCAGAACGAAGTAGGATGGTTTGGCGACGATTCTATATGAGGTATTGACGCAGCCCTGACTCCCACGAGTCAGCTTGATGTGGCTAAAACAGGAGCTATACCGGGTCAAGTGAGGTCGCACCTCCGATCGAGCATGCTTCTTCGATACCATTCTATTACTTGTGATTTGATTGGGTGCACCTTTGATTTGGGAGTGTGTCTCGAGGTGGGCGGTAGTAGCTGCTATGCGTTACCACCAGTCCGGGAGTGCAAATGGTAGAATTCTACCCTGGCATTGCCTCGTGTGCCTTGTCACATGCCTTATCGCGTCTTCTACGAGTTTTTTTTGTACCGTACCTATGGAGTGCCCTCTGAGTAAACCATCGGTTTGGTGGAGCTTACGGTACTGTATAGACTACAGGAACTTATAAAATGTGTTAAGGGGGATATGGGTAACGCCTTAACGCTATTTTAATACTTTACTTTACTGATAGACATATTATAATAGCGTATATTACTACATAGTAGATAGTTCCACGGATCCTTAGAGGATGGAAATCCCAAACATCCTTTAAGTTACTTGTATTTCAGTTGACATTTCACTTGAGTTGATTTACTGGTATAAGAATGTTAATCCTGACTCGAGTGTTTTGTTTTTTGCTTTATGCTCGGGTCAAACTGAGTGTCACAACATTTGAGACTCACCTTTGGAGTTTGGAGCATTACTTAAAGATCTGCCTTTGTCTATTCAGCTTTCCAGTTACTTCAGTTTGTTCCAGTTGTTTTGTTCAGACTTGTCATTGGCATTTGTATTAGCAACTTCTGTGTATTCTAGATATATGTTGTATTTTTTTTTAAATTATGTTGTTTATATAGTAGCTTCATGAACTACCATTTATCTTTTCCGCTGCTTGTTGTTTATTACTCCGTGTCTGTGATTCCGTGATTGATTTATTTACTGTATATGCTGAGTTTTGCCAAATATAAATTAACAGTCTGTTGTTTTGAGTAATTCAAGTCTGACATGAGTGGATGATTGTCGATTTGGATGGCATGAAATAGCAGGTCGTTACACCGCTTCTATTTCACATGATATTTTCTTTTAGGGATTTTTTGGACTAGTTTTGTAACTGAATTCTATTTAATAAAATGACATTCTTTGAGACAACCACCCTACACCTCGGGTATCCAAATACACATTTGATACCATAAGTAATGTGCTACAATGGTACTCTGCCAAGGTAAAGTGGCAATCAAGGGTGAAATACTTATAATCCAAAGCAGAACCTTTCGTATGTCTCACAGTGCATAGACAAAATATAATAACCAACATGGATATAAAGCAGATGGGATAGTTGTATGACTAAATGAACCAAATTAAATCAGAGTGCATCAGTCCACCACAATTATGCAAAAAAGTGGCAATAGAGTTTATACATATAAATAATAAACTCCAAATAGAAAACAGTCTTTAGTAGACAAAATAAGTACTGATGTGGCTCCACTGTACTACACAATGATATATAGCAGTAGTAGCTCTAAATATTGATATATGAAAGCTTAAGCCTCCTGCACATCCTCTGCACAGCTCCGTGCGCTATCTCATATTTGCTATCTCAATCTACTCATTAAGAGTACCTGAGATAATACAGAGCAATGCAAATTACCTTGGGTTAGACAACAGTCTAGTATGAATGACCTATAGTACGAAAATAAATATAAAAACTGATATAACAAAAGTAAACGCATCGAGTATAAAGAATCATACCCGACCTGTCCTTATATCCAATAAACTAGCACATAATATAATATATGTAAAATGTAACATCCCTCAATTTGAAGCTTGAAACTAAGTGATACGGATGATGCAGTCATCCATAGCTATAAATTTTCGATGAAAAAATGCGGCAATGTTAATCATATCATCAGAAGCATATGAATATGAAAAAAATTAAATACAATTCGATAGAATTTTTTTTCATTGCATTTCATAAATGACATTTCATATTCATTACATAATCCCATTCGTAATCCTACGTTCATAGAAAATATAATTATTAGAAAATACTCTAAGAGCGACATATGAAGATGCCCCCTTGGTTGGTCGGAGTCTAACACTTTACAATTATATAACTTGCCATTACATCCATACAAACAAAATCAAACAACACAGTGGATTAGATAAGAACTCCTAAATAGCTAGGTCGCCTCGTGCACGTCTCCAGAAGCTTATTCGTCATACTGGAAACCTGGAAACCTTACTCTCGATCTACTCAAATGAGTACCCGAGAGTTTAAAGAGAAAAACAAAAACTTTGGATCAGATAAAAAAATTGGTGTGAATAATAACCTATCATCTCGAACAAAAATATATATCTAATGTGACCATGCCGCTAAGTGGAACGGGTTGTCCCCTCACTAGCTTCTTAACCAACATATCAACCATATACCGTGCTCCTGTATCCATAATGGTTAACATAATAACATAATCATATGCAGGTATGCAATGTGGGTAAGTCTGACTCATCTGTCAACATAGGATTATATCTATCCTAAATTCACCCTTTTTACAAAACTGGCTACCTATCTCAATCCATAGTTTTCCCAAGGTCACTATGAACCTATTAGTTTTCATAGGCTGACTAATAATCGGTCAAAGCTCTTAAGGACTACTTGTCCAAAATCATAGTTTGCATGAGATCACTAGGAACCTATTGGTTACTACTAATAACAATTCCAAACCATAATTTTCATAGGATCGCTATGAACCTATTGGAACTCTCCAATACCATCTCTCTAACCATAGTTTTTATGGGATCACTATGAACCTATTGGATTCTTCAATACCATACATTCAAATCATAGTTTTCATGGGATAAGTAGGAACCTATTGGATATCCTCCAATAACACTACTTAAGCCATAGTTTTTATGGGATGACTATGAATCTACTGGACCCTTCCAGTATCATTATCTTTTGATCAGTTCTGGGCATCCTAACTCTTTTGATCCATCTAATCTTCTGAATTCTACCCACTCAGGAGTTAAATCTAATTATACTCACTAATTGATCAACCTAGCTCGTTATTTTGCCCTTGTATATCCCAAAATGCAGTTATGGGTCATGATGATGTGAGTATGACAATAACAATCATGCAAAATAATTGATCAAATAAAAATAATAACATATAGCATCCATCATTCAAATATGTTCAATCGATTAGCATCTTATAATTACTTAACCAAAAGCAATAACCTTCTTTGGTAATTTCATATAAAAACTTGGGCTAAAAAATAATTTATTCCTTGAAAACATTTATTATTATATATGATTAATCCCTTTAATTCATATTTAAAGCAAGGAAAATATAGCCCTTTACTTTACCAATTTCTTATGCCACTTTATAAACCATTTTAATACTACCATGTATACGTTGGAAATAATAGGAGGATGTCATGCCTCTTCATTATAGGGCTTAACTCCATAAATTAGAATATGTTCATTATCAAAAACTAGCGGCATTGGTATAGCCGTCATGGCATGTCGCATCCCTCCATATCAAATCCTTTAAAATAATTTTGATTTTATAAAAACATAAGGCTATAATGCCAAAGTAAATGTTGTCACAACATGGAAATTTATAGGTTGCCGAACCTATTAAATATAGCCTTTTATATATGAAAATACGTTGAAGCTGACATTGATAACATGCGACATCGATATCATAAAACGTTGATATTGGGCGCTTTAATAACTTCGGCTTGCTGAAACTATAGTATAGTGGCATCATTGCCTTAAAAGATTCAACGTCGAAAGTAAGGTTGGTGGCATCATTGCCTTAAAAGATTCAACGTCGAAAGTAAGGTTGGTGGCATCACCGCTTTAAGACATAGTTATTAAAACAGATGACATGCAGCATCATGGTGACACCGTAAAGATAGTGGCAATAACACCTTAAATAGTTTAATAATGAAACTAAAGGGTTGCGGCACCAATATCGTAAAGTAGTTTAATACCAAAAACAGTGGGTGGTGGCATTGTTTAAAACCTTGGTGAAAATATGCGGCATGACAAGATTGATAAATGTTGGTGTTGGGCGGGTTCTCACCACCGGACCAGAAAAACCGGACCAGCCACCCTCCAAATTAAAGCAAACCAACTCTTCCACCAGAACCACCGAATCAAAGCTCCACCGGTCCACTCTATCTCACTACCGAACCAACCTGCTCCCTACCACTGCCGGACCAACCCACTCTGTCTCACTACCGAACCAACCTACTCCCTACCACTACCGGACCAACCTACTCCATCTCACTACCAAACCAACCTACTCCCTACCACTGCCGGACCAACCTCACCACTGAACCAACCTCACTGATCCAACCTCACTACCGGTTCGAACCCCACTTCCATGCATAGCCGAACCAGAGTGCTACCGGACCAAGACGTGCCAGGCCAGATCAGATCAGCCCAGGCCCACCAGCAGCTATGCATATCCAAGACCCCTACCCCCAGCCTCACTCTATAAATAGAGGGGCAGGGGTACAACAACAGGGGACAAGTTTGAGAGCTCAAGCACGGAGAGAACTTTCAAACAACTTTCTTTTACTTGTATCAAAGCTTTGTACTTGTAATCTAAACAAGAGAATAGAAATAACATATAAAGTGGACGTAGGCACATTTTGGCCGAACCACTATAAATCTGCGTGTCTTTTTACAGTTTAGCCCCTGCTTTTCATATATTTGAATAAATCACCCAAACCACTAAGAACAACATAAGATCTATTAAATCATACGACTTTGAGGTGTTTGTCCATTTTTTGTGCAAACATTTTTGGTGCTTTCACTGAGAACTAGAAGCTCGAAGCTTCAGCTTCTTCCACTTAACCTTTTTCCTAACAGCATCATCCATCGTTTGGAAAACATGCCTCCCAAGCAGAAAAAAGATGTTAACAAAGGAAAAAACATCGCTTCCAGCAGTCTTCCAGATCCAGCGATCACGGATCAAGTAAATCGTCCTCCTCTAGCAGCAGTACCGAATGAAGGACAGGCTAATCCGACCACTCCTACCGCAGAACAGCCCGCAGCAATTACTAGGGCAGATCTAGACAGGGTTGTGGTTGAAGTAACTAACCGCTTCACATCCCAGCAGGAAGCCTTGGTGGACCATCTCATGTCACGCTTAAGGGATGCTGAAGAGTCCAACCGCAACACTGAATCATGAGGCGAGTCCCAGTCTGGAGGATCTCAGAGACAACAAAGATCTTCCTTCTTCGAAGGAGCTAACGGCAGAAGCAGCCATGGTAGGAGCCGAGATCGAGCACAGACCGAAGTTAGGCCTGAAGAAACGCTTGGAACCGAACCCCATGGGGGAGGTACCGGGCGGAGGTCAACTGTAGCTGAGCCTGTCATACTGCCTAACCACGGAAACGCCAGTGAACGGGGCCGAGCTAGAGTCCAGCCCGAAGTTGGACCCGAGGAAGTGCTTAGATCAGAACCCAGCAGGGGAAGATCAAGGCAAGGGCCAACTGTAGCTGACCCTAGCATGCTCCCAGAAGACCAAAGGCATCCATTGGAAAATATGAGGAATGATAGACGATATCATCCCTACAGGTCATCTAGACGGAATCAATCCCACAGAACAGAACCAAACTTGTTTCTATCTGCTCCAAATTTTGATGAAAGGATGGCACGCTTATTCAGAGAGTGCGTCCAACAGGAGCAAAGAGATCGAGGGATAGGCGCTAGGGTAACCAGCCCTTTCGCCCGCAATATCGAAATTGCTATCACCCCTCGAGGATGGAAGATGCCAACAATGGAACCTTACAAAGGAACCTCCGACCCCATTGTACACTTGCAGAGATACACACAACATATGCTCATGAGTGGAGCGACAGAGGGAGTACTGTGCAAATGCTTTCCACTCTTCTTAGCAGATCTCGCTACCTCCTGGTTCTGTCATCTACCCCAGGGATCCATCAGCTCATAGGAAATGTTGAAAGAAAAGTTTATCAGCCAGTTCCGCATTCATGTGGAACAACCTAAGGACGCTTATTCCTTATCCAGCGTCAAACAGAAACCTAGAGAGAAACTGCAGCATTACCTAACCCGATTCAATGCCGCAGCGGCCGCAGTCCAAGATGCCGATGAGAAGCTTATCCTAATGGCCCTCTGTAGTGGTGTGCATCCGGACACTAAATTTGCTAGAAGGTTGACAAAAGAAAAGCCAGCTACTTTACCCGATTTCTTCCATGAAGCCGGGAAATATATGAGGCTTGAGGATGCTGCCGTTGAGGGGCAGTCAGGACAACAAAATAAGGCAACTCACAGCAACGCACCTGCTGTGGCAAGGGACGTTCGAAGAAATGATTCCAGAGACAATGCTGGGGGCAAGAAGGGAGAAAAGCGCCTATATCGGCCAAGACCGAGATTCGATACTTACACTCCTTCGAACGAAACCGTCGAGAACATCTTCCTTGCCACCCAAGGCGAAGTTAGATACAAACGCCCACCATACAAGAAGGAATCAGATAACGCGCAGAAGTCTGGAAAGTTCTGCCGCTTCCACGAATCTCATGGGCATGATACCAATGAATGCCATCATCTCCGGGACTTGATTGAGGAACACATCAGAAGGAAGAAACTGGAACGCTATATAAAAGGTCAGGACAGGACTCCAGCTCCTACCAATGAGAACCCAAGGCTACCCTCATCGGAGACCGACAGAGGAAACCGCAACACTAGCGGCTCTATTCAAGAGAAGATAGTGGTCCATACCATCTCGGGAGGACCGCACATCGCAGACAGAAGCTGGAAAGAGATGGAAAGATATGGAAAGTCGCTCAGAGACAATAAAGACTGTGTCAATTCGGTTATAGAAGAGCGCCACCCAAAGCGGAAAGAAAGTGATGACATCACATTCGGTAAGCGTGACCTAGAAGGAAGGCAATACCCTCACATGGATCCCATGGTTATCTCTGCCCGGCTCGGTCCCGCCGAAGTTTACCGAATTCTAGTAGACACTGGAAGCTCAGTAAATATCCTGTTCAAACATGCATTCGACAAAATGAAACTATCAATGAAGGATGTATCTCCCTACGATAAACCACTGCACGGTTTCACTGGAGATGCGAAGATGCCCCTCGGTCAACTGGACCTCTTTGTTGAAATTGGAAGCCATCCCCGCTCCGTTGTACGGAGACAGACGTTTGTGCTAATAGAAAACCACTTGGCCTACAATGCCTTCTTAGGAAGGCCAGCCTTGTCTGACTTCCAAATTGTCCTAGCCCCATGGTGCCTAAAGATGAAATTTCCAATGGACAATGGAGTAGGGGAAGTAGAAGGAGACCAAGACGTTGCTCGAGACTGCTATGTGATTGAACTTCGCAACAACCACAGGAAGGATAAAGGGAAGGGTGTAGAGGTTGCCCTCTGCACGAAAAGTCTAGAAGCATAGCAACTAAAGAAAGCCCCTCCTCTTCGGTATACCAGCGACCCTTTCAATGAATTAGACCACAAGGACAAAGAGGAGGAGGCCACCGCCGAGCCTGCAGAGGCTATGGAGTTTGTATCTGTAGACAAGCACGACTCGAGTAGACTGTTGAAAATTGGGTCCCAACTAAAAGCAGAGTTGAAGGAGCAACTCATCGACTTTCTCCGCCATAACTTGGATGTATTCGCATGGTCACACGCTGACATGACCGGAATCTCCCCCGACGTAGCATGCCACGTACTAAACATTGATCCTACCAAGGCGCCCGTAAAACAAAGAAAGAGAAGTATAGGGGCAGAGCGATCAGCAGCCCTCGATGAAGAAGTAAAGAATCTACTCGCCAATGACTTCATACGAGAAGCCATCTACCCGGAATGGATCGCTAACCCGGTGCTGGTAAAGAAGGCTAATGGGAAGTGGCGAACATGCATTGACTTCTCCAACCTAAACGACGCCTGCCCAAAGGATTGCTTCCCACTTCCCCGGATCGACCAACTTGTAGACAGCACAGCCGGGCACGAGCTCTTATCTTTTATGGACGCATACTCAGGATACAACCAAATTCCTATGCATGCTCCCGATCAAGACCACACTAGTTTCATCACTGGCCGGGGTTTATACTGCTATAAGGTAATGCCTTTCGGACTTAAAAATGCAGGAGCCACCTACCAGCGCCTCGTCAACAAGATGTTTGCAAGGCTAATAGGGCAAACTATGGAAGTATACGTGGATGACATGCTGGTAAAGTCAAGGAAAGCCGACGATCACGTAAGCCACCTAGGCGAGATGTTTTAAGTACTTCGCCAATATGGAATGAAGTTGAATCCTCTAAAATGCTCCTTCGGAGTATCATCAGGAAAGTTCTTAGGATTCATCGTCCATGCCAGAGGGATTGAAGCAAACCCTGAACAAGTCCGAGCGCTAAGGGATATCAAGATACCTTCCACTCGAAAGGAAATGCAAAGCCTGAATGGAAAAGTGGCCGCCCTAAGCCGATTCATCTCCAAAGCAACGGACAAGTGCGTCCCCTTTTTCGAAGCTCTAAAGAAAGACAAAGGAAAGTTCAAATGGACTGACGAATGCTTAACCGCTTTCCTTAACTTAATCGAACACCTCCAGAAACCACCAGTACTCTCGACTCCAAGCGAAGGCGAAGAGTTATACCTATACCTTGCTGTGTCATCTCACGCCCTAAGCGCTGCCTTGGTGAGGTAAGACAACCGCACGCAGCGGCCAGTTTACTTCGTAAGTAAGAGGTTTACGGAGGCAGAAGTCAGATATCCTAAACTTGAGAAGCTAGCATACTGTTTACTAATCACATCACGGAAACTGCGTCACTACTTCCAGTCCCATTCCATCAAAGTTCTGACCGATCAACCACTGAGGCAGGTACTCCATCGTCCCGACACTTCTGGGCGACTACTTAAATGGTGCATTGAACTAAGTCAGTATGATATCACCTATCACCCTCGCACCGCCATCAAGGGACAAGCCATGGCTGATTTCATTGCAGACTTCACTACCAACGAAGACAAGGAGCAATTGGAAATAGCAGAAGACGTCAAGTGGAATCTCTTTGTGGATGGTGCATCAAACGAACAAGGCTCGGGGGCAGGTGTAGTAATAATCACTCCCAGGGGAAATAAGCTGCACTATGCTATAAGGTTGGAGTTCGCTGCCACCAACAACGATGCAGAGTATGAAGCAGTGATAGCTGGATTAGAACTTGCCTTAGAAATCGGAGCCAATTCTTTGTGTCTTCGTAGCGATTCCCAACTTATTGTTAATCAAATACTAGGAGAATTCCAAGCTCGAGAAGAACGACTTATAGCGTATTTAAAGAAGACCAAGTTACTTCTCAACCGATTGGACCACTACTTAGTCAAACACATCCCTCAGGAAGAGAACCAAGAGGCCGACGAATTGGCAAAGCAAGCAAGTGTGAGAGACAGCGCCATCTTCGGAGCAGTAACCATCTCAAAGCAACTGACCCCAAGTTTTGAGCAAGTGAATCTGATAGCTGCGACTGAAGAAGCAACTTGGATGACTCCCATCCGAGACTACTTACAAAGCGGCACACTATCCAACGGGCGTAACGAAGTCAAGAAAATCTTGAGGAAAGCTTCTCGCTACACAATACAAGAAGACATCCTCTATCGGCGCGGATTCTCTAACCCGTTATTAAGGTGTGTCGTTGGGAGGGAAGCCAAGGAAATCTTATCCAACATTCATCAAGGAAGCTGCGGAGATCACACCGAAGGGCAAACTTTAGCAAAAAAGATACTCCGATATGGATATTTCTGGCCTACCTTAAACAAGGACGCCTTAGATTTCGTCAAAAAATGTGACAGATGCCAAAAGTTTGCTAAGATTCCGCGGCTACCAACAACTGAGATTACTCAAATGATCAGCCCTTGGCCCTTTGCAGTATGGGGAATTGACTTAATCGGCGAACTGCCAATGGGCTGAGGCGGGGCCAAATATGCTATAGTGGCAGTCGACTATTTCACCAAATGGGTGGAAGCAGAACCTTTGAATAAAGTATCTTCAACAAAAGTTATTAACTTCTTGATCAAAAATGTTCTGTGCAGGTACGGAGTCCCACTCAAAATCATATCAGACAATGGACTTTAGGTTGACAACCAGGAATTCACCAACTGGTGCCAAGAGCACGGAATTCACAAAAGCTTCTCATCCGTAGTGTATCCCCAGGCAAACGGACAAGTCGAAGCCGTCAACAAAATTCTGAAAACTCTAATAAAAAAGAAACTCGAAAAGTCAAAGGGCGCTTGGGTGGATGAACTCCCTACGGCACTGTGGGCCTATCGCACATCTTTCAGAACATCAACAGGGCATACTCCTTTCTCTTTGGCATACGGATCGGAGGCTATGCTCCCAGTCGAAACCATCGTGCCTTCCCACCGTAGGATCCACTATAACCCGGAAGAGAACGAAGAACTCCTTCACATGTCTTTGGATCTAGTTGAGGAGAGAAGAAATGATGCAGTCCTTAAAGCAGCGTCCCACAAGCAAAAAGTGGCAGCACAATACAACTCCAAAGTCATGCACCGTACCTTACGAGAAGGGGATCTTGTCCTCAAGCGAATCTTCCCTCGCCTCGGAGCACTAGATCCAGTCTGGGATGGACCATATGTAATTCATAAAGATCTCCACAATGGAGCTTATATTTTGTCAACAGTGAACGGAGAGGTGTTCCAGAGGGCATGGAACATCCAACACCTCCGTCGATACTTTTCTTAACTTGTACTGCCCATATGAAGTGAATTAATAAAGAGAATCAGTGGACGTAGGCCTTTTCGTGCCGAACCACTTTAAAAAAACCTTGTCTCTTTTTTAACTTGTTCCTTTATATCTTGGCTGCTTGTTAACTTTATCCTTTTCTGTTGAACAAAATCCTATGTGCATAGCATTTCCACTCAAAGCACTCCACAGCGCAACTTCACCTGGACAAGACCTAACAGGTACTATGCGAATCTATGCCCTCGCCAATGAGACACTTTTGCTACGGCATCCCTCTGCTGCGGGTTAACTCATTGCTCGCGACGGCCCTTAAAGCCAACTGTAATGAGCCGATTATAAGCCACCGAGAAGGCCGACTATAGCCGAGGCAGCTCATTACGGCGTTCGGCTCGCCGGCATCTGTGAACCGACTATAAGCCCCAACATAAGGTGTGGCCAGCCAGGGGCAGTTCACGGTTGACGATCGGCACCCACGCTAGCCGGCCACAGTAAATCGAATAATACCCACGATTATAGGCCATAATGGCCCGGGTAGTTACTGTGCGCGATCTCGGCTCCGATGTGTCTTAAGTGCGGCTGTGGTAAAAAAGAATTAACTCCCCGCGGAGGCGTAAGATGGGTGACAAATGTCTCCAAGACCCACAGCTAGGGAAAGTGACTACAAAGCCCGTTTGCCACGAACTTAAGCACATCGACGGCCTTCGGTGATTGGAAGTTTTACTTTTTCACATATTTCAATTTTACTTAAGAAACTTTTCTCATATCCTCTATAACAATCCCTGAAGTACAGGACACAGAATAGGAGACACTCACTAATAGAAGCAGATACTCATAGCAAGATACTGGACCGCATCCCTTACTCGATCACACAAGATATTCAAAGCTGCCATCTACAAGCAAAATATAAAGGGCGGTATTTCCTTCTTTCATATGTAAACACATGACTATAATTTATTCACACCTCACGCTAACGTTGCAAGTCATGAAATTATGTTTTAAACAAGAACCTGACATCAAACACAATTTGATTACAAGAATATGCATAGCTATATTTCTCATACAACATGTCAAAATAGCAAAAAAACATTCAAAAGACGACAAAATCAGTTTAAGTTAAAGAATTACACGTCAAGAATAGAGCTATTTATTACAAGTAGCAAAAATTACAACCTAAGAGTTACTTTACTGTTTTAAGACTAACATATACAACCATGTCAAGTCCACAAAAAGAATTTTTCAGGTCTAATTAGGGAGCCGGCTGCGTCGGTGTCTTATCCTTGTCCTGTTGCCCACCTATCCGGTCAGAAAAAGAATTCGTTAGTGATAAGCAACCAAGTTAACGGAAAGACTAGAAAGGAATACTTACCAGCATCTGCTCCTTGATCAACTTGATCATCATCCTCCGCTTGCACACCTGTCTCCTCAGCTGCAAGCAACCGCATGCCCTCCTTCACCGCCACCTTCTCCTCCTTGGTAAACTGGGCGGTAACAGCATCCATCCTAAAGGCCACGCCACCCTCCTTATCTGCCTCAGCCTGGGCCTCCTCTAAAGCCCTGAGATAGATCCTAGCCATAACCCGAGGGTAATCATCCATCCAGGACAAGTTACCCTGCCTCCAAGTACGGAAGTACATATCCTGGAGCATCCCCTCCATCAGCCCCTCGTTCTCTTCAAACTCCCTCGCCCGGGCCTCGGAATCCGACAACCTTGCGACGGCGGCATCTCTCTCCAATTGGTATCTCGAGCAGTCAGCCTGAAGGGATTTCTGCATCGCCTCCATCTCCTCCCTCAACTTGGCTTGAGCAAGCTCTGCAGCCTCAAGCTTCCCAGATAACTCCTCTATCTGCTCAAGATCCGCTTTCCGAACCTCGTCCACCGTGGCAATGGCCATATCGATCCGTTCCTTGCAAGTAGCCTCCATTTTCCGCAGTTCGGCCCGGCTGGCCTCTTCCATAGTTTTCTTTAGACGTCCAGAGGCGGCCTCGTGCTGAGAGATCTGGATGGCCTGATCAGCGAGTTGCTTGGCCTGGTCGGAAACCACTAACCGCGGTCTTATGTTGGCACTCCCAATTTCCTCCCCGGCCTTGACCAATCGAGCATGATGCCCCATCAACTTCCTGGTCTCCTCAGCAACCCGGTTGATATTTTCTTTAGCTTCGTTCCCCATAGTGACAACCCAAGTAGTAAGAAAATCAAGGTCCAGGGATTTGGCCTCATCAAGCACCTTTACCATAGGGTTGCGAGGAAGAAGGTGCTCACCGGTAACCTCGTCGAAGGAAATATCATGAGAACTTGGATCCAGATCAGGATGACCCGCAAATGGATTACGAGCCAAGCCAGGACGATCAATTTGAGTAACGGTAGGATTTTCAGACGGGTGCGGAGAGAGTGTGAACTCAGTATCCTCCTCCGTGATATCATGAAGAGGCTGAATTGGGGGCTGAGGACCAGGTGAAGGCTCGGATAGGGAGCGACTCCTCTTTCTCTTTTGAATATTCTCTCCAATAACCCCGAGAAGAGGACGGTAGCCGACTACATCCCCGGAACGGTGGGTCGGAGGCTTCGGCTTGGTGGAAGCTTTGGAGAGCTTGTATTGTTTAAGCCTGTGCCGAAGATCTGAGGTCTTGGCCGTTTTACCTGCTCCTGATATGAAAACCAAGTGTCACCAACATGTATTGAGCCATCATTCAAGAATTAAAAGAGTAAAGTGAAATTCACTTTGAACCGCCGAAGTTGCTTCAGTAGAGGCGCTCCCGGAAGATAAATCAACGCTGGTCCCAACTTTATCGGCTCTCTTAGATTTCTCCGTCCCCTTCATACCTTCGAAGGCTTGGCGGAAAGTGTCATCCATCCACTCTTGCATCTCGCCTACTTGCCCAGAAGACAAAGCCCCGACACCGTCGCCACCTCCGGCGCCTTCTCCTCCATCTTCGCCTTGCTCCTCCTCCACCTCTCCCTCCTCTGGGATATCTGGACATGTGCTGGGAGAGGGACTGTCATACTTTTTGAGCTTCTTCCCCCCAGCAACTGGATGTTTTGGAAAGGGCCTCCTTTTACTGCTCTTCGACTCGGCCCCTTCTTTAGCTTGGGCAGCCTTCTCTTCAGCCGTGTCCCTCTGCTTGACCACAGACTGCTGTGGAAGGATCAAGCTGTACTCCAAGAGTGTAGCGTTCCTGATCAAGTAGGCAGCCGACCTATCTCTCGCAGTAATAGCTTCTATTTCTACTGCCGTCTGAACCAGGCGGTCATTCTCCACGACCGCAAAACCACCTGTCGCTAGCAAAAAATAAAAACACATAAGAAAGAGTATTGCAACCAGAACGAGAATTAAAAATAAAGCTTTGACTTACATCCGGAGGTGAAGCGCCGAATAGAAACGGAGTCATCCCTGATAAAGAACCATTCCTTCTTGAACATGCTGTACTTGGAGTAATAAATCCAGGACCGGCTTAAAAGTTACGGCCGATTCCAAGCTGATGTAGGGAGACCCCTTCTTGTAACCTCTCAAGTTGTACAAATACCGGATCTCCCGGTTGGAAGGAGGACGCCCATATCTCCTCTGGAAGATGACAAAGAGACTCACCAGAATGGCATAAGAGTTGGGCTGAAGCTGGAATGGAGCTACCTTTAGATATGTGAGAAAGCTGACTACCCAGGCGTTGAGAGGCGGGATGGCCCCGCACATGCAATGGTATCTGCTGTAGGCAAAATATCCTTCGGGAGGATCATACGGCATCACTCCCGCATCCGGCAATAACATGCGTGCTCGGTCGATCCCGAAGGAGCGAGATATAACATCGAGTTGCTCGCCCTTGAGTAAGCTAGGGAAGCAATCAGGAGGCAAGTTAAGAAGTTCCTGAGGACCGTATCCATCCACTAATGATCTCGGGGTGGGCCCGTGACGGACAGGTCCTGGCTGAGCTGGGGGCACGGCGGAAGGCTCTTCTCTGTCATGAGATCTCTTTTTCTCTGATCGGGTTTCCACTTTGTGAGACATTTATCTGCAGGCACAAGAAAGTATATCGTTAAGACACATAAACTATGTAATCTAGAGTTTCACTAGTGATTCAGGTATAAAATTCCATCCGGTAGAAGGTTCATTCAACACTTGGAATCCCCGAATTCGTTCAGTAAGGCCCAACCAAGAGCTCATTCGGCATTCCAAATATAGAAGCTCATTCGGCATTCCAAATATGAAAGCTCACTCGGCATTCCAAATGTGAAAGCTCATTCGGCATTCCAAATATAGAAGCTCATTCGGCATTCCAAGTATGAAAGTTCATTCGGTATCCCAAAGGCTCCGAGTTCGTTCGGTGCTTAAAACGCCCCGAGTTCATTCGGTATTCCGGCCCTAAAAGTTCGTTCGGCGAAGGCAAACTCACCTGGATCGGCAGTTAAGTGGGAATCGGTGCTCAGTTGATTCGTTCAAGCTTGATTCTGCACTTAGTTGGTTCGACACTTAGTTGGTTCGGCTATCTCACTCGATAAGGAATGGCGAAGGCATAACACCTCTACTTATAGGCAAATAAAGGACACCGGACCAACTGGACCAGCACTCAGGGACCGAATGAAGATGACCAAAAAACAAAGTAAGCCGTATGCCAGCATACGCCCCACTTTGGGGGGCAAATGTTGGGCGAATTCTCACCACCGGACCAGAATAACCAGACCAGCCACCCTCCAAATTAAAGCAAACCAACTCTTCCACCAGAACCACCGAATCAAAGCTCCACCGGTCCACTCTATCTCACTACCGAACCAACCTGCTCCCTACCACTGCCAGACCAACCCACTCTGTCTCACTACCGAACCAACCTACTCCCTACCACTACCGGACCAACCTACTCCATCTCACTACCGAACCAACCTACTCCCTACCACTGCCGGACCAACCTCACCACCGAACCAACCTCACTGATCCAACCTCACTACCAGTTCGAACCCCACTTCCATGCATAGCCGAACCAGAGTGCTACCGGACCAAGACGTGCCAGGCCAGATCAGATCAGCCCAGGCCCACCAGCAGCTATGCATATCCAAGACCCCTACCCCCAGCCTCACTCTATAAATAGAGGGGCAGGGGTACAACAACAGGGGACAAGTTTGAGAGCTCAAGCACGGAGAGAACTTTCAAACAACTTTCTTTTACTTGTATCAAAGCTTTGTACTTGTAATCTAAACAAGAGAATAGAAATAACATATAATGTGGACGTAGGCACATTTTGGCCGAACCACTATAAATCTGCGTGTCTTTTTACAGTTTAGCCCCTGCTTTTCATATATTTGAATAAATCACCCAAACCACTAAGAACAACATAAGATCTATTAAATCATACGACTTTGAGGTGTTTGTCCATTTTTTGTGCAAATAGTTGGCATTGAATAGAGAACGTGAACCTCATTTCAACCTGAATAGGTCCATTACCTACCAACTTATCTTGATATAGTATGCCTCCATTCACGTTGACGTTGACATTCATGGATGTATCATATATGGACGGTGGCATCGACTATCGACACCATGATAATCTCATAAATAACATTAAAACTCATTTATTTCTTAAATAAGCAATATGTTTTCACCAACTCAAAATCCTTGTCAATTTCCTATAGGTTAGAAAAAACTTTAACAAAATTTCTTTTCAGAAATTTGTTGCCAACCCAATTTCTATCTCCAAAATAATTTTTGCACCCATTAAATAATCATTAATTATTTTAAATTATTATAAGCTTTTCTAGCTTAATAATTCATATAAAGTCATAATTTTTTGGGAAAAATCCCCAAAATTCATCAAAAATCAGAATTAATTATTCTTTAACATATAAAAATTTCGGGACCAAAATCATTATTTATTTATTTTTAATAATTAAAACCCAAACTAAATGGCCTTTCTCTCTTAGGAAATGCATAAAATATTCCTATTAATTTGGAAAATTATGAAATTAAACTCCCATCTCCAAAATTATGTTTTACACATCATATCAAAAAATCAAATTGGTTGGAAATTAAATACTTAGGTTTTACCCTTAATACCTATTAAAATAATTTCATAAAAATTCCAATAAATTATTATTCTATCAAAACAATGATAAAATCAAACATTGCACATCATAGCATCACCACGAATCAAAATCCATCATGATTCGAAATCAACAGGTGTAAAAATGATATTGTCTATTATTATTTACCTTAGATTAGATAATGGGGTTGAGATTTGATGCAGAATGGTTTCCTTAGCTTTTCCCCTTTGATTTGCCCTTAGTTTTCCACTTCTTAATTAGATTAATGGTCGGCCTCCTTGCTTTTTCCGTTGACTGTTTTTGTATGAATAACAGTGAGAATGATACCGGGGGTGGGTTTAAGGGATGAAAGGCGGGTCTATTCCTACTTCGTTCTCATACATTATTTTATGTTTTAAATTCTAAAACACTCTTAACAATCAATTAGTTAAGGCTCGACCTTGTTATGTCATATCTCATCCTCCTTATCTTACTACACATCACATTATTCTATTTAATTTATCTAATTAAATCCTTGAATAATGTTAATCAAAAATAGGGGTATTATAGGCTCTTCTTCTTAAAGAATTTCATCCTCGGAATTCAGTAAGGACTACATAATAAGCATATCAAACATGTAAAAAATGTTAATATATCCTACCAGCTATAAAGTCTATATACAACAAATATAGAACATACCATCATAACAACTCAGGATAAATATCCTTATCCTATCCTCTGTCTCCCAAGTATAGTCTTTCTCGTTATCATTCCACTGGACTTTCACCAATCCGACTGTCTTGTTCCTTAGATCCTTCTCATCTCTCGCTACAACACAAATTGGTTGTCTAACAAAAGTCAAATCCGATTCTACTACTAAATCTTCCAATGTAGTCAGAGAAATAGTAGTCTCTAGATCATGCACATACCTTCTGAGATAAGAAACATTAAATACATTACGGACTCTTGCCAAACTACTAGGTAACTCCACTTGGTATGCGAGCTTTCCGATCCTCTTTATAATAGGGAACGATTTGATATATCCCGATGCCAGTTTCCTTGACTTTCCAGATCGTACAACACCCTTCATCGGTGATACTTTAATGAAAACATGATCTCCAACTGAGAACTCTAAATCTTTACACCTCTTATCTACGTAACTTTTATGCCTAAATTGAGCTTCCCTCATCCTAACTCGAATTAACTCAATCTTCTCTATGGCTTCTCTCAAAATATCTGGCCCAAGGACCAATTTGTCTTCGGTCTCCAACCAATATGCTAGTAATTTGCACGGCCTTTCATACAACGCTTTGAAAGGCACCATTCATATACTGATCTGATAACTATTATTATAGGTAAACTCAATGAAGTGTAAATAGTCTTCCCATGACTCACCAAAATCTAGTACACAAGCTCTCAACAAATCTTCAAGTACCTTATTGACTCTCTCTGTCTGCTCATATGTCTGTGTGTGATAAGCGGTACTCATCTTAAGCTTGGTACCTAACACTTCCTGTACACTCTTTCAGAATTCACTAGTGAACAAATTTTCTCTGTCACTAACTATAGTACTAGGAATACTATGCAGTCTAACAATGTTGTAACGACCCGTATTTTTGACTATTTTAAATTACTAAATTTAATGTAATTATTGAATAAAAATGGTTAAAAATAAAAATTTAATGATTTCGAATGTAAGTTATTGGATATGAACTTGAATAAAATTTTGAAATAAACTAATTTCGAAGATTTAAGTAATAACATGTATTGGAAGGTAATGCTATGTATTGAATGGGTTTACAATCAATAGTTGAATTGAATAATAAATGTTGAATTCATTAGATGTAAATAAAGTAATTGATTGATAACTAAAATTTAAAATCTAATATTGAAATTTGTTGAATATTGAACAATTAAATTGTTTAAATTTAATATTAGAAATTATTTGAATAATAGAATTCTGAATTTAATATGATTGAAAATGATATCGAAAGTTGGTGTAAATTTTATTTAAACAACAATGAAGATTTTTAACATTCAAAATTGGATTTAAAAGCGAATAATTAGAAATTGGAAATTTTATATTATAATCGAGACGTTAAAAATAGCCTTCCGAGGCACAGCCTTGGAATTCGACGAAACTAGTTCCATTAGATCCGTAATAGTGTACTATTATTGGATTTCAAATATCGAAACGTTTGGAGTTATCGTTTGGTCGTATGGGATAGAAACACGTTGAAATAAATATCGAAAATTTAATATTTTAATTCGATTCAAAAAAGCTATCTTCTCCATACGATCAAATTAGGCCCCAAAACATGTTCCATTGTGTTCAGAATAGGGGTATAACATTATGAACGCCTGGTGGCATGCCTCGATAGGGGTTCGAAATTTTAAGTTACGTAATCGAGATAATTTGAAAATTTAAATAATATATATACACACGCACACATATATGTGTGTGTAATTTTTGGCTTTGACTAGGCTGTCATACTCCCTCCCATCAGCCCATTCTTTCTTTCACTCAATCACTGTACTCTTCCTTTTCAAATACGTTTCCTCCCTCCTTCTCTTTTTAAATGTCCAACCGAGAGCAATTCACTGTGAAAAAAAGAGAGAAAAGATTCAACTTCAAAAATTTATTTCTCCACTTATATTCAATGAAAAAATACGAAACCACCTGTAAAAATCAAGTTTTTCAGAGGGCTTCGATCTTATAGTCTTTTGGTTAGGTTTGGTGATGATATGGGTTGCTCGACTGTGAAAGTCAAATAGGTAATGGAGCTAGGGTTCAAGTTTCTCAAAGATGTAGGCATCGATTTGTAATTTGGTCATCGTATTTGAATTCGTGGTGGAGATTTGTAGCTTGGAGCGAGTTTTGGAGGTGTGCGATCTGGATTTGGGGGGTGCGACATTTTCGTGGTCAAGGTTGCAAGGAGCAGGTCGCGAATAGCAAGGGGGTGCCGAGCTCGAAGATATGGGTATGTATGGATGCGGTTTTCAGAGGGGAGTTCGTCGGAGCTTTTGGTTTTGGGTTTCGCCAAGGGGAGTTGCGTGTCAGTGGGAACGTGCACGACTTGATTGGGTTGTGCGTGTACAGGCGAGAAAAGAAAAGGGGGGAAGAAGAAGAATTGTGTTGGGCCGGGTCTGTAACTTATGGGCTGGGTAATAGAATTTAAATAAAGTTAAGTTATTTATATATATAAATTGTTAATTTAAATCTCCGATTCTTATAAAATGCGTATCTCGTTCGTTTTAGGTCGAAATCCAATGCAATTAGTCGCGTTGGGTTCATATTAAGGAGATCTTTGCTATGAAATCAGTTTGGTTGAAATTAAAGCTTGCTGAATTTTCAGTTAAATTCGAACGCTTTCGAATTTAATCGGAAGCAGAACGCGAAAGCGACAGAAAATAAAAGGTGAGTGGTTTTATAACGCTCACACGTACTAAAATATTGTTATGCTAGTTAAATTTGAAATTATGAAGTGATATGAATTTATCGGTGGTTGTTTGATAAAATTTAATTGTCACTGAATTAACTGTTAAAAATTGAAATTGATAGTTAAATTTGAAATAGGAATTTAATTGACAGAAAAACACATAATTTAATAATTATGAAATTGTTGTGAATTATATTGACTGTTTGGATGATTGATTGCGATGGATGCTATTAGTTGATATTTTGGATGATTTGGATGTTTATTTATTCTAATATATCCAATTATCACCCTATATAATATTTACAGTATATAAACTGTAAATTGAATTATTTCGAATAAATTAAGAAATAGGTTGAAATGATATATACAAATGACACTGTGATTTGGATTGAAATGATATATATCCATCCCTGAAATTAAATTGAAATAACTGATCACTTGGCCTTATGATAGAAAATTATATACGGACACCGGATTGGTTAAATTAAATGATTTTAAAATTTTTGATTTGAAATTATTTAAATGGTTTTGATTTAAAAGAAATAAAAATCAAATTTATAGAAATCAAGTTATTTTCGAACTTGAGCCCTGAATGTTGAAATTTAAATTTGGTAATTGAAATTGTTAAAATAATCGTAGTTGAGATTTTGAAGTTATAATCTAAATATACTTTGAATTTTTGGACATCGATTTGTTTTAAAAGATTAAAATTTTATTCGAACTTTGAATATTACTAAGTAAAAGTGATATAAAAACGATATTTCGAAATTGAGCTCGGAATTGGATTATATTTGAAGATTGGGATTTTAAACTGAATATTGAAGGTTGATTTAAATGTTTTGAAATGATATTTGAAAATCGAGCTCGAAATCGATATAAATTGAAATTGAATTAATTGGATTTGAAAGTGGAATTGAATTAATTTGAAATCGAAGTTGAAATTGATTTGAATTGAAATCGAAATTGAATCGGTTGAATGGAAATTGGAATTGATTTGAATTAGGAAGTTGGAATTGAATTAGTTTAACTTTGAAACTAATTTCAAATAAATTATTTTGATATAAACTATTTAAATCTATCTTTTTAAATATTCAAATTATTTTGGATTTTCCAAACGATTTTGCTATATAAGCCATTTTTATACTTAAACTAATTTGTATAAAACTATTTTAACCTTTTAAACTATTTTTAACTATTTTAACCATTTACACTATTTTTAACTATTTTAATTATTTAAACTATTTTAAACTATTCAAACTATTTTTCAAAACTCAAACTGGTCAAGGGTGGAATGTTTATTTTTTTATATCATGGATTGAAATACGAATTGGGTTAAATTGAAGTTATAACCTAAATTGTAATCGAAATGATTTTGGAAGCGAAATCGAGATATTAAGACGAAAATGATTCTTGAAATAAAGTAGTATATTTTGAGTAAATATGATGATTTTGAAATGGATTTGATTTTGAAGCGAATATGATATTCTGATATCAAGTATGAACTGTTTTCGAAATGTAAAAGAACCCACCGGTGTGTAAAACGACGTTTGGTTGTTAAAGAGACCGGGGCCGGATATGGGCATACTCTCTGTCGATACCGAAACCACTTTAACAACTGTGTACACGGAGGAGGCTCCAGAATGAAGTGGTTGAATTTGGCATCATTTGCTGGATTTGAAGAAAGAGAACGATGATGGATAGACCTCGGCACTTGTGCCAATTTGAAATGACTAAAACAGGACGGCTTGATAGGGCCAAGTGGGCTAGCTACCCCTAGTGGACATCCGTTCTTCGATTTTCTTGGACTCGGTCCATATTATTACTCTTGTTGGTTTCGACTGGTGCACCTTGATTTTGGGATAACCTCCCTTTGACTCGATATGGGATGGATGGATGCGGTGGGCGGTCATGGCTATGATGGTTACCACCAGTCCTGCGACCCGAACTGGTAGTACCCTACCTTGGGCATTGCCTCATGTGCCTTGTCATACTTTTATCCCTAAACGAGACTCCTATGATTTTTGTTTAGTGTTGTCGTATCATGGCGCATCCCTATCCACCGACCGTTTAACTGGTGTTTAATATGCAAACTGTATGATAATGCTTAAAAACACGTTAAGGGGGATTAATGTAAAGCCTTAATGCTAAGAAAAATATTTATTTTATTGACTAAACATTATATATGTAGCGTATTCTACTACATATAAATATTTTAACGGATCCTTAAGAGATGGAAAATCCCGTAACATCTCTTGAGTTATTGCACACACGTTATACATTGGATAGGAGATGTGAAATCCTGTAAACATCTCTGATGTTATTACACTCATGTTATATGCGATATCGTTTTGACTTACATAAGGATATTTTAGTCCTGCGAGTGTTTTGTCTTTTCATTACGCTCGGGCCAGTCCTAAGTTTTCAGTTTATTGAAGACTTACTCTGGAGGACGAAGACGAAGATTTGGTATATTATTACTATTATTATTCCTACATCATGTTGTCTGCTACATTATATTTTATTCTGATGTATATGTATAACTCTGATAAATGTTGTATAAACTATAATCAAATGTATAGTAAATAGCTTTATGAACTGTTTATTTGATTATTATATTTTATCGTTCCGCTACGAGATTCTGTGTTTGTTTTCTTCTTTTTTTCTTATTTTTCTTAATTAACCCCTAAAGATTCGTATTTCCGTTCAATATGAGTTGGACACGTGTGATTTATTGTCTACTCAAAGGGAACGAAGATACGGGCCTTTATAAATGTTCTTCATTAACAACTTAGCTAATACATGTGTCATCCTGGTTGACTTAATGGGAATGAAATGTGCACTCTTGGTCAGTCTATCCACTATGACCCAAATACTTCCATTTCCCCTGTTCAACCTTAGCAACCCATCAATAAAATCTATGGATATCGATCCCATTTCCAAACTGGTATATCTAAAGGCGGAAGCAAACCACTTGGGTTCCGATGTTTGGCTTTTACTTGTTGGCAATTTGTAAATTGCTTCATCCATAAGCCTATACCCCTTTTCAAATCTTCACAGAAGAAACTTCTCTTCATATCCTGATACATCTTAGTTCCTCCAGGATGTATAGTAAACTTTGATCGATGACAATCCCTAAGAATTTCTTTTCTTAGATCACCCTCGTCTGAGACACATAACCATCCCCTCTTCCATAACCATCCTCTCTGGTCAAGACTAAAATCTTTTAGATCATCAATCTTAGTTCCACTTTCCAATCTTCTAATCCTTTCGGCTAGTAATGGATCATCTCTTTGCTTAGAAGCAGTCCTTTTGATCAATACTAGTTGAACTTTCAAGCAAGACAACATGACAGTACTTTGATTAGAACTAGAAGTCAGTCTTAACTACACACTACAAGCAGTCAATGCCTTTAAATCCTTCCATTTTGCCAACATAGCTAAGACCACATTCTGATGTTTTCTGTTAATTACATCTGCCACTTTATTTCCTTTCCCTGGTGTATACTTAATACCAAAACCATAAGCTGCTAAAAACTCCAGCCACCTCTGTTGAAGATAACTATTTTTGAGCAAATAAATACCTTAAAGATCCATGATCCATATATAACTCGAATCTCTCTCCTAAGAGGCAGTGTCTTAACACTTTCAATGCGAAAATCACCGCTGCCAACTCCAAATCATGAGTCGGGTATCCAACTTCATGCGGTTTGAGCTGTCAAGAAGTGTAGGCAGTTACTTTACCCCTTTGCATCAATACAGCTCCTAATCCTGTTCCATATGCATCTGTATACATGACTAAACCCTGATTTCCATCCAGAACAACTAACACGGGTGCACTGGTTAACAAATACTTTAACTTAAGGAATACTCCCTCACATTTATCGAACCAAACAAACTTTACGTCCTTTCTGGTTAATTAATTCAAGGGTACTGCTATCCGTAATAAATCCTTGATAAATCTCTAGTAATAGCCCGCTAATCCAAAAAAACATCTTATCTCGGTCACTGTTTGAGATCTCTTCCAATTATTATCAGCTTCAACCTTGGTTGGATCCATGGATAACCCTTTTTTTGAAAATACATGACCAAGAAACTTCATTTCTCTTTTCCAGAAATGACAGTTCGAAAACTTCGCTCTTAGTTAATGCCGCCTCAACATCTCAAGCACTATCCTAAGTTGAATTTTAAGATCTCTTTCATCCTTAGAATATATCAAATTATCGTCAATGAACACCAATACGAACCTATCCAAGTGCTCTTGGAAAATCTGGTTCATCAAGTCCACAAAAAAAGCAAGCACATTAGTCAATCCGAATGGCATTACTAACCATTCGTACGAACCATATCTCGTTTGTAACGCCGTCAGTTGAATACTGTCCTCCGCCATCCTTAATTGATGGAACCCTAGCACCAAATCCAATTAGCAAAATACTTTGGCACCACTCAACCGATCAAATAAATCATCAATTCTGGGCAAAGTATATCTATGCTTTATCAATTTCTCATTTAACTTATGATAATCGATACAAAATTTTAACAACCCATCATGTTTCTTCATGAACACCACGGCCGCCCCTAAGGCGAACTGCTTGTTCTAATAAAACTCTTTCCTTCTAAGTCCACTAGCTTCACCTTTAACTCTTTCATCTCAGTAGGTGTCATCTTACTAGGGAGTCTAGTTATGGGTTCAGCTCTAGGTACAAAATCTATATGAAACTCAATAGTTTATTTCGGTGGTAGTCCTGTAAGAGGCTCAAAAACATCTGCAAGTTTCTTATACAACGTAAACTCGATTTAACTCATTTGACACTTTTGTGGCACCTAGTAAAGCACAAACTTCTGAACTAGAATTCTCAACTAAGTATATGATTTGATCACTGCTATCAGGGTGTCTCAATGATATTTTCCTATCTTGGCAAAATATCGTAGCATCATATCTGCTCAACCAATCCATACCCAAAATAATCCCGAAACCCACAAAATCAAACACAATCAAACTGCAGGTAAATGTATAACCTAGCAACTCTAACTCTAGATAGTCACATATCATCCGCAAAATTGCATACCCTCCTATTGGATTAGCTACCATTAAGGAAGTAACAAGGTATGATGGTTCTAAATTTAACTTGTCTACTAAACACCGAGAGATAAATGAATGTGATGCTCCAATATCTAACAATACTGTAACTGGTATGCTATGAATTAAAAGCATACCTTCCATCACAGACTTTCCTTTCTCAGCAGTAGTCGGTATAGAAGGTGATGGTTTCCAAGCAAAGACCTTTCCTTTGTCAGCTTTAGTTAGCTCTGGACACTGATTCTTGTTGTAACGACCCACTATTTTGGACCATTCAAATCGACAATAATCCACACATGTCTGACTTGAATAATTCAAAATAACAGATTGTAATAAAAATTTGGAGCAAATAAAATCAAATATAGAATCACAGATATAGAATATCAGAATAACTCGCAGCGGAAACAAAATACCATAGTAGTTCATGAAGCTACAATATACAAACTCTCAAAACATATACAAAATCTCATAGTCAAAATAGATACAATAGAAGTTAGGATATATAAATCAATAATACAGAGACAATACCGAATAGTAAATAACTGGATTAGAAGATAAGAAATAACAGATGGACAGATAAGCTCTAGCAAATCTCTAGCTCCAGAAGATAAATTCCAAAGCTATGATTCTCAGGCTGACCCGAGCGTAAAGTAAAAAACAAAACACTCGAGTCAGGACATGTATACTTATACAATGTAAACCAACTCAAGTGAACTGTAATAGCAATGCATAATAACTTAAAGGATGCTTGGGATCGCTCATCCTTTAAGGATCCATAAAACCATCAATTACATCCCGTGGTTAAAATTCCAAAATGGTAATTTATACTTCGAAATCAAATATCATTTCAAATCCATTTCAAAATATCAAAATATTTCAAATCAAATTATTCCATTTAAATCATTTAAAAATGAAGTTATTATATTTAATTGTCAATATTCAATTCTCAAAATTTTACCATTTCAGAATTCATTTATTCACTTAAATTTATTAAAACAGTGAAATTTCAACTTTTGCAGCATTTAGAAAATGCTATGGAAAGTTATGTTTAAAAACAATTCAATTAGCAAAAGACAGCATTTAGATGCTGTAATAGGTTTAGATTTCAAATAAAACTTTAGTTAAATTCAACAACTACATCACTTAGTTCATTTTAGCCATTTAGTTCATTTATATCAATTACAGCATTTACAAAATGCTGTAATATCTTTAACTTTAGAAATGATAGCATTTCAGGAATGCTGTCAATTTAAATTCAAAACTTTCACTACAATTTCATAAACAACTAAAATTTATTTAAATCCATTTTAACTTATAAAAATCATATTTTCTTACTTTAAAAACAATCATTTAAATAACCCTTAATTTATGATTTTACAAAGTGAAAGTTTCACAAACAATTATCAAATCTTTAATAATTCACTTATAAAATAAATGTAAAATTTATAATATTTCATTTACTTAACATTTTAATTAAGTTTACCATTTCATAATTTTATTTAAATTCCATTTTATTTTTTTAACTTAACTTTTATTTTAAAACACTTTAACATTTTCCAGGTTAAGCTATACTTCAAATTTCAACTTTTAAACATTTATTTATTTAACTATTTTTAATTTATAGAAAAATCAATAACACTTTATAAAATCATTTTAAATTAAAATAAAAATCAAATTATCATAATATTTACATTTTTAACATATTTTATAATTTCAAGAAAATATATATATATTAACCATGGGTTTGAATATAAATTTTTCTAACCTAAGTCAAATGATACGGATAATATATCATTTCAGTCCGTAATTTACAAAGGAAAAATCCGGGTTTTATCATTTCAAACCCGCAATCCTAAGTTAAAGGAAATAAATAAAAATCGTTCAGGCCTATCATTTCAGTCCATAACGATTTTTCCCAATTCTAAAGTCCGTTCGGGTATGTATCATTTCAACCCATAGTGATTCTATTCTACAGGGAACTTGCAGTGTGATAAACTTATATAAATAAAAAGAATAGCAGTTATATAATAGTAACATATGATATGACATGTAATTTACAGGTTTAACATCATACATAAATAATCACAGACAGTTATAGCATAACATAATAGTACTATACATTCAATTGTTGTCAATTCACATTTGCATAAGTATAAAATGTCAGGTGAGATTTACTCACCTCTATGGCTGGAGATTGCAATACAAATGACATAACGGAATCAAAAGCACGATGCCAAGATTAGAATTTGAGTGGAGAGCGAGATCCAAGCTATAGATCTTGTGTTACAACCCAAAACAAAACCAAATAAATTATAAATTTCAATGCAACCTTGAAATGATATAACTTTGGAATAAAAGCAAATATGAATGCAACGACTTTTGCCTTGCTTTCTACATTTGCTTGCACTGCCTAAGGGATGTTTTGGCTCAGGTTTGGCATAACTTTGGCTCATGTTTGAACATAGGAATGTATGGCATAAATGCTAGAACTAGTGGAAGAAGTTACAACATAGGAAGGTGAAGAGGTTTTAGGCAACAAAGAGGAGTTTTGGTTCAACAAAGAGGCTCCGCCATGGGGTGTTTGGGGTCGGCCAGTGGAGTGTGGGTTAGGTCAAAGGCTAGAGGGGTGTGTGGTGGTCTGGTCAGAGGTGGTGGTGGCGGCCAAAGGTGGTGGTGGTGGAAAATGAAGTGGTGATGCAAATAGTGGTCACAACATTGTTTTTAAGGCCTAGGTTGCATTTTTGAGGGGTTTGGTCACCATGGTGGGTTCGGCCATGGTCATGACCTAGAGTATAGTTGGTGATGACGGCAGGGAAGAGGTGTAGGAGGTGGTGGCCGTGGATATGAGAAGTAGGAAGTGCAAAAGAATCCAAGAAACAAGGCAAAAACCATGAAAAATGAGAAGAAGAAGAAGGAAAAAGTAGCCATTACCAAATTTTTTTGCAAGCCATGAATAGAATGAGGAACAAATGTTTTTTTTGCAGGAATGAGCACTGGAATACACGGCCAAACAAAGTAATACACAGCCAAAAGAAGTAAATGAGGAGTTGTGGCAATTGAAAGGACATAGGAGATGAAAAGACTTCAGTTTCTAAAGCACTTTAAACTCTTTCATATTTCTTTTTTCTTTAATTCAAATAAAACAAAATAAAATCAGTAATTTGACTTTAGAACCGAAACAAAGTAATATAAAATAAAATAAAATAATAAATTTTAAAGAAAATGGAAAAAGAATATAAGAAATTACTTAAAAATTGAAAATAGGGTTCAAAAAATTACAAATAAATCATCATTGGCTTTGGAAAATTTTCTACTTCATTTTAAAAAATATTCTAAAGCAAAACTTTGAAATAAATAATTCATTTATCATTTCTAAAGTGAAATAAATAATTAAATTTAGAGAATATAGAAAAAGAATAAAGAAATTGTTTACAAATTCAAAATAGGACTTAAAAATTTCAAATAGAATATCACTAGTATTAGAAAAATTATAACTTTACTTCTAAACCAATAAAAGTCAAGTAAAATAAAATAAATGCTGAATAAAATGAAGTGTAAATGAAAATAAAATAAAGTCTTAAGAAAATAGAAAATAAGCAAAGAATTTCTTTAATTAAATGAAACTGGAAATTAGGAATTATAAACAGAATACAACTGACATTGGAAAATGTCAATTACACTTTGAAAAATGTTTTAAAACCAAAATATATACATAACATGTTATTTTACCGATATAAATATAAATTAGAACATTACATGACCAAATAAAATATTATTTATATAATTTAAAATAAACAATTTTGTTAAATACAGCAAATTACACTCAATAGTTAAAAAGGCATAACTTTCACAATATTAATCAGATTTTAACCAAACGAAAAGCATTATTATTAAAATTTTATTTACTTTCATAATAAAAGATAAAATTCAAATTTCAAACTTTCAAATTTTAAATTTAAAAGTCAAAGTTTGACCATATTGACCAAAATTCACTTTTTTGGAAAATATTCTATTTAGTCATGTTTGGAATCCTAATTCACATCAAAATCAAAATTTATATTTAAAATAACAAAATTTATTTATTTTAATAAATAAAATAAAGTTTTCAAATCAGGAAATTCAATTAAAAATAGTTAAAATATACGTTTAAAATAATCACAAAATACAGGGTTGTTACACTCTCCCCACTCAAAACTTTTCATCCCCGAAAAGGAAGAAGACAAGAGAATAGGAATAGCTAGAAGGGAAAATTGGAGGAAAGACAAGGATGAGCCATTAATTAAAATTGTTGGTTAAAGAGGTAAACAATATTTAAAACACTTTAAAATCTTTTAGAAAGGAAATAACTGATCAAAGTATCCTTTATATAATATTTTATCAAAATACTTTTATAACTCGACGTCTTAACAAGTTTATCCTCGTTCCTGCAGACTCTGGCAGTGCATTGATCAGGCGCAAAGCAAGAATTCTCCAGGTACTTAGTAGACTTGTTTCAACACCCAGTGAAAATACTAGAAAACTTTTAAAAACAGATATGGAAAGTACAATCCAAACAAAAAAACAAACAAAACCTTTGTTTAACCCTGGATCACAGATACACAAAGGTTACGCCTGGATCCCCCAGGAAACATCCGTATCCGTAAGCTTTCTCAGCCGTGCGAATTGCGCCATGATGACTAGTAGACCGCAGATACACAATGGTTATGCCTGAATCCCCCAGGAAACATCCGTATCCGTAAGCTTTCTTAGCCCTGCGGATTTCGCTACTAATACGACCTACATAGATCACAGGATACACAATGGTTACGCCTGAATCCCCCAGGAAACATCCGTACCCCTGGGCCATCCAGCCAGGTGAATTACGCTATGTAGTCGCGCTCGTAAGACCATGGGTAACGCCATGGAATTCGATGGACACTCGAGTATCATATCCGGAAAACCAAAAATCAGAGAAATATCGATAGAATGAATCCACAATGTGGCCACAAAGCTGATATCAAGCAGAAGGCACTTTCCATATCTTTACTTCGAAAATATGTATCATACAGTACCTTTTCAAATCACTTTCAAATATCGTACTTATATAAAGTCCATTATATATAAGATTTCACTTTCAAATCAAATACTTTCCAAAATCAATAGTATATCAAATCACACTTATATAGACTTCAATTATATAAGATTTCACTTTTCAAATTGAGTACCTTTTCAAATCCATAGTTTTCGAATCAACATCATACTTATACAAACCAAATTTTTTATATAAGTTCGATAACTCCCAAATCAAGTATTTAGTAACACAAGGTTCTCAAATTTCAATTTGTTTCAATATCGGTTCAGTTTCAAAATCATATACAATTCCACCAAATTATTTCTTCTCAAATTAAATATCTTCAGTTCCAAAGTTTCCAAAATAATAAATTTAGAAAATAAATCCAAATTTCCAAATCAATATAATTTAAGTCAAACAATTTATTTCCAACATCAATGGTTTTCAACATCATCTTATATTTACATAAAGTCCATCTTATATAAGGATCAAATTTTTTCAAAAATCAATTTCGCTGCATGAAGAGTCATATGGGATTGAACATCTTTGCTTTATAAAAGATTTTAATTTAGAATAGTTTTGTATATAAAATAGTTTGTAAAATAGTGTGCATATAAAATAGTTTTGAAAAAAATAGTTTTGTATATAAAATAGTTTTATTTTGGAAAATGGTTTTAAATAAAATAGTTTTGTATGTAAAATAGAATAAAATAGTTTGTTTAAGAAGAATAAAAGGAAAAATAGTTTTGAAAAATGGTTTTAAATTGATAGTAGTTTTGCATAAAATAAAAATTCCAATTAAATTACAAAGATATCCAACCCAACAACTTCCAATTTCAGCGTCAAGTATATCAATGATATTAGAATATAGATGTACATATGTCATCATTTCGCAAAATCACACAAGTTCGCTTTCGAACTAGTATTGTCCATTCGACTTCCATAATGCGGATTTCGATATGGTTTCTCGACTAGAAACCATCAGTCTCCTTGCATAGCCATATACTATGATAGAGAATTCTAGAATCAAGCCCAAAATCCACATCAAATATTCGCCATCAAGAATCAAATGAAAAATCCTAACACGAAATGGTGTAATTCACCTCGAACTTGTGTACTCAAACTTGGATCAATTAAATTATGCGAATAAAACAACATACGTACAACTTATGTATCTATTCTAACTTGTTCAATATATAGTTTTATAAAGATGTTACCTAGTTAAAACATTTAAACTAAATTTTATTCAAAATATTTTGAAGACCAAATTCTTTTCAAAACATTTCAAATCTAAATTTCATATTAGAAAATTCAAAATAGCCTTATTCGTTTACTTAACAAAATAGTTTCAACTTATTTAAATCATATTACTACATACTTTAACATACATACCAAACTTATGTACTTTATACTTTTCAAAATTTCTTAGCTTTGAAAAGTTAACCTTGATTTGGAAGTGCTCGAACCTTCAAAATAGTCGAAGAAATCATATTTCAATCCAAGAGTTGGGAATCACAATTAAATCAGTAAATCAATTCCAAAAATAGGGTTATATCAAATCAAATCCCAAACTCAAGGACTGAACACCGGCTCATTTGAAATTGTTCAAATATATATACATATATCTTTCGAATATCACATCACACTTCGGAATTTGAAATCAAAATTGGTTTCACAAATCAATCGCATAACAAAGCTACCGAAGTGACCTCTCCTCCACTCTGAAACTCGAAAATCAATGTCGATGATGCATGCATTCATCACCGAAATTATTTTCCAGCAACATAAGTGGGTTCCGGACTTCTATTTTCTCAACTCCTTTTGAAATTTCTTCGAAATCATTTGAAACTCATTAAAATCATTTGAAACATTTCATATTCGGAAAATTCGTCTAAATCATGTTATTTTATTTCAAAATCTTAAACCAGTTCCAAAATGCCGGAGTTCAATCACTCAAATTCAGATTCAAAACCTTTAATTATAAATCATTCTATATGAAACCATTTCTTATATAAATTTCAAAATTTAAAATCCATTCAAAACTTTAAATTCTCAATTTTAAAATGGTATAAAATCCTTATCGAAAACATTTCACTTAATATATAAAATATGGTCATCCTTATCAAAATAACAACTACGATAAATACAAAAATTTAAAAAGACAATCAACCACAAATTTTCCAATGGATGATTCAAGGATGGATTTCAAAACAAAACAGAGATTAAAATTTAGAGGAACTCTAATCAAATAGAATTCTGATTCAAAGATAAGCTCAAATGAAGATAAGATAATTAAATTACCAAATAGAAGATGGATAAGCTCATATAAATCGCGGACGACCTTAACCGGTCAACCGTGACTTCAGGAATAATCAATGCGAAAATCTAAGGCTAATCGACCTTCGATCGCCAGAGATAGAATCCAGGTATAGCAGAAGATAGAAAACATCGTAAACCGAGGATACAAAAATCTCTGGTGAATCAATGCCAATTATAAGGGAGTTTCATCCTTTTATAAATCATTCAAAGATTGGCGGAATCGCCACCTTATAAAGGTCATTCAAAGTGGGGTTACGGAATGCTCCAAAAATCAAAAGAGTACAATTAGGGGAGACAGGAATGGATTTCAGAACAAGTGGGAGCGTTCCAAAATTCAAAGGAATCTTATTCGATAAGAAAACCAAGATTAGAGATATATAACCTATATCGATACAAAATAATTCCCATTCAAAATTTGGAAAGACTCGAATTCATAACATACGAAAATAGAAGCATAAATATCTTTAGTTGGACAACTTCAGCTAAGCAAAAGATACAACAAAGTTTACTCAAAGCAACCTAACAAACTATTGATTTTGTCATATCCAAAATAGATTCCTATCAACAATGGATCTAGATCAATCAAGAGAGAAGTTCAGAATTTTAGAGGATCCTAATCAATGAAATTACTAATAAGGTGGATACGAAAGAAATGAAGCTTAAGAAATATTTTGCTTTCAAAGCAAGAAAATTTATATCAAATAATCTTTGAAAATTCTTTGAAAATCATTTTATACTTCGAAAATACGTTCTCTCACAAAGAAATGATTTTGAGATTGATTTCACTCATTCTAGGGTATTTCTACCCTATCTCTAATGAGTTTTTGCTCCGTAGGCTAAGGTTTGCCTAAAACCAAAGCTCTGATACCAAATGTAACGACCCACTATTTTGGACCATTCAAATCAACAATAATCCACACACGTCTGACTTGAATAATTCAAAATAACAAACTGTAATAAAAATTTGGAGCAAATAAAATCAAATACAGAATCACAGACACAGATATCAGAATAACTCGCAGCGGAAATAAAATACCATAGTAGTTCATGAAGCTACTATATACAAACTCTCAAAACATATACAAAATCTCATAGTCAAAATAGATACAATAGAAGTTAGGATACATAAATCAATAATACAGAGAATACCGAATAGTAAATAACTGGATTAGAAGATATGAAATAACAGATGGACAGATAAGCTCCAACAAATCTCTAGCTCCAGAAGATAAATTCCAAAGCTGTGATTCTCAGGCTGACCCGAGCGTAAAGTAAAAAACAAAACACTCTAGTCAGGACATATATACTTATACAATGTAAACCAACTCAAGTGAACTGTAATAGCAATGCATAATAACTTAAAGGATGCTTGGGATCGCCCATCCTTTAAGGATCCATAAAACCATCAATTTAATTACATCCCGTGGTTAAAATTCCAAAATGGTAATTTATACTTCGAAATCAAATATCATTTCAAATCCATTTCAAAATATCAAAATATTTCAAATCAAATTATTCCATTTAAATCATTTAAAAATGAATTTATTATATTTAATAGTCAATATTCAATTCTCAAAATTTAACCATTTCAGAATTCATTTATTCACTTAAATTTATTAAAACAGTGAAATTTCAACTTTTGCAGGATTTAGAAAATGCCAAGGAAAGTTATGTTTAGAAACAATTCAATTAGCAAAAGACAGCATTTAGATGCTGTAATAGGTTTAGATTTCAAATAAAACTTTAGTTAAATTCAGCAACTACAGCACTTAGTTCATTTTAGCCATTTAGTTCATTTATATCAATTACAGCATTTACTAAATGCTGTAATATCTTTAACTTTAGAAATGATAGCATTTCAGGAATGCTGTCAATTTAAATTCCAAACTTTCACTACAATTTCATAAATAATTAAAATTTATTTAAATCCATTTTAACTTATAAAAATCATATTTTCTTACTTTAAAAACAATCATTTAAATAACCCTTAATTTATGATTTTACAAAGTGAAAGTTTCACAAACAATTATCAAATCTTTAATAATTCACTTATAAAATAAATGTAAAATTTATAATATTTCATTTACTTAACAATTTTAATTAATTTTACCATTTCATAATTTTATTTAAATTCCATTTTATTTTCTTAACTTAACTTTTATTTTAAAACACTTTCACATTTTCCAAGTTAAGTTATACTTCAAATTTCAACTTTTAAACATTTATTTATTTAACTATTTTTAATTTATAGAAAAATCAATAACACTTTACAAAATTATTTTAAATTAAAATAAAAATAAAATTATCATAATATTTACATTTTTAACATATTTTATAATATCAAGAATATATATATATATATATATATATTAACCACGGGTGTGAATATAAATTTTTCTAACCTAAGTCAAATGATACAGATAATATATCATTTCAATCCGTAATTTACAAAGGAAAATTCCGGGTTTTATCATTTCAAACCCGCAATCCTAAGTTAAAGGAAATAAATAAAAATCGTTCAGACCTATCATTTCAGCCCATAACGATTTTTCCCTATTCTAAAGTCCATTCGGGTATGTATCATTTCAACCCATAGTGATTCTCTTCTACAGGGAACTTGCAGTGTGATAAACTGATATAAATAAACAGAATAGCGGTTATATAACAGTAACAGATGATATGACATGTAATTTACAGGTTTAACATCATACATAAATAATCACAGGCAGTTATAGCATAACATAATAGTAATACACATTCAATTGTTGTCAATTCACATTTGCATAAGTATAAAATGTCAAGTGAGATTTACTCACCTCTATGGCTGGAGATTGTAATACAAATGACACAACGGAATCAAAAGCACGATGACAAGACTAGAATTTGAGTGGAGAGCGAGATCCAAGCTATAGATCTTGTGTTACAACCCAAAACAAAACCAAATAAATTATAAATTTCAATGCAACCTTGAAATGATATAACTTCGGAATAAAAACAAATATGAATGCAACGATATTAGACTTGCTTTTTACATTTGCTTGCACAGCCTAGGGGATGTTTTGGCTCAGGTTTGGCATAACTTTGGCTCATGTTTGAACATAGGAATGTATGGCATAAAGGCTAGAACAAGTGGAAGAAGTTACAACATAGGAAGGTGAAGAGGTTTTAGGCAACAAAGAGGAGTTTTGGTTCAACAAAGAGGCTCCTCCATGGGGTGTTTGGGGTCGGCCAGTGGAGTATGGGTCAGTTCAGAGGCTAGAGGGGTGTGTGGTGGTCTGGTTAGAGGTGGTGGTGGCGGCCAAAGGTGGTGGTGGTGGTGGAAAATGAAGTGGTGATGCAAATAGTGGTCACAACATTGTTTTTAAAGCCTAGGTTGCATTTTTGAGGGGTTTGGTCACCATGGTGGGTTCGGCCATGGTCATGACCTAGAGTATAGTTGGTGATGATGGCAGGGAAGAGGTGTAGGAGGTGGTGGCCGTGGATATGAGAAGTAGGAAGTGCAAAAGAATCCAAGAAACAAGGCAAAAACCATGAAAAATGCGAAGAAGAAGAAGGAAAAAGTAGCCATTACCAAATTTTTTTGCAAGCCATGAATAGAATGAGGAACAAATGTTTTTTTGCAGGAATGAGCACTGGAATACATGACCAAACAAAGTAATACACAGCCAAAAGAAGTAAATGAGGAGTTGTGGCAATTGAAAGGACATAGGAGATGAAAAGACTTCAGTTTCTAAAGCACTTTAAACTCTTTCATATTTCTTATAAAATCAGTAATTTGACTTTAGAACCGAAACAAAGTAATATAAAATAAAAATAAATAATAAATTTTAAAGAAAATGGAAAAAGAATATAAGAAATTACTTAAAAATTGAAAACAAGGTTCAAAAAATTACAAATCAATCATCATTGGCTTTGGAAAATTTTCTACTTCATTTTAAAAAATATTCTAAAGCAAAACTTTGAAATAAATAATTCATTTATCATTTATAAAGTGAATAAATAATTAAATTTAGAGAAAATATAAAAAGAATAAAGAAATTGTTTACAAATTCAAAATAGGACTTAAAAATTTCAAATAGAATATCACTAGTTTTAGAAAAATTATAACTTTACTTCTAAACCAATAAAAGTCAAGTAAAATAAAATAAATGCTGAAAAAAATGAAGTGTAAATGAAAATAAAATAAAGTCTTAAGAAAACAGAAAATAAACAAAGAATTTCTTTAATTAAATGAAACTGGAAATTAGGAATTATAAACAGAATACAACTGACATTGGAAAATGTCAATTACACTTTGAAAAATGTTTTAAAACCAAAATATATACATAACATGTTATTTTACCCATATAAATATAAATTAGAACATTACATGACCAAATAAAATATTATTTATATAATTTAAAATAAATAATTTTGTTAAATACAGCAAATTACACTCAATAGTTAAAAAGGCATAACTTTCATAATATTAATCAGATTTTAACGAAACGAAAAGCATTATTCTTAAAATTTTATTTACTTTCAAATAAAATATAAAATTCGAATTTTCAAACTTTCAAATTTTAAATTTAAAAGTCAAAGTTTGACCATATTGACCAAAATTCACTTTTCTGGAAAATATTCTATTTAGTCATGTTTGGAATTCTAATTCACATCAAAATCAAAATTTATATTTAAAATAACAAAATTTATTCATTTTAATAAATAAAATAAAGTTTCCAAATTAGGAAATTCAATTAAAAATAATTAAAATATACGTTTAAAATAATCACAAAATACAGGGTTGTTACACTTGTAGTGCCCTATCTGGTCGCAGTTGAAACACTTAACACCTTTCATTTACACAACCTTCTTTCCCTTATCGGTTCAACACTCATGAGCAAAATGTCCTTTCTTATCACACTTGAAGCTGACAACATTAGCTTTCCCTTTATTGGTAGCTCCACCCTTCCGAGTTCCCTTCTTCTTGAAGAACTTCCTCTTCTTACTTTGAAAACCTTGAGTCTCCACCGACTTCGCTTTCCCAAAAGTCGCAACCATCTCATCATTTCTTATAGCCATTTGCACTACTACATTACTCAGATCTCAGAGATGTGGCATTATCGCTTTAGCAGTCTCCAGCTTCAAACCCCGAATAAAGTTCTCATTTCGCTTAATCCCAGTATCGATCGTAGCATATCTATACCTAGATAGCTCATCAAATTTCATAGCATATTCTAACAGCTACATTTCCCTTTGCTCCATTTTTCCATAAATCTCCTAAGCAAGGTTGACTTGGCTACTGCAGATAAGAATCTCTCCTCAAATCTCCTTCGAAATTCAGCCCAAGTCAATTCCTCTTCCAACACTCCAACGGTCACTCCGTTCCACCAGTATAGTGCTGCACCTTGCAACTGGCTAGAAGCTAATCTCCTTTTCTTCTCATCGTTCAACCCCAGATCAACAAAAATCCTCTCATAGTGTAATAGCCAGTTCTTTACTTCAATAACATATCCAGTTCCAAGAAAAAGGCTTTCCTCCAAGAATAGTATAATCTTGGTTCATCTTAGCGTAGTTATTACCAATCGACGCCACGGGACTAGCTCCTTCTGCATTAGCTATATTCCTCTAGCTACCCTTTCAGTTGCTCCAGCTTGCATCAGGTTGACGAAAAACTGATACATAGTTCCCATATCTACTGGTGGGGTTCCAGCACCTACATTGGCATTTGCATTTTGGTTAGCATTAATCTGCCGACCTTGGTTCCTTCTAGTATTGGGTAGAACATTTTGATTGGTTGTAGTGCTTCCTCCACCTAGATTCACTCTTCCATTTCCTGCTTCCATACCTTACTTTCTCATAATCTGCATACGAGCCTTGATAAGATACAGAAGAACGGTTTATGCGAGGGGGGAGAATACATACTTATATATAGAAAATTCAAGTACGTTACTATAGCGTTATCCTAAACCCCAATCCTATTCTATGATTCATTAGGAATTTGTTTTCAAAAATATTTTAAGTTTTGCATAAACCTATGCTCTGATACGAACTTGTAAGATTGTAACAACCCGGGATTTCATATCAGTTAATTATCGTCATTAAACGATAATATCAATAGCTGATTGTTATTGAGATTTTAATCGATTGAAATTCTTTCATAAATTCATCGTTGTTGTACGGGGTTTAAAATTTGTTTTGGCCCATTTCTTTTGTTGCCGTGATTATCAAACAAAACTCGGTTCCCCTTTGTAATCCATCCATTCGTTCGAAACCTAAAACAAAAAACAAACGAAAGAATAAAAATGGTGGCGGCGATGATTTCCCCTTTGCAACTGAATTGGGCTACGCGATCTCGTTTTCAAATCATCGTCATGCGAGATGATTTCAGCTGGATTGAAGCTTCAAAACTTCAACTCTCGACCGAACTGAGGTGAGTTCAACTCACATCTAATTCGAACTGTTACGTGACTACCTTGTTTTCGTTCGTATATGATTTTTGAATTGTGATGGTTTGGGTTTCTCGACTTGTTCGACTTCGTTCCAGGTTGTTGTTTTTGCTCTGCCACATGCTCTTCGTTTTGAATTCTTGAAATGATCAATGATTCTTCGATTTTTGGTATGGTCGTTGTTGCCTCGGCATTGAAGGATTTCGTGTGTTGCCTTGATTTTGTTTGTCTGAAGTTCTTCACTAAATGATTTCTTATTCTATTCGAATTCATGTGTTTCTGATTCGTTTAAGCTTGTGAATTTCCGAGGTGGATTAAATGGTGCTCACGGTTGTGACTTATCTTGTTAAAGCAGTGACATGCTTTGAAACCATCCCTGCTAAATTGTTTTGGAAACTACTTTTATGATGATATTTACTTCGGTTTTGACTTCGAAGTTGTCTTCTTGTCCTTGATGCATTGTTTCTCAGCTGCTCTTGATTCCGAGACATCGAGCAGTCTTGCTACTGTGATTTCTTTTGTGAGTCGCCCAATTGAAATGATTTCTGTAATTCATTCGAATTAGTATATTTCGTAGTTATTAGCTTTATAGTTATTGTTCCGTGAATTTTAGGGACTTTGGCATGTCTATCTCCATATATGCATTTATCTTTGCACTGACCAGTTGTATGGTTGCATATATGTTGTATCATTGTGAAGTTTGGTTTACTGGTGGGTTTTCTTGGCACTGTTCCACTGGGATTACGAGGGTCTTTGTAGTTTGTTTCTTTCAGGTTGCCAGTTTGCATTTCTTGATCTTTACTTCCCTGTTGCCAGTCTTGGTTGCACTGGTCATTTCCAGTGCTTGATCATTTGTATATACTTCTTGCCTACAGTGATAATCTTGCTTTCTTGACCTGGGTTGAGTTTTGTCATTTGGACATCACTGAGTGTTTGATTATATGTTGCAATTGGTACATTCATGTTTTGAGGCTTCTGTCCCAGTTCGTAAGTAGGTAATTTGAACTGTGGTTTGGTTGATTCCTTGAATAATTAGCTTTGGCCTTGGTTTCAGTGTGTAAACCATTCTATGACACTTTGGTTTTCTTCTTGCTGCTTGATTATTTTTGTGGTTTCACATGCGTGCATACATACCATTGTATGTGTGCATGTATATGTGTTGACCCTACACATGTGGGTTCACTGTACTTGATCCCCTGACCATTGTTCCCTGTGCACACCTCTATTTCATTGTATTCAATCTTATTTGGCAGTTCCATTTGCTGTTTTGTCTTTCTGGTGCACTTATTTGCACTACTACACTTATGTGTACATGCTGCATCCTTGACATCTTTACTGTTGGGTGAACTGATTTTCTTCGAACTTCATATGCACATTTTTGAGTTTCTCTTGCAGTCTGTTTGACATACTTCAAGTAGTCTTCATATATACTTGTTTATGTCTTCACTGCATGGATTTTAATTTAAGTTGCATTGCTTATATCTGTACCATCGACTGTGTACTGATATCACTTCTTGGTATACCTCTTTATAGTCCTCATTACACCGCATAGTCCTTGTGAGAATTATTCATCTGTCTGCATTTGTGATATTTGTTCATCTGATTACTGATCTGGTCTATCTCCTTATGTAATTGCTGTTTGGACCTGGTTGTGCTTATGCACTTCATTTGTATCACTTGGTATCCACACTTCACTGTGTTCATGTAGCCTGTTTCACTTGTATACCTTATTCATGTCACTTTACTATCTGCTCGGTACACCTGTCTTGTTGGCTAGTCTGGTTTCTTGACCAGGCTTGTTCGAGTTGCTTTGGCTATTGACTACAGTCATGGCTTGTTCGATATCACAGTTTTGATCTGAAGCGTGAACTTGTTCACCGCTTCCTTTTCGCTTGAGTTGGTTGAGTTTGGTTTGTCGGTTCTTGATTGTTTCAAGTTGATTTGTGAAATTTTACAGCGAGTTGAATCCAGTCTCAAAGACCTGGGTTTGACCCTGTAAGTTTTTCTACAGTTTTGATTGCTGTTATTTTTCACCGTCGTGATGATTTCACGTACTGTGTGGCGAGGCAGTGCACGCGTGCGTGTACTGCAGCCACATAGAAATTTGATTTGATTGATCTTTTTGAGATTTCTGATTTGTTGATTTACACTGCTTAGTGTTATATCTGCCGTTATCCAATTCTCGTATCGAGTGTTGGATATACGAGATTTCTATGACTGTCATCTATATTGAGATTGATTATTACTGCTTCTATGCGCTAATAACTGAGTTTGAATTAGACTGATCCGGGTATTATTTTCTTTTGAATGTAATACTCGGGTCAGACCGAGTATTTTCAGGTTGTAGATTTTCTTCTTTGAGTTGCTGTTCAGGATTTGAAGACTTTTCACATCTTCTGAAGTTGTCAGTGTCATTTTGTAATCGTCGTGTCATTGTATAGAACGATATGTATTCATGTATATTAGTCGATAATGTACTTGTATATATAACTTCTAGAGTCGACAGTTGTAGTTGTATCGTATGTATTGTGTCAACTATGTTGTAACTGACATCAGTTATATATATATGAGACTTTTGTTTTTATCTGTGTTCCGCATTCATATTATCTGTGTTATCGTTATATCTAATGTCCTAAACTATTATGAACCATCGTAGTTTGTTTTATACTGATAATTGGGTGCGTCGATGGGAGTAAATAAATAATAGATGAAGAATAAAAAGTATATACCACTCCTATCGAGATAACCAATATTAGTGTAACGCCAATTACGGATGGTCGCTCCTATCCAGCCTTATTCTTCGTAATAATAGACAGTATTTCTTTTAATACTCTTTGTTATTATGAGCATAGAGGTGGGGCGTTATAGTTGGTATCAGAGCTTGGGGTTTATGGACATAATATAAAACTTAACTCGGATGGAACATATGTTACAACTATTGGTCGATGTTTTATTGTGATTTGAGTCAAAACTAAAGTTTTGGAATTTGGATGAAATTTTTAAATATCTTTATTTAAAAATAATAGTGAAATTGTGTTTTGTTGATTTGATTGAATTGTGTTCTGTTTATCAGAGTGCGCAGCGGAAACTGTCTTCGCTGAGTACAACTGGTAATCTTTTTTATTTAAGAATCAAAATACGAAATTGATATGAATTCCAATTGTTGTTTTCATAGCTGTAATTATTTGTTTCTTTGAGAATTTCGAATCCAAATTGAGGATTCGAACAAGTTGCAGTTATGTGATTTTATCAAGTTCTTTGCTGGTTTTCTTTTGTGCTAATCATATATTGATTAGATTTTTATCGTTTTGAATTATCTTCATTGAAGATACCTTCGAATAATTTCTTTGTTAATTTTGTAGTACGTGCAAAATTTGAATTGCACGTTATTGCATTTATTTTATGTGGAACCGATGCTTGGTTATGAAACGTATTTTGTTGCCGTTATATTTATAACGGGATTTTTACGCCAGTGCTATTTTGAAGCACGGTGTTTTGTGGCATTTCTGATGAATGAAAATTCACTGATATTACATTTTGATGTAGATTGTTTTGATGTGATTTTGACGTTTTAAAACTACTGTCGCTTTGGCTTCAGTAACCGCCAAATTTTAAAAAGTGGGTTTTCAAGCGGTTATTCCGCAATACTGATTTGTGACCGTTTTTACGGTATTTTGAGAAGTGCAATTTCCTTATCGAAATTGTTACTGATTTGCTGTTTTAATCACGTGATTAGAAAATTGTTTTAAAAATGAAAATTGTTTTATAAAATTTTAGCAGTTTGCGTTTTCAAAAGAATGAGAAAGCGACTTAAACGATTCAGCAAAATCGTGGATTATGACCCCTTTCTTTTACTGTTTCGCTTAACTCCGGACTTGTTCAGTTGAGAATGTGAATTGTTATTTTTACAAAATAAATAAAATTGTTTTCAGAAATCTTACAGTTTGCGATTTCAAAAGAATGAGAAAGCGATTTAAACGTTTCAGCAAAATCGAGGACTATGACCCCTTTCTTTTACGGATTCGCTTAATTCCGGACTTGTCCGTTTGAGAATGTAAAGTGTATTTTTACAAAATGCACAATTTTGCACTTTCAAGAAAACGATGAAGAGATTTAAACGATTTAGCAAAAGTGCGGAGTATGGAACCACACTTTTACTATTTCGGTTAATTCCGGACTCGTCAATTGAATATCTGTTGTTTTGATGATTTTGATGAATTTTGCACTTTCAAGGAAACGATGAAGAGAATCAAACGATTTAGTAAAACACGTGGTATGGGACATGTGCGTTTGCTATTTCGGTTAATTCCGGACTCGTTAATTGAAATATTTGATGTTTTCGTGTGCTTTCGAGCCACTATGTTGGACCTTCGGGTCATTTGTTGGACCTTCGGGTCAAATACCAGTACTAGACCTTCGGGTCATTTGTTGGACCTTCGGGTCATTTGTTGGGCGCCAAAATTATGTTGAGTACTTGGTAGGCTTCGGCCATTTGTTGATGCACGTGCGGCGAATTAAAAACTCGCCATCTGATGGGATCGATCCAACCTTTTATGTTGATTTTCTAGTCTTCTTAATTGATTTCTAGATATTTGTTGTTTCCAATTATCTGCAGGTAATTGGATATTTGTTGATATGAGTTCTGATTATCGTTTTTGATAATCGGATATTTGTTGTTTCTAATTATCGCTTGTGATAATTAGATATTTGTTGATTTGAGATTTAATTATCGCTTTAGATAATTAAATATTTGTTGATTTTAGATTTAATTATCGCTTGAGATAATTAAATATTTATTGATTTTAGATTTAATTATCGCTTGAGATAATTAAATATTTGTTGATTTGAGATTTAATTATCGCCTTAGATAATTAAATATTTGTTGATTTTAGATTTAATTATCGCTTGAGATAATTAAATATTTGTTGATTTTAGATTTAATTATCGCCTTAGATAATTAAATATTTGTTGATTTTAGATTTAATTATCGCTTGAGATAATTAAATATTTGTTGATTTGAGATTTAATTATCGTTTTAGATAATTAAATATTTTCTGATTTGAAATTTAATTATCGCTTGAGATAATTAAATATTTGTTGATTTGAGATTTAATTATCGCCTTAGATAATTAAATATTTGTTGATTTTAGATTTAATTATCGCTTGAGATAATTAAATATTTGTTGATTTTAGATTTAATTATCGCCTTAGATAATTAAATATTTGTTGATTTTATATTTAATTATCGCCTTAGATAATTAAATATTTGTTGATTTTAGATTTAATTATCGCTTGAGATAATTAAATATTTGTTGATTTGAGATTTAATTATCGTTTTAGATAATTAAATATTTTCTGATTTGAGATTTAATTATCGCTCTAGATAATTAAATATTTTCTGATTTGAGATTTAATTATCGTTTTAGATAATTAAATATTTGTTGCTTTGAGATTTAATTATCGCTTTAGATAATTAAATATTTTCTGATTTGAAATTTAATTATCGCTTGAGATAGTTAAATAATTGCTGATTTGAAATTTAATTATCGCTTGAGATAATTAAATATTGGTTGGTTTTAGATTTAATTATCGCTTGAGATAATCAAATATTTGTTGAATTTGAATTTGATTATCGTTTTTGATAATCGAATATTTGTTTTCTGATTATCGTTTGAGATACTCAGATATTTGATTTGTCTTCTGATTATCGTTTGAGATAAGTGAATATTTGCGATTTTTGAGATTTGAGCTTCGTCTTTTTCTCTGGCGATTCAGGTGAGTAATTTGATTTACTCACATTCAATTCGTGCTCTATATGGGATTTCTGCTCTATTTTTCCTTCTCTTTTAGTTGCTGGAACTCGATTGATTCTTGCTTTAGACAGTCGTCTGATTTTGATTCCTTGATCCCCACGATGTTAATTCTTTTGATTTAATTCAGTCGGACCTTTTGATTTCATTTCTAATACTTCCCCTGCTTACATTTGCTTTGCGTATGCACTCGTCATTGCCATGCTCTTATGGTTGTTACCTTTTGTCCATTTATTCCTTATGATTGCGAGGACGCAATTTTTATAAGGAGGGGAGTCTGTAACAACCCGGGATTTCATATCAGTTAATTATCGTCATTAAACGATAATATCAATAGCTGATTGTTATTGAGATTTTAATCGATTGAAATTCTTTCGTAAATTCATCGTTGTTGTACGGGGTTTAAAATTTGTTTTGGCCCATTTCTTTTGTTGCCGTGATTATCAAACAAAACTCGGTTCCCCTTTGTAATCCATCCATTCGTTCGAAACCTAAAACAAAAAACAAACGAAAGAATAAAAATGGTGGCGGCGACGATTTCCCCTTTGCAACTGAATTAGGGCTACGCGATCTCGTTTTCAAATCATCGTCATGCGAGATGATTTCAGCTGGATTGAAGCTTCAAAACTTCAACTCTCGACCGAACTGAGGTGAGTTCAACTCACATCTAATTCGAACTGTTACGTGACTACCTTGTTTTCGTTCGTATATGATTTTTGAATTGTGATGGTTTGGGTTTCTCGACTTGTTCGACTTCGTTCCAGGTTGTTGTTTTTGCTCTGTCACATGCTCTTCGTTTTGAATTCTTGAAATGATCAATGATTCTTCGATTTTTGGTATGGTCGTTGTTGCCTCGGCATTAAAGGATTTCGTGTGTTGCCTTGATTTTGTTTGTCTGAAGTTCTTCACTAAATGATTTCTTATTCTATTCGAATTCATGTGTTTCTGATTCGTTTAAGCTTGTGAATTTCCGAGGTGGATTAAATGGTGCTCACGGTTGTGACTTATCTTGTTAAAGCAGTGACATGCTTTGAAACCATCCCTGCTAAATTGTTTTGGAAACTACTTTTATGATGATATTTACTTCGGTTTTGACTTCGAAGTTGTCTTCTTGTCCTTGATGCATTGTTTCTCAGCTGCTCTTGATTCCGAGACATCGAGCAGTCTTGCTACTGTGATTTCTTTTGTGAGTCGCCCAATTGAAATGATTTCTGTAATTCATTCGAATTAGTATATTTCGTAGTTATTAGCTTTATAGTTATTGTTCCGTGAATTTTAGGGACTTTGGCATGTCTATCTCCATATATGCATTTATCTTTGCACTGACCAGTTGTATGGTTGCATATATGTTGTATCATTGTGAAGTTTGGTTTACTGGTGGGTTTTCTTGGCACTGTTCCACTGGGATTACGAGGGTCTTTGTAGTTTGTTTCTTTTAGGTTGCCAGTTTGCATTTCTTGATCTTTACTTCCCTGTTGCCAGTCTTGGTTGCACTGGTCATTTCCAGTGCTTGATCATTTGTATATACTTCTTGCCTACAGTGATAATCTTGCTTTCTTGACCTGGCTTGAGTTTTGTCATTTGGACATCACTGAGTGTTTGATTATATGTTGCAATTGGTACATTCATGTTTTGAGGCTTCTGTCCCAGTTCGTAAGTAGGTAATTTGAACTGTGGTTTGGTTGATTCCTTGAATAATTAGCTTTGGCCTTGGTTTCAGTGTGTAAACCATTCTATGACACTTTGGTTTTCTTCTTGCTGCTTGATTATTTTTGTGGTTTCACATGCGTGCATACATACCATTGTATGTGTGCATGTATATGTGTTGATCCTACACATGTGGGTTCACTGTACTTGATCCCCTGACCATTGTTCCCTGTGCACACCTCTATTTCATTGTATTCAATCTTATTTGGCAGTTCCATTTGCTGTTTTGTCTTTCTGGTGCACTTATTTGCACTACTACACTTATGTGTACATGCTGCATCCTTGACATCTTTACTGTTGGGTGAACTGATTTTCTTCGAACTTCATATGCACATTTTTGAGTTTCTCTTGCAGTCTGTTTGACATACTTCAAGTAGTCTTCATATATACTTGTTTATGTCTTCACTGCATGGATTTTAATTTAAGTTGCATTGCTTATATCTGTACCATCGACTGTGTACTGATATCACTTCTTGGTATACCTCTTTATAGTCCTCATTACACCGCATAGTCCTTGTGAGAATTATTCATCTGTCTGCATTTGTGATATTTGTTCATCTGATTACTGATCTGGTCTATCTCCTTATGTAATTGCTGTTTGGACCTGGTTGTGCTTATGCACTTCATTTGTATCACTTGGTATCCACACTTCACTGTGTTCATGTAGCCTGTTTCACTTGTATACCTTATTCATGTCACTTTACTATCTGCTCGGTACACCTGTCTTGTTGGCTAGTCTGGTTTCTTGACCAGGCTTGTTCGAGTTGCTTTGGCTATTGACTACAGTCATGGCTTGTTCGATATCACAGTTTTGATCTGAAGCGTGAACTTGTTCACCGCTTCCTTTTCGCTTGAGTTGGTTGAGTTTGGTTTGTCGGTTCTTGATTGTTTCAAGTTGATTTGTGAAATTTTACAGCGAGTTGAATCCAGTCTCAAAGACCTGGGTTTGACCCTGTAAGTTTTTCTACAGTTTTGATTGCTGTTATTTTTCACCGTCGTGATGATTTCACGTACTGTGTGGCGAGGCAGTGCACGCGTGCGTGTACTGCAGCCACATAGAAATTTGATTTGATTGATCTTTTTGAGATTTCTGATTTGTTGATTTACACTGCTTAGTGTTATATCTGCCGTTATCCAATTCTCGTATCGAGTGTTGGATATACGAGATTTCTATGACTGTCATCTATATTGAGATTGATTATTACTGCTTCTATGCGCTAATAACTGAGTTTGAATTAGACTGATCCGGGTATTATTTTCTTTTGAATGTAATACTCGGGTCAGACCGAGTATTTTCAGGTTGTAGATTTTCTTCTTTGAGTTGCTGTTCAGGATTTGAAGACTTTTCACATCTTCTGAAGTTGTCAGTGTCATTTTGTAATCGTCGTGTCATTGTATAGAACGATATGTATTCATGTATATTAGTCGATAATGTACTTGTATATATAACTTCTAGAGTCGACAGTTGTAGTTGTATCGTATGTATTGTGTCAACTATGTTGTAACTGACATCAGTTATATATATATGAGACTTTTGTTTTTATCTGTGTTCCGCATTCATATTATCTGTGTTATCGTTATATCTAATGTCCTAAACTATTATGAACCATCGTAGTTTGTTTTATACTGATAATTGGGTGCGTCGATGGGAGTAAATAAATAATAGATGAAGAATAAAAAGTATATACCACTCCTATCGAGATAACCAATATTAGTGTAACGCCAATTACGGATGGTCGCTCCTATCCAGCCTTATTCTTCGTAATAATAGACAGTATTTCTTTTAATACTCTTTGTTATTATGAGCATAGAGGTGGGGCGTTATAAAGATTCCCCATTTTGAGGCCTGAAACTAAATGCTACAGATGCTGCATTCATCCATAATTATCAATTTCCGATGACAAAATGTGGCTATGTTAATCATATCATCAAAAGCACATGTATGAAATTTTCTAAACACAATTCAAAAGCAATTTTTTCTAGTACATTTTGTAAATAACGTTCCATATTCATTGATTGGAAATGGATAATTGAATGTTTGAACCTTGTACGTGTTTACGCATTCGAATTATACATGTTATAATATGTTTGTTTTATGAAAAACTTGTGTTTAAGTTCGTTAAAGGAATGGAATGTTATGGAAATTTCATGGTTATGGAACTTATGTGCTTCATTTGAGTAAGTATAGGTACAGGGAGTTGTTTGGATAGATTATGGGTTGCTTAATTGCATATAAATTAATCGAACTCGCTTAATAACACTTATATAAGATACACTTACGCACTTAAAATCGAAAAGGAGATAAATATTGATATATATTGTATTTCTGACCGTGTGGGTCGATGTATATTATATTTATCATATTTGTGATATTGTAAAAGGCTCTCCGTACAAGGGAGACTCTGTCAAATGTTTTTGGAAATTTAGGGTGTTAGAAATTTTTTTAAAATTTTTGGAAAATTTTGTTAATTAAATTTAATTTGAAATTATAACTTGAAATAAAGGGTTTTGACGAATAAATAGAATTCAGTATGGGTAAGTCTAAAAGACTTAGAGAAGTGAAAATACGGAGTTTTAAATAAAGGGTTTTTGAAAAGAAATGGGTTTTGAGCATTTTTCCTACCTTAGCAATTTCAGGGGCGAAATTCTTTTAAAGGGGAAGGAATGTAACAACCTGGAATTTTAGTCGTTTGGTTTTGAACATTTAATTTATTTTTTAAATGTTGAATCTGTAATATTAATTGATTTTGAATATGAAGGTTTTGGTTTAATTAGTGAAATGGTTTAAAATTTCAAATATAGCGATTAAACGGATTTTGTGAATAGTAAATTTAATATTTGAAATTAGATAAATATGTGATTCTGGAGTTAAATGTCAATGGAAATGATTTTTAAGTTGATTTAAACTCTATTTGAATTAGAGTGATGATAGTGGACTTTTGAATGGAATTAAAAGTCGATAAATTAAAATTGCAAATTTATATATATTAATTTAATAATGAAATTTAATATTTGGGATAGTGTACATAATTGAATTTTGATTTAATATGAATCGAAATGGTTTCTAATATGGATATAAATTCTATTTGAATTATACTCAAGTTGGTAAGTTTTTAAAATTGGAGTTTCAAGCAATTTCGTCGACTTTGAAAATCGCTCGATTTAATCGACACGATAAAATTTCCTTTCGGGGCACAGTCTCGAAATTCAACGAAACTAGTTCCATTGGATCCGAAATAGTGTATTATTATCGGATTTCAGATTCGTAGCGCTTGGAGTTACAGTTTGGTCGTACGAGATAGAAACGCGTTGAAATATTGGAAATTTAATATTATAATTTGATTTGAAAAGCTATCTTCCACGCACGATCGAATTAGGCCTCAAAACTTGTTCCATTGTGTTTAGAATAGGGGTAAAACATTATGAACGCCAGGCAGCACACTTCGTTTGGAGTTCGCCCGGAAAAGTACGTGAACAGTAGAAATAATAATAAAATAATCTATATGCACCTACATATATGCGCGTATACAACCCTAACCCTAGCTATTTATCTCCAGCCACCACCCTCTTCTTCAATGGCCGAAAAAGCTCGCAGCTTCCACCCTCGTTTTCTCTCTATCCATCGACTTTTAAGCCTTGCCCTCAACTGAAGAAACGTAGAGCATGTCCTCCTTTAGTGATCCAACGGCCATGATTTGCTAAAATTTTAGGTTAAATCGAGCGGCGATGGAATCATGGCGACAAGCACTGCATTATGAAACTGTTTTGGAGACGATTGGAAATAGCTAAAATTTTAGGTTAAATCGAACGTCGTTCGATTTAATTTAAAATTGGAAACTCAGGTGAGTTAAACCCACTCATTCGGTTAATTAGAAATGTTTTATAGCAAATAAAATTTATTTCTGCTTGTTTTGGATTGTTGAAATTGGTGGTTGTTGAAATTAATTTAGGATGATGATATAGCATTTGGAAATGCTATTAGATTGGTTGAACCGGATCTAGGGTCACGACATAGCATCTCGAATTACTATTAAACTGTTTATGTTTATTTTAAGCTTATTATCAGTATTTGATCATATATGTATGATATTGATAAATGGATTGTGTTTGGAAATATAGTCGTATGTTATATTTGGCCAAATAAGCACCGTTGGATAATAAATGAAAGTGTTTAATTTTGAATGATAATTGGTTAGCAGAATCAATTTTTATTCTGCTAGTGGATTAATTTGGACACTGTTCAATGCCAATGGATTTATATTTGATAATTGATATGTTAACAAATCATTGTTAATTGTGGATTTGATTTACATATTTGACTGTTATGTAAATGCTTGTCATTTAACTTTGATAGTTAAATTGAATTGAATGGTAGTTGATAAGTACCATTGCGATTTCCGAGCCTCAGTATAATATGGAAAGTTATGGTTTATGGTTAACCTCAAATTCTAAAATTTTGAGTAAAATGTTTTATTAAATTATTATATATACAAATTGTTTATTTAATTATATTTTACAAATGTTTATAAAATCCTTTGTTTAGGTTAATTATGTTTTAAAGTTAATTGTTTATTTCATTTTGTTTAAAGAAATGAATTATTTTATATTTAGTGATTAGAACTAAATAATTATTTCATTAATAATAGTTATTATAAAGTTAATTAATTTTCAAAAGTTGACTAATTTTATTTAAAGGTTTATTTAGTTTATTTTATTAAATTTTAAAATGTTAAAGGTTAAATAATGGTGGTTTGATTAATTTTATTTAAAGTAAATGAAGAATTGGTTAAAGGAGTTGTTAAATGTAATGGTGGTTTGAAATTTGAAAAATGAGTTTACAAATGGTTTGAAGTTTGTAAAAGAATATTTCTCTAAGTTAAACTTTGAAATTTATAAAGATTTTTTATAAATAGATATTGAAATATATATGAAATAAAGAAATTTTTGGGAAGTAATGGTATATTTTCATAGCGAAATTTGAGGGGCAGCGATTGCCTACAGTTTAGGATGTTTTCGTTGGGATAGCGACGTAACTATTGTGCAAACTGCGATCTATGATTGATTGCATGGCAGAAATCAGGAGGCAAAGATTGCCTAAGTTAAGTTTAGTTTCTCTGGGATAGAAACGCGACCCTCAAGCTACGATCCATGGTCGATACCGAATGGCACTTCCATATCTACTATTAGAATATGAGTTTTCAGCTATTTTTGAAAGAAAGGATTTGTGAATATACTTATTCCGATGAAATAAGTATATGAATTTTTTAGTAAGGAGATTTGATTTATCGAAATCAAATTAAGTGAGGCTCAGTGATTTCAGTGGGAAACGTGATCTATGGTTGAATGTTTATTTATTTGATAGTTAAATAACCAACTATCAAATCTTGGCCCAAATATGCAATCTTCTTAATTTTGGTGGTAGGAAACGATTTCCTACTTAACACCGAGGGATTTTAACTCTGGAAATATCTAGGGAAACACGGGAATTATATGGTACAATTACCGTTTGAGGTGCTATAGTGTATGTTTAAACTCGATGTTCTTCTAAGATAAATGATAAGGAGATCCATCCACTTAAACGGTTAGGGGGTGATCCCCGCTCTTATGTATTGTCTGATTATTTCCTAAAGAACCGGCATTGAGCATACCGAAAATCAGCGAATAGTTTTGGAGCACCAAGGAAATGGAGAGTGTACTCATAAGAGATGATTTGGAACCCATGACCTAATCTGAAACCATATACGGTTAAATGGAGGAGATGCGTTATATTTTGGGATGTTGAAATCCATAGGTGGTTCCATGACTCGTTGAAGTGTAGGAATCTGTGTGTGATTCCAAGATCTATTTGAGATGTGGGAATCTGTTTGCGATTCCAAGGCCATTGTGGTGTGGGAGTCCATATGGGATTCTATGATCTATTTTTGGAGCGGTGCATAAGCTAGAACCCCGGACGTAGCCTCATCAGCGGAAATGACAAAAACCAGAGAAGGAGGCATAGCCAGTGTTATTTCTGGAGATGATGGTTTTGATGACAACAACCTTAGGACTTGTTATAAAATATAAATACTAATATTCTTGTCTAGATATATGTATATGCAAGATATATATATATATATATATATATATATATATATGCAGGTACTTAGAATGAAGACTGTACAGTATAAAGATTCAAGACTGATGAATTCAAGATTGAAGAAACCAAGACTGAAGACTCATGAGTATTAAGAGTTCAAGATTTTAAGAGTTCAAGAGTTCAAGATATCAAGATAAGTAATAGTGTCTAGATTTATGTTAAAACTTCATAATAACACTAAAATATTTATTCAGATTTTAATTGTGGAATGGAGTCCACCTTCTCGCTTTAATAGTGGGATGGAACCCACGGCCTCTTTAGTGGGATGGAACCCACGGCATTCTCTAGGGGAATGGAATCCACGAAATTTTCAAAATGACTTATTTTAAATATTTTTCAAAAAAATTTAAAAGTCATCTCTCTCGGTTTAAATATTTTAGCCTTAAACTATTTTTATCATCTTTTATATTTTGATTTCAAAATCATCTCTTGTTTTTAAACTATCTCCTGGTTTTAATATTATAAGTTTTAAAATCTCAAAAATATATTCTATACTTAGTTTTTAATATTACTTTTATATTATATATTATATTTTTAAAATTGATTTTTAATCTCTTTTATAAGTTTAAACTATATTCAAAATGGTTTATAAACTTCAGAAATTGTTTTGACAAGTTTTAGAATAAAATAACTTTTTAAAAGAAAAATCAATTTTCAACATTCAAAGGGGCATGTCGACATACCATATCCCCCATGTCGACATGGTGGTCGTTTATTTCAAAAATTAAATTTCCAAAAGAAGTGTATATTCGTCATAACCTTTCGTGAATGGACACGACTGTTGTTCCTCTATAAATACCTGATGTGTTGAACGAATTTTAACATAAGTTTTCTTCATTTCTTCACTCCTTCTCCACACAAATATTCTCTTAATTTTCAAATGTTTTAACAAAACAGTGCCGAAATCCTAAGTGAATCAAACTTGATCATCTCTATTTTGATTCTCTGTTACTCTCTCTCAAAGATCTCGGTGCTATTCAGAGTTATAGGATCATTTGTAGTCAAAGATCGAAAGATCAAAGTGTATCGAGTCTCTCTCTATCAAAGTATGATTGGAAACGGTGTGATTGTGGCCCGTAAATCAATTGGGTGTGACTGTAGCCCATAAATCAATTAGGTGATCTTGTAGCCTAGTTAAATCAAGAGAGTTTGCCCTGGACTCAAAGATAGGAGGGTGTATCTCGTACCCTTGAAATCGAGGTTGTAATATCGACATTATATTTGAAAAGAAATTTGCACAAGAAATTGTGTGGGACTGGATGTAGGGTAACTTCGAACTAGTATAAAATTCCATTGTGTTTTTTCCTTTACTGCTTTTTATTTACTATTTGCATCTGTGTCTGAATCTGTGATTGTTTCTATGTTTGTAAATTGCATCTGTTTGGGTTTAATTTGAAAAGATTTCGAAAAGATTCATAAAATTAATTAAACACTATTCGCCCTCCCCCTCTAGTGTTAATTCTACCTTAAGATCTGTAATCTGCATTCCCTACATTTGGTATCAGAGTATTGGTTTCCAAAGTTTTCGTAATCTGATTTTTGAAAAAGTTTAAAATGGCAATTTTTGAAAATTTTGTTAACACTAGTTCAAAACTATCCATATCGTCATTATTTCATTAGTCTGCATATTGTTATTATAGAAAAGCAAGTTATCTACCAAACTGGTATGGTGTGCAGGAACATATGTGTTATATGGCTTTTGGTGAATCAACACTCAATGGACAAATGGTGAAAATCAAGAAAAACAAATGGATACTTGATAGTGAATGTTCGAGACACATGACTGGAAATCTGGAAATACTGAATGACATAATTCATGAAGATGGAGGACTGGTCAACTTTGGAGACAACTCAAAAGGATATGTGGTTGGCATCGGCAATGTCGGTAACTCTAAAGCTCATACTATTTCTGATGTTTTGTTAGTTAGGAATCTAAAACACAATTTGCTTAGAATAAGTCAACTTTGTGATAAGGGCTACAAAATTAAATTTGAAAAAGATAAGTGCCACATCGAAGATAATAAAACAAATATTATCTTTGAAGGAATTAGGAAGAAAAACATTTATATCCTCAGTGTGAAAATCTCAAATGATAACCTATGTCTTTTGGCTAATACAAGTGACCCTTGGATTTGGCATAAAAGATTTGGGCATTTGAATTTTAAACTCTTAACTAGACTTTCAAAAGTTGATTTAGTAAGAGGTATCCCTAAAATGGATTTTAAAGTAGATAGTATATGTGATGCTTGTCAATTAGGAAAACTTAGGAAGAGTTTATTTAAATTGAAAGATATGATTACAACTTCAAAACCTCTTGAGTTACTTCATTTAGATCTGTTTGGCTCATCTCAAATTCAGTCAATAAATCATGGTAAATATGTTTTTGTAATTGTAGATGATTATTCTAGATTCACGTGGACAATTTTTATGAAACTTAAAAGTGATGCTTTTGATTTATTTAAAACTTCTGCAAAAAGAATTCAAAATCAACTTTCTTTAAAAATCAAAACTATTCGTAGTGATCACGGTGGAGAATTTGAAAATGAAAATTTTGATAACTTCTATAATAAAAAAGGAACAACTCGTAATATTTCCTTTCCAAGAACTCCACAACAAAACGGAGTGGTAGAGCGTAAAAATAGGATGATTCAAGAGTGTGCAAGAACCATACTTTCAGATAGTAAATTACCAAGAAATTTTTGGGCTCAAGTAGTCGCTACAACTTGTTACATTTTGAATAGGATTTTAATTAGACCACTAACCAATAAAACACCATATGAACTTCTTTTCAATAAGAAACCAAAGGTATCTTATTTTAAAGTTTTTGGAAGCAAATGTTTTATTCTAAATACAAAAGACAATTTGGAAAAATTTGATCCTAAATCCGACAAAAGAATCTTTATCGGATATTCTAATAGAAGTAAAGCATACAGAGTTTTCAATTTAAAAACTAACACCATTGAAGAAACAATGCATGTATCTTTTGATGAAAATTTCAAAGATTCTGTTCAAATAAATGATGAAGATGATTTTGTTACTTTAAATAATGGATCAAATGAAACAAATTGTGAAATTGTTCGTCCTAATAAAAGAATCAGGCTTTTAAAAGATCATTCTGTAGAAAATATACTAGGAAATATTGAATCTGTTGTTAGAACTAGAAATCAATTAAACAAAATGAGTAATGTAGCTTTTATATCAACTATTGAACCTAAAAATCCAAAGGAAGCATCATCTGATGATTCATGGATTCTTTCCATGCAAGAAAAACTGAATCAATTTACTAGAAATGACATATGGGAACTTGTTCCTAGACCTGAAGACAAAACTATAATAGAAACTAAATGGGTTTATAAAAATAAAATGAATGAACAAGGTGAGGTCATTAGAAATAAATCTCGATTAGTCGCGCAATGTTATTATCAAGAAGAAGGAATAGACTATGATGAAACCTTTGCACCCGTAGCAAGATTAGAAGCCATTAGAATTCTACTTGCTTTCGCAAACCACAACAATTTCAAATTATTTCAAATGGATGTCAAAAGTGCCTTTTTAAATGGTTTTCTTAAAGAGGATGTTTATGTTGAACAACCTCCACTTTTTGAAGAAGAAAATTTTCCAAATCTTGTTTACGAATTAAAGAAAGCTTGATATCGTCTAAAACAAGCTCCTAGAGCCTGGTATGGCAGACTAAGATCTTATCTATTACAATCAAATTTTGAAATTGGTAAAGTAGATAATACTCTTTTTATGAAAAGAAACAAAAATGATATTCAATTAGTACAGATATATGTAGATGATATAATTTTTGGATCAACAAACAATGAAATGAACAAAGAGATTTCTGAAATAATGACAAAAGAGTTTGAGATGAGTCATATGGGTGAACTTACTTTCTTTTTAGGATTGCAAATAAAACAATTAAATAGTGATATTTTCATTAGTCAAGAAAAGTATGATCGGGATCTTATTAGTAAATTTGGTATGACTACTACGAGTGGAAAACCCACTCCCATGGCAACCAATGTAGCCTTAAATAAAGAAGAATGTCAAAAAGATGTTGATCAAAAACTATATAATGATTGGATCGCTACTCTATATAACTGCGAGTCTACCTGATATCATGCATAGTGTCTGTCTCTGTGCAAGATACCAATCTCAACCCAAAGAGACCCATTTAAAAGCTGTTAAACATATCTTAAGATATGTTAAATACACTTTAGACTATGGCCTATTTTACCCTAAAAATGATTCATTTGATTTAATTTCATATTATGATGCTGAATATGCTGGTTGTAAATAAGACCGAAAAAGTACAAGTGGAACTTGTCACTTTCTAGGACATTGTCTGGTTTCCTGGTTTAGTAAAAAGCAAAATACTGTCTCTCTATCAACAACTGAAGCAGAATATATCTCTGCTGCTTTGGCTTGTTCTCAAGTTATCTATATGCAACAGACCCTAAAAGACTTTGGATTAAATATTTCTAAATCACCAATTTATTATGACAATACAAGTGCAATAAATTTATCCAAAAATCCTACTCACTATGCTAGAACCAAACATTTTGATATCAGACATCATTTTCTCAGAGATAATATATGTAAAGAGATTATTTCTCTTGAATTTATCAACACTGAGAATCAAATACCTGATATTCTGACCAAACCTTTGAATCAACCAACCTTTACTAAATTTAGAAGAGAACCAGGTATTTGCTCTATAACTGAGATATAGAATATAGATATGGTAACATATATATTTAAATAAATAAAGAAAAATAAAAATTATCAAAATTTTCATAAGGATGTCGACACCCCCTACCCCTATGTCGACATACAACGGTAAAAATTAGAATTTTGATTTTCCCTCTAAAATTAGTTTGGTAGTTATATATTCTCTATAATTTGAATTATTCTGTCTTCCACTTCATTTCTTTCTATAATAAACTTATGAAAATATAAAATAATGTCCTCCTCTCCTAAATCAAACCAAAATGCGACCTTTTCTTTCCCTTCTCCTAATGTTGGTCCATTTCAACGAACTACACTGGCTCGAGTCATGAAGATAGAGGAAACTTTGAAGGACTCTCTACAAATGATGACTGAGTTGCAAGTCATGCAAATAAAGATGGCTAAGGAACAAGAGAAACAGGGCAAAATCCTTAGAAATTTGCAAAAATTTCTAATGGATAATCATGCGGACCCGATCGTGATTGAAGATGACTCCTCTAACATTCATATCCATAATCCATTAGAGGAAGACAATGAAGAAGAAGAAGCGCAAATGGACGAAGATGATAAAGTTATTTGCGTTGGATAAGTCTATTTTGATAAAGATGGTAATTTAGTCGAACAACGTGGAAACTTTTGTCTCCATTACCCAAATTGTTCGATTCACAAGTCACCAATTATCAAAGTCTCTCATTAGATTGTTTTTAATGTTTTTATATATTGTGTGTATTTGTATATTTGTGTATATGTTTCATATATATGTGTATAATATAACAACATACATAATAAAATTATATTTACGTTTTGCTTATTATATTCCGTCATCGGTATTTTGTTCCATAGTATTAGTTTAAGGGGGAGTTATATGGTTTGGGATCAGTTTTTTTTATGACAAAGGGAGATAATTATAAAATAGGTTAGATAGGCATAGGTTAAGGGGGAGCTGGTAGATTAAGGAGGAATTGTTGGAATAAGGGGGGGTTAGAGTATAATTAGAGTTTTGTGGAGTAGATTTTATAAACAAAGGTTGTCATCATCAAAAGGGGGGAGATTGTTAGTTCTGGAGATGATGGTTTTGATGGCAACAACCTTAGGACTTGTTATAAAATATAAATACTAATATTCTTGTCTAGATATATATTCATATGCAGGATATATATATGCAGGTATGGAGAATGAAGACTGTGCAGTATAAAGATTCAAGACTGAGTATAAAGATTCAAGACTGATGAATTCAAGATTGAAGAAACCAAGACTGAAGACTCATGAGTATCAAGAGTTCAAGAGTTCAAGATATCATGATAAGTAATAGTGTCTAGATTTATGTTAAACTTCATAATAGCACTAAAATCTTTTTTCGGATTTTAATTTTGGAATGCAATCCACCTTCTAGCTTTAATAGTGGGATGGAACCCACGATCTCTTTAGTGGGATGGAACCCACGACCTTCTCTAGTGGAATGGAATCCACGAAATTTTCAAAATGACTTATTTTAAATATTTTTCAAATTTTTTTTAAAAGTCATCTCTCTCGGTTTAAATATTTTAACCTTAAACTATTTTTATCATCTTTTATATTTTGATTTCAAAATCATCTATTGTTTTTAAACTATCTCCTAGTTTTAATATTATAAGTTTTAAAATCTCAAAAATATATTCTATACTTAGTTTTTAATAACACCTTTATATTATATATTATATTTTTAAAATTGCTTTTTAATCTCTTTTATAAGTTTAAACTATATTCAAAATGGTTTATAAACTTCAGAAATTGTTTTGGCAAGTTTTAGAATAGAAATCACTTTTTAAAAGAAAAATCGATTTTCAACATTCAAAGGGGCATGTCGACTTACCCTATCCCCCATGTCGACATGGTGGCCGTTTATTTCAAAATTTAAATTTTCAAAAGAAGTGTCTATTCATCATAACCTTTCGTGAATGGACACAACTGTTGTTCCTCTATAAATACCTGATGTTTTGAACGAATTTTAAAATAGGTTTTCTTCATTTCTTCACTCCTTCTTCTCCACACAAATATTCTCTTAATTTTCGAATTTTTTAACAAAACTCTACCGAAATCCTAAGTGAATCATACTTGATCATCTCTAGTTTGATTCTTTGTTACTCTCTCTCTCAAAGGTCTCAATGCTATTCAGAGTTATAGGATCATTTGTAGTCAAAGATCGAAAGATCGAAGTGTATCGAGTCTCTCTCTATCAAAGTGTGATTGAAAATGGTGTGATTGTGGCCCGTAAATCAATTGGGTGTGATTGTAGATCGTAAATCAATTAGGTGATCTTGTAGCTTGGTTTGATCAAGAGAGTTTGCCTTGGACTCGAAGACAGGAGGGTGTATCTCGTAGCCTTGAAATCGAGGTTGTAATATCGAAATTATATTTGAAAAGAAATCTGCACAAGAAATTGTGTGGGGCTGGATGTAGGGTAACTCCGAACCAGTATAAAATTCCGGTGTGTTCTTTCCTTTACTGCTTTTTATTTACTATTTGCATCTGTGTTTGATTCTGTGATTGTTTCTGTGTTTGTGAATTGCATCTGTTTGGGTTTAATTTGAAAAGATACATAAAATTAATTAAACACTATTCACCCCTCTTCTAGTGTTAATTCTGCCTTAAGATCCGTAATCCGCATTCCCCACAGCCAGTAGGGTTGGAAAACCCATATGGTGTAATCGGCTTCTTTTTCTAGCAATACGAATACCTTTAGACATTTTTGGCATTCTGGAGCGATGCACTCGGTCTTAGCAAGACCAGTTATGTTTTTCCTATAATACCATGGCTAGACAGGTATGATGCTTCGGAAGGATAACCCCGATCCTTGTGCAGGTGGACCATTCTCGAAGTACTGAGGGCACCTCCGTGGAAATCCTACACAATTAGCGAACGAGCCTTATCAAGTTTGGATTTTATATATAATATTGTTGTAATGTACACAGCACGAGCATCACAGCTACTTGATCATTATTATTTTGACCATTAGACATTATTATAATATCATTGGATTTTCTATAGAAATGGTTTGGTGATCGTAAGGTAAAACCTGACCGTGTTTATGTGCGGCGTGGTCTTACGATATCTTTATTTTGAAAAGGTTTTTATAACTTAATAAATCAAATTGAGTGTGTTCTCTCACGCTAGTTTACCAGACTGATCCGTGTGCTATTATTTTACAATAATGCTCAGGTCAGACCAAGCATATTACAGATTTAGATTCGGATTGCTTTGAGCTCAGAAGATGAGCTGGAGACTGAGACGTATTCTCATACTTGTTTATTCCACTGTAGTGTTTGTTTGAAATTATTAGAAATTGTGAGGATAGGCTGTTATAACTGTCCAAGCTGGTAATTATTGATCTGTGTACTCTGATTTGAGATATGTATATTACAGTTTTGATTTGTGTCAAGAGTTATTAATATTATATAGTATTCAGTCCGCTATGAGATTCTGTATTTGTGTAGTTTCTTCTTTCTTATACCTTCTTTCTTTTTCCCTAACAATCTGTCTTTCTAGCACTCGATTGTTTGGCATGCTATACAGTGAACGTATTGATGTCGATTTTTAAGGGTCGAAAAGTCAGGTCGTCACACAACAGCTCATTTCGGTGGTAGCCCTGTGACTGGCTCAAACAAATCTGCATACTCTCTTGCAATCCGAACCTGACTTAACATTTCACCTACTTCCATTGCACTTAAAAAATCTGCATACTCTCTGGTCAGAATTATCTACTAAGAATATAATTTGGTTATAACTATATATGTGTCTCAAAGATATATCCCCATCCTGGCAGAATATCCCGGCCTTATACCTCCTCAACCAATCCATGCCCAAAATGATTCCAAAATCTATGAAATCGTACACATACAAACTGCATGCGAACTTATGACCTAACAAATTAAGTTCTAACTGGTCACATCTTATCCCTAGAGTTGCACACCCTCCTATTGGATTCGCAACCTTAAGGAAGTAACAAGGTATGTGGGCTCTAAGCATAACCTATCAACCAAACACTGGGATATAAATGAATGTGATGCATCGGTATCAAAAAGTATCCTAACTGGTATACTCTGAATCAAAAACGCACCTTTCATCACAGTCTTTCCTTTATCGACTGCAGTAGGCTTAGCTGATGTTCCAATAGCCAAAACCTTTCCATTGTACGCCCTTGCTGGCTCTGGGCACTGGCTCTTGTAGTGCCCCACTTGATCACAGTTAAAGCATTTTACCTTCTTCTTGTCTGTTGCCTTCTTTTCCTTGTCTGACGGGCACTCATTAGCGTAATGACCCTTCTTGTCACATTTATAGCATACCAAATCAGCTTTTGCCTTCTTGGCGGCATCCCCTTTCTGGACTCCCTTCTTCTTAAAGAATTTCCTCTTCTTTTCCTGAGAACCCTGAGATTCAATTGGCTTCTCTTTAGCTGAAATAGCAAGCATCTCCTCAAGGAGAATGGCCATCTCCACCACCACACTAGAAGGATCTCGGATATGGGTCATGGTCATCCTAGCAAGCTTAGGTCTCAGTCCCCGAATTTACCTTTCATTCCTTCTGACATTAGTGTCTACCAAAGCATATCCATATCAAGACAGCTCATCAAACTTAGCAGCATACTCGACCACTGACATCTCTTCTTGAACCAAATCCATAAACTTTCTCATCAATGCAGACTTAGCAACTTCAGAAAAAAACCTCTACCCAAACCTTCTCCTGAAATCAGTCCGTGTTAGCTCTTCCTCCGGTACCCAGGCGGTAACACTATTACACCAGTGAAGCGCTGCCCCTTGCAACTATCTAGAGACTGGCCTTCTCTTTTCCCATCATCTAAGCGTAGATCGGTACAGATCCTCTCAGAACTCAATATCCAATTCTCTACTTCAATAGCATCCTCCGTTCCAACAAATGGCTTTCCATCCAAACTGGTGTAGTCTCTGCTCAGCTTAATATAGTTATTCCCAATTGGAGTCACAGGATTAACTCCTCCAACATTACCGGTAACTCCAGCTTGCAAAAGATTGGCCAACAACTGATATACCATCCCCACATCTACTGGCGGATTTCCAACACCTACATTGGCTTCAGCATTTGGATTAGCATTAGCTTGTCGACCTTGATTCCTCCTAGTATTGGTCTAGCATTTTCGTTGGTTGTGGTGCTTCCTCCACCCAAATTTCCACTTTTGTTTCCTGCTTCCATATCTTCTTTCTTGTAAATTTGCATACGAGCCTTAGTAAGATACAGAAGATCAGTCTAAGAGAGAGGGAACACGAACTTATATATATATATATATATCAAATACAAGCATGTTACTATAACGTTAACCCAAACCCCGGTCATATTTTCAAATTCATTGGATTATGTTTGAAAATCGTTTAGGTTTAACTTTCTTTTGAAACTTCATAAACCTATGCTCTGATACCAACTTGTAACATCCCTCTACTTGGAGGCCCAAAAATAACGGCTATGGATGCTGCAGTCATCCATAGTTATTAATCCTCGGCGACCAAATACGGTGGTGTTAGATTCATTGATACACAAAAACACATGAATATGGGAAAAAATTAAACTTCAAACCAAATCACATTTCATTCCAAAATATTTCCAATTCTTACATAATCCCAAATTCGCAAATCACGTTCAGATAAAATATATTTATTACAACATACGCCTAAAGCGACATATGAAGATGCCCTCTGGGATGATCAGAGTATACACAAGCAATATAACAACTTTGCCATTACAATCAACACAGAGGAATCAAAAAAAGGAGAACTCTAATTAGCTATCATGCCTTCTGCACGTCTCTAGAAGCTTATTCGTCTTAAGAGGTACCTAAAAACCTCAACTCTCAAACTACTCAAAATCAATAGAGTACCTGAGATTTTAAAGGGAAAACATAAGCCTCGAGTCAGACATAAAGCCTGGAATGAATAGTAATATACCATCTCAAATCATTTCGATATCTAGTGAGACCACGTCGCTTAGCTGAACGGGTTTCCCCTCACTAGTATCTCAAAACCTTTACAAAACCATATACTGTGCTTCCTGCATCCACAATGGTTAAAACAATTCAAAACAGTATAGTATGATGATATGCAAAACAGCTGAATCAATTCGGGATTACCCATCCCCATTCATTTTAGACTATCTGTCTTAAATATAGTTTCTAGGATTACTATTAACTTATTAGTTTTCATGGGCTAACTAATAAACGGTTAAACATTTATGGACTCCCAGTCCAATTACATAGTTTTTATGGGATCACTATGAACCTATTGGTAACTACAATATTACTCTTATCCTAGTTTTCATGGGTTGACTAGGAACCTATTGGTAACCCCAATATCCTTTCTATTTACCCTAGTTTTCATGGGTTGACTAGGAACCTATTAACATCTGTCAATATTTCATCCGGAAATAGTTTTCATGGGCTTACTACAAACCTACTGGCCCTTCCAGTATCCAATCATAGTTTTCATAGGCATTTATGAACCTGTCTATCTGACATCACCTTTTATACATAGTTTTCATAGGCTAACTAAGAACCTGTCTATCTGACATCTTCTTTTATACATATTTTTCATGAGCTAACTATGAACCTAGTGGCCCCTGCCAATATTATACAGTTTTCATGGGCTTGTTGTAAACCTATTGGCCCCTGCCAATATCTTTCTTTATATTTTAACATCCTATACTCTGGTCTTCCTTACCTCCTAGATGCAATTCTACTCATTCAGGAGTTTATTCAATTTATATTCACTACTAGGTTAATCTAACTGTTTCTCCTACCCTTTATCCCCAAAATGCAGTTATGGGTCCATTTAAAAGTGAATATATTCATATTTGAAGAAGCAAACATAACAACATAGCAATACCACTCCTGTGGGTTTAAATTAAACAAAGATAGCTTCTTCTTCAAACCATTATAAAAAATCCTTTAAAATATAGCCATGGGTTTTTCGTTTAAAAATAGAGTTTGGGTTATAAAACCTTTTGATACCTTCGAAACCTAGCTTTCGACTTCATAGAATGACCTCCTTTGAAATCTAGCTTTCGACTTCGTAGGATGACCTCCTTCGAAAGCTCTTAAAAACACTAGGCTCCTACCTTATAATACTTTAAAAGGTACCTTTCGAAACCTTTCGAATACATTAAAGTATTATCTTTTTATCTTTAGAAGCTTAGCTTCAAAACCAGTTGAAAGTACCCCCTTCGACACTATTGGAAGTAACCCTTCTGAAATCATTGAAAGTACCCCTTTCAAAAACATTGGGTTTATACTTAAAACATTATTTGGGTCAAAGTAAATGTAGGCGAAAACATTTGTTTTGAAACCATCCTTTATCATTTATAAAACATTGGGGAAACATGGTGGTGTCGGCACCATCTCTTTCGAAAGCATAAAACCTCTGGGTAAAACATTGGAAGGTTGGAGTCGAAACCCTTTTCGAAACCATCATCTTCGAAACCCCTTATCCCTTTCAAAAGCTTTAGGAAGTGGCTTAAACTTTACAAAACAAAATACCTTTCGACAGCATAGATATCTTCAATACTATTGAAAGACTATAAAATGGCAGCAGGGTAACGACTAGGTCAGAACCCCTTCTTTCAAAACATTTTGTTATAAGTATGGAACCGAGTCAAAAGTGATTATAAGTTAATGGAAACCCTTTCGAAACTGCTTTAAATCCTCTTTCGAAACTAATTGCTTCGACACTGTCGAAGGCTTAAAAGAAAACATAGGCAGGTGCTTTTCATTTTAAAAACAAACCAAGTTTCAATCCCTTTGAAAGCTATGCTTCCGACACCTTACCTTCCGCTCATCTCTGATCCACTACGTACCATCATGGTGATACCTTGTGTATTGGTTTCGGCATAGTTGGTTTCAACAAGGATGAAGGCGGTAGCTACTGTGTCGAAAGGCACTTTTCTAAGTAGGCAAAACCACTTTTCTGAGCAAACCATGTTTTATTCTTGTTTAAGTAAACTTTTCTCTAACTAACATGTCACGCGTCAACACCAGATTGGTTGCCTTAACTTTTTCAAATTCTTTTCAAAAAATTAACTGCCGCTAACCATATCTAAATCATGGTGAAGTTAATCAAATAAGCCCTTCCAATTTTTGCAAAGAAGTCCCTCTTCTAAAAAAAATATTTTGCATAGCAAATCTCTTTAGAAAAATCCCTAAAAATTCCAGAAATTCACTTTAATCGTGTTATCTAACATATCAAAATTCCTGACCCAAACTCTCAATATATTTTCCAAAATAAATTATAAATCCAAATTACCATATTTTTCATTGAAAATTCATAATAATCTTTCCAAAGCTTGGTAAATTCTCAAAATTGAAACCCAACTCCAAATTCATGTTTCTCATAACATAAAATTTTCCCATGACATTTAATCAACATTAAATCTCGGTTTTGACCTAAAACCATGCAAAAACCCTTTTAAACAACTTTGTTTAAATCAAATAAATCATGAATCAAACATATCATCATCCGATATATCATAAAAATGAATTTATCCCTTAAATCCGAAAATATATGATTTAAATCAAAATAGAGATGGAATTACTATTCACCTTGCTTTAGATAAGGAGATTGGGTTGAGATTGATTTCCCCTAAGCTTGAATCTCTAGCTTTTAATTTGAATTTTTTCTTCCTCTTAATGGCCGGCCGTTCTCTGTATTTTTATTTGTGTATTAAAATGATGTGAATGGGAAGTAAGAAGGTGAAACGAAATATATATATATATATAAGGGTGGAAGCTAGGGGCGGCAATTCCCAATATACCCTTATGTGACTTAATTAACCAAAACTCATTCTTAAGCCCATTAATTAGTTCATTAGGCATGGCCTTAATTAATTATTTCAAGTCTCAATCCCCTTAGCACTTTCATTTACATTATTCTATTTAATTTATCTAATTAAATCTCATGAATAATGTTATCAAAAATTAGGGGTGTTACACATCCCAAGAATCCGACTCAAGTGCTCATCTATCAGAATCAAGTGAAAACCCCTATTCTAACTGGTGCAAATCGCCTGAAAACTCTACGATCGAACTATAGGTTTAGAATTGGCATGATTGGACAAATCTTTAGAAAATATTCCTTTGGGAACATGGCATTTCTCCCATCACCTAAGGTTTACTGACACAAAGGAAAACGGTTATAACATGAACGACTCTAGACAATCGCCTATAAGTCATCCGCTCAGTATATCTCGTTACTGGGCATCCATCGAACCCTACCTGGATATAGATCCAAGTCACACGTCATCGATCTAACCCACTCAACTTGAAAGCTCGTGCGTAAAGTTTGAATGGTAATATTTTGGTTGCTTCACCTCAATTTTGCAACTAAGGCGACTCATACAAGGTTTATCTCTATTGAAAAATTTACTTACTCTGAAAGGTGTCAAGATTAGCCTATCTACCGAGTAACTAGCAATAGATAAATATACCGCACAAGTGTCAGATGGAATATAAGTAAGTTCCCCAAAATAGAGCATACCTCACTACATAAGCTCCTTTTGGTTTTCCTGAGCCGTAAGCCGCAAGGACCCGGTAATGCCTGAAAGGCATAAATCGTCATCACTAACACACCCTTCGAAATGTAGGGAGTCCTTCAAGTGATTAAGTCGATCACAAATGAAGCACTTATGCTTTACTCCATTTGGATGACATTTTATAGCGAAATGCCTCTCATATGCCTCAGGAGTGACATATTAAGCCAACTACACTTTTTTGAATAAGCCCGATCTTCCTTGTATCACGGTCATTCCACCTTGGTTGGAGTTTTAGTTGCTTTCCACTTTCGCTACTTCAAATAGTATCTCACGGGTATTCTCACAAAAGAGAGTTTTCCCAATGAGATATTCGAAAGTAAACCATAATAGGGATAAGGCTAAGCAATGAACCCCCAACAATGCTTAAGACCCAAGGCAAATCTCTTTGCCAACAATAATGGAGTACCGACCAACTCAAACTCCAAAGTTAAAAGGTTGAACCGATATACATTCCTACACTGATAAGTTATCCAACTCCGGATGGATGGAATACTCAGGCTATACGCTCTTCTGAATCTCAGAAATGACCTGAGAACTTAAAGCGACGCCTGAACAAAATCCAAATCATAGGTCATCTTACCAGCTACAAAAATACTACATTCTATCCAGCCAAAGTTTACCTTCCCCAATTTCCGAGAAACAATCTCACTTATGAGAACATTCCCTAGACTTATATCGATGGAAGCCTTTTCATGCATGTGTCCAAGATCGTGTCTCAACAACAGTCTCAGGACCCAGATATGGCTTCCCTTCAAGGCTAAGGAAATTTCGGCACAGCTTCGAAGAGTTTAAAGCTGGTGGAGCTATAAATACTGATGACCAAAGGGCCACACCACTTTTGGTGCTAACTGCATTCAGCTAGAAATGTTCACAGGTGTCGGAACATCTTTTGCGGTAGCTAAATTGTCTCTAAACAATTCAGGCATCTCAGACTGCCCATTCGCAGTTGCTCCTGTATTTCATTTGCTTATATGGATAGCCTGACGAAAATACCTCAAAACTAGCTATAGAAACAAATCAAGTTCAGAAGACAAGCGGTGTATACAGTATTATACAGTAGAAAAAAATACAAGTACGATCTCTCAACGTATCTTCTTTGACCAGATTGGTTAACTCAGACTTGTCTACTTGATCCGAATGTTGAGCCTAAGCTCTGACGCCAACTGTAACGACCCACCCTTCATATTACCTAAAAGTTGCGCCTTACAACATCGCCTACTTTTAAGTATTAGAAAAGATAGATTCTCGAGATAAAAATTAGAACAAAACACTAAAAAATGACATCAATAAGATCTCACAACGGAATAAAAACATATAATATACTGAATATAAATGAACAAAAATAGAATAACAATATAAAAGAGACCGCACTAGCGAAAGTGACTGAAAAATAGATATCAGTACAGAATAATCAGAATACATCAACTCCAAAAGCAAAGAGTTTTGAATAAATATCTGATATAACAGTCTCATATATAAATAACAGGTCTATCATGTACAATAACATAACAAGTATATGTATCTCAAACATTGATGCCAAGCCTCCAAAATGCTCCAGCTACGTACTATGCTAGCGTATCCCCAAAAGCACCTAACTTTTGAACTACTCAATCGAGTACCCAAGAGTTGTCATGACATAAGCAAACAAACACAAAAACTCAGGTCACACATCAAGCCTGGTGTGAGGGGAACTATCTTAAAATACTGTATATTAAAACTGTACACAAATAGACAGGAATAACAAAATCACAGCCGGCCCTCTCCACAAATGTGGCTCAGGGGAAATCTGTACTGCCTATAAACAAGTACGGTAAATACATATCTAAAGTGAGGAATCATACAATAACCTGCTCTTCTCCTACAACAACAAGTTAAAACGCTATCTCATTGCGCTACACTAGCCCAAAAACTACTAATAATATAGTACCATTACACCATGATCAAACCCTAATCTCAAAACCATGATCCCTACTACTTAGATCGACAAGATACGCCCCAACACGTATAGACCCAATGGATAAAACCAAATAGGTGTGCCACAATGCGTATGGTCACTACTGCTAAGAAAAAATCATAGCTGACTCGCTACTGGAAAACTCTATGTCCCAGCTCGCTATCATCGAAATTGTAGATGACTCGCTACTGAGGACTCCATGTCTCAGCCTGCTATCATCACAAATCGTATATGACCCGCTACTAAGGAACTCTAAGTCTCAGCTTACTATCTTTTAAAAATCTAGATGACTTGCTACTGGGGAACTCTATGTCCTAGCCCGCTATCATAAAAATCATGGATGACTCACTATTGAGGGACTCCATGTCTCATCCCACTATCATCACATATCGTATGGGATTTCCACGCACAACTCCAGTCGTCACAGCCTAAAACCCATCGGACAACTCTAACAAAACCCCATACTAATACAAATTGCATTCCAAATCGAATGCATAACCCCAATGTCATAATACTCTCCTGGTATATCCTCTAGATTTACCTCTAAATGTACGGGTTTTGGAATACGTGCCGAAGTGGGTCCCACATGGGCTCCAAAATCAAAGTAATTAAAAACCTACCAAACATTTTCAGATGGTAGCCCTCAAAAAATGATCAACGCTGATTCAATTGATGCCTCAATCCGAGTCCGTATGCGAGAGTTGTTGCATTTTGAAATTTCAAACGATCAATCGATAAAACTCGAACTACAGGCTGTCAGACATCTGCAACATCTACCGGACATTTGAGATTTTGGGTCAAACTTCTAACATATGTTGTTTTTTGTTCCTAGTGCTTGTTTAGATTCTGGATGCCTATTATGGGTAGAATTAACCTTTAAACACCCTTAACTTTTGATCCGTAGCTCCAAATTACTCGTCGTTTCTTCCATTGCGATCGTGGCGAAATTCTCTTCAATCTAGAGACTTCAAATCATGAATTTACACAACTTTAATATTTCTCTATCCTTATGTATAGCTTATATGGGTGTCGATACACGCATTCATGCATGCCTATGCATACACGTTTACAAAAACATAGATTAGCTTATCAATTCACATTTTCGGACTTCACCGGGGCAATTACTCAACCGAGTATACTCTCATGTAGCTTAGCACACATAGTGGTCACTATAGCTATGTGAAATGCCCGCAATGAACTTATATTCAATAATACTTATATATAACTAAACAATTGCGAACGAGCTTCACCGGGGCGATTACTCAACCCGGCACTTTTCCATGCAACTTAGTGCATTCAGTGGTCTCTATGGTTATATAAGACCACTCACAACATGATCATATACACATACGAACATTCTCGTATGCATATACAATCTATTACACAAATATTCATCTCTTGCAAACAAAACTCTCATCATAATTCTAGCTACAACACTAGAGTTGTTTCAATCGTTGCTTAACTCTGAATACACGTATACATATACTCGTTGGTGCATGTACACACATACGTATATCTAGTAGGCAATTCAACTATTTCTTGTTCAAATATTACTTGTTTTAGTAATCTTTCTGATAATAAGAGTGAAACATCTCTTTATAATCATTTTATAAAATCATAAACCATTTTATAAAATGTCATACTAGCTTATAATCACTTTGTAGCCTTTAAAATACTTAATCACTTCATAAAAATCACCTTTTTACTATTTTATAAAATCACATATCCATTTTATAAAATATATACTTCATTTATAAAATCGTGGAACCATTTTATAAATACTAATTAAGACTTATAGGGTCTTTAATTACTTTAATGAAAGATGTAGAACTTCCAAACCGCTTAATTAGCCTCTAACCTTTTTGCAAATCAATTCAAGTGGATTAATTAATACTTTATAATGATGCACACATCATTACACTACTTAATTAATCCCAAATCAAACAATAACATCACAAACAATCACCCAATTTGCCCAAATCAAATCTAGGGCTTACTGACTATTTTCAAAACATAGTATTAGGGTCTTAAACAATTAATTAGCTAAAGAAAACATGTTTATAACATATGTCTAAACTAACCTAATCATTCTCCAAATTATTTCATATGATTCAATATTAAGCAATAAACAAAAATATGAAGTATAACAGATAAATTGATAAGGAGAATCATCCCACTCATCTTCTCTTTCCCTAAATCAAGCTTTAATAACCAAATCACATCTCTAAGCTAACTTTAAAGTTGAGATCTCTCTCCGAAATCCTATTCAAGCTAATTCCTTTGCAGGTTGCAAAGAATCGAAATAGAGGAATTATGGTGATTTTTATTTGAATTTAGGAATATTATTTAGAGGTATTAGGGTTAAGGGATTATAAGGTGATTAAGAGGGGATTAGGAGACCATTAGAGAAAGAGGAGAAGGAATGAACATGTATAAGAAGTGAATGAGAGATAATGAAGGGAGTTAGCCACATATAGGCAACTAATGGGCTAAGCCCCAATTCTCTCTATCCGGCACTATTCATTCCCCAAAATTCCAGAATCCAAACATATCAAATCTTGTACTCATTAAAAAATTCGCAACATCGATCTGACTCAACGAAAGTGGTCTCAAGTCCTAATTCGCCCGTATGCAAAAAGTCACATTTTAGACTTCCAATTCAATAACGACTTATTATTTAAATTAACTATTTAAATATATTATCATTAATTATGCGAGTTGTTATAACTTGAGTCGGCGGCGGTGCAAGTTCATGGCGGTAATCAAAGTTAAGGCCAAGATCTGGAACCGACACTGGCTAAAAAAGCATTAAGTCAAAAGTTGCTAAAGGCATGTAAAAATGAAAGTGAAGGAAGTGGAAGTAAAAAATGCCTAAGTAAAAACTCGTCCTTAAAAGTATCAGTTAAAAATGGGTACTGAGTCAAAGCTCATGACTCGGTACCGAGTTGTGAATATTAAAAAAGGAAATAAAAAAGAGAACAACAAAAGGAAAAGAGGAAAAAATATATTATTCAAAGGAAAAGCATACTCTAGACATCGAAGTTCTAGCTGACTAATTCAAAGAAAGGGTTCTCAAAGGCTTTCCAGAATTGACAATGGAAAACTCGAACATCACACTTCAACTCTTATACCATCCAAGAGATGTGAATCCATAACTGTTCAAAGTGATGCGGCGATCCAAAATAGATGCATGGCTTTGTGAAAATAGCTCAGAGAAAGGAAACATCTATTCAAATCAAAGGCTGAAGTCGATAGCTTGTCTTGATCCAAAGCATACCTTATTAACACATGATATACTTTGAGGGCAAGTGTTATCCTACTTTTGAACCAAGCTATATCTAGGCAATTCAGAGCCATCAAATGGTTAGACGGTAAACCAGAAATCCAAAACTATAACTCCAAGAATCAGAATTCAGCCAAAGCTCAAAGATTGATATAGAATCTTACTTGCAACTTGAAGGAAGCTAACTATTTTCCAAGAGAACCAAGTGGTGGAAGATAAATTTGTAAATGGAAACTTAAGTTCTCAAGTCGGTATCGAGTTAAGAACCTCAACTCGGTACCGATCCAAGAAATCGACTTAAAATACAACTCCAAAACATTGAAGTTCAAAGGCAAAACAATGGCGGATAGCGACCCAATAGTACAAGTTGTCACCGACTCATGATCCTCAACTCAATACCGAATTGAGATGGAACATGCTGATTTGGCCACGATCTCTTCAAAAAACCTCCTCTTGAACGTGGAGAATGTAGGTAGAAATACTGGAGATGCTGATCCATATCTATAAATAGAAGGACATGGGCACAAAATTGAAATCCTTTTTCTTATTTCTAAATTATTTAATTTTACATTGTTACTCTATTGGATCCTCATCAAATTGTGAGCAACAAGTTGTAAGAACACAATTTGAAATATCTTTCAAAAATTATTAACAAAGTTCAAGTGGACATGGGCTAGAGCATTGATGGACCACTATAAAATAATTTTTGTTGTTTACTTCATTTTCCATTTAATTACTTCACTTATTCTTTACTTATAATCTGATTAGGTGTTTGGCCAACTTTTGGCCCAAACAACGGATAAAGTAGTGAACTCTTTAGATCTCAAAATGTTAGTGACAAGCTCATTGATCTAGAGCATGGAAGGGGTGAGATATAAATCGAGGCAGAAATTTGAGGTGGCGTGATTTTTGAGGAAGATGCTAGTTTCTTTTCAGGATAAGAATTTTTTTAGCATGATTTTTGTTGAGAAGACTCAACCCTTTTTTAATGGAGCGTTGATTATCTATTTTTCTTAAAAGAAGACTTGGTTTGTTTCTCAAGAAAAGTTTGTGGACTTAACGTGGTACAATAAATTCAAATGAAGGAAAAAGGAAGGGAGTTTTATTTTTCAATCCAAGCTATTTTACTCGTTTTACATTTCAGTATTCTTTTATTTACTTTCTACTTTTTCATTTAAATTCAAACTCTAAATATTTTTTTCAAGAATTGAGCTATATGATTTTGTAGTTTAGGGTTTCTCAATTGGGGGACAAAGTTAATGCAGGCTTACTAGGCATAGAATTAGTATATTTAGGTTAGCCTGGAGTGCGAGTTTATAGGAGTATAGATATTGAAATTAAAGTTATTAATATAGAAAGAAAATCCTCTGGGTTTCTATATAAATGTATAACATCTTAATAGAAGTTAATTTTTGCAATTAGTAAATTTCAAATATAGAAATTTAACATAAAAGAAAGTGAATATTGGATTTTCAGAATTTGCAATTTATGAAAAAGGATTCTTTGGGAAATGAAATTTTAGTTAAAATAATTTAAGTGGTGAAGTAGTAGTACTTGTACCAAAGAAATCTTTAAATTATTTTGCATCCACATTAGAGAATAATAAAGGAGTTAAGCATCTTAAACCCTTATAAGAAATGTGAACTATTTATGTAAACTTTATTTTCAATTCAGAAAACAAGGAAAAGTAATTTTGTAAATTTTATTTACAAAGTCAAAAGAATATATTATATTACTGAAACTTATTTATAAGTAGTAGATGGAGGAGAAAATTCAAGATTAAATTTTTGGGAAGAAAATAGTTTACAAAGTAAGGAATTTAAGACCAAAAGAGTTTCTTAAAATGGGAAATTTAAAATTTTATAAATCATACAATTTGAAGATTTAGGATTGTTAAAAATAAGGATGATCTATTTCAGAATGGTAATTCTAAATCAATAAGAAAAATTGGAAAGCTATAGTTATATCTTTTTGAGTAAATTCACTTTGATAAATAAACGGTAGAATTTTGGTTAGAAAACCTTTGTATGAAATGTAAAGAACACTAAAGTATAAAAACCATACTTGAAATAATATTGAGATTTTATTTCAGTATGATAAATACGAAGAGATGAGTAGTATTTAAATTGGTTGCTAAATGAAAAGTGTGCAATTTAAAAGTGAGTTATGAAAAGATTATTCTTCTATTTTATTGTAAAGATTAAAATACAGTAATAAAGGTATTTGTGTAAAATAGAGGTATTATAGATTAATTCTAGAATTTATACTAAAGAGAGTAATAAGAGGAAGTGTTTTGAAACTTTGAAAAACAATTGGAAAACTTATTAATAAGAGTGTTGAATTTATAATTTATTAAATTTCAAGAATTAAATTGAAATTTAACATCTTTGAATTGAGTTCTTATTACTCAATGTTTAAATTTTCAAGATAAAAAGTTGATTTGAGGGGAATAAAAATCTTGAAATATTCTAAAAGAAAAGGAGATCTTTGAAATCTTGATTCAAATATAAGTATAAAAGATGATTTATAAACTGGAGGTAACTAAAAGATTTGGAATTTCAAATACAATAGTGTTGGTTGTGAATGAATAAATAGATTGTTGTGGTAATTTTAGGTGTTGTAAATTATTTGAAATATATATACTTCATACCTTAGAATTTACTTCAAAATTTTCCAAAATATTTGTATATTTGGAAAATAGTTTAATTGATTGCATTATTGTTGTCTCGTAAATGAGTTTACGAAAAACTCATGGTCCATAATAATGAAAAAATGGACAATAAAGATAGTACCAAGTTTGGAATAACCATCGATATAGAGGGTCTAATAGATGTCTTAAATTGTTCTATTTATGCTTATTGGGTCGAAATGGATCCCAATTCTTGTTAAACCAATAGGGTAAATTTAGAGCTTTCTGGATTTTTGGTTGGCAATAATTTTGATACGGAATTATTTTATGGCCGAATGCTATGTTTCTAATGGGTTACTTATAGTAATCTATTTACTTTTAGCTTTTCCTTTGAAATCGAATTGTGAGGAGGCAATTCTTAAAGGAGGGGAGTTTTATAACAACCCGATTTAATAATTACCTTAATCTGAATTTCATAATAATCATCTGGGGATAATTAAGTGAATTTATTACTTTAATTAATGTAAATAAAGCAAATAATAAATTTTGTGTAATTAAAAAGGATAAAATTTGTTTTGAAATGATTTATTGAAATAAATGGAAAATTAGAAAAATAATAATAATTCTCATTTTAAATGATTGTTTTAGTTCTGTTAGACTATAAGGTGTAGGATGAAATCATTGTAAAATTATCATAAGTGTTTTCAAGTGTAAATTTCTCATTTTTGATCATTGTTAGAATTTTATCCCATGTTGGATAAATGAGAATTTATAAGAGTTAAATTAGTTTTTAAAACTAAAAAGAATTCATTTTTGAAAATAAGAAGAGATAGTTTTATTTCTTAAGTTAGTAACTAGTTAGAGTTTAAAGCTAGTGAAAGAGAAATAAAATGATTTGGTTAACAAATTAAAGAGAGAATTGCTTTGTTGATTAAATAAGGGTTTATAAGTTCACTAGATTAAATAAATTAATAATTAAATGCTTATTTGGGTTAATCACCTTACTAAAGAAAAGAAAGAATAGTTTCTTTCTCATTCTCAAAGTCATTACATACATTTCAGAAAACTTAGAAACTGAAAAGAAAAAACTCCATCTTCCTCTTTGAGAAACTTCATAAAATCCTCAAATAAATTGAAATAAATCTCCATAAATTCATATAAATTCAAAGTAAGTCTATCATATCTATCTCTAGCCTTTGGAACTCTCAATTTCCGATTTTGATAAAGATGGTAATATTTTGTGTGTTGTTTGCCAATTTGCTATTTCTAGGGTTTGACAAGGATCGAAGAAGGATTGTAGTTGTTTGGTTGTGTTAGCTAAGGAAAAAGGTGAGATTCTATTCGCTCAATTATCTCTAAAGTCTGAATTTCATGTGTTAGTAATTGAACTGAAGCAAATAGGGATTGCATGTTGTTTAATCTCTATTGTTTGATGCCTAACTGACTTTACAGTAAACTAAAAATAGAAACCCTATAGAAAATGTAGGTTTTAATGTTTGATTTCATCACCTATGATTACATACTTGTTGCTATATGTTGTATGTATGAAATGCAGTGAAATAACACTCTTAGAAGTAGTATAATGCTGCATGAAATCGTTGGAAAGATCGTCGAAGACTGGATGCGAAACCTGGAGACGAACTCCAGGATTTCTCACGGTCACCGGTGGACCGGTGGGTCCTACCGGTGGACCAGTCGGGAAGAAAACTAGAGCTCATCTCCAGGTTTTCGACCTAGATTTTGTTGTGATTTCATCTTGGTGTTTTGTTTGTTTTTCTTGGTTTCAATGATACTATATAAATTGTTTTAAAATGGATAATACCTTGATTTGATAAAGATGGAATTACTATTACATATATGGTTTTATAGAAGTGTTTTATAAATCGATTTCAAAGAAGGAATTTACAAACTATAGTTATATATATATATATATATAAACTTAGCTCTAAAATTCATTTCTAACTTATACAAAACCATATTAATATTTTTATTTCAGAAATTTTAGTTTTTTTAAATGAAAATGATTATTTTATCAAAAAGCAAGAAACAAATTATTTCTTAAGTGATTTAAGTGATGGATTTAGTGGAATTTGGCTTTTAAGCTAAACAATTATTTTGCTATAAAATGAGAATTATATTTAAACAATTTAGTAATAATAAGTGGTGATAGGACATTAATTATCACTTCGTTATTTAATTATATGACTTGTTTATGTAGTGTTTGTGTGTAGTTAAATTTAATAATTAATAGTAAATACTTTAGTAATACCCAGTGGTTATAGGACATGGGTTTTACTTTGACAATTATTATTAAAAGAGTATGTAACACTATGAGTTTAAATAATATCTTGGGGATGCGAGTTATTGTATAACTTAACTATTTTCGTTAATGCATTCATTAGTTTGACCTTGTAGGCTAGTTGTTCGACCTAGCGGCTTGACGATGGAGGTCCACCTCGAGCCGTGTTATTCGTTTTAGTTTCTAGCCCTATACCATTGAGCCAGCAGTCTGTACCACAGGCTATATTCAATATCATAATACTTGCACCATCCGTTAATAGGCGTTGCACCTTAGCAGTGCGATTATAAGTTGAACACATGTTATGGATATTTGGTAATGATGGACTATAAGAGTTTAGCGGGCTAAACTCCTGGAGCTTTTCTTATCAGACTCCCCTTGGAAAAGAGCAATTCGCACTAAGAATGTTTTATTATTCAAGATAATTAGAGTGGTTCTAGCGACCGACCAAACCGCTAGAGTGGTGTTAGCAATCGACCAAACCACTAGAGTGGTGCTAGCGACCAACCAAACTGGTAGAGTGGTGTTAGTGACCGACCAAACCAGTAGAGTGGTGTCAGCGACTGACCAAACGCTAATGTGGTGTTAGCGACCGATCAAACCGCTAGTGATAATGTATTAGTGTGTTCGAGTATCAATTTCTACGTATTTGTTTATGCCAAAAATGGTCACAAACACCCTGTTATAAGTGAAAGCACCAATGCCCAATATTTAGATCCAAACGTAGAAATATAGATTCACAGATCATAGAATAGATTGTAGAAAAGTAAATGAACATGCAAGTTTTATAGTGGTTCGACAAACTCCGACCTATGTCCACTTAAATAATCTTTTATTTATACTATAAGATTACAAGTGCAGTTGTTTTTGCATTAGAAAGTTAATGGAGGAAGAGAAAAGAAGTGATGAAGGAGATCCAGCTAAAAAGTCCTTTGCAATAAGCCAAGTTTGTTGTATTGATATGTGAATATGTGCATGGATCGGGCTAAAATTTCGGTAGAAGAACCTTTAGGCCCATATGATCTGACCCACAAAATTTGGGATCGATCGAACACCAAAAAATAATTTAAGCCAATCATTCCATACTAACTCCAATAGGGCTGCGATCATTTTTATAGGGTCCCCCTTGCCTCTAGTCCATTCTTCCAAAGTTTCACACCATTCCGACTTACCGTTTGTGAGATATCGATCGATCTTGTTTGTTTTGACTAGAAATTGGATTATAGGAAATCATTCTATGCTTCATCCTTTTGAGTTGTGATTAATCACGTGGGTTCCCCATGATTTTAGCTACTTGCTCTCCAAATTTCATGCAATTCTGACTTACCGTTTGTGAGATATCGCATTTTCCATGAGACCATGGATCGTTTTGGCTGATTTGTACGATCGTTCCAATAACAATCGGCCTCTTTTTCAAGTTTTGGGAGTTTTGTCATGAGATCTTTTTTGTGGGCTCCACTCTTCAATATATTGATGCTCTGAAAATTCAAGTGCCTTGGCTTTGTAGATTTTGAGATATTGATCTATGTTCGTCGATTTACGCTGTTTTATTGATCGTTCTCGATCGACCCATATAAATTCTTCCTTTGCACATAACTTGAGCATATGAACTCCGATTGACTTGAAATTTGAAATGTGGCCTCAAGGGACCTTCCTTGTAACTTCATATTGATTGCACCTTGATTGGGACTCAGCCCGAATCCGCCCAACTATTGTCCATAGTTCCAAATATCATCGATTTTGGAGCCTGATAACCGTCTCTCCAGGCTTCCTGCCTTGATGATCATTAAAGCCATTTAGCCAGCTTTTATGATATATTGGTTGGTCAAAAGACGGTATAACAGCATTTTTCATAGCACTTTATGTTGGGTTTTAATTCCCTTTTTGTGCTTCGAAGATTTTTATATGATAGCAACATATTTAAGATGATAGTCCATGAGATACTTGATATAATTTTATGACATGGTGTGATTTATTTTGGTTTTATTGTGGCTATGTATGAATCACCATATTTATGATAGTCTAGAAAAGACTTGAGTATTGTCGAGATCACTTGTATGTTAAGTACCGTTGGATATATTTTCTTGTAATTATTATCTTTATTATTGAGATCTCACCCTTTGATATTTGGAGATAGTCTAATCTAGGTGTTATTTTGTGCTTGAGTTAGACCGAGACATTTCAGGTATTGGGACTCAGAGACAATTGATGTTGGACTAGCTATACGGATAGAGTTATATATGTATTCCATGTCATTAGAATATTAGAAATTCATGTATTTAATAGACTTTGTATGAGATGTCAACTTTTGAGATCATGTATATTTGAGATGTGTTATAGTCTATATCCATAATTGTATTATGTGAGTTTATTCTTTTATGTTGTAGACTCATTTAATTATGTACACTCGTATGTATATATATTATATATTATGTTGTGTTATATGATTCTATATTCTGTATTGTATGTTATATTGATATGAAATTTTATTTGTATCCATCATGTGTAGTTCTTTGCGTCGATACCGTTCATGTCAACAATTCAGTTCAGATCTTCAAATTTTGGTAAGAAAGACGTGATGGTGTTAGCCTAAGGGAATATTCATGTTTGGTCGCTCTTAACAAACCTCATTCTTTGTATTATTAGACGATATTACTTAGTAAAACTCTTTAGTAATATAGGTATAGAGACGGGGCATTACTTCATGTCTAACCATTGTTATAGTTTAGCCAAAGTCAATCCATTTTAGTCATAGAGCAGAGTTTTCATATTGGAAATCTAGAATGAATGTTTATTTAAATTCTATTGATTTTCATATTGGAATATTATTGAAATGGTTGGGATATGGTAAATTTAAATAAATTTTCGCTTAATGTTAATGCTATGAATATTCTTATCTATGTACTTTATATTTCTAGATTTAACCATATCTCTCATTGTCTAACTACACAAGAAATATGGAACGCACTCGATACAAAATATAAGGTTAAAAGTCAACAATAGCAAAGAACTTCCCAATGCTAATACAAGATCGGAATTGTGCTTGATAGGACTCGCAAAAGACAATTCAAACGATGACAATGAAGATGGTTATGATGGTGACTCGACGGATGATGAGATCAATGATTGTTCATATAAAGATTTAGTTGTCATGTATCATAAATTAACTGAAATTACTGATGGTCTTGAACAAAAAATAACAAGTTGAAATCTGGAAAGTTTGAATTGCATCAGAAAAATGATGAATTGAAAATGGAGCTTGAACACATTAAGAAAACAAAAAATTAGATTATGAAAAATGTTTGAACTACGAAAAAGATTTTGCTTATTTCAATAAAAAAATTCAAAACCTTGAAAAGAAAATATTGATTTTGAAGGAAAATGAAATTGAGCTGATTTGCAAAAAAACATTTTCCAAAAAGAGTTAGAAAATTTTAAGAAGTCTGAGAATTCCAAATGTAAAAATTGTGAAACTTTTGAAAGAGAAAATTTTATGAAAGTCGAGATGATTCTAGATGGGGTAAAATAGGAGACTGAAAGATTAAAAAGGCCAAAAGTTTTGAATGTGATAAATATATTTTGAAAAGGAATTAAAAGACATCAAAGAAAATTCCAGAAGCCTTGAAAATGAGAACGTGATTTGAAAAATATTAAAACCAAAAAACATATCATGAACTAGAAAAGGAGATTAAAAAATCAACGATTATGAAAAACTTATATTTGGAAAAAGTTGGCATTTTGAAATTGAGATAATTGAAATTAACACCAAAATAAAGGAGCATAAAAAATTACGGTCTTAATGAGAAATGATTTTAAAAGGAGAGAGAATGATATTAGTTGTATTTCTAAGCTAATAAACAAGAATAATTTTTTAAAATTCAAAATCAATAAACTCAAGTTGATTCTTTGAAAATTTTCCACTGGAGAAAAACTGTTTAACGTGTTATTTGGAAATCAACTCTTTATGAATAACAGAAAAGGACATGGATTTGGTAAAGTGTCAGATAATAAACAAACGACTAGTAACACCGCTTGGGGAGAAGTGTGCTTTCCAATGTATAAAGTATGACAATATTAGACATAGTTATAATAACTGTCGAAATAGTAACATAAAGAAACGAGTCAAACAAATATGGGTTCCTAAAGGTACAGCTGTTAATTTAACGGTTTGCAACAAAACTATTTGCATACCAAAGCTTTCAAACACAAACAAATGTAGTAAGCCACTCACTTCTTCTAACATGTAGATTCACAGACGGGCTAAGGAGCAACTATGATGGAAGCAGATTTAGAATTGTTTTACATATTTTATAAGCAATAATTGCAGTGTTCAGCCTAGGAAACGTAATGGAGATCCATGCACTTTGGATAACAAGTGTGAACTCGAATGCGAATTCAAAGGTAATGGAAATTTTAGTCTTTATATTAGAATAGATGGTTTTGCCGAGAAATTTGAATGATGGAGTTGTTATTGGAAAATTTTCCAGAGTCCCGTAACAGACTCGAACGACTGAACTAGACTAAAGAATGATAGAGGGTGGATCCAGAGTCTTGAAAAGACCACAAAATAGCAAAATGTAAAGGCATAAAAGAGATAGCAAAAATTAAACAAGGATCCATGACTCGACCCTCCTTGGCTCGACACTGAGTTGTTGTGTAAACCAGTGATGAGTTAGCAAGCAAGCACAATTGAAAAATGAAAGAACAAAGAATAGTGAAGGCAAAAAATGCAAGGGTCAACTTGACACCGAGTTGAGAGGCTCAACTCGGGGTCTAAGTTGTGAGGTTTAGGCTGGTTTGGCATGAGTTGTAAAATATACTTTATAGGAGCAAAGTATGATCAATAGAAAACAATTAAGTGGATGTAGATCAGATTATTTGTCAAACTACTATAAAAATTATGTGTTATTTTCTCTCTTTTAATCTCTTTTCTTTTATAACTTTCATTTACTACTTGATTGGGTGTTTATGCTATTTTTAGTCCAAACATTTTGGTGCTTTAACTAAGAAAAACTCGAATTTAAGAACCTGAAACTTGATTTGGAGAAGACAAAAAGACCATCAACAAAGAAAACTACTGCTGGAGGAAACCAACAAGGACATGGGGACAACCAGGAGGCATCCTCAAATTTGAATCCATCAATCTACGTGACTGGAGAAGAGATGTAGAGGATGATGATAGAGATGTAGGATAGACTATTAGCTCGACAAGAAGAGATGATAAATGGATTCTTCAGAAAGATGAAGCAGCAAAGAATAACCAGAAAAACTGGAAACCAAAATCAAAAGCTTGAAGGCGGAATGAATGCACCATAAGATGGAGTAAAACGAGTCGGGACACACCCCCGGGAGTGCCACAACTTGGTATTGAATCAAGACAACTTGAACCGAGTCAAGAGGCCTAAAGGACATTGGTTGGTGTGGACTTAGGAAAAGGCAAAGCACAAATAAAGAATGATGTCGAGCCATAGAACGGAGATCGAAATGCGGATTTATAGTAGCAAGGAGCTAGATCAGAAGTTCTCTATAGGAACGGAGGGCAGGATGAAGATTTGGATTAGAGATTTCCATTGAATGATTACGATGTAATTGTTGGTATGATAAGACAAGTATTAAGAGATGGACCCTAAATCGGAGTTTGGTGGATGTAAATAAAAACAAATTTACCACAAACATCTGATATGCTAGGAACCCAACTAATATTACCAACTTTGGAGATGGTGTAACGAAAGGACAGATCCAATTGTTCATTTGATAAGATATATCCAACATATGGAAGTGCTAGGTGCTTTGAAATAAGTAATGGGATAGTGTTTTCCATTGTACTTGACAGATGTGGTTTAGACAGTTGAAGAATGGGTTCGCTAGTGCGTGGACCGAATTAATGGATAAGTTCATGAAGCAGTTCAGAGTTTATATAGCACGACAGAAGAATGCGATGTCACTTTCGAGATTGAAACAGAGGGGCGAGGAGACCCTATGAAGTTACATTAATAGATTTAACGCAACAGTCGCTACAGTTAGATACCATACCCATCAATAGTTTCGATGCCAGTGGTTTCTAGAGTTATGAATAAGACAAATTTCAAGATAGCTTTAGAGAGGGATCGACTAGTGGCTCTCATGGATTTCTATTATCAAGATGAGAAATAATTGCATCAGGATGACATATAAGTTGAAAGGCTAAGGTGAATGTTGTGGATAATGAAGGACCGTCCAGAATAGGATATAGGCAGGATAAAGGAAAGCAAAAGGCTGACGATGGCTTCGGAGGACCAAAGCGACAGAGGAAGGAATCAAAGTTTTCCTCTTACTCAGATTTGACCGAGACCTCAAAGAGGATTTACTTGGATACCAGGGGCCGATTCCCTATAAAAATCTTGCCAACAGAGACCTCACGAATTTGGAAAGAAAGCCTGGAAATTTTTTCCTACTCCATGAGCTGGATGGGTATGAGATGAACGAGTATAAGAATCAGCGTGACTTAATAGAAGAAAAGGTTCAAAGTAATCATTTATAACAATATGTCAGAAATCAGATTACCATAGCAAAAACTGCAGCGGTGCACTGAAAGCGATCACCATTTATGACAGACGTATCTAGATACGATCGCGGAACTAGATGGAGAATGATTATCCTATGATCGGGATAGATTAGAGTCATGTTTTAGTTTTGCACTTTTCTTTCTTTGAATAAAATACGAATAATTATCGTCAGATCACTTACTCATGCATGGGATTCCAAATGGTCCAATAGGCATGCTCTGAGTTAAGGACAGGATGTAATCCTTGATTAGATCAGATCTTTTGATTTTTTTTCTTGATGAATCTAACTTAAATGTATGATTAACTAATGAATATTTGGATTGAAATGTCATTTGTACATGATAACTGATGTTGGTATTATCATGAAACAACAATGAAGCTTGGTTATTCCTGAAAAACTGCATATATAAAACAATAGGACATGGTTTCCTGATCGGAGAGATAGGACAATGAACCATGGAGTACGAGTTCCATTGCCAAAGAGCAAGTGGATGGACACGTATGGGATTAAAATTCCCCTTATTAGAGAGTGAGCAAATAGAATCACTAGGAAAGCAAGTCCCCTAATCGAAGAGTGAGAAGGTGGACTTGCTCGGATAGCAAGTCCTCTCATCAGAGAGTGAGTGGATGAACACGCTTGGATATTGATCCTCGTGCTGAAGAGCGAGCGGTTTGGGCTGAATTTGGATATATGATAATGCGATCCGGAGAGATCAGAAATTAGACTGGATATGCGATTGTATGATCTAAAATGAAGTGAAAATAAACCCAAGGATCACCATAAAACAATTCAATAACGAATACTGGATTATGTCATTTTCTCGATTCGATTGGACTAACTTCTGATGGGATGCTGGGCAATACTAGACGATTTATAAATAACGCTCCAATCGATGGCAATGCACAATAATGATAAATGATGCTTGGTTGCATGATATACAATTTACTTATGATAGTTTATCCCGAATGGACGCGGGACGATATCGACACTGATATATGATGATTTAGCCCCAAGCAAACACGAGAGGATGGTGATTTACGATACATGATGTATTTGATCTCGGAGTAATATGAGACGATATTAATATCGATATATGATGTGATAATCCAGAGGGAATGCGGGATGATTATGATTTATGACTAACACTTAAGCAATGTCTTAGGTCCTTAGGTACGATAGGTCTGGAACAACCTTTGATTTGCAAGTGAATCAAAAGGAACCGGATAATTCACCATAATTGGTCCAATAGATAGCCAATAAGCTCAACTACCGATGATTGATCGCTTCCACTATTTTTTCTTGAGAAAAGCACACCTTATCTTATAAGACGTACTTTGAGGGTCAAGTGTTATTGGAAAATTTTCCATAGTCCCTTAATAGACTCGAACGATTGAACCAAAATAAAGAATGATAGAGAGTGTATCTAGAGTCTTGGAAACACCACAAAATAGAAAAATGGATACGCACATAAGAGATAGCAAAAATTGAATAGGGATCTATGACTCAGCCCTCCTTGACTCAACACCGAGTAATAGTGTAAACAAGTGATGAGTTAGCAAGCAAGCATAATTCGAAAATGAAAGAATAAAGAATGATAAAGGCAAAAAATGCAAGGGTCAAATTGGTACCAAGTTGAGAGGCTCAACTCGGGTCCGATTTGTGAAGCGTAGGCTGGTTTGGCCATGATTTTTTGAGAGAAGTTCGTGCATGACATATAGAATGTGGATAAGAGTTTTCAAGCGGCTTTGATGGTGGCATTCTGCTATAAATAGAGGAGGAGATGCACATTAAAGAGGATTCTTCTTGAACAACTCTGAATACATATGAGTTGAGATATTCTATTCTGATTTAAAGGTTGTATAACTCATACCTGGGTTATAAGCAATCGAGTTACAAAATATACTTTGTATGAGGAAAGTACTATTAATATAAAATGATTAAGTGGATGTAGGTCGGAGTATTTGTCAAACCACTATGAAAACTATGTGTTCTTTTCTCTCTTTTAATCTCTTTTTTATTATAACTGTCATTCGCTACTTGATTGGGTGTTTGTGCCATTTTTAGTCCAAACAGAAGCCAATTCACATTATGGAGTATGTAGTAATCTTATTTAATGAAGCTTATTTTTTTCCATGCTTGACATTGATGATGAGAGTACGAGAGACCAAATGTAAAACCAATTTTTGGGGTACCATTATTCACCAATACCAGCATGTTGAGAGTAACAAGTGGTGTCATTGTTCGTCACCATAGAAAACCTAGATAATAAGTGGTACCAAGATATGATAATTTGTTCTTTTCTATTTGAAATATTTGGTATGACTTTTAACTTTTATGATTCCTCAACTGTGATATTCTTACTATCTCATATGGCTCACGGATTGACTATTATTTTATTTCATGCACATGTAGAGAGCTTGCATTTTTGTTTTTTTTTTCAAAAAAAACCCAAAATATGTTTTTACCTTCTTAGTTTATTTTCAAAATTGAAAAACCCAAAAATATGTTTTTGTTTTCTTAGGATTTTTTGTGCCCTCCATATTTATTCATGATGTGAATATTTTGAAGTAAGACAATTTGACATGAGGTTCGATGATAATTTTTTTGATAAAAGAGTCTTGACTACAGAATTATTTGACTTGAAAATGTTGAAACTTCTTGGGATGATTTTTTTAACACTTGAAATGCTTTTGGAAACAAGTTTATGGAATGAAAATTTTGAAAATTTGAAATAAAATTTCATAAGATAAGTCTTTGATATTCTATATTTGACATGTTTTTGAGAGATGATGTTTTAAAATGAAATTTTTGAGCTTTGTGATAAAATCATTTGATATGAGTCTTTGGTGTTCTTGTTTCGATATAGTAATGTGTATAACATTAGATCATGTTCTCCACTTTACACAAATAGCTCTAAACCAATTCATATTGTATGTTCAAGATTAGAATATATATTTGAAAATATTTTTGAGAATTTACATATAATTTACTTTTGAAACCATATCATAATCGGTTAAACTTTCTTATGTGATTTTCAAAAGTATTTATATTGATTACATAGATGATTAAGGATGTTGCACTTTGTTCTTGAATAAATAATAACATTATGATATTTTTTGATAATCAAGCACATATTAAAGTTCCTATTTTTGACCATATCATATCCCACACCATCTCTGAATCTACCATTTGATACTATATTATATCGACTCATATTTTTCAGTTTTATACTTATAGTTGGCTAAAATAACATAAAATGAAACGTAGTAAAGATTGATTGGCTTAAAAGTGAGAATAGGTGACAAACCATGTACATACTCCATATGAAAAGTAAAACACATAATATATTATAAATTTAAATTTAAATGGATAAAGGGTTACACATGAAAAATGAATGCGGTATGGGTGTAGAGTTAAGGGTATCCGGCATGTGCTGAAAATTCTTTAGCATCGGTGTATGTACACCCATCAAGCAGTGCTACTCCCTCGTCTAGTAGACCTTATGACAATGCATGGGTGCAAGTATTTTGACCTTATTTATAACAAGTTAAGGAAAACATGCTCTTTCATAAATAATTCACTTGGATTATTATTTGCATTTTGGTTAGAACGATTGAGTTTATTGTCATTTGAACCATGTTACAAATAACTATAATTATTTTTTGTAACCCTCTCTCTAATCATAAGATATGTTTTAATCAATATAGCTACTATGATTTATGATTGAATTTTCGTTAAATATTAAATGTCGTATGGTGATCAAGTATCATAATTCACTATCACTTTCTCACTGTGTTAATTTGATATTTGTACTTTTGATGAAAACAGAAGGAGGGAGAGTGGTTAAGACTTGATGACATTATGAATTCATTGTTAATATTAAAAGAAATAATATTAGTTTAATATTTTATTCTTGAACACATACGCCACATATGCTGAGAGAGCAATAGGGAGAGCATGTTATACATATTGTGACATTGTGTTATGATTTTGATTTTTACAATATCGAATACACACTCAACACGAGTTATATTTATCAAATCTTAACTTATTTTTTGTTATCATCAAAGGGGATATATTATGAAGTACACATCTTGTTTGATGATAGCAAATGTAAATTTATATTTGATTGTTTTTTGATAGAGTGTGCTACAGATAAAATATCAAAAGAGCACAAATTTTGTTTTCAATTAATTTGTCAACCATTATCTCTCATATTTCTAATGTACATGTATCACATGTCAAATACATTTTCATTTTATCTCTAAAATTTAATATATGCTTATTATTATCAAAATAGAAATATTGTGAGATATTGCAATTAATTTCAGTTTGATATTGATAAATATATATTGTATTTAATGTATTTGTTTAATGTTGTGTATTTATTAGTAATAGATTTTATTAGATTCACTTGTATATCTCATCGGGTTTGAATATCATATGTATAGAGTACAAAATCTCTTGTTATTAATGCATGAGATATCAAAAGGAACAATTCAAAAAAAGGGAAAATATCAATTTGAGTCATTCAAATAGGAGATTCTCTTGCAAAGATATTTCAGCTAAGCAAGTTCTATATATCACAAGTTTTTATCTTCAAAATAACTAAACGAGATTTTTTGGTACGTACAATGCACGTGCATATAATCCCATTATAAAGTTATTAAATTTAATTTTTTCATGTAGCTTGATAGAAATAACTAAAAACTATAAAGAAAAAAATGTATTTTTTTTATAGGAATAAAGTTTGAACTTGTAAGCCTATTTATAATTCAAAATTTCTATTTAAAGATAGATGTTAATTTTTGTTCATAGTAGAATTCAAACTCATGACATCTTGTTTGTCTATAAAGGTATTTTTGGAACTCCACGACCGGGTCAAAAGATTGTGGTTGTATTCCAATTATTAATAAAGGTATAATCAAAATTCTATTGTAATACATCTTTAAAATCTCATTCCTCATACAAACCATTATTGCAACAATCAAAGCCACAAGCATCTACATCTCAGCCAATGAATCTAGTTAGTCTCAGATTTCAAATTAATTCCATATACATCATGGTTGATCATCGGGAAGCCAAAACCTTTACAAATATCAGATTTACATATAGTTCATTCAGTATCACTTCTTCATCATTTCAGACCAACTTAGTAGAATACCTCAAACAATCTCATTACTGGGTTCATTAAAATTAGATATTCAAATATAAACTTTCTTCAACAAAGGCCTTAGCATAGGCAACAATCAACTACCACAACTATCTCAGATTCATCTCGTAACAATGCTGAATTTCATCATTTTGATTTGGGAATACTTAATTAAGTTTAAATATCCAAATAATGATTTTTATAACTAAGATAAAAATCTTTTAAAATAATAAATAACGATGATGAAATAGTTTCCCAAATGGGTTTGGAATTTAAATAAAGGAGATTCATAAATAAAATAGATTTATTAAGAGGATATATAAAAGAAAATTTATAAAAGAATTTGAGAATGGATTTCCTTTAACTGACCTTTTTTATTCTGCCGGTATGTACATATGTTCCACACTTAACACTGAAGGAATAGTATTTGGGGTTATCCTTATCTCTATTTTATATAACATTTGTTTTTATCCTTTTTAATATGATTTTGAAATGAGAAATCTTTCACAATGTTTTGTGAATATACTTATGCCTGTGAGATAAGTATATGAATATTTTGATAAATATTTTGAAAAGAGATTTAAAGAAATGAAAGATTTATTTTGAGGCTTAGTGGTTGCTATGAGTAATTAAATCTCTAAATTTTTGCTTGTTTGTTTATTTGATAGTTAAATAACCGACTATCAAGTCTGTACCAAAATATAACTCCGGAAATATCTAGGAGAAACACGTGAGTTATATGGCATAGTTATCTTCAAAGATGGTGTACTATGCATGTAAATCTCGTTTTGTTCTCTTAGGACAAATGATGATGAGATCCGTCCACTTAAATGGTTAGGCGGTGATCCCTGGTCTTATGTATTGTCTGAATATTTTCAAAAGAACCGGGTAAAGTTTACCAGAACTATCGAATGTTGTTTCGAAGAGATCGGGATCGATAAGTATAAATTGTTCGAAAAGCACTTCGATTCAACTCATGCTTTTCGAACTGAAGATATCTTAAAGATTATTGAAGATAGAGCTTTTTTAATGCAAGGGATACTTGCCACTAATCCCGAGGGTGATCCTAAAATGGATGTAGTAGAGGTAGTTCCTTCGGTTTCGTTCGGCCCTATAATGAACTTGTATGGATGAATGCTTGCATTGCATTTCTGCCTGGAGAGTAGTGTTAGCATTCCAAGATGGTCTGTTAAGAAGAAAATAAATCATTACCTCAAGCCTCACACCCCGGTAATGGCTAAAACACGGTAGATGTAGTAGGGCTATGTGGGCCGCTCTCATTAGGATGTGCCATCAACTTTCTAGGTTATCCTATTATGGAATTGGATGTGCATGAGATATCTCGATAAAGGTTGGGAGCAACCGAGGTGATGGTATATTTGGTACTATCCAAGTTCAGGGGTAGGCCGGTTCTATGTTGGCAGGGGTATACCAAGTTCAGGGTCTAACTCCGGTACATTTTATCTAGAGGTGTACCATTTCCGGTCTCTTACCTTGCCATTTATTGGAACCCATTCTCCAACGTGCCTTACGGTTTTGATTGTAGAGCCTAGTATGTTGGAATTTAATAATGTAACAATTTCGGCTATGACTAATATGCATTTGTATCCTAGACATTATGATAATATCATAGGATTTTATATATAAAAAAATTGGTTATTGTAAGGTAAAAATTCATCTGTGTTTATATGTGGCGTGGTCTTATGAGATACCTTTGATTTTAAGAGGGTTTTATAAGTTATAATAAAGTTCCTTCTGATTTGAGTTTCCCACATTGGTTTTGCCAGATTGACCCAGGCATTGTTTTCCTATAATGCTCGAGTTAGCCCGAGCATATTTTCTAGATTTAGCTGGATTCTTTGGAGCGTTCAGGAGACGAGCAGAATTCTCCAAGATGTATTCACGTACCTTATGTTCTTTTGCTATTCTATTTTGTTCTGTTCTTGTCTGTATTTATCAACAATTGTAAGGATAGACTGTTATAACTATCTAGGCTGATAATAGGATAGTGTACTCTGATTTTGTGTATATAATAAAGATGATTCCTTTTGTAAAAATCTTGTGTATATTATATATTGCTCGTCATTTTTTGTGAGATTATGTTCTATCTTTTTCTTTCTTCACTCCAAACGACCTATTTTTCGGACACTTAAATGATCGACACATGAATACCGAGGATGTATTAAGCGTCGTCTTTTGGTGTAAGAAAGGAAGATCGTTACACATGGTATTAGAGCTTAGTTTGAGCGAATACTTAGGTTTTGGTGGGGTTGCCTCATTTGAGATAGGGTAAGTAAGACCCTAGAATGTGCTTGAATTTATATGTTGAGTGTGTATTTGTTAGTGCTGCAAAAATGTTTTATATTGTGTCGATTTATTAGTCGAGGAGTTATGGTCGAGACGTGGGACATAACAGTGTCGATAGGGGTTTCTAAACACTTAAATTTGGAAAATCAACATAGTGTTGTTTTAAATTGGTAAATAAAATAATTTGACGTAGGAATATATTTTATATATAAAGAAATAATTTTCAAAAATAAAGTATAGTTATATATGATGTGATTTTTGTTAGGAGTTGATAATATTTATTATTATCATATAGGATTTGATTAGTCATGCTTGTCCAATAATGAGCATTGACTATTATCTTATTTGTTGGTAATTTTCCTTTTCCATCGTAGGTTGGGTAGATAGAATTTGTAGGAACATTGAAACGAACACCTTATGAATTAGCTTTATAGTTTAACTGTAAGGCATTCGACGATATGTTGAGTTAAAATAAGATTTTAATATAAGGGTGTTTACTAAAAATAAAGGAAACATATTTTAAAAATGAATATTTGAGGAAAGATTTTATATTCATTGATTTATAAATCAGAATTATAAAATATATTTTGAAAAATAAGATGGACTTTTAAAGAATTTAAATCCTGGTAACTTTGATAAAATTTTCAATTGGTTTTCAAGGTTTGGAAAAGTAGTAATAATTTTACTTAAAAATACTTTAAGTATAAATACTTTGAAGAAAATTTTAAAGAAAGATGTGTTTTCGTTGGATAGTTGGGAAATGAGTCTCGATCTGTTATGTATATTTCTATGGATTAAAATATATAATTTCATTTCAAAGGATTTAAAAAAAACCCGGGTATTTAGCTCTCAAGTTCCAAAATATAAAGGTATTTTGGCTAAAGAATGGGTTGATAAATGAAGTTAAAATTAAAATTAATATGACAATAAGGCTTAATAAACTTGGTTTTATTAAAATATGTCTTTTGATTTAAGCATTTAGGAAGTGAAAAATTATTTTATGTTTTGGGTCGGCTAATAAAGTTTTTACTTTAGAGGTGTCTAAGAAAAATTAGACTCTATGACGGAGTTTAGATACTAGCATGCATCCTACTCCTCTTAGCTACTTACCAACCAAATGGGTAAATAATTTGTATTGGGCGACTCGGTTTTGAGACCCAAATTATTTTGGGCCTACATCTAAATAGTTAAAAATGAATGGAATTAGAAATTAGATGTTTTGTATATACTCTCAGAATGTAAAAGAGTATTATACAAATTAATAAATTAAAATGATTTTATGAAAAGGTTTCATACATAAGTTACGTCATTTAAAAATGTTTGAACCAAAGTTGGAATTGTTATGAAATGTTTTCATAAATGTTTTAAGGAGGGAAGAAAGTAGTTGGGTAGTGAGAAATCATTTTTCTTTTTCACATAATTCTCGATCCAAGATTCGAGCACATGACTTGAGGTGTTTCACACAATTCCGAATAAGGATCTATCACTCGATTTTTGACGGCAAACACTTTGTGAGGGTTCTTAATTTAGAACCAAAGTTTTCTATCATAGTATATGGCTATGTAAGGAGAATAGAGGTTTCTAATTAAGAAGCCCGATCAGAGTCTGCACTAGGAAGTCGGGTGAGCGATCCTAGTTAGAAAGTAAAGTTATATATTCGAGTAAGTGATCAAATCAGATTTTGCATATGGATGATCTATGTACATCATATGAGCTGATGAGTAGTGTTAAGTGTTTCTGGATTTAGGGCTGTGGTAAAATTTCGGGGTCAAAATTCTTTTAAGGGGGAAGAGTATAACGATCTGGAATTTCATCATTTTGATTTGAGAATATTTAATTAACTTTAAATAATAAAATAATGATTTTTATAATTAAAATAAAAATCTTTTAAAATAATAAATAATGATGGTGAAATAGTTTTCTAAATGTGTTTAAAAAATATATAGTTTCGAAGAAAAACTGAAAAAATGTGATCGAAATTTGTTTTCGTATTTTTGACTTTTCGTCGGCTAAAAGTTGTCAGGGATGTTGTAAACTCTTCTATATAAACATACACATACAAATATAAATTAGTTAGGGTATGTATGTGTGTGTGTGTGTTTGTATATTTATATACATACTTAAGTACGTAAAGTAAGATGTGATGTTAAAAATTGAAATAAAATATAAAGATGCCTTAAGAGACATAAGTACTTAGGCATTAAAAACATGTTGGCTAAGCAAAAGGAAGGGGAGACAAGCTTGTGGGCTGAGGTAAATGAAGATGAGGTGGAATGGTGATGTTGCAAAAGGAGGTGGAGGGTAAAGGACCAAGGGTGTTAAGGTAATTTACTTTGTTTCTTGTTTATAATTTCCCCATTCATTTCTTCAAATTTTCTTCCTCTTCCTTCTATCATATATTTCTCATGTCTTATCCAAATTGAGATTTTATTTTTTTCAAACCGTAGAAAAATCTAGAGGCTGCAACTTTTATGTGTATCACTTCTTCAAATTTTGAGCTTAGCCATATTCAAATCTCATTTCTTTCAGACTCATTTTCGGACCCAGATTTTCATGTCCGAAAATACCGCTTCTTCTTTTGACCATATCTCCCTTAAAACTGATTCAAATTAAGTGATTCTTTTTCTAAAATTGTAGAGAAAAGAATTTACAAGGGCATTCTTTTTGAAAACTTTTCCAATTTCGTGAGTAACCTGTCCAAAAATCAGTTGGAACATGACCCATTTTCGGGTTTGATTTTGTGAATTCGTTGATAATCCGAAGTCCCTCCACCTTTCAAAGCCAAGCTCCACCACCCTTGGGCCGTGTGCACCATACCTTGACCGAATCATAAAGCCACCATAAGACTACCAAATCTTGTTCTTACCAAAGTCAAAGCTAGGATCTAGGTTGATCTAAAGTTCTAGTGGAAGTTCGGAGTGGTTTGGTAGCTTTTAGGTGAGTATAGCTCCCGAATTTATTTAAAAGTTCTAACTTTGTATTTTTTGTACATCTTTTTGCTAAATCATAGCTTGATTTGGTTGAATATGATGTTGCTTTGTTAGTATGCTTATGTGTTTAGATGTAATATTAGCTTGAGACTGTAAGTTAAATATTAGTAAGGTTGAAAGCTAGAATTTTTATTATCTGTATGTTGTGATGACATATATGCGTGTTATACTTATGCATATGTTGTGTATGTAAAAGAAAAGTTAGTATTTGGAGATAGTTTGGTTGCGACATCGAAGTACTTTGGATTAAAACTTGTTTACTCACTTTATGTTTTTGAAATGTTGTGCAAAGTCCCAAAAACATTATTTTGTTTTCCAAAATCTTTTACCGAGTTTATAAAGTTGTTAAAATATAAAAGTTAAGAATTTTGAAACTATTTAATATAAAAATCAAGTTTTGAAATTTGGGTCATATAGCGATAATCGTTATACATGCAGTTCGTAAAACGAACTAGTTTTGAAAAATCTAAAAAGTGTTTTTACTTAAGCATTCCTTTTACAAAGTGTTTTCAAAACTTTAACTAAGTAATTAAAAAGTAATTATTTAATTATAGTTAATTATTTATTTTAATGATTATTTAATTAATTAAGGTAATTAGTACTTAATCATTAGTTTATAAAGGTAATTATTACTTTAGTGTCAACAATTAAGTTAATTATAATTAGTTAATTAGATTAAGTTAATTATTATTTAATTAATAATTAAGGATTAATTATTTAAGGTTAATTATTAATTAATCATTTATTTATAAAAGGTTCTAAATATTTAATTAATCATAAATTAAGCAAGATTACTTAAGACTTGATTAAGATTAATTTAATTATTAAAGAAGGTTTAAATTATTATTTAATAATTAATTAGAGATTAATTATGGTTTAAATATTTATTTAAAGATTAAATTTTATTTAATTATTTATGTAAAGGATAATTATTATTTAATTATTTATTTAATAGTTAATTATTATTTAATTATTAATTAAATTATTAATTATTATTAAGTAAAGAGTTTAATTGTTATTTAATTTCTAAATAAGATTTTTAAATTTTAAACCACTTTATTTCTAAAGAACGGTTTTGTTTCAAAAAGCAACTCTCTTTTAAAGAATGTTTTAAATCCAAGGAATTTCTTCATCGATTACATTTAAGTAACCCCAATTGAGTATGAAACTAAAGAACGTATGTTTAGCATAATAAAATACCACTCTGCCAATTAAATTATAGTAGACATATGTTTGCAGAATAAATCGTCGTTCTGCTAATTAACCTGTATTTGACATTTGTTTGGTAAAATAAATCATTGTTCTATCATAGTTCACCAAGTAGGTTTTGTTGACATCTATTAGGAAAAATAAAAACTCATTCTACCATTATATTAACTTAGGCATGTGTTTAGCAAAACAAATTCCCGTAGGCTATTTTGGTAACTTGGACATTTACTTATATGATTGATTGTTGTTGGTTGATTCCTTTATACATATCTGCTTGTTATGTAAATACCAATGTTATAACTTGAAAAGTATACTTAGTTAAATGAGAACCATTTTGGTCACTAAGCTTCTTTCTGATTTTTAAGGTCGTACATACTTATAATAATGGTTTCAAGTTAAGTAATAATTTTAGTAAAGGTCGTACATACTTATTAAATGAGTTTATTAAAGGAGTTTTGTTTTAAATAAGGAATATTTATAAGAAAGCCTTATAAATGATTTTGTAATTATAAAGAAAGTTTTATAAATAATTTTGGAGATTTATAAAGAGATATATAATTGGTTTTGATATTTATAAAAGAGTTTTGTAAATTTAAATTAGTGATTTATAAAGAGTTTTTAAATGGGTTTAGAATTTAAGTAAAGGAAATTCGTAAATAAAAGAGATTTATTAAGAGGATTTATAGAAGAAAGTTTATAAAAGAATTTAAGATTGAATTTCCTATAATTGACCTTCTTAATTATGGTGGTATGGACATTCGTTCCACACTTAACACTAAAGGAATAGTGTTTGGGGTTATTTTTATCTCTATTTTAAATAACATTTGTTTTGATCCTTTTTAATACGATTTTGAGATGAGAAATCTTTCATAATGTTTTGTGAATATACTTATCCCAATGAAAAAAGTATATGAATATTTTGATAAATATTTTAAAAAGAGATTTAAAGAAATGAAAGATTTATTTTGAGGCTTAGTGGTTGCTATAGGTAATTAAATCTCTGAAGTGTTGCTTATTTGTTTGTCTGATAGTTAAATAACCAACTATCAAATCTGGACCAAAATATAACTCTAGAAATATCTAGGAGCAACATGTGAGTTATATGGCACAGTAATCTTCGAAAATGTTTTACTGTGTGTGTAAGTATAAATTATTCGAAACTATCGAATGTTTTATTTCGAAGAGACCGGAATCTCACTTGTGTGGAAGATGTTGTACAGTTATCTTCGAATGTTTTGTTCTCCTAAGATAAATGATAGGGAGATCCGTCCACTTAAACGGTTAGGGGGTGATCCCTTCTCTTATCTATTGTCCGAATATTTCCAAAAGAACTGGGGTTGAGTTTACCGGAACTATCGAATGTTATTTCAAAGAGACCAAAATCGGATAAGTATAAATTATCCGAAAACCACTTCGATCCAACTGAAGCGTTTCGAATTGAAGAACCTTGAAGATGATTGAAAATAGAGCTTTTTAAGTGCAAGGGCTACTTGCTACTATACCTGAGGGTGATTCCAAAATGGATGTAGTAGAGGTAGTGCCTTCGGTTTCGTTCGGTCCCAAAACGAACTTGTATGGATGAATGCTGGCATTGCATTTCTGTTTGGAGGGCAGTGTTAGTATTCCAAGATGGTCTGCTAAGAAGAAGGTAAATCGTTACCTCAAGCCCCACACTCCTTAATGGCTGAAATAGGGTAGATGCAGCAAGGCTTTGTGGGTCATTCCCATTAGGGTGCTTCATCATCTTTCTATAGTACCCTATTATGGATTTGGTTGTGAATGAGGTATCTCGATAAAGGTTGGGAACAACCGGGTGATGAAATATTCGGTACTATCCAAGTTCAGGGGTAGGCTGGTTTTGTATTGGCAGGGGTAGACCAAGTTCAGGGTTTGACTTCGGTACATTTTATCTAAAGGTGTACCATTTCCGAAAGGTTGTCCCTTACCTTGTCATTTGTTGGAACCTATTCTCCAATACGTGCCTTACGGTTTTGATTATAGAGCCTCATATGCTGGAATTTAATAATGTAATAATTTTGGCTATGGTTAATATGTATTTGTATCCTAGACATTATGATAATATCAGAGGATTTTATATAAAAATGTTTTGGTTATCGTAAGGTAAATCCCATCCACGTTCATGTGCAGCATGGTCTTACAAGATACCTTTGATTTTAAAAGGGTATTATAAGTTATAATAAAGTTCCTTGTGATTTGAGTTTCCCACGCTGGCTTTATCAGACTGACTCAGGCGTTGTTTTCCTACAATGCTTGGGTCGGCCCGAGATATTTTCCAAATTAGTTGGATTCTTTGGAGCGTTCAGGAGACGAGATGGATTCTCCAAGACGTATTCATGTACCTTATATTCTTCCACTGTTTTGTTTTGTTTTTTTTCTTATCTGTATTTATCAGCAATTGTAAATACATGCTGTTATAACTGTCCAGGCTAACAATATGATAGTGTACTCTGATGTTGTGTATACAATAAAGATGATTCCTTTTGTAAAAAAATATTGTGTATATTATATTGCTCGTCATGTTTTGTGAGATTCTGTTCTACCATTTTCTTTCTTCACCCCAAACGACCTATCTTTCGGACACTTAAATGATCGGCACATGAATACCGAGGATGTATTAAGTGTCATATTTTGGTGTAAGAGAGACAAATCGTTACACATCCTATATCAATCTCATCATTTTAGAATTACTAGATTTTCAATGGAAAAGGCATAGGAGAGAAGCCAAAGAATTACACACCATTTGATACACCGCATCCATACTCCAACCTCAGAACAAACAAGCATAGCATCACTCAAACTCCTAATTTCAAGCCTAACACCAAACCTATCATCAACAAGGTCAAAAAATTATGACCATATTCAACAGCATCAGGTGAAGCAGCGCGGCATCAGAAAGGACATGTCATGTTTTTTTTCAATTGAAACCGAATCAAGGTGACAGCGCACTTCAGATGTGATGAGCATCCTATTTTATTTAGCGCCAGTGGGCTAGTCTCTAAATTGACCACAGTTTTAAACTCTAGATGACAGCAGTGCCAAACTCCAAATCAAACGACTCTCTTAGCTACACTAACAAAGCTGTAAACTCTCCAGATCTTAAAACACAAGTGATGATCTTATTTTTCTAGTGCATCTAAAGGGTGAGATATAGATCGGGGTAGAAATTTCAGTTGGCATGATTTTTGAGGAAGATGCAAGTTTCTTTTCAGGATGAGCATATTTTATCATGATTTTTGTTAAGAAGATTAAACCCTTTTTATGGAGCGATTTTGATTGAGGAGATTCAATCCTTTTTATTGAGCGGTGATTATCTATTTGTTTTAAATTAAGATTTGGTTTGTTTCTCAAAACATGATACAATAAATTCAAGTGAAGACAAAAGGAGGGGAGTTTTATTTTTTAGTCCAAGCTATTTTAGAAGTTTTACATTTCAGTATTTTTTTATTTGTTTTGTATTTTTGCTTTTAAATTTGAGTTTTACATTTTTTTAGGAATAAGCTATAGAGTTTTGTAGTTTAGAGAATCTCACCTTAGGGATAGAGTCAAGGCATTATTACTAGATATATGATTAGTATATTAAGATTAGTAGAGTGTGACAACCCATCTCCTCGACCTTCGAAAATTGACACTAATACATCTATAGTATTCACGTGCCATAATTCCAAGTGTTGGGGAGGCAGATTATCAGGGGTAAAATAAGATAAAGGTAAAAGATAGAAACACAAATTCTTACACTACATTTAACTATATAGATAGATAATACATACTACCACTCTCACAAGGGTATATCAGAGTTATTGTATGAACTAACCCAGCCAGGGAATAGTTATAACTGCATGTCCCCACATTAGCTGGTACAAACAAACTAGACACAGCGGAAAATAAAAAAAGATAGATAGATAGGTATCCACACAAGATGCTCCAGCTCCATGCTTCAAAAACTCCTTCCAAAATGCTTCACCAAAATGTTCCTAAAATGATCCTGACTACTTGGCAACCTGGAAAAATAGGGCACCTAGAGTTTAAGGGAAAAGAAAATAAAAGAGCGTATACTTTTGAAATCAAGGGTATCTCATAAGACCACACCACACATAAACACGGACGAGGTTTTTCCCTTATGATAACCAAAATATTTGCTATGTAAAATCATTTGATATTATTTTTAATGACATTCTCTGAAAACACTTTTCAAGTAAATATATTCAAATAGCCGAAATTGTTATCATTATTAAATTTCAGTGTACTAGGCTCTACAACTGAAACCGCAAGCTCGTATTGGAGAATGAATTTTCATCAAATGACCAAGTAAGGGACTACCTTCCAACAATACATCTCTAGAGGAATGTATCGAGGCCCAACTGATGTTCCTCTACCAACACAAGACCGGCCTAGCTCTAACAAGATAGTACCGAATATGTCATCACTTCGGTCATTACTGACCTATCCAAGACGTCTCTTAACATACACCACAATAATTTTAAACCCGAACGTTATAGTGGGTAGAAATATATCTGGAATAGGATGATCATACCCTGATGGTTGTGAACCACATAGCCTTGCCGCATCTACCCTGTTTTAATCATTTCCGGGTGCAAAGCCTAAGGTAACGATTACATTTCACATAGAACATCAACTTTCCATTTTGAATGCCACGTTGTCATTCCATAATCACACAACTGATTTCTACAAACGTATAACTCCTGAGCTCGTACGTCTCAGGAAAGGGTGTTAAGCTAAAAGAAGTTTCCTTCTCCACCACTAAACAGATGATACATTTACATAGATCAATCAATGTGATTTTAAAATGCAATGTCAGATATTTGTCCATACAAGTCGTCCAGGAACATGACAAATCGAAAGCACTTCTCCTACCACATCCTGTCGGGAATCACCCCTAGGATTAGTAGCAATTAGTCCTTGCAAATCAAAGATTTTCATAACAGAGCACTACTTCCACCATAAGTATACAATATGGTAATTTCCCTGAGGGTCTAGTGGCAAGTAGCCCTACATCATGAAGATCTTTGTCTTCAACGATCTTTGCCTTCAACATGTTTTACTTCGAAAACATAAATCAACTCAAAGTGGTTTTCGGATAGGAATCACCTAAATTTGATCTCGGTCTCTTCGAATCCAGTTATCGAGAAAAAAATGTTAAGTGTGTAGGTGATTAGTAAACAACGTTTTCATTCAGCAATCTCTTTAGAGATATATATCTCTAAATTGATTTCAGCATATACGAATTTATTAAACCTCTCTTTAAAACATTCTCTTTTATTTCTTGGAAATTATTTCTAAAGAGTATCTTTTCTTTTGGAAAAACTTAAATAGGATTTAGAGCATCCGGGCTTTCCCTTTGATCTGTTCCACCCCTCGCCTAGAAATAGAAAACAGAGGCCGAGTAAGTTTAGGGCACTGGTTGCTCCATCCCTAACCTTAGTTTCACACCTTGTTTTACCTTTCCAGATTTCACAGATGGGACAAATGTACAAGTCGTTTTCGCATACTCCTTTCACTATTAGAAATCATTTCTAAAAAAGTTTTGGAAATAAAACTAAGTTTTCTTGAGGGAAATGTGTGATCCTCTAAAATAGAAGAGAGCACACATATACATATATATATATATAACACCAATAACAAAGGAGCTGCAAACATGCTTGGCAGGTGATAAATCATAATACAGAAACAAAGGAAAACAAACTCAAGGAACTTCTTAAATGAGCTCCGGCAAAGCCACCGCCCATTACACTTCAATATTGAACTCCGGCAAGGCTACCGCCCGATAATAAGGTGCTAGAAGAACCCAAATGAGATCAGCAAAAGAGGTCTATAAACAGCTCCACCAAAGAAAGGATGCCTCATTGAAAACATGGATGAATCAGAAAGAAGGCCTCACTGTATATGCGGATGATCCAGAATGAACGTCTCTCTACAAACTCGGATGATACGTGGTATGACCAAGTGCAACTACAAGCAGCTCCACCAGAGTAAGAATGCCTCACTGCAACCGTGGATGAACCAGAAAGAATCCCTCACTGCCAACATGAAAGATCCAGAATGAATGCCTTGCTGCGATCCTGACGACATCAACCCTGAAAATATGCAAATAGCAATCTAGCACCATGTCCGACTAAACCTATCTCTGAAGATAGTACTAAACTAAAATATGAGAATAATACACATATATGTATATAAATGAAATTTATATACATATATATGTATTAATGAAGTAAAAGTAATAAAACTAAAATAAGAGACAAACTAAAAAAAAATCCAAGCTCATTATGCAACATCTTAACCAACTCTAAAGATGTGAAATAGAGATTTTGAAATCAAAAAGGTAAAAAATTATCAAAATATGAATTTAAAAACCTATAAACTATAAAATCTAAAAAATTATCCTTATGCTCCTATAATCAAAAGAACATTATGATAATCAGTAAAATAATCATTCAAATTTGATAAAATGTTAATGCTATTATTATTAATGTTAAAAATATTGTTATTTTGTTTAAATGTCTTAATGTTATTACTAACCTTATTAAGATATTCTTTGAAATGATTATTTTTAGCTAATCTATATTTAGGATTTGAGATCCAATTAAAACAAAATGAAGATATTATAAATATCAATCTATTATTATGACTATTATTATTATTAAAAAGTCTCTGGTTTCTCTCAAACCAAATATACCAACATATTATAATGAATAAAATATCTAGTAAAAATCTATTTTTCTTTTTAAACTTAAATCTTAAATTATTCCAATAATAATCACAATCAGTAACTTTAGTTGTAAGAATAAAGTTAAAGATTTTGAGAGTATTATTTAGAATGTAGCAAGTATCCATATAATCATAATACACATTCTTAATATCTTCGAAATACAATTTACCAAAAGTACATTTATTATCAATTTGCATATTCTTTCTTTTTAAAAATTCAATAGTATTTAGTTTCCCATGCATGACTAACCACATATGAATCTTAGCTTTAGGGGGAGCATTTGTTTTCCAAATAAGTTTAAAAGAGTTATTAGTTATGCCCGAGAAATTAATAAATTTATAAAAAGAATTTTAAGTGAATTTCTTACTTTCATCCCATTCCCAGTTAATAATATCATTTCCATTATTAATATTATATAAATTCAATCTAGCACATAATAAAGAAAATTTTCTAAGATTTGTACCTTCTAATAATCTAGTAAAACTAAAGTTCCAATGGGGATCATTTTTCGGAGAAAAAACATCTAAACTTAAAGCTACAAATTTCATAAAGGTCTTTAAATTCTACCCTAAGAGGAAAAACAGACATCCAACGATCATGTCAAAAAGAAGTATTATTTCCTGAATGAACAATCGTATTAGTACCAAGGTTAAAAATCTCATGACATTTTAAAATAGATTTTCAAAAATTAGACAATTTATTGGTAACAGAAGGTATAATTTGGTATAAATTATTACTACCATTATAATAATGTTTAGAAATAATTTCTTTCCAAATAGAGTTATCATTAATATCCTTAAATTTCCATAACCACTTTCCTAATAAAGACAAATTCATGTTATGTAAATTAATGACTCCTAAACCACCTTCCTTTTTCGATTTACAAACTGTTTCCTAATTAACTAAACATTTAAAACTACTGTTAGAATTATCGCCACTCCATAAGAAGTCCCTTCTTATTTTATCAATTTTATTAATCACCCAATCTGGGAAAAGATGCATAAACATCCAATAGATCGGTAGAGCAAATAAAACAGAATTGATGAGAACTAATCTACCCGCTCTAGATAAAAACCTCTCATTCCAATTATAAATTCTATTTTTAATTTTATCTATAATAATTAGCTAGTCATCATGTTTAAGTTTAGTTGGTCTAATCAAAAAACTAAGATATTCAAAAGGAAAATTCATAGTTTTACAATTAAGGGTATTAGCAACTAAATCTTCAACCTTATCAATATCATTTAATACTAAAACCGAACTTTTATCGAAATTAATTTTTATCCCTGAAATAAGTTCAAATCTGTATAAAATAAATTTAAGGGTAATGACATGATTAGGCAAATGAGAGAGGTAAATAATAAGGTACATCCGCAATTTGAAGAACAGTGAGACCATTGCACGTGATTTCACTACCAAGACTCCCTAAAGAACCATTACCAACCACTTTTTTAATTATCGCAGCGAAAACATCTGCGGCTAAGTTAAAGAAAAGAGGCGATAAAGGATCACCCTGCCTTAAACCTCGTTTAGATTGAATTTTATTCCCTAAAATACCGTTAACCATTATACTAGAATTACCTAAGCAAAGTCATAATCCAACCAATCCATTTGCGACTAAAACCTTTGGCCAATAATATATCAATTAGAAAATCTCAATCAACCAAATCAAAAGCTTTCGCAAAGTCCAGTTTTAATGGAGTACATGTAATGTTGTTTTTACAACAACGATTAATGTATTCTTGAACAGCAGCCACTCCATCTGTTATATTTCTACCCTTAATGAAAGCAGTTTGTGAACAATCAATTAGATCATTCATTCTTATGCTAAGTTTATTAGCTAAGACTTTTGAAATAATTTTAACAGAACAATTAATTAGAGAGATAAGTCTAAAATCTTTTAAATTATTAGCACTAATTTTTTTATGTAATAGAATGACGTTAGAAAATTTAAATCTACCTAATTGTAGATTCCCGTTATAAAAATCATTAAAAATACTAATTAAATCAAACTTTAAGTCATCCTAAAATAATTTGTAAAATAATTAGGAAACCCATCGGGACCCTGAGCTTTATCACTAGGCATGTCATTAATAGCCTTCAAAATTTCCTCTTCAGAAAAAGGATTATCAAAATCAATGAGGTCAATTCTAGATTCAATAGGATAAAGATCATTCCATCTAATGTTAATTCTATGCATATTCTTATTACCAAAAATATCCCTATAATAATCAGTAAAAGCCTTATTAAGATCCCTTTGGTCTACCAATTCTACATTATTCACAAAAATAGAATTTATCATGTTCCTACGTTTTCTACAATTAGCCATATTATGAAAAAAAATTGTATTATTATCACCTTCACTAATCCATTGAATTATGGATCTTTGTTTCCACATAACCTCTTCTTTTTCTATTGAATTAAGCTCTTCTTTTAAATTAGCGAGAACATTATGCTCTCCAAGGTTTAGTTGTCTAGTTTCTTCTATCTTGTTAATATTAAGCATTTCAGAAAGTAAATTTTCTTTTTAAATTTTAATACTGCCAAAAACATTCTTACTCCAAATTTTAATAAAATTCCTAAGACCCCCAAGTTTTAAAACAAAACTTTTTGCAGAGTTATCCTTATTTTTGATATTATAAAAATTCATTGAAATCCATTTATTTTTAATTAGATTAGAGAAATTGGATTCTAATAACCACATTTTTTTCAAATTTAAAAGTTTTATTAACAATTTTATGATGATCACATGTAAGAATGATAAGGCAATGATTAGAATAAGTATAAGGCAAACCAGAGACTCTACAAATGAGAAATTTATCCTCGATTTCGTCACTGACAAAAAATCTATCTAGAAGGGCCATAGAAGGAGATTCTCTAATATTACTCCAAGTGAATTCCCTATTAGAAAGTGGTAATTCAATTAAATTAGAATTAATAATAAATTGGTCAAACTCTTCCATAAAAGAGAAATCCCCTCTCGGTGTGAACGCTCCTAAAAAACGCGTAACAATAAACCCACCACCCATAATCCAGGATCCAGGGGCGAATGATCTAAATTCTAGACATTCATTCCATAGAACTCGATGACCAATTTTAGAGTTTGGTCATAAACATTAGAAATATTTAATAAAGAGTTATCACTAAGGTTAATGAGAATAATATGTAAAGAGTGTTGCTTAGTGATAGTTTGAAGAAGTTTAAAAGAAATATCACGTCATCCTATAAGTAAACCCCAAAAGTTCCAATAGACGGTAAACAGACCCAATGTCTAAAATGATAGCCACCTAATCTTCTATAAAAGAAAATATCAGGACAAACTATTTTGTTTCCTGTAAGAGGGCAATATCAATAAAATAATCCTTAAAAAATGGTCTAATTTTATCATATTAATTTAAATCATTTAAACCCTTAATAGTCCAACTAATAATCCTCATGATCCAGATGATCAAACCCACTCTATTTCCTTACTCCTAATGTATGCAGTATCTAGCTCATCATCGGTAAAAACAAAAACAGTATCCCTAGCTAACTGGCATAACTCACTAGTGGATAAACTACCTAGAGTGTAAGAAGAATATGTACTTCCTAAAACAGAAACCATACATGTGCCTGAGTTCAAAGTGCCACTCATTACACTCGAATAAGGTGACTCACCCAAAAATGATGAATGATTGATGTGGATCCTGGCACTACGACGAACAACCTCATTGGCATCAGCTGATTTCCTACGCCTACCTCTCTTTAACGATGACGATAAAGAAGGGGCTTTATTATCTATAGTGCAATCATTACCAATAACTATAGATTACTAAGTGAACAATGATAAAAATCGACGGCCACAATTCCATCATCAATCACAGGATCAACTACCGCAAACCCGTCATCACGAACCTCAGAATGAAACCCTGCCAATACATCCACATTACCATCCTCAATCGCAGAAGCATCAACCGCCACAATACCAGCATCTCCCTTTTCAGGTTGAAAATTTGCATTAACAGCCACAATACCCTTCTCAATCCTGAATCATCTATCAAAAAATCATTATCCCCCAAACCAGATAAAAACACACCATTAACAGTCACACATCCATCTTCACTCACAGGAATATCAACCGCAAAACCAACATCAATCATAGGAACATCAAATTGATACTTCTTCATATCGGTAGAAATGTATTGAGCATTCTTCGAGTATCCATCAACAAGAGAAACAACATCACCTCCTTTCTCCAAAAAAGTTGCATTTTCAGTTGAAATGCAACCATCGATATGTGAAACAACATCACTTCCTTTCTCAAATACCAATGCATTTTCAGCTGAAATGCAATGTGCACACTGTGACATAGCATTACAACGTGCACACTGAGATACAACAACAACCTTTAATCCATCATTTAGGAAAACAACACCCCTTCAGATTTAAAGCATGATCACCAGAATTTGCTGCTTTATTATCTTCGAATTCAATAATCAACAAAGCATCAGAGTGAATATTCTTGGAAACTACAAAAGTGTTTTGTACACATTGTGAAAAGTCTTCAACCACAACATCACCATCAGATAGAACAGCAGCACCACCATTCTCAGTTTGAATCATAGCATCACCTAAGAATTCAACTCCAATACCAGAATTCTTAGATCGAACATCCTTTGCCTTGACCATAGTAACACCAACAACATCCACAGATTTATGAATATACTCATATACATTACTTGGCACTGAATTCTTCAAAGTTTCCACTACCACAGAACCATCATCAGCTGGAACAACATCTCCTCCTTTCTTAGAAAATTTTGTATTTTCAGTTGAAATGCACCCATCAACAATTGAAACAACGTCACCTTCTTTCTCGGAAAAATTAACATTTCTAGTTGAAATATAACCATCAATTTGTGAAATAATGCAATGTGCACAATGTGATACAGCATTACACAGTGCACATTAAGATACAACAAAAGCCTCTAATCCATCATCAAGGAAAACAACACCCCTTCAGATTTAAAAACATGATCATCAGAATTTGCTACCTTATTATCTTCGAATTCATTTATCAACAAAGCATCAGATTGAAAATTCATGGAAACATCAGAAGTGTTTTGTGTACATTGTGAAATGTCTTCAACTAAAACATCACCATCAGATAAACCAGCAGCACCACCATTCTCGGTTTGAATCACAGCATCATCTGAGAATTCAACTCCAACACCATATTTCTTAGATCGAACATCCTTTGCCTTGACCATAGCATCACCAACAATAACCACAGATTTATGAATATCCTTATATACATTACTTGGCACAGAATTCTTTTCAAGATCTTCTGATAACTTGAGACAATCAAAAGGATTTGAAGTGACTAACTTAAAACTCTCCACATCACGAGATTTAGCATTGATTTTTTTACAATGAACATAATTAGAAACTTTAATCATATCACTCGATTGTAGAGAAGAGACAGAATTCTCTTTAGATAAGCTCTCATACCCACTGTAACACGGTTTCAAAGCTATTCAAAGAAAGAGAGCCCATCCTATATTGTGAAACATCAGGATCCAATAATAAAGGATCAGATAATAATCTCATCTTTATGAACCACATCAGAGAAGTCTGAAGAAACATATCCATGTGTAACAATGTTTGAATCATAATAAACTGGTGCAGAATCCATGTTTAAATCATCACCTTTTAGAGAAGAAGCATAATCCCCAAAATATTCAACTAGATTACCGAATTTCATTCTATAATTCTTACCAATATTAACGGCATTTATCACATCAAAGTGCTTGAACAAATCCTCTAATAAATCAATACCCTCTCTTCTTGAGTTCACAAGCGATGCAATAAAATTCTCTTTAGCTGCATACATTTAAGAACAAATTGAAAACCATGATCTGTAATAGAAAGATTTTCACGTCTGCTGGAATCAGAATATAATTTCGTCGAGCATTTGCTCTTTTGTGCCCAAAGAAACCGCACCCAAAACACCTAATGGGGTAGCGACAATCCTTTGCTAGATGAGAAAGATCACCACAGCGATAACAAAACATGTTCCCCCTTCTTGAATCAATCCAATTCTTGGATCTGAGCTTTAGTGAGGAAGGCTTGTGATAAGAGAAATGATGATCTTTAACCACATGAGCATAAGAAAGAGCATGGGAACCAAAAGAAGAATAGTCGCAATCAATAATAGAGCGAGAATTTGAAAATAAAGTAGAAGAAGAAGGCAGACATGAAGAAAAGATAATCGGGAATGAAGATGAAACAGACGCCATTTTCTTGAATAGTGTTTTTCAATTAGGAAAGAAAACTAAGTTTAAAAATCAGTTTCTAAAATTCATTGATAAATAGTGGAGGAATAATGATTTAGGAGCCCTAAAACTCAAATTTTACTTTCTACATCTTTTAAGTCAAAATTTATTATTTAAAACTCCTTTAATATATTCAAAATAAATGGGGTTTTGAACCAAAGGTCCCTATTTTCAAAGCTCATGCACAAAAAGTCCCTGCGGATAAACACATGGAAATTAGGTCCTTATTTTGTTATATTTTACCAAACTGTCCTCTTTTAGAAAATCGATTTAGCATTCTTTTCAGGGGCAAAAGCGGTATAAATTAGCCAAAATCTAAAAATAGGGACCTAATTTTCATAACTTATTTGGAAGGGACTTTTCTTACATCATCTTTCAATTCCAGGGACTTGACAGTGATTCCTTGCAAAATAAATTTTAGGAATTTATTCCCTATTTTTAAAAATTTAAAAACAACCATTTAAAAGATTTTTACCACTTTGGTCGTTTAACTGTCAAAGCGTGATTTTTCGAAAAAATTGATTTGAACATAATTTAAATTCTTTTAAATGAAATCTTGAATTTTCTTTTGCATTTGAAAACTATAGTGAAAAGAGTCCGGAAAATTCTTCCTTTAAAGAATTCTGATTCCATCGTATAAATGGATTTAACTTTTGCGGCCCGAAATCACGAACTGCCGTTACATGACACGCCTATTTCTAGTTGCTTTTCAACTCTTTTCAAATCTTTGCCAAAATTATGTTAAATACTTTTAAAACATTTCTAAGTCATTTAAAACCATTTTCTCATGTTTTTAAGAGAGATTAACAAATCGTATACACTTTTGAATTTAAATAAGGAAGTGATTCCTTTTATGATTTTTTGACATGTAATTTATCGTGACTTATTATGATATCAACCAAACAATCATTCAACACCCATACAACATCCAAACATGATATCAAGCGGCACAAAAAGTATAAAACATGTCATAATATCGTAGAAAATAAGAGTAGAGAAGAGGTAGAGTTTTCTCACAAAAATTTGTTTCCCAATCTAACTTTGTTGCTACAGATTTGACTATAGCGAAGCTACTACTTCCCAAAACTTCTTGAAATCCGATATAGCTCCTCTATCCTAGAAGTTTAGATGAAAAAGAGTGGGGATGTCTCTAAGTGGGCTCCGCCTTGGTCGGATAGACGAATGGAGCTTACTAACTTAAACTTGAACTTAAGTGGTATATCTTTGTTGATTATTTTTCCATAACTTCGTTATGCTTTTGGAATTTTTTAGAGAGGCATGAAAATCATTAAAGCTCTAAGGAAGAAGAAGAAGAAAGCTTAGAAAAGAATGGAATGAAGTGTGAAGAAATGAGAAGGAAGCTTGGGTGTTTATAGCCTTAAGTTGCTTAAAATCTAAGCATTGTTCTTTCACATTTTTACCCCTATCACCTCATTGCACACGACCCAAGGCATCCTCATGTGCTTCCATCACTTCATGTCCTCTTTGCTTACTTCCTTAGCTCTTAAGGGATGTATTTGGATGGAATCTTGGCTTAAGGAAAAGAATTGCATTGGTTTTGGTGAGATCTTGTTAACTTTTACCAAAATATCTTGCTTTTATTACTTTAAAATTTGTTAAGTAATTATTTATTTATATATGTTATATATATGTATTACTAAGTGTATTAGTATGTTTTAAAGTTTTTTAACTTCCAACATTGTGATATTTGAATACAACTTTTGACCGTTAAGCCGTTTTGAATTTGAAATTCAATTCTGGTCACATCTTTATGTTTTTGTTAAATTATTTATATTTGTAAAAAAAACTTAAAATAAATATGTATATTGTTATTTAAAAATAAAAAGGCCCTATTTAATAATTAGAATAATTTATTTAACCATTAAAACTCAATTTTACTGAAAACTGACTTTTGTCACTTTTACCGATATAAGCAAAAGTTTCTATTTTTTGTGTATAAATCCTTCTTCAAATCCTATTTAAAATTATTTGGATTATAAAATATTATATTTTTATATTTAAAATTAATATAAATATTATATCTTAGACTAATCAAATCCTGGGTCATTACATAGAATGTGAGTTTATAAGTGTTGTAAGCGCTCAAATATATATATATATATATATATATATATATATATATATATCTAGTAGTAATTTTGAGAGCAACAGTAGGCGCTAAGGGATTAGTGGTCAAATTTGGGTATATCTGTATGCCAATTACTTTTCACATTTACGTTTTCACATTATTTATCCGTTTATCTGTGAAATATTTTAAAATACCTTATTCATCTCGTCCTCTATAGTATATCGCACGATCCTGACATCTAGACCAATTGATGCCTTGAAAGAACGACTATTAGAAAATTAGGGCCCCACATATGATCACACAGTCCATGCAAAGGGACGTCCAAATTTAGTAGTCATAAAAGGAGTTCACCAGCCAGACCTTGGTGTGCCTTGCAGCTAGCTTGACCTAGGTCAGTCATCTCTGAGGACTACTCAAATTAATGTTAAACTAAGCACCATTTGGCACTCTCCCTAGGTCACACACCTCTCACTTATCCTTGTGACTCTATACCTCTCCAAATCTGCAACAGTCAGCCCATTAATATCCTTTAAAATATCCAGCTCTGTAGCCGACTTTACCCTCTAAACGATCATTAACCCGACCATTACCTGCAATAAATGGCCATTAGCCAACCATTAACACCTCATTAAACCACCATTTGAAGACCCATTAACCAGCTATTACCTCTCATTTAAACTTGGCTATCAAAGCAGTGGTATCCTCGAATATAAGATCAATGTCCCATAATCAATAAATATTCCAACGACCGATTAGAGCCATCCATGTTGATGCCACACAACGCAAGCCACATTAGCTCAATCTCTTTATAAATAGCCATCTTTTCTATTAGGGAAGGGATCAAAATTGAGAAACGGGACTATGGTAGAAAGCTTGTAAAGCATTGCAACCTTCATAATAATAAACAAATAAACAATGATACATAGTGGATGTAGACCCCTCAAGGATCAAACCTCTCTACATCTCTGTACCCTTTACTGTATATTTACATTATTTTCACACCATATTATTAACAAATCTTTGATTGCATAGCATAGTCAAAGATCCCTGTAATTTGTTGTATATTTTAAAATGTTTACTGTGCATCAGTAGGTGCCACCGGTGGTACCGCCGATCGCACAGTAAACAATAGCCATGAGCAACCATGTCCATTCGAAGAGTTACACCTCTTGCTAATGGCTGATATTCTTCATTTTGTGACTTTTCCAACAGTTTCTCTAAAGAGAAGCGACCCTCTTCGCATCCATACATCATCTATATAAACAATATTAGAGCCTGCATTTAATTATCAGATTTTGTGATTAAATCATTTTCTTCTTTCTCCACTCTTAACAATTATCGAAAAAAAAATTCTACTATGTTCTTGGCTTGATCAAAGTGGTATAAAACTTTGAATCAGGTAACATCATTAGAAGGCTTTATTGAATCCTGATGGGAATAGTTCGAAAGTTTTTTGTACTTGATAGGGCTGAACTATTTTCTAAAAGAATCTGTAATAGATACTCAAAATCGGAAGTACAACAATGGTATCCATAATATATTCCAATAATTTTCAGAAAGTAGTATCAGCAAATGGAGGGTTCAAGCAACTACAATGCACTTTAATTCATGAATCAACATATAACAAGGCTAGAATGTTTTGATGGGGATAATTTTACTCATTGGCAAGAGACAATGAAGTTATTTCTCATCATTGTGAAACTTTTCTACATACTAGAAGATGGCTTGGAAGAATTAACGGTTGAAAGTCTAGTAGACACTATTGAATTAAAAGCTAAACGGCATAAACAAAAGAAGGATGACTTCATGTGTAGAGGACACATATTGAATGCACTGTCTACATCCATCTACAATGCACACCGAAGCTTGGAAACTGCGAAGGCGCTATGGACTGCATTGGAGAACAAATGTTGCATTTTCGAGGCAAGTAAGAAGAAACTCCTTATTAGCAATTTTATGGAATTTAATGAAAGTGACTATGCTATAGGATAGAGTAATATGGAATATAATAAATAACTAATGCGGAAAATAATAATAGTAGTAAAGTAAAATGACACCAGGAATTTTTATATTGGTTCGAACTCCCGTTCTACGTCCAGTCTCAGACTCCTTCTAGAATTAAAGCTAGCAACCCACACTTAACCCGGAGGAACAAGTATTACACCGCTTGAGCAACCGAACAGGACTTGACCGCCTAAGCAACAGAACAGGACTTGATCGCCTGAGCAACCGAACAGGAGTTTATTACTAACTAGATTGTCTTGACTTTGTGTGTTCTGGATAACACGGATTTGTCACTTATAGTACACCCTTCCTATAACCTTTTCCTCAAGAGTAATGTATATGAATGTATGTGTATGAAGAATAGGAAGATCATAATTGCTTAATGAATATGGAAGTGAAATTGTAAGTAATGATTGTATAAAGTTTTGTAAGCAATAGAATCAAATATGCTATGCATGTTAGATCAAGAGAGATGAGAGAATTAGATGATTTGATCATTGAAACTTGAGTGCATTTATAGTGTATCAAGAGTTACAACCTCTGGTAATAGTTCTCTGTGAAAAGCTAATGGATGCAACACTTGGGAAAGGAGATAACCGTTGAAAAATAGAAGTGTTTATTCATAATATTGACTATTACAGGATTCAGTCGACTGAAAGTGCTTGGTCAGTAGACTGAATTCAAAAAGTGCACAAGTCATATGCACAGACTCAGTCGACTGATCATGGGTATTCAGTCGACTGGTCCGTGTTATATATAAAAATATATATATTGATTCAGTCGACTGATAGCACAAGGTCAGTCGACTGAACAGTGCAGTTCAGTTAAGAATGGGTGCATTTGAAAACGAAAGATGTTTAAATTTGAATGCAAGTTTATATATGAATATGAATGAATTAGGATGATGATTCTTGAGGAAAGATCTTAACAAAGCGACTAGACTAGATTCTATATACACATTTCATGACTCTTGTTAAAATATATAACTATACGAACCATACTTTGAGTCGTTGAGTCCGGATGTTGTAGCAGTCGTAGATTCATGAATTGTTGTGTCATGTCAGCAATCAAAACCTAAGACCCAACATTCTCCCTCTTTTTGATGATGACAACTCCATTTGCTACGAACGAATCTCGATAAGCTTTGTTGATCTATTTCTCCCCCAGAATATATTCCTGCAATAGTTTTCTCCCCTTGAATCTATGCTATATATATTTCTGTAAATAATTATTAAATGATATCTTTTCTCCCCCTTTGTCATCGACAAAAAGGAGAGTTCTCAAAGCAGAAAATATTTATAATAATGAAGATAACTCAAAACATATAACAAAGAGACGTAGTAAGCACAGAATTTTCAACATACAAAACAATACCACATCATCATTGTCTCTGATACCAAATGAAAATGACTATGTTATAGGATCGAGTAATATGGAATATAATAAATAACTAGTGCATAATAATAGCAGTAAAGTAAAATAATACCAGGAATTTTTATACTGGTTCGAAGTCCCATTCTACGTCCAGTCCTAGACTCCTTCTGGAATTAAAGCTAACAATCCTCACTTAATCCGGAGGAACAGGTATTACACCGCTTGAGCAACCAAACAGGACTTGACCGCCTAAGCAACAGAACAGGACTTGACCGTCTGAGCAACCGAACAAGAGTTTATTACTAACTAGATTGTCTTAACTTTGTGTGTTCTGGATAACACGGATTTGTCACTTATAGTACACCCTTCATATAATCTTTTCCTCAAGAGTAATGTATATGAATGTATGTGTATGAAGAATAAGAAGATCAGAATTTCTTAATGAATATGGAAGTGAAATCGTAAGTAATGATTGTATAAAGTTTTGTAAGCAATAGAATCAAGAATGCTATGCACGTTAGATCAAGAGAGATGAGAGAATTAGATGGTTTGATCATTGAAACTTGAGTGCATTTATAGTGTATCAAGAGTTACAACCTCTGGTAATAGTTCTCTATGAAAAGCTAATGGATGCAACACTTAGGAAAGGAGATAACCGTTGAAAAATAGAAGTGTCTATTCATAATTTTGACTGTTACAGGATTCAGTCGACTGAAAGTGCTTGGTCAGTCGACTGAATTCAAAAAGTGCACAAGTCACATGCACATACTCAGTCGACTGACCATGGGTTTTCAGTCAATTGGTCCGTGTTATATATAAAAATATATATACTAATTCTGTCGACTGATAGCACAAGGTCGATCGACCGAACAATGTAGTTCAGTTAAGAATGAGTGCATTTGAAAACGAAAGATGTATAAATTTGAATTCAAGTTTATATATGAATATGAATGAATTAGAATGATGATTCTTAAGGAAAGATCTTAGCAAAGCGACTAGACTAGACTCTATATACACATTTCATGACTCTTGTTAAAATATATAACTATACGAACCATACTTTGAGTCGTTGAGTCCGGATGTTGTAGTAGTCGTAGATTCGTGAATTGTTGTGTCATGTCAGCAATCAAAACCTAAGATCCAACATTCTCCCCCTTTTTGATGATGACAACTCCATTTGCTACGAACGAATCTCGACAAGCTATGTTGATCTATTTCTCCCCCTGAATATATTCCTGCAACAGTGCTATAGTTTTCTCCCCCTGAATCTATGCTATATATATTCCTATAAATAATTATTAAATGATATCTTTTCTCCCCCTTTGTCATCGACAAAAAGGAGAGTTCTCAAAGCAGAAAATATTTATAATAATGAAGATAACTTAGAACATATGACAAAGAGACGTAGTAAGCACAGAATTTTCAACATACAAAACAATACCACATCATCATTGTCTCTGATACCAAATGAAAGTGACTATGCTATAGGATCGAGTAATATGGAATATAAGAAATAACTAGTGTGGAAAATAATAATAGCAGTAAAGTAAAATGACTGATAATAAAATGATCATCAAACAAGTAAATGATATTTTACTTATTATCAGTCATCTTAAAGATGCCAATATAGAGCTTCCTGAATCATTCATAATTAGGGTTATTATACCCTGACTTCCCTTGTCTTGAAATGATTATAAGAAGAAACTAAAACATGTTGAAGTGGACTATGATTTAGAAGCTTTACAGCGTCATCTTCGCATAGAAGAAGACTCACGTAGACGTGAACAATTCGATAGTCAACAAATCGAATTTCATTCCAAGGACAACAATGTTGAAGAAATTGATCCATAAAAGCCAAAGAACGAAAATAAAAAAGAAAAGAAAAGAATGACAAGATGATGCTTGTTTCTTTTATAACAAGCCCGATACTATGCTCGTGACTGTCATCAATGTAAGAAACAAAAAGTGAACGTGGTCGAAGAAAAGCTTACAGCTATAGTGCAAGAGGCAAACTCTGTTGATTGCATAGAAAATGATTGGTGGCTCGACATTGGAGCAACACTACATACGTGCATGAACCGTAGTCTTTTTAAAATCTATGATGAAATAAACGGAGAAGAAAATGAAGTTACTGGGGTAAATTAGGCTCGTAGCAAAGTCATTGGAAAAGACATTATTGAAATTCCATTCACCGCGGGAAAAGTTCTTGCTTTGATCAATGTATTTTATGTACCTTATATTTGTAAGAATCTTGTATCTGGATACCTCCTTAATAAGGCAGGATTTAAGATGATATATAAGTCAAATAAGCTAGTTTTGTCAAAGAATGGCAGTTTTGTGGGTCAGGGATACTCTTGTAACAGCATGATTAAGTTGAGTATAATAAAAGATAGTTTTGTTTATATTGTTGATTCCTTTAATTTGTGGCATGATAGACTAGGATACATTAACTATAATTCCCTTAAATCTATGCATAAGTTAGGATTAATTTCTAATTATAATTTTGAATCTATTGATAAATGTGAGATATGAATTCAAGCAGAGATTCATCGAAAATCCTTTAAATCCACTGAAAGGAATACCAGTTTGCTTGACTTAGTATATAGTGATTTTGGTGATCTTAAAAGTCATACAACACACAGAGGAAATAAATATTGCCACATTTATTGATGCTTATTCTAGGTATGCTTATGTATACCTAATGAAAACCAAAGACGAGGTATTTGATAAATTCAAAATTTACAAGGCAGAAGTGGAAAAAAATTTTGGAATTAAAATTAAAATGTTGCATTCGGATTGAGACGGTGAATATTTTTCAAATGAATTCATCTTATTTTGCAAAAAATACGGTTTGATTCATCAATGTACGGCTCCTTATACTCCACAACAAAATAGCATTGCAGAACGAAAAAAAGAAAATTGGTAGAAATAGTCAATGCAATGTTTATTAGTTCTAAATTGCCAAATTCATTATAGAGTGATGCTATGCTATCAGCCTGTTACATTCTAAATAGAGTTCCTTTGAAACAAAAGGATGTATTGCCTTATGAATTATGGTTTAATCAAAAACCAAACTTATCAAAATTTAAGGTCTGGGGTTGTCTGGCTTATGTTAGAAAACCTGATCCTAAAAAACCGAAGTTAGAAAACAGAGCTTATAAGTATGCTTTTATAGGATATTCTCAAAACAGTAGTACTTATAGATTTATTATTATAAATACCTTGGAACTTGTAGAATCTCTAGATGTAGAATTTGTTAAGAATCAATTTATATCACAAGACCAAATAGTGATGAACCATTAATATCACTTAATCCAGAATATGCTGAGACTAATAATGATATTAATGATGATTATATCTCTAACCAAAACGAGGAAATCTCAGTACCTAAAGAAGATACTGAAGGAGAAGAAGTGAAAGAGCAAGACTAGAAAAGAATTTTGGCCCTGACTTTATTACATATCTTATCGAAGGCACTAAGGATGAAATCCATAATATCACTAAATATGTAATAAATATCGATGATGATCCTACAAACTAATGCTATGAGTTCCAAAGATGCAAATTTCTGGAAAGAGGCAATAAATGATGAAATAAATTCAATTCTGTCAAACCAAACATGAATTTTGACGGATTTACCTCGTGGTGTTAAGCCAATAGCATGTAAATGGGTATTCAAGAGGAAATTGAATACAGATGGATTCATTGACAAATTTAAAGCCAGATTAGTTGCAAAGGGTTATAAACAAAGACAAGGAGTATATTATTTTGATACATATGCTCATGTTGCTCGCATTACTTCTATACGTTGTTTGATAGCGCTAGCATTCATACATAATTTAACTATACATCAGATGGATGTAAAGACGGCATTTTCAAATGGTAATTTAGAAGAAGAGATATATATGGAACAACCCGAAGGTTTCATATTGTTAGGCCAAGAAAGAAAAGTTTGCAAATTGGTCAAATCTCTTTATGGTCTAAAGCAAGCTTCCATGCAATGGCATGAGAAGTTTGATGAAGTGGCAGTATCATATGGACTTAAAATTAATGATGCGGATAAATGTATATATATCAAATCGGATAAAAACGGTTATGTTATATTATGTTGATACGTTGATGATATATTAATTTTTGGTTTGATATATCTTGTGTGAACGAAACAAAGATGTTTTTGTCCTTGAAATTCGATATGAAAGATTTAAGAGAAGCTGATGTTATCTTAGGAATTAAGATTCTAAAAAAACCATGAGAGTTTGTGTTAACACAATCTCATTATATTGAGAAATTTCTCAATAAATATGGTCATTATAATGACAAACCAGCTACGACTCCTTTAGATCCTAGTATTAAATCAGAAAAGAATACTGGGCGTATTATTTCTCAATTAGAATATTCCAGTATTATTGAAAGCCTTATGTATGTTAAGCATTACACAAGACCTGACATAGCACACCCTATTAGCGTATTATGTTGATTTACGAGTAATCCAGATACAAAACATTGAAAAGCAATTTCAAGAGTTCTAGCTTATTTGAAAAGTACCATCGAGTATGACCTTTCTTATAAAGGATATCATGTTGTATTAGAAGGATATAGTGACGCTACTTGGAACAATGGAGAATCTAAATCCAAATCTACGACTGGTTGGATACTTATATTAGGAGGAGTTGTTGTGTCTTGGTGTTCCTAGAAGCAGACCTGTGTTCCTGACTCAACTATGTTGTCAGAATTAATCGCATTAGCAGATGCATGTAAAAAGGCAGAATGGCTAAGAAATTTTTTAATAGACATTCATGTATGGACTGAGCCATCTCCAGCAGTCATGATTAATTGTGATAAACAGGCTGCGATATATAATGTGTCTAATATGACATATAATGGAAATTCTAGAAATGTGAGTCTAAGACATTAGATGATAAGACAATTAGTCAAGCGAGGAGTAAGTACAATCGATTCCACAGAAACAAAGAAGAACTTAGCTGACCCATTTACAAAGAGTACCAAAAACGAGTGTTTCTATAAAATCAAGAGAAATATGATTAAGGTTTGTGAATGAAGGTAGATCATCGACTAACGGCAACCTAACTTATGTCTTGAAAAAAAATAGACAAAATTTAATGGGTATCAACAAGTTAAAGGAATGATTATGGAACACTACACCAAATTTTCCATAAGGTAGTGGTGGGTACTCTGCATGAATAAGGATGGATTAAATTCCTTAATAAGTCTATACACAAGTGTATGACAGAAGCACTCAAAGACTTACCTATATGAGTGTGGAAATTAGACTGTTTCATAAGAAAGTAAGACCGCTTTCTAAGCAGACTCATGAAGGATCAAGGTTAGAGCACATAGCCATTAATGTGCAGAGCATACAGAATATAGTAACCTATGAAAATCAATATGTGTGATTCTTTGGGTCATATCACTATGGGTACTTGGTTCAAGATTCGTTCACCACAAAACCTCGATACAACTTTGAATAGTTTACACTAAATGAAGAGTTCAACCAAAAGGTACTCGACACCTAGGTATTGATTTTCACTATAATGTCATATTTGTCATTGAACTACATCGGCTTGATCCCACTAGGTACGTAGGCAGTAAAAAATGGTCGTGAATAGCCGCGTTTGTTTGAAGAGTTGCAACTCTTGCTGATGGTTGCTACTCTTCGTTCAATGGCTTTTCTAACAGTTTCTCTGAAGAGAAGCAACCCCTCTTCACATCCAAACATCATCTATTTTAACAGTATTAGAGCTTGCATTTAATTATCAGATTTTTTGATTAAATCATTTTATTCTTTCTCCACTATTAGCAATTATCATAAACTTTTTTTCTACCGTGTTCTTAGCTTGATCAAAGTGGTACAAAACTTTGAATCAAGTAACGTTATTAGAAGGCTTTGTTGAATCCTGACGAAAATAGTTCGATGGTTTTTTTTTACTTGATAGGGCTGAACAATTTTATGAAAGAATATGGAGCGGATGCTCAAAGTCAGAAGTATATATCCGCAGTATATTCCAACGTAATTCACCCATTATTTCGAGGTTGACGAAGAAAATAATAAACTTCATGTTTTCAGCTTTTCCTAGCTAGTTTGAGAAGAACAAATGTTTCGGGTGATGTGAGCAAAGAGGAAGGGTGCACTACTTCATGTTCATGATGATATTTTTTTACCGAAAATTAAGAAATAATAGTTATGTTCTAGGCAGACTTTGAACTTGTTATCTTCAGGTAACTTTAAATTGATATTTTAAACATAACAAACCTCACTCTTACAGATTTTGATCGTGCCAAGCATAGAGTCGTTATTTTGATGAGGAGAAATCTTCATGTTTGCAACTTTTCTTCGCTAGTTTGAAAAGAATGAATGATTCAGGTGATGTGAGCAAAGAGGAAGGCGGCAGTAATTCATTTTCATATCGATAGTTTTTTTCTAGGAAATTAAGAAAATATATATTAATTTTGGTATAGGCAAGCTTTAAACTTGCATCTTCAGCGAACTGTAGAATCATGCTTTACCCTTTGAGCTATTAGACCTTATTACAAACAAAACAAAACTCATTCTTAATTTTTTTATTGTGCTTGCCAAGCCAAGCGGTTGAGTCTAGGCAAGCTTTGAGTTTGAATCTTCAATTAACTTTAAGTTAGATGCTTTACCATTTGAGCTACTAGACCTAATTAGAAGCATAACAGACCTCAATTTTTGAGTTCGGATCATGCTGGCCAAGCAGCAGAGTCATGATTTGTTGTGAAGTTAGATTCATGTTTGCAAATTTTCCATCTTAACTTCGAAAGAAAGAATGTTTTAGGTGACGTGAACAAATACAAAGGAGGCATTAATCCATTTTCATAATGATTCTTTCTCCTCCGGCAAATTAAAGGGAAATATTAGTTATAGTCTAGGCAACTTTGAATTGATGCTTTACCTCATTGTAAACATAGTGGAGCTCACTCTTTTAAGTTTTGATAGCGTTTCGCAAGCTGTAGAATCATGATTTTGGTATGGAATTTGCATCATATTTGCAACTTATCCAAGCTACTTAGAATAAGAATGAATGCTTTGGGTGATGTGAGCAAAAAGAATGGAGGCATTACTCAAGTCTCGTAGTAGTATATTTTTTCCAGAAAACTAAGAAAAATAATAATTGTGGTCTAGGCAAGCTTTTGAACTTCATATTTAGTTAACTTAAATTGATATTCCCGTTTGAATATGGCTACATAATCGCTAACGTGAAATGTACATCAAAAATAAGATGAAGTATGAAAACATAGGCATATTAGAATAGTATTCAAGACAAAGGGGTCCTATGATCCATGTGTTAATGTTATCAGCTTCTCCCAACTTTATACATATTCCAGACTATCACCTGAAGCATTCAAAACAAGCGAAGAAAAGTTTCAGACATAAACATAAATCCACATTCAAACAAACATAAAGCTTAATCCACATTCAAACAGACATAATGCTTAATCCACATTCAAATCGCGGCTCTATCATTTGGTAAACATGATCAAAACTCAAAAAAAAAAATGTAGCTCAAATAGTAAACTTAGCTTAAAGTTAATTGTTGATGCAAGTTTAAAACTTGCCTAGATCATAATTAATTCTTTTTCATAAATTCTTTTCCCTAATTATCGATACATTATTCTTCTTGGATAATATCACGAAGCTTTTGTTAATTTTCAAACTAGACATATAAAGGTGCAAACATGAATCTAACTTCACATAGAAATCATGATTTTGCCACTTGATAGACATGATCGATATCAAAAGTGCTAGGTTACGATTCAATCTTCACTAACTACACATCTCTGTAAAATTAATGTACTAACTCAAAAAAATATAAATTACATTTATAATATTGTATATGTAAATAATTTATGTTTTCTCTTAATGACAAAAATAATTTATGTTACGTGATATATATTTTTATATGTAGGAGTGAATTAGTAACTTTACCAATTTATTAATATGATTATTATATATATATATATATATTTGTCATTTTTTAAGGTTATAAATGGATTAATGAACATTAAATAATTGAATTTATTTAAATAATTTGAATTAATGGTCAACATAAGTAATTAAATATAAGAAGTCGAATGTAAACGTTGAAGAAAATTGAGAAGAGCTTTATACATATTGTAATATAGAAGAGCATTGGTCTTATGGTTAGTTTATCTGCATGTGAACTTTTATCCATATTTAGTTTTCATATTAAAACAATTTTATCCTTGTAATTAACCATATATTTTATACTGTTGTAAAAGGGTTATGATAATTGAAAAATAATGTATGTAGCATTTAATTGAGTTATGAGTTTGGTATGGTTTGATAACATGTTGAAAGCGAGAATGTTTATATAATCTAATATTGATGTAATCTGTGCATTCACATCATAATGTTGTAAAATATAAATTTACCTTTTATAATTGTTCAAAATGAAATTATGTTATGTAATGTCCGATAATTTTTTGAGATAAATGAATCAGAAATTAAAAGAGTTAGTATTATTTATGTACGTTTTACTTTATGTGATTTAAATATCTTTCTATATATCGGAATAAAGAAGAAATAATTTTATCATTTTTTTCCCATGTATATGAATATTGTATATATTGAAATTCTCGTATTTTTAGGATTTATTACATGGATTAATGAATATTAGTTAATCATACTTATGTAAATAGTTTAAATTTATGATTACACAATTAGTTAAATATATGAATTTGAAATGTAAAATATTAGAAGATAATTGAGAAGGGTTTTAATGTAATTGTAAAAAAAAAGTAAAATTTAGGTATTTGAATTTAACAGAATTTTACAGTGCAATGTATGATGAATTCATTTATTAAATAAATTATAAATTAACTTTATTATTGTCATTAACGTAAATAATTTATGTTATGTGATTTATATATATTTGCATCTGAATAATTTTTCTAACCAATTTGTTGATGTGCATGTAACATACATATTGAAACTTTCAACTTTTAGGTTTATTATAAATATTAGTTGACTAAATTTAACAATTAGTTTAAAATTTGGATTATGCAATTAATTTAAATGTATGGACTTTAATGTAAAATTTTGATAGAGAACCGTGAAAGATTTGTAATTAATTATAATTTTTTTTTAAAGTAAGCATTTGGATGTAGAATAGAATGAGAAATTTAGTAAAATAATTGTAAAATGGTAAATCATAGAATTTTAAAAGTAAAATATTCATATTTTAAGAGAATTAAGGAGAATAGAGATACGTCCTAAAACTAAGGAGAGGGATTCAAATTCTTCAATTAAAAGGATACTCCGACTCTTGCAGTTGAAAAGGAGCATGCATCATCAATCAGATTACATCAACGCTTCACCTTTTGAACAACCTGACCTCATTCTTATACATTACGATTTAGTCTAAATCTAGTTGCAAGAGTTCAGCAACCTTTTAGCAAAAGTAGAGTTACATATCTTCATCTGACAATTGATTGCAATTGTAGATATGCAGTGGCAGAAAGACTTGAGAATTCATGGCCACACAATTGCCAACTTTGGCGTAGAAATCAAGCATTGCTAAACCAACTGCAGCGTGAACAAACTACATACATGTACTAAGTAATGTAAAGAAGGCAGTAAACCAAAGCATAATTTCCAACCGCTATAACCGAACATACCAATTTGACAGGCCAAAAAAACACAACATCTCATCACACAAATGAAAAAACAGCATATATTCTGAGTTCAACTCTTTTCTATATAATTCAGACGGTCATATCCAACAAGGGCTAACAAAGCAAACCATTTTTGTACAATTCAGCAAAACACAAAAAAAAACGCTCACTAGCCAAACTGTCGATATACCACCCTACACCTCTGCTCCTTGCTCCAAATAACAGCAAAAACAAAATTAGATGGTGCAAGAGCATGCTTTTTATATGCACAGTACTACTACACTATCATTAATATATATATATATATATATATATATATATATATATATATATATATATATATGCTCACTCCCATATTCTTTCACCTCCACCCCCCACCCCAAAAAAAAAGAAATAAGATGCTACTTTGAAATGGCACATCCATATGTTCAAAAGAGGAAGTGCACTATTTTCTCACTTTACTTTTCTTTACTTTTAAACTACCTAATCAGCAAATTAACATCCACTACTACCAAATTTATCAAGATTGGAAGGTATTCTCTACTGAGCCAGTTCCATCTGTGAAGACATCATCTATCTTTTCATATTGATTGCTCGTTGTTCGAATTTTCAAGCCACGGTTTCCGTAAGTCTCATGTTGATTGCAGCTCAGATCATTAGCAGTGAAGACTTTCTGCAAATTTTAACATATTATAGCAGTCAAAAATTAAAAAAAAAAGATTTAGTATCAATAAAACTTCAAATCAAAATATGAGTTGAAACAAAAACAAAAAAACGAAATGAGACGCTACTTGACCAAAAGTTCCATGTTCCTCGGAATGGAAAAGAATAGGGCGACATCTCTTGTCTTCGTTCATCACACTTGAATTCTGAAAGTGAGTGATAAGAGCAGCTTTTCCTTGGATTCTAGCATAAGCCAAGGATGCAACTTTTTCGCTATTGAATTTCTCCCATTTCTTTCCATTGAAATCCTGCATTCAAGGTAATGTAACACCAACAAACCTTGTAAGACGTCTTCTTATGCAGGGGTTGTATGTAAAGTTCAAGTATACACACCTGGTAAAAAGGAACGATATGTGCTGGAGACACCATATTTATAAATGCATATCCCACATTGCACTTATTCTGCACGTTCAGATGTAATATCAGTTTCAAGCAAAAGCAATATAATTTACAGAACAGGCAAAATTACCTTGAAATCAATTGGCAAATACAGAAAGTCATAAGTGCCCTTGTGGTTTTCATCAATGGCTGCTAGAAGCATCTTTGAAGTATATCTACAGCAGTTTCACAATAAGATTCCATACGTGTAGACAAAAACTTGAAGAAGAAAGAAAAAAGAAGAAGAAGCATACTTATTCGGGATATTTTTCAGCATTAGGGTGGTTCTAGCATCATCACCACGTAATATTTTTTCCAAGTCAAGCTCATACTGTTTATTTCCAACTTGATATTCATTTATATGATCTAAGCCACTTTGGTTATATTCATACAAATTTTCAAACTCCAAATTTCTCAAAGAACCAGACATAGAGTATGGGAATCTAGGCAATGACATCATTCCAGAAGTATGTAAATCATTAGAATATGCAACTTCACGAGAAGCTGAGTTCGGCATCATCCCCATGTTTCTAGAGCCAGAAGATATATGGCCTGTAAACGATGACTGGGGTACCTCAGAAAAATGACTAAAATGCACACTAGGTGGTGCAGAACCAACATTAAACTGCGGAGAAGTAATCGAGTTGAAGCCATAAATAGGCTTATTAGATGATGACCAAAAAGAAGCTTGTGCATTATCAGAGTAAGGAATTTGACTGCCCCAATGGAACTGAGCTCCATTCCCTTTTTCCATTAAAACAGGAGCAGCCATAGACGAAAATGATCCGGATTTTGAATCCATCATGCCAGGTAAAAAGCAGTTATTTTCTGGGAAGGAACTAGGCCTACTTTGATGGTTCTCATGAGCTGCAATATATGAAGAATTTGGCACTGGTTTTGGTAATGAAGAATCCATCCCTTGCATGCGCATATTAATAATAGGAATGCCAACTCCATATTTTGGGGATTGGTTAAATGCTTGAAGTGGGCTGTTATTGAATGGGCTACTGAATTGACCCCAAGAACCTACAAAGTGAATTTTGATTGAAAAAATAATGTAAAAATAATAATTTATAGTTTTATTGCTGGTAAATATTTTGATATAGGCACCTACCTGATGGAGAGTTGAGTGAAGGTGACCCGACTTTTCTGTAGACTCTTTCATCATGATCAAGGTATTGGTTTGATTGTTGAATTAGGCTGAACAATGCAAAATCATTTTTAAGTGATGCACATCAAATGAGCTAGATATTTTTGATAAAGATGATAAAAAGCATGTCAAAAAAAAGCAATGCCTTTCATTATAAGAGAATTATATAAAACACCAGTTAAGAAGTTTAATATGATATTATATATTAGTATAACTACTCATTTGCACGTGCGTATAAGATACAAAAGCTTGAATTATGTTAATTTACATACTTGCGACGAGCACCACCAGGACGACTATGTTCAAGTTTAATACGTTTCCCAGCAATTTCAGCACGGTTTAGTGACTTTAGCGCTGCTTCTGCGGCTCGAACATCATAAAACTCAATAAATTTGTGATGCCTTTTATTTGGTGTCTCTCTTATCTGTTCAATTATTCACGAAACAAAAGATTTAGAGCCTGATGAGAATGATCCCAAATATATGAGTTACACATGTAAAATATTATGGTGTCATATGCAACATATCTCCACAATGAGTAATCGATCTCTCCAATTTCAACCATCAAAGAAAATTATAATTGTCAATAACGATAGAATTATCCCTTCCAAAACCTCTCAATTTCAACCATTAAAAAAGAATTCTTAATACAACATTGTACATTTATATGGGTAAACAATGTGCATGGTGGTGTAAATACATGTGTAATATTGAGTAAACCCACCAGAAACCAGAGTGTAAATAACTAAAAATACCTCCTTGATTTCACCATACTGTCCAAATATCTGCATAACGCATTCGTTCGTGACTGATGGGTCCAAGTTGAATATTACTAGGGTACCTTGGTTAATATCTTTCTCCGATGGATTCTCCTGTTAAAACATGGTTAAAATTAAATTATGAATTTGATGCTAAACCTTAATGTAGAAAACTACATGTACCAAACCTTTGGAATAGAATAGTGAATATCTAGTTTTCTTCTACGCAAGGGTTTACTCTGCAATGCACGCAGAGCATTTCGAGCATCTCGGATATCATAATATGAAATCATCACAAACCCTCTATGCTTGCAGGCAGTGTAAAGAGTATGAATGTCCCCATATTGCTATAAGAATACCATATCAAATTAAGCACACTTGAGAAAATAATATCATGCATACAAAGGCCGCTCATATGACAACAAAATGTTAAAAGATGCAGAAAATGTATAGTATGCTAATTAAAGCAGACAACAAAAATGAGTTTCATTAGCATATTGTACCTCGAAAAGAGCCCTAAGTTCAGAATCTTCAACACTACTGTTAATATTCCTCACAAACAATGTTCTAGAAGGATGTTCTCCTAATGGATGTTCACCATTTATAACACTGTAGTTAACACTGCCATTCCCTAAACATTCATCACCTATACTCGCCTTTCGCATGGAAGAATTGAGGTTTTCCAAAGGATCCATATCCAGTTCCAAACCCCTTCTGTTTCCTGGATCAGTGTCCAATTCCAGCCCTCCTCCATTGCCAAAAATATCACCATCTTCAACATCCTGAACTTGATTGGGCTGCCTTATCAAGTCATAATCATTGACAATTCCAGCAAAAAACTCTTCCTCGTTTGGTAGTAATTTGTCAAAATCAATAGAACTATGCTGCCTTATCAATTTATCAGGTTGATGTGTGTCTTCTAAATCTGCTAAATTCACTGAAACGAGGGATAAAAGTATCACTGAAGATTCCGTGGCAGGTTTTGCATACTTAAAGATGATGCATAAATGTGGTAAACATATCCTAAACCCCTATGTTTAGGTTTGCTTACTTTTTCTAGTCACAGATTAAGGTCAATAAATGCCCGATATAACTCTTGCAACACCGTATTTTCTTATGTGCAAGCCATGAGTTATTTTTTATAATAGAAATAATATTCTCTAAAATTCTTTTAGTAGCAGTCTTTTCATAAAATCCCCGGTAGAACCATTATGCAGCAGATCCAAACATATGAAATGAGAGTACATAGTCCTAAATACCAGATAAAAGTGGAAAATGATGCAGTAAATATAATTTGACCACCTACTTGGAATTAATTACTCTCTTTTTAGCAATTGACTAAGAAAATGCTAGGCACAACCATAGCTATAAAAGGCAACGCATAGCACGCCACGACAATTGTGCCTTTTGCTCATATGATACAATGCAAACGAAAAGGTGCACCAAATGGTGCACAATATACATGTGGCGCCAGGCACAAAAAAGACGTGCCTTTTTATTTTTTATCTATTTTTTTGTTTATGTTTTTAAATTCTTTTTTCATGGTCCAAAAATGCATAAAATTAGTATTCATTGTATAATTATGCTTCATATTATTTTTTCCTCAAAATATAAAGGATGATCTCTTTTTATTGAATATTCACTGCTTGAAGACAAAGACGTGGTACTTTATATGAAAAAACTAATTCATTTTATGCCATAATCCTAAAGTAACTTGTGTATTTTTAAGTAGTTGTGAAACATGCTCTACATCTTATAAATGTGGAAAAGAATGTAGTAAAAAGGATTTGATCACCTAATTAGAATTAATTACTCTCTTTTTAGCAATATGCTAAGAATATGCTAGGCACAACCATAGCTATGAAAGGCAACACATAGCACCCCATGGTGACTGCGTCTTTTGCACATATGACAGCGCGAACAAAAGATGCACCAAATGGTGCACAATATGCACATAGCGCAAGGCACAAAAAAAGACACGCCTTTTTATTTTTTTGTCTATTTTTGTAGTTTATGTTTTTAAATTCTTTTTTCAAGGTCCAAAAGTGCATAAAATTAGCGTTCATTGTATAATTATGTTTCATATAATTATTTTTCTCAAATTCTAAAGGATGATCTTTTATATTGAATATTCTTTGCTTGAAGACATACTAATGTAGTATTTTATAAGAAAAAACTAGTTCTTTTTATGTAATAATCTCAAAGTAACTGTGTGTACTTTATTGTTTTACCTTGTAATATAAATTGATCATGTATGAACACACTATGTTTGAATATATTATATATTTACTTTATCATTCGAATACGTTCATATATCCAAAAACTGGAATAAGACTTAAACTATAGGCTTTTGTAGTTTGATATGCTAAAAATATGGCATTTAACTATTAAAAGTACTATGAAACAAAAAACAACAATATAAAAAAATAAAAAATAACACAAAATAAAATAAATATACGAAAATAACACCACATAAAGAAAAATAATAATAAAACAGCAGATATCCCATTTTTCACTTCTGATATCCCATTTTAACGTTTTAATTGCTAAACAATAGCCATAAGTTTTTAACTCACCTAAGTAATCAACGCTATTTTGGATTTTGGCATTTAAAATGGATTTTGTAAAAATTCCGTGAATATTACATTAACATTTTTGTGAAATAATAAAAATAAAATTCATTGTTGGATATATTTTAGTAAAGGAAATATAAGTTATATTAGTCATGTTTGACTAATTAAGATGTATTTTTGATAAATGTGCAGTAATTCAAAAAGGCACGTGCCTTTTACCGCGCCGTGCGCATGGACTCCAGAAAGATTTTGCACTTTTGCGCGATGTAAATAATATGGATGCTGCTGCTACTACTGTACTTGATTTATGTGCAAGACGAAAAAAATATATGTTTTATGTATTAAGGGGAAAATAGCAAACATTTTCCATGATGAAGAACAGGCAACGAGCTTGAGAAAATGCTAGTATCACTTGATTCATCATATCCATTGAGCTCAGAACCTGTTTATGCCGTAAAATTAATCAAATAATCTGCTCAAACCAAATTGAACTTGTATACCAGAATTTTCTACTATACCTGAAACAGCGGGGAGGTTAGAGGACTGCTCCATTGCATTTCCCTGAATGCCAACAAGCAAAAATAAATACAGCATATCAATTGTCTTTTTAAAACACAGCCGGAAAAACAGATAAAAAAATTGCAACGCATCCATATTGAAAAATGGAAATAAATAGTAAAGAAAACTCTTTATGTAGGCAGCTGATGAATAAATAACACGTCATCTCATGCCTAAAGTTGAAACTCACGTTGAATGGAAAGATCCAAAAGCAAATAATCAAGTTTTACTCTGCTCATGGCACGTCTTAAGTGGTGTGTAGTCAAAATACAATAAGAGGAAAGAACTATTGAAAACATCTAATATAAAATAAATTTGGAGTTGAAATTGCCTTCAACGCTTACAATGGATCATTTGTGCCTACCATTTTTAACATATACCTGAAAATCTAGTGGATGCCTTGGAGCAGGATTACGTGAATCGTTGATGATTCAAGGGCATGATAGAAATTCGGATACATGATACACTAAATTAACCAGAATATGATACGGTGGGGTATGATTAATACGGTTGGTATGGTTTAAATTCACATTATTTTTTCTTTTGAGTGTGTATATTTATAGCAACACCTCCGTGTTTTTTATACAACTCTAAATGATCCAAACACTCCAAAATATTTAATCCACGCCATTAATGATATCATAATATCCACTATGCCCTTTTTATCTAACCATGTAAAAAGTATAACTCTATAGTAACTATTACCGACCGGCATCATTGTCCCAGTGGTTAGACGTTTCGACTTTGATGCGAGAGGTCACAGGTTCAAAACTTACATAGCGTGATTCGAACATATATTGATATGTAGTATGTTGTATACTATCTAAGACTTGCAGTACTAATATGTACTACCATCTAAGACTTGTAGTACTCCAAGGAGAAGGGTATCAATGCCACTTCGGAGGACCATAGTTGAAATTCATGGGTTTTGGTTATTAATAATAGAGATGAGTCAAACTTTTGCGAAGGTATTCCTAGATACGATAAGAACATATTTGACATTTTTTAGCTTAAAAATTTGTCATAATGTGCAAACGCGTGCAGACACGCATGTGCGCACGCACAAGCGTGTGTGCGTATAATAAACACACATACATGCACAACGAGGATCCTAAGTGCCCCTATTTCAAAGCATTTTTCTCAGTCATGGTCTACAAATTTCAAATGCAAAAATTTGTTGATTTGTACTCATGATACTTGATACCATCTTCACATTCATTTGATTCGTTTAGCTATACATTGATGTTTCAAAATAAAGGTCGAAGACGAAAAACTAATGATTAACGTTGAGTTATAATTTTTGAATGGTTTGATGTTTTGAATTGGTTTTTTTCTTGAAGATGATATTCATAGTTTGAATCAACTGCCTCTTAAAAATGGAAATATGTGTTAATGGTAGAGATCTGCTACATCTGCTACACCTCAACAATTTTTAGTTATATAATTCAAAATGAAACCAAACTCTTTCTAGAATTTTGATTTGTACAACATTAAAAATCATCTTCCTAAATTTTGATCTGCAATGATCATCTTAACATTTTCAAAAGATATTTCAAATTGATAGTTAAATCCAAAGTTGAAATTAATTTAACATTTCGAACGCTAATTTTTAAATGATCTCAAATTTTATGAAGATGATCTTGAATGGTATAAAAATGTACGTATGAAATTTAATATAACTTGAAATTGGATATATCTATACAATATTGAGGTGTAACATAGTTGTAGCACAAGGGATAGTGGATCTCATTTACACACACAAAAACAAACACATATACATACATATGTATATGTGTACACACACTCTGTATACACTCATGTATATATGCGCGTGTGCATACACGCACATGTATGTGTGTAAACATACATATATGTGCTTACACAAATACACACGCAAAAGAATAAGTTCCTTAGTTATCTACTTTTACAACACCTCTTTGATATCTACATAATTTTAGCTACACAAATTCAAATGCTAAAAAATATTCAAGATCGTCTTTGAAACCATGGCTTAACTGGATGATCATGGGTTGCATTTGATTTAAACAGAAAGTTTAATTGCTGAATGTTGATTAGTTTTAAATGTGTTTGATTTTGGTTGGAAATTTATGCTTATTAAGTGTTTATACAACATAAGTAGCAACAAAAACTTCAATAAACATGATAAAAAGTATTTACTGTTTAGTAATATTAATTAATCAAAAACAACTTATTGCAATAAGTGTTCAATGGCATTAAACGCTAATTATGTATAAACTAAACTAATATTTTAACTCAACGGACAAAAAATGTTTTTAATGTCTAACATTGAGTAATAGTCTTTTTTAAACTTTCGTAGTATTTGAATTATATAGCTTAAAAATTAATGGAATGCACATAAGTGCTGAGTGGAATAATATATTCATATATATATCCACAAATATATAAACATCCTTTGTTGACAATCATTATTATGGCAGAAAAACTTCGAGGTTAATGGGGTAAAAAGTCTTAGGACTGAATCTTTCAAACATCGTTAACCGAATGTTATTCAAACACCCTCTCCATATCCTCAATCACTTTAGTTTTCCAACAAAGTAAATGTCCCCAACATAACAAATTTGTCGCATAAACCTATTTTATATTATACAAAATATATTAAAAAACGAATAATTTGAAAAGGTCGGTCTATTTAAAATTGTAAGTTAATAAGAACCATCAAATATATTTGTTTACCATTAATTTGAAATTTTGGCTTGAAGGGAATTTAGATGCGATAACAACAATGATTTTATTTTATTTTTTGGGTAGGGAGGAGGGTGTTAGTAAAGAGATGGGATATGGAGATTTAAATGCACATGTAGACAATACATGCATTGTTATATACCAGTGTATAATTTAGTCATAAACCTTGCACATCAATAACGGTACAAAATATGATATTTTAAAGACATCTGAATCAAAATTTTACTTAGTAGCCTAAAGCAAATACAGAAATGATTGTATTAATTTTAAAGTGAGAAAACAATATGTAGAAACTGGAGCTCTGAAGCATTATGACATCCATTAAAAATATTTGTTTAGCCATTGTTTTTTGATATCGACTAATACTTTATTCAAACAGAGCACTCATTGTTTAGCCATTGTTTTAAAGTGCAATTTTGAAGTGCTAATGGTTTAAAGTAATATAAATTTTATGAAAATGATTTTTGCAATAAATAACACGTAGTGAAAAATTTTGAAGGTGATAATGAGATGGAATATGGAGACAAAGACAAATAGACAGTGCCTACATATACGGTAACATACACACGTATAGTTCCGAAATAAATTTTTTTCTTTAGTAATCTAAAGCAAATAAAGAAATAATTATATGTATTTTAAATGAGAAAATGATATGGAAATTGGAGCTCTAAAGCTTTATAATATCACATTTAGAGTGTGAAGTATGGTACATTGAACCTTAACTAAGAAATATTACGATAATGGCAAGTTAAAAACCATAGTTGTCGAAGCCATAATTTAGTGCTAACAACGTAAGCCTAAACTGCAAACTTAGACCTACCTTAACTTGTAAATTCTGATTTTAGCTCAACTAGTAAAACCCTATTTTAGTTCAACTCATTATATAAACGAGTCGAGTTTTATTGACCGATGACGAATTAGGGCTAACTTGGTTCAATCCGTTTAACATGGCTAACCCAATTAAATTTAGCGCTTTTATTCAGTGGTGTCATACTTATTTCCAAATAATTCGGGCATGTTCACAATTTTTCATTTTCATATTTCTTGATTTGAGTCGTGTATTTAAGTTAATTTATATTTTTGATTTAATTACTACATTCCCACATCAATGCAGGTCACTAACTTGGTCTTCTTTCTATGTAAATATGATTTTATGTGCCCACTAGTGTCTTTTTTTATCTTCTTTGCATGTGTTCATACCCGTGTTTTAAAATGCGAAAGCGTACATGAGGCGTTTTCAGGTCCATGAGGTAAGGCCTAAGCCTCGAAAAGTTGAGGCGTAAGCTTTTCGGATAAAAATAAAATGCAAAACATATAATATAATTTGACATTTTAAATTAACCTATGCAAAAAATAAAGGACAAATCATTCAGGTTTGATTCTGAATAGGTATACATCTTTTTTTTTCAAAGATTAAATATAAATAACTGGAATTTATATGATTTCAGTTTATATCCTGCAAAATTTATTTGAAGATTCCGCAAAATTCCAATTTTGATTCTTTCAACATTTTAAAATTGATCCGCAAAATTTATTTGGAGATTTAATAAAGTCTATTAAGAAATTTTATTTAACAGTAATGAGAATTCATTACATCGCTCTTGATCGTTGATTCAAAAACAATCTTATTTGATCATGTCGATATTGAAATTGAAAAGTAAAAAACACTAACTTCATTTTTCTTAAATTTTGTCCTTTTTACATTAAATAATTGAAATTTAATAACTTATGTTAGCGTCAATATTTGCAACTAAGGGTAAAAAGATTCTTGAGTCGCATGTCCCGGCAGTTTGAGGCGTGCAAACACTTTGTACGCTTTGTATGTCTAAGCTTTAGATATAAAAAGCTTTTTGGATAAAGCCTCAAGGCGTTTTATCTCTCATTTCCTTGAGGCACTCCTCCGGACGATTATCAAGGCGGGTTTTTTTATAACAATGGTCCATACTATCTAAGTCTATTTTGTAAGTTATAAATGCAAGAGAATTACAATTATATATTTTTTATTGGGGAAAGATTCCACATCAATTTCTTTCCATTGCTATATACATCATGTCGATACTGGATATTTTACTTATATCTTCTAGATCTTTATTATTGCATAATAATGCATAAATATATAAGATATTCCAATATTCTTACATTAAATGTCCTTTCAACCCTCTTTCTAAGCGATTCAAAATATGAGAAGTTATATGGATACGATATTCTTATCAATATCAAGAAAATTGACACAAAACTTTAAGTCGATTTAAAATTTAAACGTTTAAACATATAAGTCAGTCAGTTTAACTTGTCAAAAAAAAATATTTTACCCACCAATATCAAATATTGTTTTGAATAATCCAGATAATTTAATTATACGATTTTGCGAAACATCGTGTTTACAAATAAACTAAACCATTCGTGGATACAAAAGATGGTTAGGGTTACACACACTCATATTCATAGCATGCGCGTCTTTTGTCTTTTTTTTCAAGACCTTAAACAAATGAAGAACTCCATCACCATATCTTCTACCTTAATCGATATAAGTCATATTATTTTTGAAAGTAAATGCATGCGAACTCTATTAACTTAGTCTCGATAATGGAAGATAAAGCTAGGAAAAGCATGAAAGTTTATGGAAGACGTTATAATGTAGTTCTAAACTTCGATGGCTAAAATAAAAATGCAAAAATCAATTAGTATTTAAGTGGGATGTTTAATGAAGAAACCCTCATGCATTTTTTCAATACAAATATTATCCAAATAAGGAATGATATCAATCTATTTTGCTTTCTCGCATGTCAATATTGAGACGAATTAAAATGACTCGAAATTTACATGTTAGTTGCATTCATTAATCAAGGAAGAAATGAGGCAAACTCAAGTGACTAAACATAAAAAGTGAGTGCTTCGTGAAATTTTGATTTTTGATGGTTGGAGTTGTAAAGATGGGAATTTACGTTAAAGTTAAAAGGGTGTGAATTTGAAATACCCACTTAGGCTAATAACCATTTACTCTAGATTTAATTTTGCAATAATTCATCTTGAATTCGCACGTTTTCCATTAATTAGCACCTTTTTCATTCCAAAGCACGTAAATTAATTGATTTTTTGGTTATGTTGGTTTATAGAAAAAGGACGCAGCTGAATATTGTAATACTTATAATAAATTATTGTAGTTTGTCATAAGCAAATGACTATATGATCATCTTTCCTTTTTTCCCCAAATAGTTGGATCTTAATCCAAAAGGATGTGTTCATCATCGTATCTCGTACCCTACATGCAGTCAATAGGAAATCATTATGCCTACCTAGCATTGTCAACAATTACATGTAGTTTGAAGATTAAAATATTGGTATGAATATATAAAAGAATGCTATCATGTAGTTAGGACCGTCTTGCATGTTGAAGGAATAAGTGGTTGGAGATAGAATTAGTCTTGCATCAACTAATAATTTATAGATGTGATGCATAAATATGAGTTGGTAAACGTGCAACATTGAAGATTTCTTTTGCTATAGAATGTGTGTCAACTCATATGCCTGAGCAATGAGTAGAAGAAGAATGGGGAGAGATGTGAAGATTTAGTCGTCTAACCGAAACACAATATAATATATTAGACTTGAAGGTTACGAAATGGGTCATACGGTAAACGGAGGATTTACCTTTCAAACGCATATTCTGTCGTATCGGCATGGCCCCACTGATTTGTTTTCGATCGGAGCATCAAGCAGCGCAACCCGGTTCTACTTGATTAAGCCTCGTGCTCGTCTAAGGAAGGAGTTTGCTTTACCCAACTCCCTGATAACAGGGCGACCCAGTATCTTATTAGAGGTCCAGTACATCCAGTATATTAATTCTGGACACCAGTATATTAATTGTGAGGCGGCCCCGATCAATTGGGCAAGTCCGGTATATTTTTGGGAGGGACGACCGATCTAGTATACTTCTGGGGAGGTGCGAAGCCAAATAATGAAGAGTGCCTTGACCCTCTTTTTTCTTCCCTGTTGGATTTTGAAGTTAGTAAAGACACACCCCTTGTTTAAGTCAGAATGAGTCCCCGGGACCCCGGGACATTGGCTTCCGCCAACAGTGAACTATTAAGTATCGCATCCCGCGCATATTCTCCTGAGGAACTTATTTCTCCGAAAGAAGAGCTCAAAGTGATTTTACTCCTTTTTCCCAAAAGGTCATTTGTCTTACACCATTGTCCGACTTTGAAGAAAGTGTTTTTCATATACGAGAGACCTATCTGAAAACTTTTGGTTGAGATATCTTCCAAGCTCTTAGGGTCCTTACTAGGAATTGGGTTCTCCCGCTGTGAAAGAAGTAGGCTGCGCAGCTTGAGAATTTTGTTGATTCCAAGTATGTCATCCCCATCATTACATATAGCAACATAAAAAGAAGAAAGTAGAAGACATAACCAAAAGAATTGTGAAAAAATACGTGAATTTATCTAGTTGCGGCATGATTGGAACCTTATAGATTGAAAAATAGTTTATTTATTACCCCCACTCATCGACGCGTATTTGGTTATCTGCAATCGACTGGCAACCGCTTTTTTGATTGCGGCTTGAACCGGACCCAAATCGCATTCGGGGTCCTCTTTGCTTAGCCGAGTTAAAAGGGTCGCAAGACTGCGGTGTTCCTCTTTCAGAGTCAGACTCCGGTCGGATTTTCACCCATACATAGCGCGAACCTCCCTGCTTTGTTCCTCTAAATTTGAAATCGGAAAGTTCTCCGGGGGCTGACTACTATAAGATCTATTATGTTTAGGGGTAGAAGACTTTCTAGCTGGTGCTAATTTTCTCTCACGGACCATAAGATAGTGATTGATTCGGTGAGTCATCTGATGAGTGATTACAAAGGTCACCATCCTCTTCTGATGATGAATCACCGGCCGCCAGCATTTGACTTTGATAAGCTTTTGAGGATGAAACATACAATGCACCACAGCGATCACATAAATGAATGTCTTCAGAAAAACCACCCACTATTATCATCTCCATTATATATTCTCTTGCAAATTTGAAACTGGAATGGAGGGTTCCAAATTTCACTCATTACAGGCCATAACTAAGACAACTCATACAATAAGGCTCAGGTAGTGACAGATTACTTGATCTGAACAAGACTGGCCTATTACCCTCATCATTGGATGAATAAACCCTGATTAACCTATCACTTGGGGATGTGTATCCTTTGAGATGCGACACTCCTGCATCAGTTTCTTATCAGAATCCTTGTGAACAAATAATGATTGACATAGATAACAGGAAGCATATCTATTACTACCATTTTTGATCAAGTCAATTAGATAAAACTCACAAAATGGATGCTGAGGATGGATGTCTGCTATATGCTTCCAATCAGGGCTATTGGACCAATGACAATTACAACCGTGTCTTAGAAAATTCAAATATCAAAAGTCTCAAATGAACAACTTCATTCACAGCTCTTTGGAAGCGCGATTAAGTCTCAGCGCCTCAAGATAAACAACGACCAGCCTATCTTTAAACAACGACCAACCTATCTTTTTATATAGGACAAGAGCCATGCCCCTAGCCTTTAGACGAATCAAGGATGACCTCTCTGAGGCACCTGTGCTAATGCCCGGAAGAACCACTACGGCTATACATATCAGCAGAACATTCTTATCGCAGAAGAACGGAGGAGTGCTTTCCGAAAGTGAGACAGACGACTATTTTCATAGAGAGAGAGCATTAGACCTGACTAAACATCATCAGCGAGAAGTCACGTCTTGCTTGCTAACACAATATCTTAACTTAAGTAGTAAATGGTAACTTCACCACATCCATTCGCCTTGACCGGATCATAGCGTTAGCGGAGTCCGCAACCGATCGGCCTTCTATCTGACTTCCTTCGATATAGGATTCCGAAAGGACGGATCCTAATACTTTGGAATTGAGCGAATGCGCACCACTTTAGTCAACTCGAAGAAGAGGAAACGGAAGCAACCTTTCCGAAAGATTACCAGACGAGGGGCTTAAAATACTCATGTGAGTTGAAGAGATTGTTTGAGAAACATTACTCTCAAGTCTCAAAATACATGAAGGGGGTGTGAGTTAAAGAGAGATTGTCATGGTTGTCTCGCATGTTGAAGAAATTGAAGATTATTGGAGATAGAAATAGTCTCACGTCTACTATAATTTATAGATGTAGAGTATAAATATGAATTGATAGGTAAGTAACATTGAAGATCCCTTTTACCACAAAATGCATGTCAATTCATATGTGTACGCCAGAAGCATGAGGAGAAGTGAGAGAGATGTGGGGACTTGGTCGTCTCGCCGAAGCACAACAGGTAAAGCTTTAGATTATTTTGTGTGTGTATAACACACAACGACATGCTTATATATGTGAGTGTCCTCGATTTACTCAATTCAATTTAGTTTCAAGATAAGACCAAAAAAGTATATGGTAACTTAGGTGCCAAATGTAAGCTTTCATTGATTTTTATCCACATATTATCTTTTAAATAATTTTCCATGTTCGTTTTTTTTATTCAATTTGTTATGAAATAGAAATTTAAATTCAACCATCAATACAAGTAATATTACCTGCATGATTTCAAAAATCAACTACCGATGTGACAAAATGATATAAGAGATCTCATTTAAATTTCATAGAAAATTAATCTCGACAAAGATCTTTATAGTACCTCAAACGAGGTTTAAGTCAAATCGTCGTCGATATTATGTGAGCTTTCTAATATTATATTGGAACCAAAATATATTTTATAGTAAATATATAATTATAAAAAAAGCAACTATTTAGTTCAATATTGTTAGTCATTTTACACTACCAGTTATCTCAAGAATGCACGACATGAATTTTAAAATCACGATTTCAATCCGAAATGTACATTCGAATTATTTTCATTTCATTTTAGATCTTACAGAATATAAGTATCATATGTAAATAATTAAAAAATAGATGTGATTGTGATTCGAGTTATAAAACATTGCTTATTAGATTTCTCATCCTTCGTGGAATCATTATTATTAATTACATGGACTTTTTTATTCCAAGTATCAATGAATATCTGACCCTTTAACAAACTTCCAAATTTCAACTATTCAACCAACAATTTTATTGATTACTTCCATGATTTGTCTTTGTTGTTTTAATTTTATATTTTACTAAAACATAACTTTGCAGGTAACTTCTTGTTCAGCTAATCAGTTCAATTCTTTTGTCCTCAATCTCATTTTTTCCATGTCCCTACGAGATGTTCATCTTTCATTGTTAACTAATTAATTAGACTGGTTAATTTAATTGAATGAACGGTGATGATTGCTTGAAGACCGAACATATGAAATTTGGGGACAGATGATCTCAACTCCTTCATTGACGCTCAACGTTGAACTTATAAATAAACAACAAAGAACAAAAATCACTACTCATTCGGAGCGTTATTATTATGACTCTTGTTATTATTAATGCAATGGACTAAACATTATTATTATGACTGTTGTCGTTGTTGTTATTATAGAGAGAGAGATATACACATACGTACATGTATATAATAGAATGTGAAAATGATTTTTGCGTGCGTTTTTCAAAGAAGAAATCACAAACTAATGTAAGCATATACATTTTGCATGTATGTAGCCCTTGCATAGTCGCAACTTAGTTTAACGTTCAGTAGAAAAGTGAAAAGTGTAGAGTTTGTACAACAGTTTGATTTATCCCAATGTATGTTAGAGATACAAATATATTTCTAAGGATTTGCAAGTGAATCTTAATTTCCAATGTTTTAAAAACAGAGAGAAATAAGCTTTATCATACTTTTACAGAACAAGAAATTGTAAAATTTTGGATGAAATGTTACCCCAGTAAAGCCTAACGATATCAGAAGTCCATGACCAGTACAACGAATTTTACACTTTGAATCAACAAACAGCACCTTTGCAAACAAGTCAATTCAGCGTATTTAAAGCTCTTAACAAGTAAAAAGACAGAAAGAAAAAAAAAACACAACTTGTTGCTAAATTCGACTTTCAAATTCCAACTTGGCTAAAAGAGGACATTCACAACTCAATTATGCGATTAAATGAAGAAGAAAAAGCAGTAGAAAATAACAGAACTAAAAAAAACAGCCATTAGCATCGATTGCAAAATTCAAAACTCAATCTTGTGCTTTGGAACAAAAATTAAACAGTCTATAAGTAAAAAGACCCAAAACGATCAACGTGGGTGCCGTCAAAATATCATCTTTTACGATAACACAACTAAGACGGAAAAGAATTGAGCACCCATATTAAATTTCAGACAGACAAATCAGAAAATAAGCAAATAATTCATTACCTGATTTGAAAGTGGAGCAATTATGTGCCGTTTATTTTTACTTTCTTTAGAGAGAGAGCGAAATATATAACATGAATAAATAAATGAATAAATAAATAAATAACAGAGAAGATATGGGAAGTGGAGATGGAAAGGGGCAAATTTTATTTATGATTATATTATGTTTAGGGTTTGGCGTCTAGCGCTGACTCAGCTATTTGTGGAAGACTAGCAAATCACTGCACAACTCCGTGTTCATTATTTTTTATTATTATCACCAAATATCACCAAATAGGATAATCGTTCAGGAGATTTGGATGTAAAACTAGCACACGCATATCCAAAACAAATTGAAATCTATCCGGTTTCATTTTCGAAAAGCGGATAAATATATGATATTCGAGAAAACGGATGCGGATGCGGATACAAAGACATCCATATCTGAAAATTATCCGTTTGATTTTAAAAAAAATTATAGTTTAAATTATGTGTATTTTAGTACAATTAAGTATATTTATTTATTATGTTATTAAGTTAGAAGTTTATATTATACATACTAAATGCATATTAACTGCTTAAAACTATTTATTATCATTATATTTGTTTATTTTTAACACTTTGATAATCGATTAGACTGAAAAAAAAATATGTTAAACTAAAAATTTTCATTTATGTTTTTCGATTTATCGGTCGTTAGCGGATAGGATAATTATCTAATATCCATCCATATCCACGGATACGGATATCCGATATCCAAAAATGTATTCGGATGCGGATGCACATATGGCACTATCTGCATCTGAAAATATCCGCTGACAGGTCTATATAAAGGTTCCTTTAAATAATTTTAATAATATACAGAACACTCTTCTTCTTAATTTTACGTAAATTAGATGTTTGGCCACGTCTTATTTTCACTTTCATGTTAATATTTCACATCTAATTTTGATTTCAACATTTAACATGCAATAAGTTTTTATAGAAATATCATATCAACGAACCGTTTTTATTATTAAATCACAAATTTTATAATCATTTAAATAATATGTGTTATGCATATATAATATCTAGACGTTGAATTTATTTTTCTCAAAAATTGCAACTTTTTCATAGAAATAACGTATTTAAAATTGCATCGTTCAAATGCAACTATATTTACATCATTCAAATCACTAGGTTCAAAATAATTAACATGCTATTAAAATTATAACTGCATTACATTAATGTAGTTATAACTGCTTTTTCTAATGGAGTTAAATTCTGTATTAAGATCGAATATAACTATATTTTTAATGCAGTTAAATTATAAGGTGCATTAATTGAGTAGAATTACCAAATGCAACCAAAATTATTGCTTTATCACATACATGTAGGTAAATTAATTCAAAAAATGATGTTAAATTATAATTACATTTTCTTAATCCATTTAAATTTAACTACATTTTCTTAATGCAGTTAAATTATAACTGCATTATAATTGAATAAAATTATCAACTGCAGTCAAAATTATTACTACATCACATAAATCCGGTTAAAATATTCAAATGCATTTATTATTGCATAATTCAAAAACAAATTCTTTTCAATTAGGATAAAGATAATAACTGCGTTATCTTAATGTAGTTAAAACAACTATATAAAGATTATGGTTGTCGCATAAATGCAGTTACAGAAAGTGATGACACAAATAACCGCATTACATAAATAAAGTTAAAACCGTTATGTAAAAGTATGTTTTAAAAAAAAATATTTAGTTATCAACAATGGATATCATTTGACAGTTTATTAAATTTGGGATATAATAGTGAAAATGGTTCTTAAATTCAATTAATTTACAAAAAATTATCACGTTTTAAAGAATAGAATTAAACGAGATGGTAAAGAAGTAGGGACCTAACTTATAAAAACTATAAATAATGACTCACTTCACATTTAAAATAACAAACAGGGCCCAAAGTTAATATTCTATGATCATTAAAACCAAATATTTGTTAATCTATCCGGGGAAAATGTTTTACAATCTTTTGGACATTATTGCAAGTTTATCCCTGTTAACTGTGGGTGTATTTTAAACTACGATGATCAGTGTTAGGATTTTAAATAGAATTTGCAAGTAAATATTTTGAAAGTTTTCGGTACATACAAATGACAATTTTGTATTGTTCCGAGGTTATATAAAAAAAACCGAAGATTTTTAGTAGTAAAACAAAACAAAAGTTAATCTTCATAGTCCGACTAAAACATTAAGAATAAAAAGTATATGAGTTCATGGACACCCTACTGCAAATTGAAAAAAACATTATCCAGTATCATGTTTGATTTACATCATACATTTTATACACATCAACGGATAAATTAGAAGTGGAAAATATGGACATAAATCTTATGTCCACGTAATTAAATCAGACATTTACAGTTTCACCTTAAATTTTTATTGTTTGTCTAAAAGTTTCCCCTACTCAAATTTCACCATTTTTAATTGCATCACTTTTGATATGGAATTCATCACAATATAAGCAAGTAAAAACCTGAATTTGGTGGAACTTCGAGTTGTTAAGTAAAAACCTAAACCGAGCAATTTTCAATCACTCGGGAAATGACTAAAAGTGGAATAGATGTACGATTTGTACAAAAAATAACTCTCACAAAAAGATTGGTCGGCTTTTCGATGTGCAACAAGGGAAGAATAAACACAATATTAATATAAAAAAATTCACAAAATGGAAGGAACCGAGGAACAAAACTGTAGTAAGTTGAGAGATGGTGAAAAGATCAAGTCAAACGTATTTTTCTCTTTAACATATTTTTCTCTTAAATGTACATGGGTTCTATAGTACTGAAATGGAAACAAGCACTTGTAACTGATTTGGATTATTCAAAAATATGGTCACATGTAGACATGTCATAATCTTCACTCAAGTTGATAAGCCAACTCTTAAAATTAAGAATGAGCGATCAATCATTGGATTAAATCTCATGCGTTTGGGAGGAGGATCTTCTGACTTTCAACTGGAATGATCCTCTGATCTCATAGCCCTTTCAACCCTCACAACCGACCAACGAAGATAATTAAGATGAAATTGAAGTTAAGTTGACGCTGATATTGATAGTTCTTCTATTCGACGTTTTGTCACCGCTTCTTCTGTTCCTTGTTCTGTCAGAAGACGCTCACATAATTTGTTACTTGATGACATAAAGAAGATGGTGGAAATGATGGAAATATGCATTATCGGTGCAGTTGTTTGTTTATTTTATATTTGAATTTGATTTATATGTGAGACTGTATGATCACGAAGAATGGTAATTTTACATTAGTACTAATTTTTTACATATTGTGCATTATTTTCAAATTTAAATTATGCTTTAGAAATTAGTTTCAAAGTGACTGGTAAATGTTTCTTTGCACATTTTATGATCTAATAAACGATTTACCTATATCTTATTATTTGGTACAAAACAATCGCAAGTACATGAATATGTTTTTGTTGTACATTTTCTAGATGAAAACTAGGATGCTAAACTCAAAATTTTATTTGAAATTACTTTTCTATTTTGCTTTCATTTTATCAAAATGAAGTTCTCTGAGCCGTTTTAACATGACTTTATGGAAAATCGTAAATCCACATATAATAATGTCTAGAAGGAGTTTATCTTTCTTTTTTTTTCAATTTTTCATGATTTTTCCTAAATTTGATATCTTTATAAAACAAAAATGTTTCATACGTGGTTTATTGATTATCTTTTGAATTTTAGTAAAAGAAAATATTGCTTTTCTAATGAATTAATGTAAAAGAAAATATAATTTTAAATTCTAACTCTACATTGTAAGTAAATGCCACATTTTGCTTTGTTGCTGCTTTCCTTAAGATCTGTAAGACCAACTAAAATTCAATAATTTATGATTTTATTAGAGTTACACCATTTGATGATTGATTTAATTATGTATATGTTATGCTAAAAGTTTCTTTATTTGAAACTTAATTAGGCAAATGATACGTAGGTACGTATGAATAGAAGGCAATTATTATTATAAGTTGATAACAATAAAATTCTATGTAAAAAGTGACGAATGAGCCATTATTATGTATTGCGTCATCACAAAATTAATGTTGGATGACCATACCATATGCATATAAAGTGTAACTTTTCATTTTGTTGTTTTTTGAATATTTACTAAAGCATCACCAATTTTCTTGATAATAAAATTTCTTTACATAAATAAATTACATCATTCAAAGAAATGCAAACTTATACATTCCATTTGTAAGATATACTATAGCTATGTAAAGCTAAAAAGAAAATTAGGACAATCAACCTGCCATACATCCATTAGGTAATTCTCTTTCTACAATAGTTATTTTTCACTAGCTTTCATACCAACCAAAAATTATTCATGCTTTGTAAAAATGTAATATGTTACTATCTAAACACACCAAAACTATCCCCAACGTCACTTAAATAAGTAGCAAAATTAATTGACACAAAATACTTTAAAAACCCACTTTGGCCAGTTATGTAAAACCAAGTGAAAAAATAAGCATATGGTTTTGCATAATTAAATGATGCAAATATATAAAAATAAATCCCTAACTACAAAACACAGTAACAACTTCCTATATCAGCAATTAAGGGCAGATCATATTGAAATGTAAGTAAGTCATATTTTATTGTTTTTGAATAATTCATTCTATGAAATGTTAGCCTTTTCTATTACTATTCAAACTATGCAAGGTATTTATGTATGTTATAATCTCATTGAATTTAACGTTAAATTTAATATAGTCTGTGTTAATGTTTTTTTAAGATAGTATGTGATAAAAATTTATTTTTGGTTGAATAATATCACGTACAATCATTTAATTTTTGAAAAAGATAGGTTTCGGGATTAAATGGTTTTACTAAACCGTATTTGTTTGTTTCGTTGTGGTTTGCAAAACTGTTCGCATTATTTATTAATTTTCTTTTTTCTATTTTTTTTAATTTGTAGGCATTCGAGTGTGTTGGAGGGGAAGGGAAGAAAGATGAATGGATTCCTTCGGTTTTTTTGGAAAGAGAGGTAAATAAATATGTTTTATTTTTATTGGAAAGAACAAACGCGAGAGGAAAAACATAAATTAAATTGGTGGATGTGGGAGTGTGTGTGGATTAACACAATGCATGTGAAGAAAAATGGGTGAGAAGTGTATATTTAGTGCGTGTAGATAGTAACACCCTAAATTAAAAAAAACTATTGAAAACCATAGCTCTACCTATTACATTATCCACCATACAAACTCCTTAAAGATAAAATTATCAAGTTCCATTGAACCGATTTTGAAGCTCAAAGAAAATGCAATCCTTTGAGATATCCATTTTAAAATTAGAAGTTGATCAAATCTGAAATTAGGAAACTAATAAATCTATCAATTTATTATCTTATCGGGTCGTTTTCTAAGCTATAGATCTGAAAAGGTTACTGATGCACATGATTACAAATTAACATATGACTATCGTTGGGCAATACCACCAGATATAAGAAATTATCCAAGATCCAAGTAGAAGTTCTCTACGATGATTACATCAACATATTTCTAAATTTAACCTGAATTAATATAGTTTTACATTCTTTTGTAATCCATTTACCCATCATGTGCATGCTTTTCTTTATTTTGATAGAGTTAGGTTATGCATTAAGAGCAATTATGTAATTTGTTATATATATCTAACTCGATAACCAATCTTGTTTGAAATAAAAGTTTTTTTCTTTATATTATGGTAACACCCTGCTCCGGCACCCTTGTCCGGATCCGATGATGCTATATACAAAACTTGGTGCTATCAATAGTATCACAACTTAATAAGAGTATATCATATTATAAAATCATTCAGGGTACATGATTTTAAAAGGAAGTTATATTATACATTCACATCACCATACAATATGATAACATAAGATTTGAAAGTCTAGCCATGACAAACTTGTACATATAAATACACTAAAGAGATATTACACATAATATAAATCTTCACTTCAGTGCATCCATCTAACTTATAAAGTCGAACTATTAACCATCTAAATCTGAAATGTTTAAGTATAGCATCATGGGCAACATAGACCCAGTGGGAAGCTATATAATCTATAGTTTTCAAATCATATCATAATGGGCCGTATAATAAGGATCTTCAAGTTTATTATCATGTAATTTCACCAGGATAATACTATATCAAAATTCAAAATGATATTCAAGATAGACTTCCAAATAATATTTATGAATAAATCAAACAAGTTTGCAAAAGTAATTTTAGTATGAAATTCTTTTGTCAAAACCAGAATCATATTCATCTAAATACTCAATCATGAATCTAAACTACACATTCGATTTGGATTAGATCCTAGGATATTTTATCCTATTGCGGTCGGCATCCAAATACCAAGTAAGGACGTACTTTAATTGTTGTAATACCGATATGTATTATAAAGTAATGGTGCACTATCCAAGATATATTGTCTTATACCACACATCTATGGTAATCATCATTGATGAAATGATCCATAAAACTTTCATAGTTATAGGAAAAGTATTCTCTCAAATTACTTTTAAACTTTGTAAATCATTTTCCAACATCGATAACTCTTTTCTTTTTGAAAAGCCCAAACTTTCATTTTATAAATCATTTAGGAGGTATTAACTATGATAGTTTTAGCCAACAAAAATATCTATTCAAAACATTTGATGGATATCAAAATTTTTACAAGAGTCAAAAGTTATGGCATTTGCATTGGAAGATGTTAAATTATAGATTATGTCCAAAACATATGTCATTTTGCAATAAGTTTTTGGAGCTGCAAAAGTTTGAAATTTAAAAAGTATATAAGATAATTGTTGTAGATAATTAAACTTTCCAATAAGTTAAATTTCGACCAAATCTGTTCATAGAGTCAAAAGTTATGGTCCGTATAATACAAGGTGTTTTTGGATGGTCCTTCTAAACACTTCGGCCTAGGTATAACTCGACTTTTCACCTCGATATTAGCTATTAAGATGTTTGAATTTGGAAATGGCATAAATGTGAAAGTTGCAACTCTTTGAGTTACTATTCCATAACATTAAAGAAATTCAAATTTCGATAAGATTTGCAAAAGTTATAGCCAAATTACTGAAAGATGTTTTAACAATTTCGAACCAATATTATAATGCTAAACAATCTGATTATCACATTATGCAATGACATAAATACATATATTTAAGTAGCTTTTCTCACCCCAAATGTTATGTAGTCTTTTATTTAATCCCCTTGATCCTCCTTATTTGTAACAACCCGTAATTTAACCTCTTTAAAATATAGATATTTGATACTTTTTTTAAATAATTAATTAATGGATTTATAACTAAAATAAAACTCTTTGAAATAATAAATAATGATGGTGGAATAGTTTTTCAAAATAGTTTACAAAAATATTTAGTTCGAAGAAAAATAGAAAATGTGACCGAAAATCGTTTTTCGGATTATCGACTTTTCGGTGTCGAAAAGTTGTCGGAAAATTTTGTGCACATTGTTGTATCATATACACACTCATATGAATAAAGTTAGGGCATGTGTATATACATGTATGCACGTAGTCAAGTACATATGTGTTGTAACATTTTATGAAGAACAAAATGGAATATTCTATAAAGATGCCTTGTGAAACATAATAAAATATGTTTATACACTAAAGTACAAATGCATTTATGGTATGTTGGCTCAAATTTTCATGAAGGGCGCAAGGAAATTTCAAAATTTATGGTGGGGAGACAAAGGGTGAGGTGGCATGGTGAGGTGGCGCAATATTGTGGAGGGTAAAGTACATAAGGGCAGTTTAGTAATTTTTTTAGTTTATTTTATATAAAAGCAAAATTCCTGATTCTTTTTATCATTTTCTAATTTATAATTTCATTTTAAAACCTTCATGAAAGCTTTCTCTATGTTTTCATGGCTTCCATAAATTTCTAAAACTTAAAGACCTTAGTTTCATCCATTTTTAAAACCCTTAAGTCTTATTTAAAAGTCTTCCATCCACTTCTACAACAACTCCTTCACAAAACAAGTCCATACACCCCTCATCCACTCTTGGCCGAGCCACATATACCCTAGGACCGAACCTATTTAAGTGTTTTTGTCCTAAAGACTCAACTTTTTCAAAGTTTTTGCAAAGATCTAAAGGTTTTTGAAGTTCTAGAACAAGTTCGGTTGAAGTTAGTAAGCTATTGTGGGTAAAAATCTCATCTTTCAAAATCATAACTTTTTAAACTTAAATATTGTTCATATATTTGTTATTAGTGGCTTGTTGTGTTTGTATTACCATGTGATGTATGTTGGATTGGGTTATACCTTGAAAAGTTGTCACCTTGTTAGTTTAGTAACCAAGTTAGTAAGCAAGTTTGAATGTTAGTAGTAAAAGTTAGTTATATTGTTAATGATTGTTCTCTATATGTTGTAGAATAGTTTAGCACTTTGTATTATTGTTTTGCTTTTGTTATATGATGTATGGATGAAAGTAAAATGACATGAATTAGTTTTCGAAGCGTCCGTATAGCGACTATCACTATATCGACACTTTCGACAAACATATCCTTATAGAAATTTTTAGATTTATTTCTCGAGCTTGGGTTTGGTTTTACAAGTTAATAAAGTTGTTAAATAAGGATGGTTTCAAATTTAATTAATTATTTTAATAAAGATTTTTAAATATAATTGATTAATAAATTAATAAGGATTAAGGTTAATTAATTAACTTGTTAATGATGAGTTTAAAATTAATTAATTAACTTATTAATGATGTGTTTAAATTTAATTAATTGCTTTGTTAATGATACTTAAAATAAATTAAACATTTTGTCTAAGGTTAATTAATTATTTAATAATGATGGATTAAAATTAATTAATCATTTTAATTAATGATGATTAAAATAAATTAACTCCTTTCAATTAATGATTTTTAAATTTGATTAATTAATTTAAATTTAATTAATCTTTTCTTTAATTATGTTTTAAATTAATTAATTTAATTAATGATATTTATTTATTATTAATTAACTTAATTAATGATGTTTTAATTAATTAATGTAATTAATGAGATTAAATTTAATAAATTAATTTAATTAATTCTGTTAATTTAAAACTGATTAACCTTTTTAATCAAAGGGTATTTTGAAGTCAATTATCCAAATTGATTAACGAAGTTTAAAGATAATTAATTATTCTCATTTATGATTGTTAAAGCGAAGTATCTAATTAAATAAGGATGTGGAAAGTTATTAAATCCTTTTATAATGATGTTTTAAAGTTAGTAAACTCTTTTAACAAAGTGTCTTGAAGTTAATACTTGTAATGTGAAGCCCAAGCACGAATTCGGGGTTTTAAAAGAAAATTTTGAATTGTTTATGGAAATGAATTAATTTTCGTAAAGCGATTCACTTGTATGGAAACGATTTATTTGTATCATTAGCATTAAACATCGAAGAAGTAGATTTGTCGCTATTTCAAAATTTAAGAAAAATCGTGAGACATGACTTCGAGGTAACCCTACCTTGACTTGTCCAGTATTATTGTTAACCAAGAAATAGTACAGGTTTGAATTCGATGAGTGGTGATAAGTATACAAGACTTAATTTCCATATACGATCATTTTATTTCCTCGATAGTTGGTTTCTCAGCTATCAGTTACTTCAGCTTCTTTATTATCGTCATTCTAAGACAATGTGTTGCTCCGTCGAGCATTGATATCCTTTGTCGGAAATGACTAAATCCAAAGCGCGAGAGGAAGCCAAGCTATGTGGGGTTGCTCCCATTAGGGTACTTTCACATCTCATCTAGATTGGATTCGGTAGCGCTATTAGATGTGAAATATTCGGATACTCGGTTAGGTTTGGCGGGGTCCGGCTTGGTATTGTCCGAGAAGTGTCATAGAGTATATGAGCTTCTCATAAGTATATTATTAGAGGTATACTTCAAGGGTGGTGCACCTTCCAAGTCATTTATTAGAGATTTTCCTTTCCCTTTTTAATTCGAACCTTTGAATTTGTTTCCTTGATTTAATCGGGAAGAGTCAACCACTCTTCGCGATTTTTAATTATTTATCCATTCTTCACATTTAGATGTTGATTCATGTGAGAGTAAACTCGTTTCGTGTTTAGCGGCGTGGTCTCACAATTTTATGTTTAATCACCCACCAATTGATTTAAATTTTTTTAATCATACCATACAAATCGTCAGACCCGAGTTGTTTGTTTTCCCTAAACTCTCGGGTACTCAATTTTATTTGAGTAGTTCGAGAGTAACAGGTCTATGTGGGTTTTTTAAAGACAACGTCCAAGCAGGAGGCTTTCATCTTCTTAGTTATCTATTCCGCTGTATTATCTTGTTTGTGTAAGTGTTATCCCGCCTTTTGGCAAGGCCGTGATACCAAGGAATTGACTAGTAACCAATGACGGTCCGTCCTAGAGATCACTTATACACAGGCTCACTATGGATATCGACGAATTTTGTCCGAGTCCGGATCGAGCTAAAATTGGTATGAAACGACAAGCGAAGCTATGGGAGCCAACGTTCTAAATTTCAGGTCAATCCGATTTCGTATGCTCAAGTTATGAACGATACAAAATTGGATGAAAACCAACCACTAGTCGAATCGTTCAGTTCGAATCCATCAGGGAAGCCAACTTCGACTCACTCAGTTCGACTCTTTTCGCCTCCATCAGAAGTGCCTACTTCGACTCGCTCCACTTCGACTCCATCTCCGAACCTCTGTTCGACTCGATCGTCTAATGCCTACTTCGACTCGCTCTGCTTCGCATCCATCAGGAGTGCCTATTTCGACTCGCTCCGCATCCTCCAGAAAACAACAGTTCGACTCCATCAGAGAGCCACATTTTGACTCGCTCCACTTCGTCAACTTCGCATCCATTCGAAGACTCCTACTTTGTGTCCATCAATGCGAAGCAAGGCATAGCAGTCAATACGAATAAACGCCACGTCACCGAGTCAAACAGAACCGAGTCGAACAAAGAGCGAGTCGAAACAAGAGCGAGTCGAACGAAATAGCCAACCGAGAATCTCAATTCGTATCGATCATATCTCCTAATCTACAAGTCCAAATGCTATGAAATTTTCACAGAAGACTACGTGCATGCTAAAGAATGTCCACGCCAAATTTCGACTCCATTGGATGAAATCTTGATCGATACAAAATCTGTTCGTATCGATCACGGATCGGACCGAAACTTCACGGGCTTGGGCGCGCGGGCCGGGTCACGTGCCAGAGAGGGTCTCCCGAGATCTGAGCGAAATATCAGTCTCCTACACCTATAAATAGACCCCCAAAGCCAACAGAAAAGGGGTTCTTCTTCTTTTTTGAGATCTCCAACGCCCAGACTCCGCTGGATCCAGATCTGAACTCCATTGATGCTGCTACTAATGAATTTCACTGTTGCAAATCATAATTACCTGCTATAATTCCTTGAATTCACTTGTAATCATCAAAGATAAATCAATAAAGCAAACTACTTCATAGTGGACGTAGGCAATACGCCGAACCACTCTAAATTCTTGTGTCTCCTTACATGTTAATTATTTTCATATCTGAGATTTGGAGTTTTTGTTAGATAATTCCTCTTTTTCCATTTAATTTCTTCACTTTTATCTCTTCAAAAACTTACGAAGAGTCTTGTGCCTAATTTTGGTACAAACACTTTGGTGCTTTCACTGAGAAAACCCAATTTTTCTCCTACTTTTTGGATCTCCTATCTATATCGGATTGCATAAATCCAAGAAGAAGATCTAGATCTAGAACTTTGAAGCCCTTCCATTCTATTCAGATTTGCATCAGATCTAGGAAAGGACTTTCATCACCTCACCATGGTAAGTACACGGACTACCTCTACAGCTGCTGATCAAGGAGGATGGGACGTGCAGAATCCCGCGCAATTGCCTCCATCAAACCAAAATGCCGCCGGACCTTCAGATCCAACAGGTCCGGTTACCAGACAAGAGTTCCAGATGATGTTCCAAGAATTGACCCAGAGTCGACAACAGCTAACTGAACAACTGCGCGCCAACGCAGAGTTGACCAATCAGTTAAATCGCCAAAGGCGCAGAAGATCCAGAAGAGACCAAGGTTCTTATTCCTCCACAAAGAGTTCAGCCTCCTCTAATGGCCAAACAAGATCCACACGCCCACGGCTAGGTGTATGCTACACCCAAGCCACGGGACACCAACCTACTTCGAATCTTGGACAACCCAGAACTGGACCATCCACTAGTCATCATACAGGACCTTCATCTCGAGGAGGTGCTGCTCCTTATCATGTCACAGGCAACATTGCTACTACCACCACAACCGAACGAGGAGGTGATGCTGGAAACCAAGCTGATCCTCGACGTAACCAATGGGAACAGACTCCTAAGCCTTATGTCCCTGAGGATGTTGAACCAAGGAGGCGAGGCACGGACCGTCGACCGCGTCCAGTCCAACTCGCGCTGTGGAACCCGACCACACCTTGGCACAACATGCTCCTAGTATCCGCATGCCAGATATACCAACGATGATCCGCCAAATGATTCGCGAAAGTCAGGGTCTCTCTAATGATGACTGGGGAATCTCCCGGAGTCATACCCCTTTCACCGATGACGTTCTATATGCTGAACCACCTCGGCGCTTCAGGATGCCAATTTTGCCAGTCTATGAAGGAAGTTCTGATCCCAGTCAACACATCCTGAAGTACGAATGACTGATGAATGCTGCAAGAGCTGATGACGCAGTAAAATGCCGTAGTTTCCCTATTTCCCCGGGGGACATTGCCACCATGTGGTTTACTCGCTTGCCACCACGATCCATTTCCAATTTTGATCAAATGTCCACCAAGTTTGTTGAACAATTCCGTATGCACGTAGAAAGGCCTAAAGATGTTAACACTCTGTCTAGTGTTACACAAGATCCTGGAGAAACACTTAGACGTTACTTGGAGCGATTCCATGCTGCGTGTGCAGAAATAAGCAATCCCAATGATAACTCTATCCTGATGGCATTGACTAAGGGGATTGATGCTGATTCCGAGTTCGGAAATTGGTTAGATGGAAAACCACCTGCGTCATTGGACCGTTTCTATTCCAAGGCAGCCCAATTCTTAAGAAGGGAGGATGCGAAACAGTCTAGGAAGCAGGATGATGCAGGGCCCAACATCGAGGGAATCCAGAGTAACATCACTGTTAAACAGTCTGGGGATAGTTCCGAAAAAGTTCAGTTGAACGTCCAAAATAAACAGAATCAGCAGAGGGACAATGGAAATCAAAGCAAGAAACGCGATCAGAATCGTGGTCCACGGCGTAGAGCTTCCATGTACGATACTTACACTCCATTGAACACGTCATTGGAAAATGTGTATTTGCAGACCTGCAATACCATGCAGTACAAGAAACCTGCCCCGAAGCCACCAACTGAAAGACAAATCCAAACAGGAAAGTTTTGTAGATTCCATGAGAGTTATGGCCATAACACCAATGAGTGTCGTCATCTACAAGACCTCATCGAAAAACTGATACGTGAACGGAAGTTGGATCAGTATGTGCGGGCGCCGCAGTCTGGTGGTGCGGCCCATCAAATCAGAATCGTGCGCCGAATTAGGAAAGACAGGAGGAACCTGCTCGTATAGGAGTGAGGTTGGTTATCAATACAATAAGTGGTGGTCCTCACCCAGCAGATCGAAGCTGGAAGGAAATGGAGTCGTATGCCAATTCTATCAGGCATGCGGACTTCGAGTGTTGTAGTAGTTTTGATGAAGGTGCTCCGGCCAAGCAACAGAAGACGATGACAGATGACATCGTGTTCAGGAACAGAGACGCTGATAAAGTCGAAGCCCCCACTATCGATCCACTGGTCATCTCAGCACAAGTAGGTCCCGCTTGGATGAAGAGGATCTTAGTTGACAGTGGAAGCTCTGTGAATATTTTGTTCAAGCGAGCTTATGATCAAATGAAAATGGAAGCCACGGACTTGAAGCCTTGTCAATCCCGAGTCCATGGTTTCAACGGAAGTGCTACTATACCCACTGGAATGGTGGAACTGCCAGTAGAGTTGGGAGTTGGAGAACGTCGGAGAGTACGGATGTTACAGTTCATTGTTTTGGACATAGACTCCCCTTACAATGCTTTCTTGGGCCGACCGGCCCTCGCCGAATTCAGGGCAGCCATCGCCCCATGGTGTTTGACTTTAAAGTTTCCCACTGATCATGGAGTAGGAATCATCCAGGGAGATCAGGCTGCTGCCAGAGCCTGTTATGTTGCCGAGCTGCGGGAGGCGCAGCGAAAGGAGAAAGGAAAGGGCGCGAAGGAATCTCTCTGCGTTCGTTTTGCCGATAATTGACAATTAAAGCCCGGGCCCAGGCCCGGGCGCTCCAGCCAATTCCTCAAGGATCTTGACCCGAGAGAAACTGAAGATGAAGGAGAATCTAAAGAAAGTCAAGCATCCCCGGCCGAACTGACGATTGATGTCCCAGTTGACAATGACGATGATTCGAAAATGATAAAGATTGGATCTCAGCTAAGCCAGCAAACTCAAGAGGAATTGGTTGAATTTCTACGGGCGAATCTTGATGTATTCACCTGGGCGCATTCTGACATGTGTGGGATCTCGCCGGGCATCGCGAGCCACACCCTGAACATTGACCCGCGACATGTCACGGTCAAATAGAAAAGGCGTGGTATGGATCCAGAGAGATCTGCCGCACTTAAGGAAGAAGTAGAAAAGCTTAAAGCGAACGGGTTCATTCGGGATGCGCCGTATCCTGAATGGGTGTCGAATCCCGTGCTCGTCCGAAAGCCGAACGGAAAGTGGAGAACATGTGTCGATTATTCCGATCTGAATAAAGCATGTCCCAAAGACAGTTTCCCGCTTCCCAAAATCGACCAGCTAGTAGATTCGACAGTTGGGCATGAACTACTTCATGGACGCGTATTCTAGCTACAATCAGATACCGATGCATTTACCCGATCAAGAACATACCAGCTTCATAACCAATCTGGGGCTCTACTATTACAAAGTTATGCTGTTCGGACTTAAGAATGCCGGGGCTACTTATCAACGATTGGTCAATCGGATGTTTGCCAATCAAATCGGAAAAACAATGGAAGTATATCTAGACGACATGCTTGTGAAGTCACGACTCTCCACCGACCATGTTAAAGACCTGGAAACTATGTTCAACATACTTCGAGAATACAAGATGAAGCTAAATCCATTGAAATGTCACTTTGGAGTTGCATCCGGAAAATTCCTTGGGTTCATTGTCAACGATCGAGGGATCGAAGCTAATCCTGAAAAAATATGGGCTATCAGAAATCTCGAAACTTCGAAAACCATATAGCAAGTCCAGAGTCTTAATGGTAAAGTAGTGGCGTTGAGCAGGTTCATTTCAAAGTCCACTGAAAAATGCATCCCCTTCTTCGATCTGATCCGAAAAGGGAAACGAAAATTTGAATGGACCACGAAATGTGAGGGCGCTTTCCAAGCACTAGTTCAACATTTGTCTACACCACATATCCTGTCGAAGCCTATTGTTCATGAGAAGCTGTTCGTATACTTGGCGATATCAGAAAACGCTATCAGCGCTGCATTAATTCGAGAAGAAGACAAGATACAGAGGCTAGTATACTACGTCAGCAAGCGATTGACTGGAGCCGAAAGAAATTATCCAAAGCTAGAGAAGTTGGCTTATTTCCTTGTTATTACATCGAGGAAGCTCCGACCATATTTCCAGGCACATCCCATTATTGTTTACACCGACCAGCCGTTACGACAGGTCCTTTCACGGCCTGAGACGTCTCGTAGGTTACTCAAGTAGAACATCGAACCGAGTCAGTTTGATATTACTTACACTCCAAGACGAGCGATCCAAGGACAAGTCCTAACCGATTTCATAACTGAATTTACCAATCCAGAGGACTTGCCCAAAACCAGTAAATCCCCCGAATGTGTCTGGAAGCTTTATACCGACGGTGCATCTTACGATCGGTGTTCGGGCGCTGGTGTTGTACTTGAAACTCCCGAAGGCCGATCCATATGCTATGCTTTGAAGTTCGATTTTCATGCGACTAATAATGAAGCCGAATATGAAGCCCTCTTAGCTGGCTTGAAACTTGCTAAAGATTTGAGAATTATCGCTGTGGAAATTTATTGTGATTCACAATTAGTTGTGTGTCAAGTACGGGGTCAAGCAAGAGATCGAAGGTTGGCTGCTTACTTAGCTCGAGTTCAGGAAGTACTAAATCAGTTTGAGTATTATGCCATTTATTGTATACCTCGAGAATGCAACCAAAAAGCTGATTCATTGGCAAAGCTGGCCAGCAAAGGTGAAGCTCAGCAAATGGGACTCGTTCCCGTAGAAGCGCTATCCTCCCCAAGCATTGACCAGGCAGAAATAGACAGGGTATGCGAAACCATCCTCGAAAAGGATTCATGGATGACTCCACTCAGAAATTACATTGAGCATGGAACCCTGCCGGAGCGTAGGAGTGAAAAGAGACAAGTCCTTTGGAAGGCCTCACGCTATACCATCCAGAATGGAATCATGTACAGAAGAGGGTACTCAATCCCTCTACTCTAGTGTATCGCTCACGATGAAATTAAACGAGTGTTGCACGATGTGCACGAGGGAGAATGTGGCGATCACACCGGGGGGCAAGCACTTGCCAAGAAAATACTTCGATATAGATATTACTGGCCGACTGTGAATCATGACGCGTCGGATTATGAAAAGAAATGTGATAGGTGTCAGAAGCATGCTCGAATTCCTAGAGCCCCGCCTACCGAGATAACGCAAATGGTCAACCCATGGTCATTCGCAATGTGGGGCATCGACATCATCGGTGCTCTACCCTTGGAAAAAGGTGGTGCGAAATACGCCATCGTCGCAGTTGATTACTTTACAAAGTGGGCTGAAGCTGAAGCTCTCGCTACCATTACAATGAAGAAAGTAATCAACTTTGTGGTTCATAACATCATCTGTCGATTCGGTCTCCCACACACCATTATTACGGACAACGGAACCCAGTTCGACAGTGCTGAATTTAAAGATTTCTACAAACGATTTCACATCCAAAAGAAATTCTCTGTAGTTGCACACCCTCAGGCAAACAGACAGGTCGAAGCAGTTAATAAAGTTATAAAATCCATTCTGAAAAAACGACTGGAAAAGGTCGGGGGCAAGTGGGTCGATGAACTTCCTATGGCTTTATGGGCTTACCGAACGACCCACAAGACCGCGACCGGTCACACTCCGTTCTCTCTCTCATATGGTTCAGATACCGTTATTCCAGTTGAACTAGAAGTACCCTCTCATCGTGTGACATACTATGATCCAAAGACAAATGCTATATTACTTACTGAATCTCTTGATCTACTAGATGAGAAGCGTGAAGAAGCTGATTTGAGGGCAGCTGCGCATCGAAGTCGAGTTGCCCGATTGTACAATGCCAAGGTCCGCCCGCGAACCTTTGAACTAGGCGATCTCGTCCTCAAAAGAATCTATCTGATTCCTTCGCATATGAAACCGACATGGGAAGGACCGTATGTTATTGAACGAAGGCTCGGAGATGGCACATTCAAATTATCGACTGTCGACGGTCTAACTCTGCCAAGAGCCTGGAATAGCGAGAGCCTTCGCCGCTATTACACATGACAGGTTATCTTTATCCATTTAGATTACTTTCCATTTTGCAATTTGTTTCTGCATTTCGAAATTAGAATTTGTAATAAGGCAACTGACTTTGCCATATTTTCTTATTTCAGTAATAAAATGCAATCTCTTCGAGCCAGAGCTGTGATTTACTTGAAATGCTTCATATGATCATCACTATGCACGGAGAGCTAAGTTCCACCATACGGTGGAATTTATTCAAATAGGGAGTGACTGCGATGCAACCAATCACTCGCTAAGTGAAACCCGAGCTCGGGGACCAGCCATCACATCAAAGTCGAGAAAGGATTGATACACGACAATCCTTCATTCAACTCCGAGTTCCTAGAGTGCGAACCGGAGTATAAACTTCAACTCCAAATTCCCAGAGCGTGAATTGGAGTATAAACATCAACTCCGGATTACCAGAGTGCGAAACGGAGTATAAACATCAACTCTGAACTCCCAGAGTGCGAGTCGGAGTATAAACATCAACTTCGAGTTCCCAGAGTGCGAACCGGAGTATACACTTCAACTCCAAATTCCCAGAGCGCGAATTGGAGTATAAACATCAACTCCGGATTCCCAGAGTGCGAAACGGAGTATAAACATCAACTCCGAACTCCCAGAGTGCGAGTCAGAGTATAAACATCAAATCCGAGTTCCTAGAGTGCGAACCAGAGTATAAACATCAACTCCGAGTTCCCAGAGTGCGAACCGAAGTATAAACATCAACTCCGAGTTCCCAAAGTGTGAACCGGAGTATAAACATCAACTCCAAACTCCCAAAGTGCGAGTCAGAATATAAACATAAACTCCGAACTCCCAGAGTGCGAGTTGGAGTATAAACATCAACTCCGAACTCCCAGAGTGCGAGTCGGAGTATAAACATCAACTCCGAGTTCCCAGAGTGCGAACCAGAGTATAAACATCAACTATGAACTCCCATAGCGCGAGTCGGAGTATAGACATCAACTCCGAGTTCCTAGAGTGCGAAACGGAGTATAAACAACAACTCCAAGTCCCCAGAGCGTGGACGTATGATTTAAACTCAAGACGGCGTGACCAACCGCCGATAAACAAATGAGAATCCCCGGAGTGCGGATTTGATCATCGACAATCAAACAAGCATGGATGAATTACTCAATCTCCGCTTGCCTCAAACATCCGTTCGGTGGCACTAGACTCAACATGTTATAAGTAAGGAGCGATCGTCGACTGATGATCTACAACTCACCTCCAAGGCTGGGGGGCAGGACTTACGCATCGACCATTGACTGAAGCGATGCGACGTAAAAATTCAACTCGCTCCCCGATCGCAAACCATGTCCACAGTACCCGAACTTGACGAACAAAAACAAAATTTATTCAGAAGCTGAAACTTCACAAGTGCACTTCAGATGTTGAAACACTCAGGCAAATACACAGAGACAGAAAAGAAGTCAAAAAAGAGAAGTTTCATTTCTATCGTTTATAAAAGAAGTTCATGTACAAGTTTCCAAAAATTCCTACTAGCAGGGACCGAACCCGCATCTATACATGGCCAACAAAATGCAAGTCAAAATAAACCGGGGACGCATATTTAATCTTTCTTCTTCCTTGGCTTCCTTCTCGGTGTAGACCCGCTGGAGCCACCGCTAATCTTCCTCTTCGAGCCTTTGCTTTTCGGCGGTTGGTCTTCAGGCGAGGGCATTATATCAACATCCTCCTCCGAACTCGAGTGGATAGGAATGCTCCCTGCGGGCGGAGTCGGAGGAACAGGATCAAGTACAGAAGGTGGAATAGGCACGTTGGTGATGAAAAAAGTACCACCAAGAGATATCATTCTGAGCGGAGCAGGTCCCGGTGTTGCCATCCCACCTCCAAAACTGCCACTGTGAGCCGCTGCTGCCATTTCAGCATCAATTTGAGCGAACATCTCCTCTTTAGTAACTGCTCGAGCCCCGCTGGGGGCATCAGTAGTCGACATTGAAGAACTTGTAGCAAGATCGCTTCCACTCATGACAGATGACAAGTCGGCAAGGGGATCGCCGTGACGACGAAAGAGTTCATCCATCAGCTGCTCATCAAACATAATCGTACTCCCCTGCATATCGTCAAGCGGGGCAGTTGTACTCACAGTGATTGCTTCAGTTCCAATAGCCTCCTGTGTCTGGTACGATTCTTGAATAGCAGGAGGCATGGCCGGTGCAACGTCAATCACTGGACAAAAATAAGAGAACTATTAGAATTTAATTCAGATAAGGATTCCGACTTGGGGCAGATATGTGGAATGTTCATAATACCTTCCTCAGTTTGATTTATAGGTGGCGGAATGGCTTCAGTAACTTGCGCCAAAGCCGGAAACATCTGCGGCTGGTCCGGATTGTAGGCAGGAACAACTTGGGGATCGACCGCAGATGAGGAATCGGGCTGGGTTGACACTGGAACTTCAAGACTCGCCTTATGATGGTCAACTCCAGAACCCTCTCCCACTTCAAAGTGTTAGGCGCCAAGTCTTTCCTTCTCATGCAGAATCATTGACTCGTGAAGAATCTTCTTTTCATCTTCAGTCAGAATGCGATTCTCGAGTTCAAATTCATCCACAGACTCGTCCTGATGCGCCTCCTTCTCTTCCTCAACCAATCGACCCCTAGCGTTGTAAAGATGCGTCGAAAAATCATCAAGCCAGGCTAGACCCCTGTGCCTCAGCACGTTAGCGTTGTAAACAACGAGAAGGTCTTCGATGTCAGCCTCTAGCCTGGACTCGGCCAACTTCACTTTCTCCTCGACCTCAGTCTCCACCTTGTGGACTTTAGCCACGGCCGCGTCCCGTTCACCCCTGAGCAGAACAGCTTGTTCGCACGCCTCCTGGGCTGCGTTGTTCGCATCATCTTTTTCCTTGGCCATGTCGGCAAATTTGGCCTTGAGTTCATTGAGTTCCTTGACCGCCGCGTCCTGCTCGGCGGTAACTGTAGTGTTCCGGTGACCCATCTCCTCCACCAACATGTGTCTGCCCCAACCTCTCCATTGCCGCCTTCGCTTCGTCAGCTTTTTTGGTGGCCTCAATTTCCGATTTCCGAGAAGACTCGGCCTTAGCAGTGAGCACTTGAATGATCCGATCCCTTTGAGCGAGCTCGGTCTCCATCTTCTCAAGCGCTTTGGCTCGCTCAAAGGCCACCTTGGAAGCTTTTTCTGCAGCCTTTTCCCACTCTCTGTACTGAGTGTAGATGTCATGAACGTAATCATGCACCGTATTCTCCACTCCATATGGAATTCTCTTTAAGTGAGATGGGAATACATAGCCATCAAAGCAAATATTCGGAAAATCCTTCTTCATCTGGGCCAATTTAAGGGCCCCTTTCTCCTGTGGGCTTAGCAGGGACCTGCTCTGCAATTATGGAAGCCGTGGTCTCAACTCTCTGGAGATAAGTTTCGGATCTAGAAGTATGAGAAGCCGGCCTGTGACGAGGAGGCTCCGGTGGGTGTGGAACAAAAATAGGGAGTGGAGATGGAAGTCTAGGAGGAGGAGAGCATGATCTAGACCGATGTCTGTATTCTCTATCCCTATCATGCCCGTACCTATCTTGGTTAGAGTACTCGCGATCGCGATCTTTATCCGAGTCTCTCCTACGGGACTCATAATAGGAAGAAGCCTGTCGGGCCAAGCGGAAATTTCTGAGCATCGATCCTTTTCCAAACATAGTACCTGAAAATGAGAAACGAAGGAAGAGTTAATGATTTCCTAAGTTGGATAATTTACAGTTGTGAATCATGTAGTGTAGTGAAGTGTATGCATGTGCAACCCCCCGACCAACCGGAAATGTCGGCCGCACTCATAGCAAGTGACCCGCTCAGTTCAAGAGCATTATCAAGCTCCTCTATCCCGGCGTCATGTTGAGACGACACAAAATCCGGAATCGGAATATCAGCAAGCCTTGCAAAAGGACTCTCTACTTGCGGGGGAGGAGCCTCCGAAATTCTAATCCTCGGGAAGGGTAAGGACACGACCACGGATTTAAATCTCTCGGATTTAGAGTGTTTGTGAGCAACAACCTTGCCTTTTCTCTTTCCTCCTGAATCCTGGACATCGAAAGAAGGCCCAGCTGGGAGCTCGGTATCGGTAGGCGTTCTTTCTGGATCAACTTCTTCGGCTATCACGACTGCGGGCGCTTTGCACTTCACCCGTTTCTTCGGGACCACTCTAAGTCAATATGCCTCTCTTCGCCCAGAAACGCTTGGAGGATCCGAACTAGCTCTCTGAAGTGTGCACCGTCAGGTCGAGAGATTGCGGCTATAAAAGAAGAGAAGTGTATCAGTTTAGAAATCGGTTATTATTATCTCAATAACTCAAGAGAAAGATTGCAGCGCTTACGTCTATCCAACCATCGCCTAGCAAACCCAGGGGGGCACCGAACGTAGAACCATTCGGTCTTGAAGTAACTTAGCCTTCCCCAGGAGCCCATTACAATGTGACAGTTTCTGACCGCTTCCAAGAAGGTGAAAGAAGGGCTGTCTCCACGGCTCTTGACGTTAAATAAATATCTGATTTCGATCGGCTTCGGCGGTCGAAAGAGGATCTCCATAAACAGAATGAAGGTGCTATTCAACAAAGCATACCCGTTGGGATGTAGCTGGGATGGAGCTATTCCAAGGAATGATAACATCTCCCTTATATATTGATTGAAGGGAGGAAGTGTCCCCGCTGTGCAAGCGTGACGGTTGAAAGCAGTAAACCCCTCCGGGGGATCGTGTGGCCTGTCATTTGGCCTAGGCAGCAACACGTCGTCAAGTGACAAACCGTGCCTTAAACAAATCTGTCCTAGCATATCCTCGGAGATACCCGATGGCACAGAATCTTGTGGACTACAAATAAACCGAGCACCTAGATGCTCGTCTGGGGCTGGCTCTATAACTTCGGCTTCAATAACCGGTATCTCTTTGTTTGGAGGAATAGAACTCGGGAGTTCCGGCTGTTGAGAACTTGAAGGTTCCGTGACTAGCTAGCTTATAAAAAATCATTGTTAAACTGATAATAACGCTCGTGCATCCCCCAGTGTGAAGTGTGTGAGTGTGTTGTGCAGTGCAGTACTGTATATCATTTGAGAAGATCTACAGGATTGAAGAAAGCATGTAAACAACGAGACTTCAGAATTCAGTCAGAAGGACCGTCATCGCTGACCATCACAACCGTGCCATCCGGCTATTAACTATCATTCCAAGTTAAAGTTTGTTATCATTTTGATAAGTTCCAGTTTCATCGACGAGCTTCGATAGGCAATCAGATATGCGGTGAAATGATTAAGTCCAGTTATGCAAGTTTGAAGCTCGTCGGAGTCAATTGTTCAAATGTGGAAGGAGTTTCAAATTTTTAATGTTCAATTCGTATCGCTCACGAGAGCCATGTTCGCATCGATAAGTCAGGGTCATCTGCGTATGAGTTAGACTCGGTCAGAAGGTTGGCGTGCAAGTTTGACTCGATCAAGAGGCTGGGGATTTGAATCGATCGGAGCGCAACACTTCGAATCGATTAAAAGCCTCCAGTTCGAGTCGATCCGAGGGCTGCGAAGTTCAACTCGTTCCAAGGCCTCCCCTTCGACTCGTTCCCAGGCCTCCACTTCGACTCGTTCCAAGGCCACCGCTTCGAATCGATCCAAAGCCATCCTTTTCGACTCGATCCAAGACCATCATTTCGAATCAATCAGACGCAACCCCTTCATATCAATCCACATCTATAAAGCATTCGATTCGATGCAAAGCTCAGCCATCGATCAATACGAAGGCCTCCGTCTCATCATCTCGAAGCCCATACTCCAGATCGACGCGAAGTTGAGGCCAAGGAATCTTCGAGCGATCATGACTCTGATTGATTTGATGTTAAAAATCGAGTCTCATCGTTTACGTGTTGGATTCGCTTAGGGGATTACCTAAAACTGGCAGTTAGTTTGAGTAATTAAGGGTATGAATCGGTTCGAAGGCAAGAATGTTTCTTTTTTTTTGCAAGTCTCAGAGTGATATGAAAGCAAGGCAGGAAAACAGAAAGTGAAAAGTGAAAAAATGTCTAAGTACGGAGTATTTATATGGACTCGAGCACAAAGGTAACAAACGCTTCGCATCCTTCCGAGTTTAACTGGCTACGAAGTGTCACCACAAGATCGAGTCGAACATGCAGCTCGATTCCATCTGGGAAGCCTACTTCGACTCGCTCTGTTCGAATCCATCATCGAGTCGAACAAGCGCTTCGTGTCCATCATCGAGTCGAACAAGCGCCTCGTGTCCATCGAACCCTACGTTCATCGATACGAAATCCTTGTTCGCGTCAATAGTTTCCAACTCCTTCCCCAGAGCATCGATACGAACAGTTAGTTCGAATCCATCAAATCATGACTTCCAGAGGCCAACTCCATCGATTCAAAATACTCATCTCGCATCCATAAAGTCAAGAAAAATCGTCTTAAATGTTTCAACCCTTCACATCGATTCAGGAGAGGATCGTTACAAAGGAACATTCAAAAACAACCATCGGGCATTGTTACAACGAATTACACGTCGGTTCAAGATAGGATCGATACGGAATTCAATATAAAATAAACAGACAACGACTCGTGAACGTACAAATGTCAACGGGAGTCAGATTAACATATATGCATGTATGTCGGACTACTATTCAATATTCCAGATTTCTAGGAATTGGAAACTCATTTGATAATGATTACAATAATAAATAGCTAATCACTAGCATACAACAATCAGTTACAACAATACATGGTACAGTAGTTGACAGTCAACGGTTTACATTATCAAGAAAAACAGTCGAAGGTTACAGCTTTCATCGAAAAGACGATAACTATTCAGAATATAGATTGCAGCTTTTCAAAGCACATCATGTTTCCACAGGACGTACTTTGGGGGGTAAATATTATCCCGCCTTTTGGGAAGACCGTGATACCAAGGAATTGACTAGTAACCAATGACGGTCCGTCCTAGAGATCAGTTATACACAGGCTCACTATGGATATCGACGAATTTTGTCCGAGTCCGGATCGAGCTAAAATTGGTATGACACGACAAGCGAAGCTATGGGAGCCAACATTCCAAATTTCAGGTCAATCCAAATTTGTATGCTCAAGTTATGAACGATACAAAATTGGATGAAAACCAACCACCGGTCGAATCGCTCAGTTCGAATCCATCAGGGAAGCCAACTTCGACTCGCTTCGCCTTCATCAGAAGTGCCTACTTCGACTCGCTCCACTTCGACTCCATCTCCGAACCTATATTCGACTCGATCGTCTAATGCCTACTTCGACACGCTCCGCTTCGCATCCATCAGGAGTGCCTATTTCGACTCGCTCCGCATCCTCCAAAAAACAACAGTTCGACTCCATCAGAGAGCCACATTTCAACTCGCTCCACTTCGTCAACTTCGCATCCATCCGAAGACTCCTACTTCGTGTCCATCAATGCGAAGCAAGGCACAGCAGTCAATACGAATAAATGCCACGTCACCAAGTCAAACAGAACCGATTCGAACAAAGAGCGAGTCGAAACAAGAGCGAGTCGAACGAAACAGCCAACCGAGAATCCCAATTCGTATCGATCATATCTCCTAATCTACAAGTCCAAATGCTATGAAATTTTCACAGAAGACTACATGCATGCTAAAGAATGTCCACGCCAAATTTCGACTCCATTGGATGAAATCTTGATCGATACGAAATCTGTTCGTATCGATCACGGATCGGACCAAAACTTCACGGGCTTGGGCGCGCGGGCCTGGTCACATGCCAGAGAGGGTCTCCCGAGATCTGAGCGAAATATTAGCCTCCTACACCTATAAATAGACCCCCAAAGCCAACAGAAAAGGGGTTCTTCTTCTTTTTTGAGATCTCCAACGCCTAGACTCCACCGGATCCAGATCTGAACTCCATTGCTGCTGCTACCAATGAATTTCACTGCTGCAAATCATAATTACCTGCTGTAATTTCTTGAATTCACTTGTAATCATCAAAGATAAATCAATAAAGCAAACTACTTCATAGTGGACGTAGGCAATACGCCGAACCACTCTAAATTCTTGTGTCTCCTTGCATGTTAATTATTTTCCTATCTGAGATTTGGAGTTTTTGTTAGATAATTCCTCTTTTTCCATTTAATTTCTTCACTTTTATCTCTTCAAAAACTTCCGAAGAGTGTTGTTCCCAATTTTGGTACAAACAGTAAGTGTATTTTGTTTCATCATATGTAAAGGAGGGTTGTTATAACCGCCTAAGCTGATTTGTAGTACTTTGTGTAACTTTGATAACTCCCTGTTAAGGAGTAACCTGATGTACTATTGATTGTTTTGATTTTGCAGTTTTGTTGTGAGGTTTTCTATTCTATTCTTTATTTAACTCCATGACGATTCATCTTTCTAATGCTTAGGCAATGGCACACGAACACCGAGGATGTGTTAAGTGTCGTCCCTAGAGGTTAGAAAGGTGAGTCGTTACAGTTGGTATCAGAGCATCGGTTGAGCGATCACCTTAGCCTGATTGGGGTACAACTCATTAGAGACAGGGTGAGTAGATCCCTAGAATGAGTTAGTCTTAAGAGAGCATTTCCTTTTCTCCCGTAAAGTCTGGTTTTAGACTCGTTATTGTAGTTTCCCTTTTTTTTCATCTTTGACCCTATCTTTGTATTCTAATGATACCTGTCACTTATTCAGGTTGTTTGAAAATGAGTACAAGAGGAAGAAGTAGGAGGGGATCTGGAACCAGCATGGCTAAAAATAGTAGAGCTCCTAGAAATGAGCCAGTTGTAGAGCCGGTAGCAGAACCAGTGATGCAAGTTCACCCGCCTCAGAACTTTGCGACCTTGTGCAAGAATAACACTACTTTAGGTGGTAAGCCTTTCTATGGAACTGAAGATATTTTGGGAGTTCAAACATGGCTCCACTCTTGTGAGAGGATATTTGGGGATCTGCAATTGGAAGATGCTAGAAAGAGATTGTTGGCATCGCGTTAGCTTCAGAAAGCAGCGATGGATTGGTGGGATTAAATCACCATGAATATACCAGAAGAAGATTTCTCTTGGGCACAGTTTAAAGAGGTTTTTGAAGCTCAGTTTATCCCAGAAGTGGGAAGAACTCAGTTATTTAGAAGTTTTATGGATTTGAAACAGGGTGTGATGACAGTGGCACAGTATGAGCATATGTTCAATGCATTGTCCCGCTTTGGACCATGATTGATTGATACACCACTTAAAAAGAATGAAATATTTATGAAAGGAATGCGACCAAAATTTCATCGGGAAATGACCAATCATCTCAATGGTACCTTTACCAATCTGATCCGCATGGCTTTGAGATTTGAAGCTCTTGATATTGAGCAAGGAGTTCAGAAAGGAGTAGTGTCAGCAGTTAATGCCTAACTATTATCGGCGATACCAGTTGCCAGTAAGCCATTTTTCAAGCATAAAGGGAAGAAGAAGTGGTCAGGAAAGAAGCCTGGAGGTGGAGCTCCAGCTCAGAACAAGTAGTTAGACTTAACTAAGATCCTTTGTTATAAGTGCAACCAATGGGCCACTTTGCAAATCAGTGCCCGAACTCAGCTAGTAGACCACTCTGCTACAATTGCAACAAACATGGACATATGAAGAACCAATGCCCTTTTCCAAAGAAGGGATCACTGGGACAAGCTTTTGCTATTAAGGAAATACCATCTACTTCTACGGACCCAAAAGGAAAGCAGGTGTTGTAAGGTACACTATCCATTTTTGATATTCCTGTTAGAGTGTTATTTGATACTGGTGCATCCCATAGTTTTATCTCATATGACCTAATGAACTAGTTAAATCTTAAATATGTTATTCTCCATAATTCTCTTTGTGTGTCGAACCCAATTAGGGGTGTGACCAATCTTAACACCTTATGTTTGAATGTGCCAATTTCTTATCGAGATCAACCTTTATTTTCTGACTTAATTGTTTGTCATCGGGTTCATGGGTTTTGGAGTATTATTGGGAATGGACTGGTTATCTAAGTTTAAGGCTGTCTTGGACTGTGTTAGAAGGGTGATTGTAGTCAAAGATGTAATAGGTAGAAGCGTTGATATTTGTTGCAGAGATCCTAGGGTGTTGATGAGCAGTTTTCTGTATTCCCTCGAACTACCCAAAGAGGAGATAAGGAATATACCAATTGTTTGAGACTTCAAGGATATTTTTGAAGAAGTGCAAGGTTTACCTCCTTATCGGGAAGTAGAGTTCCACATTGATTTGGTTCCAGGAACCAGACCTATGGCACAACCTCCTCGAAGGTTGGCTCCAAAGGAAAGAAGAGAATTGGAAAAGCAAACGTTTGATTTATTGCAAAAAGGTTTGACTAGACGCAGCACATCAAGTTGGGGATCGCCAGTAGTGTTCGTTACCAAGGCCGATGGTTCTCTTAGATTATGTGTGGATTACCGAGAATTAAATAAGAGGACTATCAAGAATAAGTATCCTTTACCTAGGATCGATGACATGTTTGACCAGCTCCACAGAGCTCGAATATTTTCTCAGTTGGATTTTGCCACTGGTTTTCACCAATTAAGGGTAGCGGAAGAGAGTGTACCCTTAACAGCTTTTCGGACCCCTAATAGTTTTTACGAGTGGTTAGTCATGCCGTTCGGATTGACTAATGCACCCGCTTATTTCGTGGACTTGATGAATAGAGTGTTTCGGGATTTTCTTAACAAGTTTTTCTAGTCTTCATTGATGACATCCTTGTTTATTCTAAAACCGAGGAAGAGCATAAGTACCATCTCCAAGTTGTTCTAAGTACTTTAAGAAGTCATGTTCTAAAAGCAAAGTTTTCTAAGTGCCATTTCTGGAAATCCGAAGTTAGATTTCTAGGGCACATAGTTTCAGGAGAAGGCATATCAGTGGACCCAGCTAAAGTAGTTGCGGTTCAAGATTGGAAGAAACCCAAAAGTGTGGCCGAGGTTAGAAGTTTCTTGGGATTGGTGGGTTTCTATAGAAGATTTATTAAAGATTGCTTCTCATCTAACAAAGCCGATGAAGAAGGATGCTAAGTTTATTTGGACACCCAGGTGCGATCAAGCATTCAATGAGTTAAAGGAGAAATTGACAAGCGCTCCTGTCTTGACTATACTAGATGAGAATGAAGGATTAACAGTTTACACAGATGCTTGTAGGACCGGATTGGGTTCAGTTTTGATACCGGATGGTAAAGTAATAGAGTATGCGAGTCGATATTTGAAACCTCATAAGAAAAATTACACTACGCATGATTTAGAGCTTTTGGCAGTAGTCTTCGCATTGAAGGTGTGGAGGCACTATCTTTTGGGTGTAAAGTTTGAGTTATATACGAATCACAAGTCATTAAATTATCTCTTTACCCAAAAGGATTTGAACTTAAGGCAGCAAAGATGGATGGAGTTTCTCGCGTCTTATGACCTAAAGATTCTTTATACCCTAGGGAAAACAAACGCAGTTGCAGATTCGTTGAGTAGGAATGTGGCAACGATTGCAAATTTGGAAGTTAAGCCATCACTAATGAAGAGAATTGCATATTTCCAAGAAGAAGACCCGATTCTAACTCGGCTTAAGAAAGATGTTGAAGATGGAATTATCTCTAATTTTCAGATAGACCCTTGGGACATTTTGAGAATGAATGGATGGATTTGTGTGCCTGATGTTAATGGAATTAGATAGGGTGTGCTGAGAGAGTGCCATCGGTCAAGGTTATCCATCCACCCATGAGTAACTAAAATGTTTCAGAATATGAAGAAGACCTTTTGGTGTAAAGGGATGTAGAGAGACATTTTGATCTTCGTGAGCCGGTGTGCAAATTGACAACATGTCAAGGGTGACCAGCAGAAGACTGCTGGGTCGTTCCAACTATTAGAGATACCAAATTGGAAGTGGGAGCAAGTATCCATGGACTTTATCGATGTGTTTCCTAGAACAAGAAGAGGTAATGAAGGCATTTGGGTAATTGTAGATCGATTTACAAAGAGTGCCCACTTTATTCCGGTGAATCAACTAGAACTACAGCTTCTTTGGCAGGAATTTATTTGAAGGAGGTCATTTAATTATATGGAATTCCAGTAAGTATAGTCAGTGATCGAGATCCCATCTTCACTGGTCATTTTTGGGGAGCATTGCAAGCCACTTTAGGGACAGAGCTAAATTTGAGCACATCCTATCACCCGCAGAAAAACGGACAAACCGAAAGGGTAAATCAGATTTTGGAGGATCTCTTAAGAGCATGCATTTTGGATTTTGGAGGATCACCTAGTAGAGTTCTTCTATAATAACAATTACCAAGCTAGCATTGGCATGGCGCCCTATGAAGCTTTGTACGGGCGACTATGTAAATCACCTTCATGTTGGGCTGAGATTGGATACCGTTTAGTTCTTGGACCAGAGATGATTCGAGAAGCATTTGAGAAAGTGGCTATGATCAAGGAAAGGATGAAAGAAGCCCAGGATCGACAAAAAGTTATGCCGATCAACAGAGAAGGGACTTAGAGTTTGCGGTCGGGGATTTGGTATTTGTGAAAGTTTCCCCGATGAAAGGAGTTGTAAGATTCAAAATGACAGGAAAGCTATCACCCAGGTTCATTGGACCATTTAGAATCCTTGAGAGAATTGGATCATTGGCCTATAGAGTAGAATTGCCTGAAAGATTGTCAAAATTTCATAATGTTTTTCATGTATCTCATCTGACACTACACCAAAATAGAGGATTCCCAACGAGTATAAGCATTGCCAAGAATTTCAGTAACACTTATATGTGTCACTATAGAGGCGTGGACATATATTTGCAACGCTTATAAGCGTTGGAAGATATCTTTTCCAGACGCTTATAAGCATTGGCGAAAAATATCTTCCAACGCTTATAAGCGTTGAGAAAAAATATATTCCAACGCTTATAAGCATTGGGGAAAAATATCTTCCAACGCTTATAAGCATTACAAATAAATACAAACAAATAAACACTTATCAGTAATGTGAATTTTGAAAGATATAATGGTTTGAATGTTAAAAGATATAATGTGGACTATATTTAATATGAAATATTATCTTAATTTAGCAAATTATAACCCAATCAATATCGATAAACGGTATTCATAATCAATAATAAAATAGAGTATCAATTAACAAAAGAGAAATTGAATACATAATTAAGTTATCAATACATAGTTTACCAATTCCATATTAATACCAATTGCAATAACAAAAGATAATACATAGTTCATAGTTAAAGTCTACAAATACCGAATACGAAACTCTGGCCATATAACGAAGCCTCCATCAGAAAATTCACATAGCTTGTTAGAAGAACCATAACTTATCTAGCATGTTATAGTACTATAACATGTTATTTTATTCAACAATACAAATTCAAATTTATAGTGCTGTAACATGTTATCATATTACATTTCCTAAAGCATATAACTTCAAAATACAAAGTAGCATATAATAATTTTCTAAAGCATATACAACAATATATCACAATTTGTTTTTTGAAGCATAAAATAATTTCATTTCCCAAAGAAAATTTCATTTCAACATGTGCAGTTAAAGCACTCGGCATATTCAATGCGGCGGAAGTGTAAAAAGTCATAGCGGGGATATAGCGAGGATATAGTGGGATATAGCAGATGACTCTAAAATAGCATATAAAACTTGTACTTAATGTTTTTACAAATATATAAATGGTAATTAAATGAAAAATTAACATTCAATTGAATTATAATTAATACATAAATAATTTTAAATAAAAACATGTGCGAATATACTGTAAATAAACGTAAAACTGTTATATAACATAATTGAATTTAGTAGAATATTAGAGTATTTTCATTTCTGAAAATATATTAAAAATTTAATTAATTAATTAATTTCATAATTTTTATAATGTATAAATATCATTTTTCCATTCATTTCTTTGAAGAAGATATAGCGGAAATAGCGGATTATAGTGCGAATAATGGGATATAGCGGGACTTAAAGCGGAAAGGCTATATTTGGGGCTATATGGAAAAATCGTAGCGGTAGAAATCCGCTATGAGATATAGTAGGGTTATAGCGGGGTAATAGCAGGGCATTAACTGCACAGATTTTAACGAACATGAAAATATCACAATTCAACGTAAAACCATTCTCCTTAAGTGACAAAACTCAAAATATCACAGTACAACATACAATCGTTCTCCTTACATAACACACATCAAAATACCAAATAACTTCAAAGTAGCACAGCCTAGTTCAACTATCACAACCTAGAAAACAGTCAAGAAGCATACAAACTAAAAATCAAGCAGCTTAAAAATTAAAAGTCAAGAATCTTACATATTGTGCAAGCAATAACCTGGCAAAATTACAAATCCACCACTAACTAGATCGGATAATGTCTCCTGTGGAATAAAAAAAAATCAATATGAAGAACATTAAAAAATAGTACAATTTACTCTAAAGTTGTTTTAGTTGTTTGAAGCCCCAAACCTAACCCAATTTTATGTGATGCTATTGTACTTTTGCACATTGTAAATTGATAAAAAAATTGCACGTTTTCTAATGTAAAAATAAGTAAACTGTAACTGAATTGTGCACTCAGTTGCAATGTGCAACTGAGTCCAACTGAGTGCGCAACTCAGTTGCACACTACAACTGAGTGCTCAGTTGCCGTTGCAACTGAGTTGCACACTCAGTTAAAAGCAACTGAGTGCAGCTCAGTTGCACACTACAACTGAGTTCACAAGCGGTGTGCTCAGTTGCTGTTGCATCTGAGTTGCGCACTTAGTTGAAAGCAACTGAGTGTAACTTAGTTGCATTATGAACTCAGTTGCACTCAGTTGCAACAGCAACTGAGTGGGCAATGTACTTAGTTGCAGTGTGCAACTCAGTTGCAATAGCAACTGAGTGCAACTCAATTGAGTGCGCAACTCAGTTGCAACAGCTTTATGCCAAAAAAATTCTATGTATGCATTCACCTAGTCTAAGAAGAAAAATCATTCAATTGAAAATTATGGGGTCAGCTTGTTGAGTACCTCACATGTTCAGAATTTGTAACTTCTATAACATGAATTTCATTTATGTGATGTATGCTGTTGTCCTTTTAGAATTTGGACATATACATCATTGTACTTATCATTTATCACTTATAAGTATAAATTTTGTTATGTTTGTAGTCCATGTTTCCAAATCCACTTCTTCCCATTTATGTGAAGAATATACAAAGAGGCAAGCATGTAAGTGATACCAGGGTCTATGTCAGTTAAGGGAGGTAATATATAACTAAATCAAGGTTTAGGACAATGTAGAAATAAGAAACGAAAGAAGGAATTTTATTCTATAATTATTGAAATCGTTATAGGTTTGTTGAAGCAAATTTTGAAGCGATATTTACAAAACATGCTCATACAAACCCAGCTACATTAACTGAAGAAGTGAATGAGATGTTGCATGCCAATAAGCAACCTAATGACAAATCTGGGCAGTAGGAATAAATTTATGAGAATCCAACACAAAAAATAAAAACCTGAATTCATGGCAACATGAACTCTTAGTCACTTTGTTGAACTTTGATTTGTTGTTCTACAAACCCCGATTTTTTTTCTATTTTGATACATAAAGTTAAAAATTAGAAAAAAGAGAGAGAAGGAGATGAGGGAAAAGGAGAAATGAAATGAGAGAAGAAGAGGAGACGGTACAAAAGGAAGAGAAAAGAAAAGAAAGAGTGCGAAATGTAAATAGCTAGCGTTACTATGCTATATTCTTTTTAACTTCATTTGACTTGTATCGGTGTATAATATTTCATATGTTATTAATAAGCAAGTGGTTGGGTATAGAAAAGAAATGACCAGTTTTTTGTATGTGTATAATTGTATTGGTAGTTCCTTTAAGCTCAGGTTTAATTGTTATGTTTAAATATATACAAGTTCTTTAAGTTAATTATAAATTGTACATTTGATTGAATTAAGTTTATTTTAGTTTAACCAGGTTCAACTTAATTTGTTTCACTAAAAAAATACCAATATTCAAAAGTATGACCGAAACCAAAACCAAAATCCTGGAATTTTCTGAAATTGAACAAACAAAGAAAAATTCAAACGACTAAAACCGAGTTCTCAAACCTTGGTAAATATGTATGTGCATGTATGCATGCTCATTGCCATAGTCAATTATACTCGCTTGGTTCACACAGTATTATTAGCAGTTCAACCTTTTTTAAGAACATGGGATGAATATGAGAGCTATTACTAATATATATAGATATATAGGTCAAATTTGTTAATATATACCTACAAAGTTTATCCATTGATTAGTTCACAACAAGCCACAAAAATCACCATCTCAAACACACATATAAAATAATTTAATTATTTATTTAACTCAACAAGCCTTATTGATAACTAATATTAGCAAGATATGTTAATAAACTATGACTTTTAAATAATATAAAATTTTAGCGACGTACCAAATTTTTGCAGTAACTAATTTGATTATATAACTCTTTTAGAAGCATCCATCACAGCCGTCTATCAAGATTCAATTAAAAGTAGACCCTCAAAATACTTAAAACAAAATGAAATAAAATGTACATGAATAAAAATACTTGAACTAGATTCAATTCGAACTCAATTCGAACTTCGAATACAAAACAAAAATCAGACTATAGTTTCTTAAAAAATGAAAATTACCTAACCGATTGCACGAAGCGATGGGTGTACGATAACCCTAAATTGAAGGAGGAAATTGACTGGACGAGCCAATGGCGCATGATGACCCTAAACTGAAAGAGTAAATCGGATGGATGAAGCGATGCAGTGCGGTGATCGAAAGCGGAATACTACTGAGCGAAGCTTGGCGCGTGGTAGCCTGGATCGAAACATGGAGGAAAGGGAAAACTGTAGTTGTGTTAGAATAATGATAGGTGCAAAGAAATATTGAAATTATAGCTTTGTCCACTTCCATTTTGTTTATTTACAAAGTTACTATATTTCCTCACGGTTATAACCGTGGTGAACTAGTGCTAACGGAGTTATCCATTGGTAATTACTAACTATAATAAGCGTGACAAATTACAAATTTAAAACTGTTGCAAAATTGCCTATTTGGTGTGGTGTAGGTTTTGATAATAATATGATAATGTAGGTATCTTATGACAGATGCATTAATTAAACACTACCGTAGTTTCCATATTCAGGATATGGAAACAAACCACCCAAAAACCTATTTTACTAGTATGCCTAGTGAGTAAAATAAAATGTACATAACCTGAAAAGCAGATGAACGAGGATTGACACGAACCACCATTTTACCAGCAAAATCTTCTAGCTTAAGTAAATATAAGTTCTCTTCACGTGAACATAAAGCGAATGTTGCTACTTCCATATATCCTACAGCTGATACATATAATCTGATTTCATTACAAAAATAAGTCAAAGGTTCACACCCTCCTATTGTCACACTTTGCAGCTTTAACTTGGTAATATTATTAAACCCATAAGCAATTACAACATCCTGTATTATATCGCAAATTAGTTTTTTTATATACATTTGTAAACTTGTGTATATAACATAATACACAAGCAAATCTATTTTTTAATATAAAGAACATTTCCCTCTACAATTAATTGAACTACTGTCCATGCCATAGTTAATTTTATAAACTTAGTCATTTTTGTAAAACTTAGTTAATTTTATAAAATAAGTTAATTTTTATAAATTTAGGCAATTTTATAAAACTTAATTAATCGACTAAATATTTATATATAAGTTTATTTAAATATTATAAAACTTAGTTAACTTAGTTAATTTTTATAAAGCTTGGTCCACTTAGTTAATTTTTATAAAGCTTGGTCCACTTAGTTAATTTTTATAAACTTAGTTAATTTTTATAAAATAGAGTTAAATTTTAAAAGCTTATTTAATTCTTATAAAACTTGGTTTACTTAGTTAACTTTTTTAAAACTTAGTTAACTTAGTTAAAATTTATAAAACTAATTTAATTTTTATAAAATTATTCGACTTAGTTAATTTTTTATAAACTTAATTTAATTCTATAAACTTAGTTATTTTTATAAACACCTCATTAATTGCTGGGACTAATCCCCATAACTTAGGGTACTAATATTGAAGTTGGACTATAAAATGGCAAGTGCAAGGAGTGAATAACCTTATAATAGAAACTACATTACCGGAAGCATTGAAGTCCATGGTATCTCCAACCAGTGAAATACTTTACTAAGAGTTTCCAAACACCAAACATTAAGATGATAAAAGAATTAATTCCATATGATATAGTTACAGTAGAAGAATACCCATATGTAGGGACAACATATGACAGATTCGCTCTGGAAATGACTAAGATGTGACCAGATACAGTGGCACAGCGACATAGGTCAGATCTGACCAGATTGAGATGGGTGGTCGTAGTTGTGAACATTTGCAAAATCACATTACAAAATGGGTTATACTCCCAAGTTGAACATCTGAAAGTTGAAATTAGTATTGCATTCATGTTTCTTATTACCACCAATATAACATTTCATGTAGCACTTCCAGTTGGTATATATTCATATAATACTCAAACTAACTAGTTTTTGCCATAACAAATAATACAAGAAATTGCTGATATCTTAGGAAAAAAGGCGATTCTAATTTTTGAAAGTTCATAAAAATAAACTCTCATAACATGAATGATGTGGTTGTACTTGCACCTACAAAACTGCACATCAAATTAAAATGGATAAATGTATTATACTGTACATGCACTAGGTAGAATGATGATGGCAACTATCTAATAAATTTGATTATTTAAAGAGATTCATGATATCAAATTGAAAAACTATAAACACCATGACATATTTGTATGTTCACTGTAATCAACAAACCTTATGTATGGCTCTAGATATTTCCATTCCCAACCTTTCTCGAAAAAGGGCAACAAACCGCTTAGTTGGAACAGTTGGCAAGGATGAAATGCTAAAAGCCCTAATCCAATTCTCTAGTCCAGTCTTTCATAAAACCTTGCTTTCTAGCATAGTGACATAGGTCGGATCTGACCAGATTGAGATGGGCGGTCGTAGTTGTGAGTTTAGGGAGAAACCCTAGTTTCAAAACAATAAATGTTGATCAAATGAGCCAAATCTTAAGTGAAGAGATCTGGTTACAGTGAAGAACAGAGCGTAAGGTGGAGAGAGGGGATAGGCGAGAATGAAAGAGCAAGGGAGAAGCGAAGATGAGCGTTGAAGGAAGAATTTAGATGGTGATTGTAATTCCTATTTCCATTAGCAAGGGGTTTCGTTGTTTACTAAAAAATTAATAAAGTTTTGGCCAGAGTATGCTTATAAAAGAGAAAATTACTAAGCACTCTAGCAAAGTTTGATATATTTACGGTATTACCAACTTTTGTAACGGTAATAAGCGTGGTAATATTTTTTAATGGTTATATCCTTTAGTAATTTGTAATGGAAATAACTGTTACAAATTGGAACAGGAAAAGTGTGGCAAAATGGGTTGTTTGGTGTAGTGTGAGAAAGCATGTTCATGATCCATCTTTGATTGTTGAGACATCGGTTCAGGAAGATTTAGAAATAGAACCAAATTTGACTACTGTCCGACACCCAGTTCATATTGTAGACCAAGATAAAAGGAGATTGAGGAACTAGGTGGTTAAGCTTGTGAAGGTTCAGTAAAGTGATGACCCTCGCGATTGTACTTGGGAGACTAAGGATCGTATTAGAGAAACTTACCCTTATGTAATGTCAGGTTAGTCGTTTGTTGTTTGAATGCATTATGTATATTCTTTTATGGCATAGTTGCTTTGCATTGTTATATGAATTTCTTGGTACAATATATACCTTTTGGATTGTCTTTTTGTGTATTAATTTCAGGGATGAAATTCTTTTAAGGGGGGAGAGTGTAACGACCAGTAATTTAACCTCTTTAAAATATGGATATTTAATACTCTTTTTAAATAATTAATTAATGGATTTATAACTAAAATAAAACTCTTTGAAATAATAAATAATGATGGTGAATAAGTTTTTCAAAATAGTTTACAAAAATATTTAGTTTGAAGAAAAATAGAAAATGCGACCGAAAATCGTTTTTCGGATTATTGACTTTTCGGTGTCGAAAAGTTGTCGGAAAACGTTGTGCACATTGTTGTATCATATACACACTCATATGAATAAAGTGGGCATGTGTATATACATGTATGCAGGTTGTTAAGTACATATGTGTTGTAACATTTCATGAAAAACAAAATGGAATATTTTATAAAGATGCCATGTGAAACATAATAAAACATGTTTATACACTAAAGTACAAATGCATTTATGGTATGTTGGCTCAAGTTTTCATAAAGGGGATAAGGAAATTTTTAAATTTATGGTGGGGAGACAAAGGGTGAGGTGGCATGGTGAGGTGGCGCAATGTTGTGGAGGGTAAAGTACATAAGGGTAGTTTAGTAATTTGTTTAGTTCATTTTATATAAAAGCAAATTTCCTAATTCTTTTTATCATTTTCTAATTTATAATTTAATTTTAAAACCTTCATGAAAGCTTTCTCTAAGTTTTCATGGTTTCCATAAATTTCTAAAATTTAAATACCTTAGTTTCATCCATTTTTAAAACCCTAAAGTCTTGTTTAAAAGCCTTCCATCCACTTCTACAACAACTCCTACACAAAACAAGTCCATACACCCCTCATCCACTCTTGGCCGAGCCACACATACCTAGGGCCGAACCTATTTAAGTGTTTTTGTCTTAAAGACTCCACTTTTCCAAAGTTTTTGCAAAGATCTAAAGGTTTTTGAAGTTCTAGAACAAGTTCGGTTGAAGTTAGAAAGCTATTGTGAGTAAAAATCTCATCTTTCAAAATCTTAACTTTTTAAAATTAAATATTGTTCATATATTTGTTATTAGTGTTTTGTTGTGTTTGTATTACCATGTGATGTATGCTGGATTGGGTTATACCTTGAAAAGTTGTCACCTTGTTAGTTTAGTAACCAAGTTAGTAAGCAAGTTTGAATGTTAGTAGTAAAAGTTAGTTATATTGCTAATGATTGTTCTCTATATGTTGTAGAATAGTTTAGCACTTTGTATTATTGTTTTGCTTTTGTTATATGATGTATGGATGAAAGTAAAATGACATGAATTAGTTGTCGAAGCGTCCGTATAACGACTATCACTATATCGGCACTTTCGACAAACATATCCTTATAGAAATTTTTAGATTTATTTCTCGAGCTTGGGTTTGGTTTTACAAGTTAATAAAGTTGTTAAATAAGGATGGTTTCAAATTTAATTAATTATTTTAATAAAGATTTTTAAATATAATTGATTAATAAATTAATAAGGATTAAGGTTAATTAATTAACTTGTTAATGATGAGTTTAAAATTAATTAATTAACTTATTAATGATGTGTTTAAATTTAATTAATTGCTTTGTTAATGATACTTAAAATAAATTAAACATTTTGTCCAATGATAATTAAGGTTAATTAATTATTTGATAATGATGGATTAAAATTAATTAATCATTTTAATTAATGATGATTAAACTAAATTAACTCCTTTCAATTAGGATTTTTAAATTTGATTAATTAATTTAAATTTAATTAATCTTTTCTTTAATTATGTTTTAAATTAATTAATTTAATTAATGATATTTATTTATTATTAATTAACTTAATTAATGATGTCAAAATTTAATTAATTAATGTAATTAGTGAGATTAAATTTAATAAATTAATTTAATTAATTATGTTAATTTAAAAGTGATTAACCTTTTTAATCAAAGGGTATTTTGAAGTCAATTATCCAAATTGATTAATGAAGTTTAAAGATAATTAATTATTCTCATTTATGATAGTCAAAGCGAAGTATCCAATTAAATAAGGATGTGGAAAGTTATTAAATCTATTTATAATGATGTTTTAAAGTTAGTAAACTCTTTTAACAAAGTGTCTTGAAGCTAATACTTGTAATTTAAAGCCCAAGCACGAATTCGGGATTTTAAAAGAAAAGTTTGAATTGTTTATGGAAATGAATTAATTTCCGTAAAGCGATTCACTTTTATGGAAACGATTTATTTATATCATTAGCACTAAACATCGAAGAAGTAGATTTGTCGCTATTTTGAAAGTTAAGAATAATCGTGAGATATGACTTCGAGGTAACACTACCTTGACTTGTTCGGTATTATTGTTAACCAAGAAATAGTACAAGTTTGAATTCAATGAGTGGTGATAAGTATAAAAGACTTAATTTCCATATAAGATCGTTTTATATCCTCGATGGTTGGTTTCTCAGCTATCGGTTACTTCAGCTTCTTTATTATCGTCATTCTAAGACGATGTGTTGCTCCGTCGAGCATTGATATCCTTTGTCGGAAGTAACTAAATCCAAAGCGCGAGAGGAAGCCAAGCTATGTGGGGTTGCTCCCATTAGGGTACTTTCACATCTCATCTAGATTGGATTCGGTAGCGCTATTAGATGTGAAATATTCGGATACTCGGTAAGGTTTGGCGGGGTCCGGCTTGGTATTGTCCGAGAAGTGTCACAGAGTATATGAGCTTCTCAGAAGTATATTACTAGAGGCATACTTCAAGGGTGGTGCACCTTCCTAGTTATTTGTAGGAGATTTTCCTTTCCTTATTTAATTCGAACCTTTGGATTTGTTTCCTTAATTTAATCGGGAAGAGTCCACCGCTCTTCGCAATGTTTAATTATTTATCCATTTTTCACGTTTGGATGTTGATTCATGTGAGAGTAAACTCGTTCCGTGTTCAGCGGCGTGGTCTCACATTTTTATGTTTAATCACCCACCTATTGATTTAAAATTTTTACTCATACTATACATATCGTCTAACATGAGTTGTTTGTTTTCCCTAAATTCTCGGGTACTCATTTTATTTGAGTAGTTCGAGAGTAACAGGTCTATGTGGGCTTTTTGAAGACGACGTCCGAGCATGAGGCTTTCATCTTCTTAGTTATCTATTCCGCTATATTATCTTGTTTGTGTAATGGTATTTTGTTTCAGCATATGTAAAGGCAGGTTGTTATAACTGCCTAAGCCGATTTGTAGTACTTTGTGTAACTCTGATAACTCCCTGTTAAGGAGTGACCCGATGTACTATTGACTGTTGGTTTATTTTACAGCTTCGTTGCAAGGTTTTCTATTATGTTCTTTATTTAACCTCATGACAATTCATCTTTCTGATGCTTAGGCAACGACACACGAACACTGAGGATGTGTTAAGTGTCATCCCTAGGGGTCAGAAAGGCGGGTCGTGTAACAACCCGGTTTTTCGCGTCAGTTTATAAATGACGATTAAATCATTGTTAATTGCTAATGTAGATTTTAATCGAGTCGGAATCCTTTTTGTAAAAGTTTGTTATCGTCACTAGACGATTGAAATTGATAATAAATTTCTATCAGCAATTTTGATCGAATTGAAATTCTTTTTAAGTTGTAAAATTCTTTAATAAATGTTTGGGTAAATGTTGAAGGGCTTTAACTTATAATCTCGGCCCACATTTATTTGGAATGCTGTGATATCTATCAAAGAAAACCCATTTCCCTTTTAATTTTGCTCAGCCCAAATTCTATATTTTGTGAGATAAAAGGGCCTATGCATGTTCCCTCCCCTTAACTCATTTTATTCGACCCGTTCTTTTTCTCTGCTCTAAAAAAAATGGTGGTGGCTACTTCTTTCTTCGATCTGGAAATTTAGGGTTTGGCCTCGTTCGTTCTTTCGATGCTTGCTAGGGCTTTGTTCCTCTTGCGCTCTGATCTGTGGGCTTTGTATGTCGAAGCACGTGATTGTTTCGATCGATTGTTGGATGTTTCTGTTGTTGCCTGGTTCAATCGATTTCGTGTTGCTTTCTTGGTTGCTTTGAGATAGTAGATCTCGTCTTCGCTTGCACCAGAGGTCTTTCGAGATCTAGGGCTTCTGGAGTTTTGCTATCGTTGTCGACTTTGCTTCAAGATGATCAAATTCGACTCGTGACTTCGGTCTTGCTAGTTGATGCTAAGGTGAGTACTCACTCACATCTAATTCAAGCACACATATATATGAGTTGTGATTTTCACTGCCTTGAATTCTTAGGTTTTCGTTTGTATGCGAACGTTTGAGTTCGTTTCGAATTACCGTGGCCATTCTATTTTGTTTGAACACTTAGATGGTTTCTCTGCTTTAGTAGTGGTACCAAATTTATGACTAATTCATTTGCGTATATTTGTTTTACTTGATGATCACGGCTTGACCTTGATATGTTGTTCATGACGTCTCTGACTTCTTCAATTTTGACACTTTCGTATATTTGACTTTGTTCGATGAAAATGTTTTTCGAATATTTTGAAACTGCTACGGCTTCAAACTTGAAACTTCATTGACCTTTTAGTGTCTGTGATTTTCTTGACTTCGGCTTCAATCTTCTCTGTTATTCGAGTTTAACCCTGATGCATTGATTTCAAAACTGCTGCTTTGATACCTGATGGTTTGTAAACTGCTTCATTCTTGTTCAAAATTGCATGCATCTATTTGATTGTCTCTCTGTCTAGTTCAGTAACTTGCAGTGTTTTCCACTGTATATTTATATATAGATGCTGACATTTGTACATAAACTTCGGCCACTTTGAACTGAAGTTGTTGTTCGATATTTGCCTTGCCACCATGGTTATCGATTGTCTGCATTGTGTACTTGGTTACCGTTGAGTCAACATTATTCACTCTTGTTCAATATGTTGTTTACTGGAGATATTGTGTTCATGTATTTTTGGTATTGCTGTAGTCATTAGTCTTGTTACCATTTTCACTACCTTGGCATTTCAACTCCATACTTCAATTTCGAACACCAGCTACATACCGACCATTGCCATTTACCTTTTCTGCCAAAACTTATACCCTGCACAGCATCTTAACTTCAATCTGCCATCTTACATTGCTGTCCATCCACTGTTATATCTGTGTCATCACTATAATCACTGCACAGCTTTAAGTTTGCTTTTGCCTTTAGCATGATGTATCTGTTCTAGTTGGTCTTGATTTCTGTGATTATGCACTGATGTTGTTTCTGGTTTTGATCTTGATGTCACAATGCTTTTTGCATTGCTTTGTAGTCTTCATTGATCTGTAGCTTGATTCATCATGTATTTGTGGTATTTGTACTTTTATGGCCTTGTCTGGTGGCATCATGTTTATTTGCAGTTTCGAGTCTGCACTTGCATTGTGTAAGTGGACTAGATTATTATTTTGCAGTTTCATTCATGTTGTCTTCTTTGATTTACACTGAACTTGTATATATATTCACTTGATTATCTGGTTGAGGCTGCCATCGACTTGTACATGGCCTCACTTCTGTTTTGATACTGAGACTTTGCCTTGTAGTCTTCACTTTACACGTGTGTCTGGCCACTTAAATTTGTTGAGTTGGGAGTTTGATATGTCTGCATCCATGTTGAAGCTTTGCATATACTTGAGTCTTCTTTAATATGAAGTGGTCTTCATTTTAAAGTCTGTTGCATCTATCTTTGTTCATCAGTTAGTGTTTCTGTAGCATACTTGTCTGTGATATTTCTTAAATCACTGTCTGGTTCATCGTGTTGCTGTGGCCTAGTCCTTGTCCACTGTTGCATTATATTGCACCTGTAATTGTTGATGTCTCTGTACATTTGAGTTTGTCACTATAGTCTCTCTGACCTGGTGCCTGTAGTGTTGTTGTCTTTGACTTTGCATTGATGGTTTGCACTATATAGTAATTGTTTTCAGAAAAGCGATACATCCCTGTCTTTTGCTTCGGTACTGCAGCCACCCAAAATCGACAGTTTTGAATTGATATTTCTTTTGTGTCGTGATGCATTGATCTTTTATGCTGTATTTGCGAGGCCGTACACGCGTGCGTGTACGGCAGCCAATCGAACTTTGATGGTTTTTAAAGTGACAATTTCAATGGCTTTAAATTGATTTAGTCGATTTGATAAATTGTTTATTTATCTCTGTTGATGATTTAAATCTGCTGATTTTTGTTAAACACTTTTAAGTGTTATATTGACTGTTATCCGGTTTCTTTGTTTAAAGAATCGGATAGACGGGAATTATTGTGACTGTCGTCTATTTAAATTATTACTGCCTATATGCACTAATAAACTGGTTTGAATTAGACTGACCTGGGTATTATTTTCTTTTGAATGTAATACTCGGGTCAGACCCGAGTTATTTCAGGTTGTAGATTTTCTTCTTTGAGTTGCTGTTCAGGATATGAAGACTTTTCACATCTTCTGAAGTTGTCAATGTCATTTTGTAGTAGTCGTGTCATTATATAGAACGATATGTATTCATGTATATTAGTCGATAATGTACTTGTATATATAACTTCTAGAGTCGACAGTTGTAGTTGTATCATATGTATTGTGTCAACTATGTATTAACTGACATCAGTTATATATATATGAGACTTTTGTTTTTATCTGTGTTCCGCATTTATATTATCTGTGTTATTGTTATATCTAATGTCCTAAACTATTATGAACCGTCGTAGTTCGTTTTATACTAGTATTGGGTGTGTCGATGGGAGTAAATAAATAATAGATGAAAAACAAAAAGTATGTACCGTTCCTATCGAGATAACCAATATTAGTGTAAGGCCAACTACGGATGGTCGCTCCTATCCAGCCTTATTCTTCGTAATAATAGACAGTATTTCCTTTAATACTCTTTGTTATTATGAGCATAGAGGTGGGGCGTCACAGTTGGTATCAGAGCTTGGGGTTTATGGACATAATATAAAACATAACTTGGATGGAACATATGTTACAACTATAGGTAGATGTTTTATTTGTGATTTGAGTCAAAACTAAAGTTTTGAAATTTTGATGAAAGTTTTTAAATATCATTATTTAAAAATAAAAAGTGGATTTGTGTTCTGATGATTTGATTGATTTGAGTACTGTTTATCAGAGTGCGCAGCGGAAACAGTGAAACTGTCTTCGCTGGGTACAACTGATAATCTATTTGATTTAGAAATTGAAATAAATTTCATTGGTGGTTTACATAGCTGTAATTATTTTGTTTCTTTGAGAATTTCGAATGCGAATTGAGGATTCGAAGAAATTGCAGTTCTTTGATTTTTTTTGAAATTTCCGCTGACTTTCTTTTGTACTAATCATCTATTGATTAGATTTTGCTGTTTTGAATTGTCTTCATTGAAGATACCTTCGAATGATTTCTTTGTTTATATTATAATGTGCGTGCAAATATGAATTACACGTTACTGCATTTATTTTGCGTTGAACCGATGCTTGGTTATGAAACGTATTTTGTTGCCGTTATTTTTATAACGGGATTTTTACATCGATGCTAAATTTTGAGGCACGGTGTTTTGTTGGCATTTTGATGAATGAAAATTCACTGATATTACATTTTGATGTAAATTATTTTGATGAGATTTTGACGTTTAAAAATTACTGTCACCTTGGCTTAAGTAACCGTCAAGTTTTAAAAGTGGATTTTCAAGCGGTTATTCCGCAATACTGATTTGTGACCGTTTTTATGGTATTTTGAGAAGTACAATTTCCTTATCGAAATTGTTACTAATATTGCTGCTTTAATCATGTGATTGGAAACTCGTTTTAAAAATGAAAATTGTTTTATAAATTTTTAACGGTTTGCGTTTTCAAAAGGATGAGAAAGCGACTTAAACGATTCAGCAAAATCGAGGATTATGACCCCTTTCTTTTACTGTTTCGCTTAACTCCGGACTTGTCCAGTTGAGAATGTGAATTGTTATTTTTGCAAAATAAATAAAATTACTTTCAGGAATTTTAACAGTTTGCGCTTTCAAAAGAATGAGGAAGCGATTTAAACGTTTCAGCAAAATCGAGGACTATGACCCCTTTCTTTTACTGATTCGCTTAATTCCGGACTTGTCCGTTTGAGAATGTGAAATGTATTTTTACAAAATACACAATTTTGCACTTTCAAGGAAACGATGAAGAGAATCAAACGATTTAGTAAAACACGTGGTATGGGACATGTGCGTTTGCTATTTCGGTTAATTCCGGACTCGTTAATTGAAATATTTGATGATTTTGTGTGCTTTCGAGCCACTATGAGGACCTTCGGGTCATTTGTTGGGCTTTCGGGCCACTCTGCGGACCTTCGGGTCAAATACTAGTACTAGACCTTCGGGTCACTCTGCGGACCTTCGGGTCAATCTGATGGGCGCCAAAAATTATGTTGAGTACTTGGTAGGCTACGGCCACTCTGAGATGCACGTGCGGCGAATTAAAAACTCGCCATCTAATGGGATCGATCCAAGCTTTTATGTTGATTTTCTAGTCTTCTTAATTGATTTCTAGATATTTGTTGTTTCCAATTATCTGCAGGTAATTGGATATTTGTTGATATGAGTTCTGATTATCGTTTGTGATAATCAGATATTTGTTGTTTCTAATTATCGCTTGTGATAATTAGATATTTGCTGATATGAGTTCTGATTATCGTTTTTGATAATCAGATATTTGTTGTTTCTAATTATCGCTTTAGATAATTAAATATTTGTTGATATGAGATTTAATTATCGCTTTTGATAATTAAATATTTGCTGATTTAAGATTTAATTATCGCCTTTGATAATTAAATATTTGTTGATATGAGATTTAATTATCGCTTTTGATAATTAAATATTTGCTGATTTAAGATTTAATTATCGCCTTTGATAATTAAATATTTGCTGATTTGAGATTTAATTATCGCTTTTGATAATTAAATATTTGTTGATATGAGATTTAATTATCGCTTTAGATAATTAAATATTTGTTGATATGAGATTTAATTATCGCTTTTGATAATTAAATATTTGCTGATTTGAGATTTAATTATCGCTTTTGATAATTAAATATTTGCTGATTTGAGATTTAATTATCGCTTTTGATAATTAAATATTTGCTGATTTGAGATTTAATTATCGCTTTTGATAATTAAATATTTGCTGATTTGAGATTTAATTATCGCTTTTGATAATTAAATATTTGCTGATTTGAGATTTAATTATCGCTTTTGATAATTAAATATTTGCTAATTTGAGATTTAATTATCGCTTTTGATAATTAAATATTTGTTGATATGGGATTTAATTATCGCTTTAGATAATTAAATATTTGTTGATATGAGATTTAATTATCGCTTTTGATAATTAAATATTTGCTGATTTGAGATTTAATTATCGCTTTTGATAATTAAATATTTGCTGATTTGAGATTTAATTATCGCTTTTGATAATTAAATATTTGCTGATTTGAGATTAAATTATCGCTTTTGATAATTTAAATATTTGTTGATTTGAGAAATTTGATTATCGTTTTTGATAATCGAATATTTGTTGAATTTTAAATTTGATTATCGTTTGTGATAATCGAATATTTGTTGATTTGAGAAATTTGATTATCGTTTTTGATAATTGAATATTTGTTTTCTGACTATCGTTTGAGATAATCAGATATTTGATTTGTCTTCTGATTATCGTTTGAGATAAGTAAATATTGGCGATCTGAAAATTCAATTATCGTTTTTGATGATTGAATATTTGCGATTTTGAGATTTGAGCTTCGTCTTTTTCTCTGGCAATTCAGGTGAGTAATTTGATTTACTCACATTCAATTCGTGCTCTGTATGGGATTTCTGCTCTGTTTTTCCTTCTCTTTTAGTTGCTGGAACTCGATTGTTCTTGCTTTTGTTAGTCATCTGATTTTGATCCATGATTCCCACGATGTTGATTCTTTTGATTTGAAGCAGTCGAACCTTTTGATTTCTTATCTAACACTTCCCCGCTGACACTTGCTTTGCTTATACATTCGACATTGCCATGCTCTTTTGGTTGTTACCTTTTATCCATTTATTCCCTATGATTGCGTGGACGCAATTTCTTTAAGGAGGGGAGTCTGTAACAACCCGGTTTTTCGCGTCAGTTTATAAATGACGATTAAATCATTGTTAATTGCTAATGTAGATTTTAATCGAGTCGGAATCCTTTTTGTAAAAGTTTGTTATCGTCACTAGACGATTGAAATTGATAACAAATTTCTATCAGCAATTTTGATCGAATTGAAATTCTTTTTAAGTTGTAAAATTCTTTAATAAATGTTTGGGTAAATGTTGAAGGGCTTTAACTTATAATCTCGGCCCACATTTATTTGGAATGCTGTGATATCTATCAAAGAAAACCCATTTCCCTTTTAATTTTGCTCAGCCCAAATTATATATTTTGTGAGATAAAAGGGCCTATGCCTATTCCCTCCCCTTAACTCATTTTATTCGACCCGTTCTTTTTCTCTGCTCTAAAAAAATGGTGGTGGCTACTTCTTTCTTCGATCTGGAAATTTAGGGTTTGGCCTCGTTCGTTCTTTCGATGCTTGCTAGGGCTTTTGTTCCTCTTGCGCTCTGATCTGTGGGCTTTGTATGTCGAAGCACGTGATTGTTTCGATCGATTGTTGGATGTTTCTGTTGTTGCCTGGTTCGATCGATTTCGTGTTGCTTTCTTGGTTGCTTTGAGATAGTAGATCTCGTCTTCGCTTGCACCAGAGGACTTTCGAGATCTAGGGCTTCTAGAGTTTTGCTATCGTTGTCGACTTTGCTTCAAGATGATCGAATTCGACTCGTGACTTCGGTCTTGCTAGTTGATGCTAAGGTGAGTACTCACTCACATCTAATTCAAGCACACATATATATGAGTTGTGATTTTCACTGCCTTGAATTCTTGGGTTTTCGTTTGTATGCGAACGTTTGAGTTCGTTTCGAATTACCGTGGCCATTCTATTTTGTTTGAACACTTAGATGGTTTCTCTGACTTTAGTAGTGGTACCAAATTTATGACTAATTCATTTGCGTATATTTGTTTTACTTGATGATCACGGCTTGACCTTGATATGTTGTTCATGACGTCTCTGACTTCTTCAATTTTGACACTTTCGTATATTTGACTTTGTTCGATGAAAATGTTTTTCGAATATTTTGAAACTGCTACGGCTTCAAACTTGAAACTTCATTGACCTTTTAGTGTCTGTGATTTTCTTGACTTCGGCTTCAATCTTCTCTGTTATTCGAGTTTAACCCTGATGCATTGATTTCAAAACTGCTGCTTTGATACCTGATGGTTTGTAAACTGCTTCATTCTTGTTCAAAATTGCATGCATCTATTTGATTGTCTCTCTGTCTAGTTCAGTAACTTGCAGTGTTTTCCACTGTATATTTATATATAGATGCTGACATTTGTACATAAACTTCGGCCACTTTGAACTGAAGTTGTTGTTCGATATTTGCCTTGCCACCATGGTTATCGATTGTCTGCATTGTGTACTTGGTTACCGTTGAGTCAACATTATTCACTCTTGTTCAATATGTTGTTTACTGGAGATATTGTGTTCATGTATTTTTGGTATTGCTGTAGTCATTAGTCTTGTTACCATTTTCACTACCTTGGCATTTCAACTCCATACTTCAATTTCGAACACCAGCTACATACCGACCATTGCCATTTACCTTTTCTGCCAAAACTTATACCCTGCACAGCATCTTAACTTCAAACTGCCATCTTACATTGCTGTCCATCCACTGTTATATCTGTGTCATCACTATAATCACTGCACAGCTTTAAGTTTGCTTTTGCCTTTAGCATGATGTATCTGTTCTAGTTGGTCTTGATTTCTGTGATTATGCACTGATGTTGTTTCTGGTTTTGATCTTGATGTCACAATGCTTTTTGCATTGCTTTGTAGTCTTCATTGATCTGTAGCTTGATTCATCATGTATTTGTGGTATTTGTACTTTTATGGCCTTGTCTGGTGGCATCATGTTTATTTGCAGTTTCGAGTCTGCACTTGCATTGTGTAAGTGGACTAGATTATTATTTTGCAGTTTCATTCATGTTGTCTTCTTTGATTTACACTGAACTTGTATATATATTCACTTGATTATCTGGTTGAGGCTGCCATCGACTTGTACATGGCCTCACTTCTGTTTTGATACTGAGACTTTGCCTTGTAGTCTTCACTTTACACGTGTGTCTGGCCACTTAAATTTGTTGAGTTGGGAGTTTGATATGTCTGCATCCATGTTGAAGCTTTGCATATACTTGAGTCTTCTTTAATATGAAGTGGTCTTCATTTTAAAGTCTGTTGCATCTATCTTTGTTCATCAGTTAGTGTTTCTGTAGCATACTTGTCTGTGATATTTCTTAAATCATTGTCTGGTTCATCGTGTTGCTGTGGCCTAGTCATTGTCCACTGTTGCATTATATTGCACCTGTAATTGTTGATGTCTCTGTACATTTGAGTATGTCACTATAGTCTCTCTGACCTGGTGCCTGTAGTGTTGTTGTCTTTGACTTTGCATTGATGGTTTGCACTATATAGTAATTGTTTTCAGAAAAGCGATACATCCCTGTCTTTTGCTTCGGTACTGCAGCCACCCAAAATCGACAGTTTTGAATTGATATTTCTTTTGTGTCGTGATGCATTGATCTTTTATGCTGTATTTGCGAGGCCGTACACGCGTGCGTGTACGGCAGCCAATCGAACTTTGATGGTTTTTAAAGTGACAATTTCAATGGCTTTAAATTGATTTAGTCGATTTGATAAATTGTTTATTTATCTCTGTTGATGATTTAAATCTGCTGATTTTTGTTAAACACTTTTAAGTGTTATATTGACTGTTATCCGGTTTCTTTGTTTAAAGAATCGGATAGACGGGAATTATTGTGACTGTCGTCTATTTAAATTATTACTGCCTATATGCACTAATAAACTGGTTTGAATTAGACTGACCTGGGTATTATTTTCTTTTGAATGTAATACTCGAGTCAGACCCGAGTTATTTCAGGTTGTAGATTTTCTTCTTTGAGTTGCTGTTCAGGATATGAAGACTTTTCACATCTTCTGAAGTTGTCAATGTCATTTTGTAGTTGTAACGACCCCGAATCTTATAGATATTTAAATTGATAATTAATTCGATTTTTGAATTATATTTGTGGAATAAAACGATAAATGGATTGCGAGTTTCCCCGAGTCCCAATTTTATTTGAACGATCATTTAAATTTAATGTTTGTATATATTGGGTTTAAAATTAAATCTTAAATAAATGGTTTAATAATGATAATTGATGATAATGAATATTAGAGTTGATGGTTAATAATGGTTTGAGTTATAAAATAATATAAGACAATAAATATTTAAACTAGAAATAGAAAATAATATAAGGTAAATTTTAATAAAAATGGAGGATAGAACATTTGCATAATTTTAACAACATATTAAAATAGAATCTCATGTATATAAAACAACAAGATAAAATTCAAAGTTAAAAAGAAAAGAAACAAATAAAAGACAAGTATTCAAGCAAACAAATAAAATAGAAGTTCATTTATATTGTGAAACAAATAAAACATATCTATGTACCAACTAACATCATAACAGCCGAAAATAAAGCAAATACATATTTAAGAATGTACACTTATAAAACATAAAGTAAGAATAGGATGAAGCATAGGGTACCATTACATTTAATGCAATATCTTTAGCCTCCACAAAATCTCATGTCAGCCGAGCTAAATAAGCAAAACAAGTAGACATATAAAGGATATAAGGTACTTATCATTAAATGCCGTGTATATCAGCCCCAAAGCAAAGAAAAAAAATCTCTGTTCAATTTTTGTACAAAATGCACACTGTTGTACAAACAAGAATCATCACAATCTCATCTCAGTTAAACAATACATTATATCACCTGTAACACTTCATTTCTTACATATCCATCCATCTCAGTTTCGACCATTTTCACTGAGAAAAATTTAAGTAAACACCATTTCAAACTTAAACAAAACTTCCATTAAAACAAGCAACAGATTCAAAAGTAAAACAAAGCTTCAGATTTAAAAGTTTCAAAGTTCAAGCCCAAAGTAAAGAAGAAAAATTTAAATCTGGAAAACTGGAAGAAACAAGTTCTCTGGGAAAAAAAAATGCAGGCTTTGCTTCCTCTCTGTTCTTCTCTGTTGCGAATACCCAGGTGAGCAAATCTCCTCCCTGAACTTGTTTGTTTTTGTTTGTGAGCAAGTTCACTTATCTACCTATGTGCTTTTGATATTATGTTTGACACTTGAAGTATGATGGTTTAAATGACTGTGAGCAAACTAACCCATTAATGCTTGAATCTGTTTATAAACTTGATATATGTGAAATAAAGTGATGAAATTGTGTTGCATATACATATAAATATGTATATATGTCTGTGCATGTTTGTGTATATGTGTATTGGTGTTTTGTTATAGGTTACAGGTTTTAAAACCTGATCAAAATTTCAAATCATTCCACCTACAAACAATTTTAAACCTTGATCTTCGAATGAAAGGTGTTTGTATGTGTATAACATCATTTCTAAAATATAGATTAAAGGAAAAAAATATTGAGTAAATATTTTCAAAATTATAAATAACAGTGATAATCTAAATTAAGTCAAAAATTAATGATCTCGATTTTACGTTTTAACTTTACAAATAGGTTTGTATTCTAAAATGATGAATTTTGATAATCAATTTGTGATTTTAAGTCTGTATACGATGGGCTATTTCTAGATGAACGGAAAATACACTTTGGTCGAATCTTAACGATCGGCTTAGAGTTGTTCGACGAGTTTGAAGCTGGAGGTGGCTGGGGTGATGGGGGTCATCAGAAAAATAGTCAGAGGATTTTTAATCCACTATGGTGGCGCATTGACGTTGATTTAGGGTTTAACGACCTTCTTTAGTCGAGGTTAGGATCGAGGCAATATCATCATCGATGATGGATCGAGTTCAATCGCACCTGGGGGGATCATAGCAGAGAACTCTGGCGAGGGTCTGGGCGGAGTCGTGAAGATTTTGGCAGCGTCACGTGGCGGCGCGAGGTGTTTTGGTTGGTCATGTTGGTGCCAGTAGGCGTTGGTATAGTTCGATTTTGATTCTCAGACAATTTCGTCAATCTGAGTACACAGGGTTATTGGCATGATCAGTGACGACATGTTGGCGATTAGAACGATGGTCGGAGTCGCCTCGTTCAGGCGTGCACGTGCACGAGATGGTTTGTATCTGGGTTGATTGTGATTTGAGGAAGAAGGATGGTTGCTCGAGTTTGCTCTCGGGATTCTGGGTCATTTGTTCGAGTATGATACGTGTGGGTTTGGCCCAGTATAACAGATTTAAAATTTAACAAAGCAAAGTAAAGGGAAAAAAAAAACAAAGTCTTGAGAAAATATATGGCTCGGGGAAGATATGAGTTGGTCTCGGGTTTTTGAAATGATAAATTTTATCAATAAATTTGATTAATTAATTAAATGATAATGAATTATGAAACTATTGAGTATAATTACTTAATGACAATGATTGTGAAATGTAGTTAATTATTTATTAATAAATTAAAGGATTTATTAATAATGACAATTAATTAAGATTTATTTAATAATTAAAGATTAATGGATTCATTGATTTAAAATGATTAGTTAATAATTACAGGTTAACTAATAAAATTTTGAAAAGAAGATTTTCAAATAATTTGAAAATTAAATTATGATAATTAACCCGGGTTTATAGTTGATACATCTGATTTAAGTGAACCAGTTGATTTATAAATTCACTTGTGAATGTTTGGATTCTAGTGAATGTTGAATTGTTTGATATCCCTGATATGTGATTATGATTAAATCTTTGATTTCTGTTGCTGTGATATATTACTATGTGAATATGAAACCCTTGACCCGTAAAACGGCATTTGAATTTCGATGCGACAGGGAGTCGGATTCTAGTTGGTTATCCGAAACCCACATCGAATTATAATTGTTAATCTTTGTGACCGATAAATTTATTTTATCTATGAATCTGTGAATGAAGATAAGCGTTATTGATTATACCGCTTATCGATATATATGTGATGATTGATGTTGCACTACTGTGTGAAACCCCTGGACTACACCATACACACACAAATATGGATTTCACGTGGAAATCAGTTAAGTCACAGATTTTTGACAATTTTAAAGATTGAATTCTTGAATCTAAATGGTTTTGGAAATTGAAATTAAGAGCTTTGTAAATGAGTTTTGAATGTAAAAGTTATTTTTAAATAACTTAATAAAATTTGAAATTTAAATAATTTGATTTAAATTCGAATTCAATATTTGAAATTGAATTCAATGATTTGGGAAAACTAATTGTTTTCAACTGATAAAAGCTCTTATATAAGAAATAGATTTCCAATTTGAATTAAAGGAATTTCAAGTTTGAATTAACGATGATTTTCCAAATTACGAATAAATCTTTGAACATGTTTTTGAAATCTATCAATTAAATCTTTGATTTAAAGATTTAACGAGTTAATCAATTGAAATGGGGATTAAATTTGGAAAACCTGTGAATGAATCTTTTGTTTAAAAGGTTAAAGTGTGGAAATTGTTTAAACCATTGAAGGTTGTTAAAATGAATCTTTTTGTTTAAAGATTTGAAATGGTAATTTGTTAAACCATTTGAAAAGAAAGCTTGGGTTTAAGTTGTGACTTAATTGAAATCCCAGTATCCATATGTTTTAAAATATTGCGCTCATTATTCGGATTAGCCGGGAGAGGACCTTTGTGTCACACAACCCATTCCAAATAAGTGATACGTCGTATATGGATAGCATTTGAAGACCGGTGTTGAAGACCGGGTGTTTGCGAAAACGATAGAATGACCTATCGATTGTCTCTGCACTGGGTAGCTCCTGGTATAGAGATCACCTAAGTGATGGGAAGTTCGATCGGGATTGTGAATTACCCGGATTTGCAAGGGCTTCTTCGGAAGTGCCTTCGGTTCTGTTCGATCCCGGAACAGACTTATATGGATACATGTCTGACATTACACTTTGAGATATAAAGCCGATTTCTTTCAAATACATTTCTGTTGGTGGCGGAGAATTTATTCTCTTAGCTTAACACCCTTCTCTGAGACGTACGAGCTCAGAGGTTATGTAGTTGAAATTTATCAGCGATATATCCCAATTTGGTAATGTGGCATGCTGAGTGTTGCTGTGTGATGATCAATGTTTGATCATTTGTGATATGATCATTTGTTTGATCATTTATCTTTGTGATCATAGGTTGATCATCTGTTGACCCAAAGCATGGCTTTGTGACAAAGCGTAGCTTTGTGGACGAGACTTCGTCGAGCCTCACAACCCGGAAATGGTCGAAACAGGATCGTTGCGGCAAGGTTATGAGGGTCGCGCCCTTTAGGGTATGTCATTTCCTTCTGGAAAGGGGTGGTATTATGGTATGGAGCCCTGATACTTACTCATGTGGATACACCTTCTTTATGATGTGTGATGATGGTTACGAGCGCTCGGATAAAGGTCCCAAAGGACCGGGAGGTGGCATATTCGTGAGTTACCTGTTACAGGGGTAACCCGGCCTTGTTTGGCAGAGAGCAGTTTGTCTCTCGGGACGTCCCGCCAGAGGCGATCCCATGCGGCGGAAGGAAGTTCCTTAGCCTGACCATTTGTTGGAAATCCATTTCTCCAATACGGAACTTGTACGGATTTAGTTGTAGAACCTGCCATTTACGTACGGTGGTCACCACTGTTTAGATGGTAGCTATAGTAGGCATACGATACTGGTCGTATGTTGGCTAAGATTAATATTATACTTTCGAAATATTTTCTGCACTATGCACTAATAATAATATCAAGATGATTTTACGTAGTCAGCATCTTTGACTATCATAAGAAGAAATCTCCTCCAATTCTGCGTTTGCATTGTGTGTGTGGCGGAAGGTCTTATGGTAGTTTCATTTTCTAAAAGAGCATTGCGGATTTCAATGTTTAAAATTCTTTTGCTGTTGTTTAAAGTTAAACTGTTTTTGTTGCTCACACCAGTCCCATGACTGATCCGGAGTTTATTGTTCCCTTCCTAAACTCTGGGTGCTCATAATTTTCCACACGAGCAGTCTAGAGTTGGGTTTCTTTTCAGATATTCAGGTTTAGTAGATTATCTGGAGCTAGTCCAGTATTTGTAGTTCATTCATCGGAGTTGCTTATCTTGGAGTTGTGGATTCATTCTTGTCTGAAGATCATTTTGGAGTTATCATTTCTATTGATATTGTTCCGCTGTTGTTGTTATCATTTTTTTTCCGCTGCTATTTCTTGTATCATATCTCTGATGTATATTGATATTCATTGTATCACTCTGTTGTATCAGATATTGTATATCAATGTATTATTCTTTTCTTCCGCTGTGTTATTTACTTAATTGTGTTATAGCTCCGGGAAGCCAGATTCGGCGTTTGAATCTACGGCATTTTGAGTACAAGTGAAGTACGGGTGCCGATTTTCGAAGGCCGAGTTTTTGGACTCTTACATTTGGTATCAGAGCTAAGGTTGAACTTTAGCTCAGGAGTATAACACGTTAAGTAGCTCATTAGAGATAGAGTGAAGTAAACTCTAAAATGAGTATCCTCAGATATCCGTTCGAATGCCTCAGTAAATTCTCTTACTATCCATTGATAGTGAGTATGAGTGCAAGAAGAGGATGAGATAGGGGACAGAAGAATACGACTATAAATGGTCAATACTCTGTAACAACAAGAAAACCATCTTTTCTCTATCAATCTCTTTTGTTCAGCATTTTTTCTCAATTCTTTGATATTTTCTAGTCGATCCAGGAAGGAGATTCGATATATTAATATGGGACATAAACTTCGGGTGGACCAAAATTGTTTGTTTGGATGAATTGTTTGCTTTGATTGCTATGGCTGATAGGTGTACTCTCGTTCTAAACTAAAAGTTTTGAAACTGTATCCATATATCTATCTATTCTTTGGGTTCAGTATATTCTACGAATGGTTAGTTATCATTTCGAACTGACCGATGCCACTGCATATTTCGTAGATCTGGATAACCCGAGTATCGTGTGAAAGAATTCAACAGATTCGTTCTTGTATCTGTTATTGATATTCTGATTTGGTAAGCCAAATGCAGAATAGATATTCAGTTTGAGTTGATGAAATATTTTTCATCTGTCTTTGTTTTCGTGCCTGTGAATTTCGAGGACGAAATTCTTTTAAGGGGGGAAGTCTGTAACGACCCCGAATCTTATAGATATTTAAATTGATAATTAATTCGATTTTTGAATTATATTTGTGGAATAAAACGATAAATGGATTGCGAGTTTCCCCGAGTCCCAATTTTATTTGAACGATCATTTAAATTTAATGTTTGTATATATTGGGTTTAAAATTAAATCTTAAATAAATGGTTTAATAATGATAATTGATGATAATGAATATTAGAGTTGATGGTTAATAATGGTTTGAGTTATAAAATAATATAAGACAATAAATATTTAAACTAGAAATAGAAAATAATATAAGGTAAATTTTAATAAAAATGGAGGATAGAACATTTGCATAATTTTAACAACATATTAAAATAGAATCTCATGTATATAAAACAACAAGATAAAATTCAAAGTTAAAAAGAAAAGAAACAAATAAAAGACAAGTATTCAAGCAAACAAATAAAATAGAAGTTCATTTATATTGTGAAACAAATAAAACATATCTATGTACCAACTAACATCATAACAGCCGAAAATAAAGCAAATACATATTTAAGAATGTACACTTATAAAACATAAAGTAAGAATAGGATGAAGCATAGGGTACCATTACATTTAATGCAATATCTTTAGCCTCCACAAAATCTCATGTCAGCCGAGCTAAATAAGCAAAACAAGTAGACATATAAAGGATATAAGGTACTTATCATTAAATGCCGTGTATATCAGCCCCAAAGCAAAGAAAAAAAATCTCTGTTCAATTTTTGTACAAAATGCACACTGTTGTACAAACAAGAATCATCACAATCTCATCTCAGTTAAACAATACATTATATCACCTGTAACACTTCATTTCTTACATATCCATCCATCTCAGTTTCGACCATTTTCACTGAGAAAAATTTAAGTAAACACCATTTCAAACTTAAACAAAACTTCCATTAAAACAAGCAACAGATTCAAAAGTAAAACAAAGCTTCAGATTTAAAAGTTTCAAAGTTCAAGCCCAAAGTAAAGAAGAAAAATTTAAATCTGGAAAACTGGAAGAAACAAGTTCTCTGGGAAAAAAAAATGCAGGCTTTGCTTCCTCTCTGTTCTTCTCTGTTGCGAATACCCAGGTGAGCAAATCTCCTCCCTGAACTTGTTTGTTTTTGTTTGTGAGCAAGTTCACTTATCTACCTATGTGCTTTTGATATTATGTTTGACACTTGAAGTATGATGGTTTAAATGACTGTGAGCAAACTAACCCATTAATGCTTGAATCTGTTTATAAACTTGATATATGTGAAATAAAGTGATGAAATTGTGTTGCATATACATATAAATATGTATATATGTCTGTGCATGTTTGTGTATATGTGTATTGGTGTTTTGTTATAGGTTACAGGTTTTAAAACCTGATCAAAATTTCAAATCATTCCACCTACAAACAATTTTAAACCTTGATCTTCGAATGAAAGGTGTTTGTATGTGTATAACATCATTTCTAAAATATAGATTAAAGGAAAAAAATATTGAGTAAATATTTTCAAAATTATAAATAACAGTGATAATCTAAATTAAGTCAAAAATTAATGATCTCGATTTTACGTTTTAACTTTACAAATAGGTTTGTATTCTAAAATGATGAATTTTGATAATCAATTTGTGATTTTAAGTCTGTATACGATGGGCTATTTCTAGATGAACGGAAAATACACTTTGGTCGAATCTTAACGATCGGCTTAGAGTTGTTCGACGAGTTTGAAGCTGGAGGTGGCTGGGGTGATGGGGGTCATCAGAAAAATAGTCAGAGGATTTTTAATCCACTATGGTGGCGCATTGACGTTGATTTAGGGTTTAACGACCTTCTTTAGTCGAGGTTAGGATCGAGGCAATATCATCATCGATGATGGATCGAGTTCAATCGCACCTGGGGGGATCATAGCAGAGAACTCTGGCGAGGGTCTGGGCGGAGTCGTGAAGCTTTTGGCAGCGTCACGTGGCGGCGCGAGGTGTTTTGGTTGGTCATGTTGGTGCCAGTAGGCGTTGGTATAGTTCGATTTTGATTCTCAGACAATTTCGTCAATCTGAGTACACAGGGTTATTGGCATGATCAGTGACGACATGTTGGCGATTAGAACGATGGTCGGAGTCGCCTCGTTCAGGCGTGCACGTGCACGAGATGGTTTGTATCTGGGTTGATTGTGATTTGAGGAAGAAGGATGGTTGCTCGAGTTTGCTCTCGGGATTCTGGGTCATTTGTTCGAGTATGATACGTGTGGGTTTGGCCCAGTATAACAGATTTAAAATTTAACAAAGCAAAGTAAAGGGAAAAAAAAAACAAAGTCTTGAGAAAATATATGGCTCGGGGAAGATATGAGTTGGTCTCGGGTTTTTGAAATGATAAATTTTATCAATAAATTTGATTAATTAATTAAATGATAATTAATTATGAAACTATTGAGTATAATTACTTAATGACAATGATTGTGAAATGTAGTTAATTATTTATTAATAAATTAAAGGATTTATTAATAATGACAATTAATTAAGATTTATTTAATAATTAAAGATTAATGGATTCATTGATTTAAAATGATTAGTTAATAATTACAGGTTAACTAATAAAATTTTGAAAAGAAGATTTTCAAATAATTTGAAAATTAAATTATGATAATTAACCCGGGTTTATAGTTGATACATCTGATTTAAGTGAACCAGTTGATTTATAAATTCACTTGTGAATGTTTGGATTCTAGTGAATGTTGAATTGTTTGATATCCCTGATATGTGATTATGATTAAATCTGTGATTTCTGTTGCTGTGATATATTACTATGTGAATATGAAACCCTTGACCCGTAAAACGGCATTTGAATTTCGATGCGACAGGGAGTCGGATTCTAGTTGGTTATCCGAAACCCACATCGAATTATAATTGTTAATCTTTGTGACCGATAAATTTATTTTATCTATGAATCTGTGAATGAAGATAAGCGTTATTGATTATACCGCTTATCGATATATATGTGATGATTGATGTTGCACTACTGTGTGAAACCCATGGACTACACCATACACACACAAATATGGATTTCACGTGGAAATCAGTTAAGTCACAGATTTTTGACAATTTTAAAGATTGAATTCTTGAATCTAAATGGTTTTGGAAATTGAAATTAAGAGCTTTGTAAATGAGTTTTGAATGTAAAAGTTATTTTTAAATAACTTAATAAAATTTGAAATTTAAATAATTTGATTTAAATTCGAATTCAATATTTGAAATTGAATTCAATGATTTGGGAAAACTAATTGTTTTCAACTGATAAAAGCTCTTATATAAGAAATAGATTTCCAATTTGAATTAAAGGAATTTCAAGTTTGAATTAACGATGATTTTCCAAATTACGAATAAATCTTTGAACATGTTTTTGAAATCTATCAATTAAATCTTTGATTTAAAGATTTAACGAGTTAATCAATTGAAATGGGGATTAAATTTGGAAAACCTGTGAATGAATCTTTTGTTTAAAAGGTTAAAGTGTGGAAATTGTTTAAACCATTGAAGGTTGTTAAAATGAATCTTTTTGTTTAAAGATTTGAAATGGTAATTTGTTAAAACCATTTGAAAAGAAAGCTTGGGTTTAAGTTGTGACTTAATTGAAATCCCAGTATCCATATGTTTTAAAATATTGCGCTCATTATTCGGATTAGCCGGGAGAGGACCTTTGTGTCACACAACCCATTCCAAATAAGTGATACGTCGTATATGGATAGCATTTGAAGACCGGTGTTGAAGACCGGGTGTTTGCGAAAACGATAGAATGACCTATCGATTGTCTCTGCACTGGGTAGCTCCTGGTATAGAGATCACCTAAGTGATGGGAAGTTCGATCGGGATTGTGAATTACCCGGATTTGCAAGGGCTTCTTCGGAAGTGCCTTCGGTTCTGTTCGATCCCGGAACAGACTTATATGGATACATGTCTGACATTACACTTTGAGATATAAAGCCGATTTCTTTCAAATACATTTCTGTTGGTGGCGGAGAATTTATTCTCTTAGCTTAACACCCTTCTCTGAGACGTACGAGCTCAGAGGTTATGTAGTTGAAATTTATCAGCGATATATCCCAATTTGGTAATGTGGCATGCTGAGTGTTGCTGTGTGATGATCAATGTTTGATCATTTGTGATATGATCATTTGTTTGATCATTTATCTTTGTGATCATAGGTTGATCATCTGTTGACCCAAAGCATGGCTTTGTGACAAAGCGTAGCTTTGTGGACGAGACTTCGTCGAGCCTCACAACCCGGAAATGGTCGAAACAGGATCGTTGCGGCAAGGTTATGAGGGTCGCGCCCTTTAGGGTATGTCATTTCCTTCTGGAAAGGGGTGGTATTATGGTATGGAGCCTTGATACTTACTCATGTGGATACACCTTCTTTATGATGTGTGATGATGGTTACGAGCGCTCGGATAAAGGTCCCAAAGGACCGGGAGGTGGCATATTCGTGAGTTACCTGTTACAGGGGTAACCCGGCCTTGTTTGGCAGAGAGCAGTTTGTCTCTCGGGACGTCCCGCCAGAGGCGATCCCATGCGGCGGAAGGAAGTTCCTTAGCCTGACCATTTGTTGGAAATCCATTTCTCCAATACGGAACTTGTACGGATTTAGTTGTAGAACCTGCCATTTACGTACGGTGGTCACCACTGTTTAGATGGTAGCTATAGTAGGCATACGATACTGGTCGTATGTTGGCTAAGATTAATATTATACTTTCGAAATATTTTCTGCACTATGCACTAATAATAATATCAAGATGATTTTACGTAGTCAGCATCTTTGACTATCATAAGAAGAAATCTCCTCCAATTCTGCGTTTGCATTGTGTGTGTGGCGGAAGGTCTTATGGTAGTTTCATTTTCTAAAAGAGCATTGCGGATTTCAATGTTTAAAATTCTTTTGCTGTTGTTTAAAGTTAAACTGTTTTTGTTGCTCACACCAGTCCCATGACTGATCCGGAGTTTATTGTTCCCTTCCTAAACTCTGGGTGCTCATAATTTTCCACACGAGCAGTCTAGAGTTGGGTTTCTTTTCAGATATTCAGGTTTAGTAGATTATCTGGAGCTAGTCCAGTATTTGTAGTTCATTCATCGGAGTTGCTTATCTTGGAGTTGTGGATTCATTCTTGTCTGAAGATCATTTTGGAGTTATCATTTCTATTGATATTGTTCCGCTGTTGTTGTTATCATTTTTTTTCCGCTGCTATTTCTTGTATCATATCTCTGATGTATATTGATATTCATTGTATCACTCTGTTGTATCAGATATTGTATATCAATGTATTATTCTTTTCTTCCGCTGTGTTATTTACTTAATTGTGTTATAGCTCCGGGAAGCCAGATTCGGCGTTTGAATCTACGGCATTTTGAGTACAAGTGAAGTACGGGTGCCGATTTTCGAAGGCCGAGTTTTTGGACTCTTACAGTAGTAGTCGTGTCATTATATAGAACGATATGTATTCATGTATATTAGTCGATAATGTACTTGTATATATAACTTCTAGAGTCGACAGTTGTAGTTGTATCATATGTATTGTGTCAACTATGTATTAACTGACATCAGTTATATATATATGAGACTTTTGTTTTTATCTGTGTTCCGCATTTATATTATCTGTGTTATTGTTATATCTAATGTCCTAAACTATTATGAACCGTCGTAGTTCGTTTTATACTAGTATTGGGTGTGTCGGTGGGAGTAAATAAATAAAAGATGAAAAACAAAAAGTATGTACCGTTCCTATCGAGATAACCAATATTAGTGTAAGGCCAACTACGGATGGTCGCTCCTATCCAGCCTTATTCTTCGTAATAATAGATAGTATTTCCTTTAATACTCTTTGTTATTATGAGCATAGAGGTGGGGCGTCACAGGTCGTTACATTATTTCTCTTAGCTTTGTATGCCTTTACTAGAGGTTTTTTTTAGAGATAGAATTTTGTTTGAAGTTTAGGAGATGATTTAGAAAAGAATAAGAAAAAGTAGGGAAGAAGCAGAATTGTGTGTTGTCTTCCTTATGTATGTAGACATGTATTCATAGGTTAATAAGGCTTTCAAGAGAAGCAAAAACCAACCTTCCAAGGGAAGCCAAGAGAAGCTTATTAAGATAAAGCTTTCATAAGAAGATACTGAAACAAGCCTTTCTGGAGAAGCTAAAAGAAGCTTATTAAGATAAAGCTTTCATGTGAAGCTAAACCACATGAAGGGTATAGAAGAGGCCAAGGTAAAATTGGCTTCTCTGAGAAGATACAAAGCTTTCTAGCAAAGTTGTTGAAAAAAGATCCACTAATGTGGTACCCCGCTACATAAATTCATGTCTGCGTGTGAACCATAAACAGAAACAAAAAATATGATCATTATAAAAATTTCTAGAAACTTCTCATACCTGACATTCAAGTCAGACGTTTACATTCTACCCTCCCTTAGAAAAAGATTTCATCATCGAAATCTAAGTTTCAAACAATTCTAGATAATCTCTATGATTTCCGACTCTACCTCCTAAGATGCTTCATCTTCATTATGATGGTTCCGTTGTACTTTTACTAAGGGAATTTCTTCGTCCGTAACTTCTTAACTTTTCTATCAAGAATTCAAACCAGTCCCTAAATGTACTTGGTACCCTTCTTAACTTCAATGTCACTCAAATTAACTACATGAGATGGGTCGGGAATATACTTCCACAATATTGATATATGAAAAACATTATGATCTAATAATTTCTTAGGTAAATTGAGTTGGTATGCAATCTTACCAACTCTCTCGGTAATATAAAATGATCCAATAAATCTAGGTGATAACTTTGCCTTCTTCTTTCCAAATCGCATCACCCCTCGCACTGAAGAAACCTTAAGAAGAACTTGATCCTCCACTTCAAATTCCAAATTCTTTCTTCTATGATCTGCATAACTCTTTTGCCAACATTTTGTAGCTTGCAATCGTTCCCTTATGATTAAAATTTTCTCTGTTGTTTCTTTTACTGAATCTGGGCTAAGAAGATCACCGTCTCCAACTACTGCCCAACATGCGAACGACAAGGCCTTCCATAAAAAGCTTCATATGGAGCCATACCAATACTTGCATGATCACTATTGTTATATGAAAATTCTATTAGTGGTATGTGAGTTTGCCATGTGATTTCAAATTCCATTATACAGAATCTTAACATATCTTCTATGACTCGATTCACCCTTTTAGTCTGTCCATCCGTTTGAGGATAAAAGGTTGTGCTTATATTTGGTGATGTACCTAATGCTTTTTGAAGACTTCCCCAAAATCTTAAAGTGAATCATAAGCCTCTATCTGAAACAATGGTGACTGGTATACCATGTAGTCGAACAATTTCTTTCAGATAGATTCTACTCAGTTTCTCCATTGAGTAAGTTATGTTATAAGGTATGAAATGTGCTGACTTTGTTAGACGATCCACAGCTACCCATAATGCATCATGACCTTGCTTTGACATTGGTAATCCAGTGATAAAATCCATTGTTATATGTTTCCATTTCCATTCAGCGATATGAAGTGGTTGTAGAAGTCTTGCGAGTCGTTGCTACTTAGCTTTTATTTATTGGCATTTAAAACATTTAGCCATAAATTCAACAACATCCTTTTTCATTCTATTCCACCAAAATTGACGCTTAAGATCCATAAACATTTTGTGCTCCCGGGGTGCACTGTAAGCCTTGAGCGATGCCCTTCTCTTTGGATTTCATTTTTCAATTCAGCTTGATTTGGAACACAAAGTCTATTATTGAATCTAAAACCTCCATCTTTACCAATCTTCCAATCTGCAAGTTCGTTGTCCATCATTTTCATAAATAATTGCTTCAGCTGCTTGTCTTGCTCTTGGGCTTGTAATATTCTACTTACTAGAGTTGGCTGAATAATAAGTTACATAATACGGCTACTTTGTTAACCATTACTCCATTAATCATTCTTGTGCAAGCATTTATGTCAGATAGGGTCTCTAGAGCTCTCCACTCCCTTATCATAAACTGGATACATTAAACTGGATACCAAGCCATAGGGTTTTCGACCTAATGCATCTGCCACTATGTTTACCTTTCCCGGATGATAATGCAATGTAAAGTCATAATCCTTTAGAAATTCCAACCACCTCCTTTGTCTCATGTTTAATTCTTTTTGGGAAAATAAATATTTTAAACTCTTATGGTCTGAGTAAACATGAAATTGTTTCCCATAAAAATACAGCCTCCAAATTTGTAAAGAAATATAATTACAGCCAATTCTAAGTCATGAGTTAGATAATTGACTTCATGTGGTTTTAATTAGCGAGATCCATGAGCGATAACTTTGTCCTTCTACATTTATACAATTCCTAATCCTTGTCCATATGCATCAGAATATCCTTTATATGAGATTCCACTCCTTGGCAAGGACAAAATTGTTGCCTCGGTCAACCATTTCTTTAGTGTTTCAAATGCCATCTCACGCTTTACATTCCAAATAAACTTTATTTCCTTATGAATCAACTTCGTTAGTGGAAACGCTATCTTTGAAAATCTTAAATAAATCTACAATGATAACCAGCTAATCCTAGAAAACTTCAAACCTCTGATGGTGTTGTCGGAGGGTTCCATGTGCTTTAACTTTTGATGGGTCTACTCCTATCCCATCCTTCGAGACAACATATCCAAGAAATTTCACTTCCTCCAACCAAAATACACATTTACTTAATTTTTCATATAGTTGATGCTCTTTTAATGTTTGGAGACATGAACGCAAATGGCATTCATGTTCTTCCTTTGTCTTAGAGTAGATTAGGATATCATCAATAAACACAATGACAAATTGGTCAAGGAATGGGTAGAATACACGGTTCATTAAATCGATAAATACCACTGGGGCATTGGTAAGGCTAAAAGGCATCACCAAGAATTCATAGTGCCCATACCATGTTTGGAAAGCTATCTTCAGAATATCTTCCTCATTTATTCTTAATTAATGAAATCCAGACCTTAAATCAATCTTTGAAAATACCGTAGCTCCTTAAAGTTGATCAAATAAATCATCGACCTAAGGTAATGAGTGAAACTGTGTATGGATCATGCGTTTATATCTAATATGCAAGTGTAATAAAAAGCTAACTTATAACTTGCAGAGTAAAGTAAATAAAAGTAAAGAAACGATCACACCAGAATTTTTATATCGGTTCGGACCTCCCATCCTACGTCCAGTCCCGAAGCTCCTCTTCGGCCTTAACTAGTAAACAACCCTCGCTTTGCCCGGAGGAATAGGCTTGATACAACAAATCTTTCTTAGACAAGTTAGTGTTCTAAGAAACACTGAATTTGTCTGCACAGTACAAATCTTCCTATAATCTCCTTTGAGTAGTATGTGTATGTGAAGCTTTTCTTTTAGGAAGTGATAAAAACTGATATATTGTTTGCTTTTAGAAATCAGAGTATGCAAAGAGTATAGATATGAGATTCGGAAAATTCAAGTGGCTTGTTTCTTAAAATCTTTACATATTTATAGATGTTGAAGAGTTTTCTTGAAGAGTAGCATCCATTAGTGTATTCTATTTCAGTCTAAAGGTTGCAATCATTGAGGAGGAAGAGGTGCGTTGAAGAGATATGGATGCAACCATTAGAATGAAGCAAGTGACTATTCATTGATTTTGCCCGTTAACCAGCACAGACGTCTGTCCATAATATTCAGACGTCTGTGTGTATATATATATATATTTTAAACAGATGCCAGAGTCGGGCGTTTGAGATATATTGACAGACGTCTGATATGTATTAGTTTTTTAAACAGCGACTATAGTCAGACGTCTGATATACACTGATAGACGCCTGATATATGTTATTTTCTACAATTAGCCTGTTTGAGATAATAAAGACTTATAAAAGTTTTGTCGTGCAATGTTTGTGTTAAAAAACTACTAAAGGAGATTTTACAAGCTATATATATATGACTATAACACACAGATACTAAACTTAGTAGCAAACATTACAGATATAAGAGAATGTGTAGCACCAGTATCAAATAAAACTTTAGCTTGAAAGTCAAAAGGAAGTAGGTATCTTCCACCTGAGCTTGTTCATAAACTACTACATATACTCTTCTTTGATTTCCTTGTTACATCTTATCATCCTTCTTTAGTTTTTTGCAGCTTCGACTAATGTGCCCAGGTTCATTGCAATTGTAACACACAATTGCCTTGCTTGGACAATTTAGAGCAATATGTCTTATTTCATCACACCAGCAACATTTCCTGAATTTGTCAGGTTCCTTTTCCTGTCCGACTGATCCTTTACTTTCTCCATTTTGTTTCTTCTTCTTCCAATCTGGTTTCTTTTGATTGCTAGACCACCTTTGATTATTTGGTTTTCTCTTATTTGAATTATTTCTTTCTTTCCGAAACTCGATATAATCCTCTTCTAGATTTAAAGCTTCAGCGACTATCATCTTATATGTCTTACGTCGGTCTCCAATAACATGCCTTCTTATTGGAGGGATCAATCCTTTGGCAAACCTTCTTGCTTGCTTTTCAGGTGTATCAATCAAATGATTTCCAAATCGAGATGATGCTTCGAATTTATTCTAATATTAAGCCACCGTCATACCTTCTTATGTAAGACTTTGGAATTTTTTTTCCATTTTCTCTCTTTTATTTTTTGGGAAATATTTGTCCAAGAATTTTTTTCTTAAAACTTCCCCATGTCATCCCTTCCACCTCTCTAGATTAGTGGTGGTTTGAACTAATTCCCACCAATTTCAAGCCTCTTCCGCTGATTGAAAAACTACAAGCTTCCTTTTATTAACTTCATTACACTCCAAAACTTCATAAATATCCTTCAAATGATGCACCCATTGCTCTGCTTTAACTGGATCAACATCTCCAACAAAATTCTATAGTTGCAAACTTATAAAATGGCTTAATAGGCTATTGGATGAAGATGTCGAAGAAACGTGCTCTGTTTGCTTGATAAAAGATTAAAATAACTCCATAGCATTTGGTTGTGTGGAGGATTGAGCCTCTTGACCTTGAGTATGTCGAGTATTTTGATTTGTCATGACCCTCAATTTACAAAAATTATTGTTATGGTCATGAATGAGAATCAAGTAATTATTCTAGAAAAAAGACATTTAATGACATACTCAAGTCAAGTACATATAAACTTGTTATATTACTTATAACCCTTATATCTACAAAAAAAATTGGGTGTTAATCCACAATCTCCTAAAATATAGATTACACCATACACTACCTAAAATACTAACTAGATTTTCACTTCTTAGTTCATATTCTTTCTAGTATACCCATCTATGCATCCATGTAATAGGGCCTTCTATATTTTCCAATGCACGAGGGGTTCGGTAACTTCCTGAGAGTAATCATTGGAGCCAACTGACTCAGACTCCTCCTCATCATATTGTGTCACTTTCTTAGTCGAGAACCTTTTATGTTTGATAATTTCTGCCAGTGGTGGAAGTTCTCATTTTTGTCTTAGAAATTACCGAGCTCTAGCATAATCAGTTCTTTCCACCATCTTTATCATCTTCTCTAATTGCTTTTTCTTTTGACGTAGACAATAAACAACTAAATCCCTTTGTAAAGCCTCTTCATAATTATTTGCCCTATTAAATACTTCATGCATCTCATCAAGGAGAATCTTCCTTGCCCTTCCTTTGAGTACTTGTTTTTCCATCATTGGATTAGTAGCAGTCAGTCGTTCATTAGCTTTAGTGGTGCACTTAACACCACCTCAAGAATCTCCCATATCCCAGGTTTGTTTGCTTGCATAATTTATAACTACGAATAGTTATAAATATGTCAATGAAATTTATAAACTTCCTATTCTAATAAAGTAAATTGTGATACTATAAAGTTTCCTAGAAAGCATCCCTTAAACCTAGGCTCTGAGACCACTAACTGTAACACCCCGCTCCGGCACGCTTGTTCGGAGACGAGGATGCTACATACAAAACATGGTGCTATCAATAATAGCATAACTTAACAAGAGTATATCGGATTATAAAATCATTCAGGGTACATGATTTTAAAAGGAAGTAGTTTTATGCATTCACATCACCATACAACATGATTACATAAGATCTGAAAGTCTAGCCATCACAAACTTATACATATAAATACACTAAAGAGATATTACACGTAATATGAATATTCACTTTAGTGCATCCATCTAACTTCTAGGGTTGAACTATTAACCATCTAAACCTGAAATGTTTAAGTGTGGCATCATGAGAAACACAAACCCCGTGAGAAAGCTATCTAATATATAGTTTTCAAGTCATGTCATAATGGGCTGTATAACAAGGATTTTCAAGTTTATTATCAAGTAATTTCATCAGCATAATACTATATCAAAATTCAAAATGATATTCAAGATATACTTCTAAGTAATATATATGAGTAAATCAAACAAGTTTGCAATAGTAATTTAAGTATGAAATTCTTTTGTCAAAACCAGGATCATATTCATCTAAGTACTTAGTCATGAATCTAAACCATACACTCGATCTGGATTAGATCCTAGGATATTTTAACCTATTGCGGTCGGGATCCAAACACCAAGTAATAGATAACTCTTTTCTTTTTGAAAAGCCCAAACTTTCATTTTATAAATAATTTAGGAGGTATTAACTATGATAGTTTTAGCTGACAAAAATATCTTTTCAAAATGTTTAATGGATATCAAAATATTACACATATCAAAAGTTATGGTGTTTACATTGAAAGATGTTAAAATTTAAATTATCGATTATGTTCAAAATATAGGTCATTTTGCAATAGGTTTTTGAGGCTGCAAACATTATGGTCTGTATACTACAAGATGCTTTTGGATGGTCCTTCCAAACACTTTGGCCTAGGTATAACTCGACATTTTACCTCGATTTCAGCTATTAAGATATATTCCGGTAATGGCATAAACATGAAAGTTGTATCCCTTTGAGTTACCTTTCCAGAACATTAAATAAATCCAAATTTCGATAAGATTTGCAAAAGTTATGGCCGAATAACTGAAAGGTGTTTTAACAATTTCGAACCAATATTATAAATGTTAAACAATCTAATTATCACATTATAGAATGACATAAATACATATATTTAAATAGCTTTTCTCACCCTAAATGTTATGTAATCTTTGATTTAATCCCCTTGATCCTCCTTATTTTCCTTAGCTTTGTATGCCATTAAGAGATTTTTTAGATAGAATTTCGTTTGAAGCTTAGGATTTTTTGAGATAGAATTTTTTTTGAGAAAGAATAAGAAGGAGAAGGGAAGAAGCGAAATTGTATGCTCTTTTCCTTATGTGTGTAGACATGTATTTATAGGCTAAAAAGGCTTCCAAAAGAAGCCAAAACCAAGCTTCTAAGACAAGCCAAGAGAAGCTTATTAAGATAAAGCTTCCATGAGAGTTACTAAGATAAGCCTTTCTAGAGAAGCTAAGAGAATCTTATTAAGATAAAGCTTTCATGTGATGCTAAACAACATGAAGGGTATACAAGAGGACAAGGTAAGATTGGCTTCTCTGAGAAGATAACAAAGCTTCCAAGCAAAGCTGTTAAAATAAGATCCACCAATGCGGTACTCTGCTACATAAATTCATGTCTACGTGTGAACCACGAACAGAAACAAAAAATACGATCATTATAAAAATTTCTAGAAAATTCTCATACTTGATTCAAGTCAGGTCGTTACAATTATATACTCGATATAATGTGTTATATTGATTAATTAATTTGATTTAAAGTATATTTAACAGAAATCCATAAATTGTATGTTTTGTGATATTAGTTACAAAGTGTTGTAACCATGAGTAATTTATCACAATGAAATTAAACATACTGTTTTAAATATTCCTATTCAAGATGTATTGAGACTAAATATCGATTTATCCATTGAGACTAGAGTATGTAATGCTCTCTAGATGTTCGATTGTGTATTACTCTTGGCTGTTGGGAGTACCAAGAGGTTATGTACTGATAGTTATTGGATAATTATGAAATGAATCCCTCGGTAGTTTTCTGATGATCAATATAACTAAAGTCAAATAGAAAATATCAATGTGACAAAATTACATATTCCTCTTAACTTTAGAACATTGTTGATCTTCAATGTGGAAGCTCTGCTTTGATTATAGCTAAATCGTGGCACGACATCCATCGAACAATTATAAATGGGTTCAGTGGAAGCATTGGAAATGAAACACTATTCAAGAGATGATTTATCTCCTTGGTTATATGAGGTTAGTATCATGGTAAGTTGAAGTCAACTCAAAGCCAACGTCTATGACTAGAGTAGTTTGGTTAACAATAATTATTATTATCGAACCAAGAATTTTGTATTTGGACTATAAAGTTAAATATGGACGATATTGGAATTTTCACCATTACTAAATTTCGTAAGTCCAAAGCGATATAGTTTTGACGAAGAGAATTGGTGTAAATAATTATCACTGCCTGGTAACGCTTAACAAAATAAAATTGAATTTTACCGATGTTGAGTAAGCGATAAATTTGGCCATAATGTCACATCACCTGCTAAGTGACGTGTGAACGTTAATATTTGATATTAATTGCTGATCAAATTTACACCCAAAAGCCACACAACTGAAATGTTAAATTCTCCTAAATACCACCCAAATTAATTGATTTATAATTAATATAAATTAATTAAATTAATTAATTTTTATGAAATATTAATTGTAAAATTTTATTTGATATATATTGAACAATATTAAATGATGGGCATATAATAGTTATATAAACACTAATCGATATACGATATCGATAAGCATTTAAATTGGATTTAAATGCAATAAATATTGTTCATGCTTGAAGTTGTTTTGAGGCCCAAAAGGGGCTTGTTATTTTCGGCCAGGATTGGCAAGGGTAGGCCGGCCATTTTAATGGCTGATGTGGGTTGGAATTTGAATTGAAAAGGGAAGAGAAATGGTGTGAGAAAAATAAGGATCAAGACCCTTGTTTTACACCTTAATATCTCCTTTTAATTATTTTTAACCCACACATTTCATAGAATTTTAGGAGCCTCCATACCTTCCCTTTACTGGAATCAACCTCCCCCTCTCCTCAAATTCTCAAGCATCTTATATACAATCGCCAGTGGTATAGCTGTTCGGAAGCTAGCAACTTCTGGACATGGAATTAGATTCAAGAGCTTAATTCATCGTTTCAAGGTACGAATTCTAGGCTTTGGTGAAATGTACATTTCTTATTTATTAACATATATAAATGATTTAAATATTATATAGCGTGCCAGTTAGTTAGCGTTAACTGGGTTTTTAACCCAATAGAATTTAAAAGGAGTTAACATATTCAGATTAAGTTATAATGACTCGAAACTTGACCCGAAGGCCTAAAAGTACAAGACAAAGAAACATAAAAAGTTTGGCCCAGAATTATGCTACCTATTCGAACCGATACCGATCCAATTGGATTGGTACCGATCCGAAATGTTGGCTCATAGTTCCTTCTAACCACTTGCATTGCACTCCTATGCCTCTACTAAGCTCACTTATAAAGTTTAGTAACATTCCGAGCAACCTAGTTCAAGAAGTAAAGACTCATTTGATCCATTCAAATATCTACCCGCTTTTGGATCGGAGCAACTTAAAATGACCTACAAAACTCATACCGACTCGGAATGACTTAAAATTTGGAGGGGACACTTAGAAGACGTAAGGGAAGGCTCACACCAAAAACGAAGTTATTTGGCCAAGTTAGTTTGGATCGGTACCGATCCAAAGTTTTGATCGGATCGGACCCAACTATAGTAGCCCCACCACCTAAGTTCCGTTGTGTAGGTCTCACGCACCCTCTAGAAGCTACCTGCAAAGTTTCGTCTGATTCTAATAAGTATCGAGCAAGTTATGGATGGATCTCTTCAAAATTGAGTTAGTTTGACAAATCAGGTCTGACCCACCTAGGATAGGCCTCGCCCCATGAGATCTGATTTGGAGGCGCTCCTACTCATCTATGACGACCTTAATTTTTAGTAACATTATTTAGGATATCTAATTAGTTAAATTAAATAAAATAATGTGATGATTAGGGGAATGAGAAATGTGTTAATAGAAAGGTGGCCGTCCGAATGTTAACAAATGAATTAAAATGTAATAGAAAGGGAAGTTAGCTAATGGGAAAAGTAGGAAAAGACACATTCTTATACCCTAAACCCTTACACATTCATTTAACACGTTCACTTTCACAACCTAAAACAAAACAAGAGGCCGACCACCATTGAGGAAAAACAAGAGAAGATTTCAAGAGGAAGAAGCTAACCAACTATATCCAAGATCAAATCTCAACTCCTTAATCTCAAGCTAAAGGTGAATAATAAATACATCTCATGTTTTTAGTTAATTTCGGTTTTAGGTTAAATCCAAGCTTATTTGCAAATGTTTTTGCCATGTTTTGATTGTTAAATTAGATATATATGCTTGTTGATGATTTATGTTATTTTATATAGATTTTATGATATGTTTTAATGTGAAAACCCTATTAAATGACATCCAAATGCCTTACGATTTTAGAATAAGGTCAGAAATGATATTTTAGAGATGGGTTTCAGTTTTCATAATTTTCTGAATTAATGTGGATTTAATATTAATTTCTAGTTAAGAAAATGGTTATTTGGGTTTAAAATTAATTACGGCTAATATATGTATGCTCTGGGTCAGAAATTAATATATGTTAGAAAACATATTAAAAATGTTTATGAGAATTTTTATAGATTTTTCCTAGTTGTTTTAATAGATATATAAAATTATTTAAGGTATGAGACTTAAATGTTTTATATATTTATAAAAGGAGAAGGGGTACTTTGTAAATAATCAAAATTGTTATTTCAGAAATTTCGGCAGTACTTTTAGAAAAGAAATTAGAAACCAATCATATTTTGACAAACAAGGCAGGTTAGTTGAAAAGAATTGCTTTAAAAAGTTAAAAATCAGTTTAAACATGCTTTTTACATGTTTCACCACTTTCGGTACCTAGCTTTCGACTAAGTTCCTCCACCTTCATCACCATCGAAACCAATGTGCCTGGTATCAAGTCTTGGTACTTAGCAAAATTGGACTAAGGCAAATGGTATGAAGTCAAAACATGGGGTTACGAAGCGGTCGAAGCTTTACTTTGTTTTTAAATGAAAATGCGCATGCTTTGCTTTTGATTTCGACTTGGTTAGCTTTTGACTGGGTCAAATCGTTTTAAAGGAATAGTTTCGAAAGAGGTTGTTCCTTCTGTTTTAAGTAAATGCTTTCAATAGGGCCGAAACCCCTTACTGCGGTTTCTGTAGGATCGATTTCACCCTAGAGGGGGGGAGGGGTGAATAGGGTGATACTAATAATTATAAAAATTTAATGCAGAAATAATTTTAACACGGATAATAGTAGAATAATAGCAGCACAGATAATAGCAGAATATTAAAAACAGAAATAAAACAACATAGATTTACCCAGCTTCGGCAAAACTCTGCCTAAGTGTTGCCCCCAAGGTTTCTACTAGAAATTAAGTAGTCAGACGCTTACACACGTAAACTCGCGACACCCGCTATCGACTAACCTAACTCTACGCTCAAAACCATGCTACAACTCAGCCATTGAGTTGTGAATTCTCGAACTACACCATCGTAGTTCGTCCTCTAGTCACACGACTAGACTTTATAAAAGTTTAAAAGAGAATTACAAAATAAAAACAACTAAATAAAAATAGAAACCCTAAATTAAATAAAAACAGCCCAATATAATAAACAAGACCGGCAAAATTAAATAAAAAGGAATCCCCCCTTTTCTTTTCTTATGTCTTCGACCTGTATTCTTTGAGAGAGAAAATGGCCGCCTCTTTCGTTTGTTCCTCTTCGTTCAAAATTAGGGCTTCGGAGAAATTTGAGCACGTCGACTTCAGTTGTTGATTGAAAGATACTTCGAATGCTTTCTTCGATCGATTTATTTGTTCACGGCCGCTTCAAATTGTCGAGCGCTTATATTTGGTTCAAAACTTGGTATGTGATATTCCTATTTGATTTCGATCGTGCTCGACTTTGATTCGAGTTGTTGATTTTGAACTTAAATTAAAACTTGGCTCTATGATTTTTATTGAACTCGAATGCGTTTAGGCCGATGATGAAATTGGGTTAAATAGGATTCGAAATCCTATAATCTCATTCGTATATATTTTATTGAATTCGTCTGCTACTTTAGCTCAGCCATCCGATTTTGCTTGGATGCTTGTGATGTTTTCTGACTTTTTCAATTCGTATATTTTTGTTGCTTGATCATCACGGTTTTCATTTCTTCTCTCTGTTGTCATCTCTGATTTCATTCTTTGCTGGCAACGATAGAATATTTTACTTTGGCCATTTGAAATTGTGATGTTTTGATTTCGACACTGACTTGTTCGATATGGTCTGGACTTGTTCGAACTGTACCTTATTCACCACGGTTTTGGCATTTTGAATTTATGTTGACCGCTGTTGAATTCGGCCATTTGAAATGATTTCTGCTGTGACACTTCGAATTGTTCAATTTGAAATTGTTATTATCTTGGTCACCACGGCTACATGAATTTGGTATTTAAAATTATGATGGTCTTCATGTAGCTTGTCTGCACTTGATTACTGTCACTGTTTTGTACATATCACTGTCTGGACTTGTGACTGCACCTGATGCTTGTAGTTGTTGTGTGATATTGATCTGGGTTGCATTGAGTACTTGTTCAGTTGCTTGTATTCAGTTGCCTATGTAATTGTGTGCATTTTCATCTGATTTGCCATCGTCTTGTATTTGCATACTTGGAGTCTTGATTGATTTGCTCACTGGTCTTCACTGTTGAGGCTGCACTTGTACCATTTTGTTTTCACTTGAAGTTGACCTATTTTCATTTAAACTGTACTGGTTTGTAGCCTCAAGTTGACTTATTGATGACAGTGCATGTATATATATATATGTATGTATGTATGTGTACATGAGTGTAGCTGTTGTGATAGTTTGTTGTGTTGATGTTGCACTTGGTTTCACTTGAGTCTTGTTACAGCTGAAACTTTGACTTGTTTTCAGACTTCGAGTTTCATATCCATTTCCTTATATCTGAACCATTTGTACTTGAATGTTGGTTATCTTGTCCATTCATCTAGACTGTCGTTGTCTTGGCAGTCTGAAACTTGCATACGCTTGTATCTAGTTGAAGTTGTTTTGTCTTAGTTGAGCCTGTATGCATATTTTGGTCCATGACTGTTGAGGCTTCACTTGATATCTCTTTATATTGATGCCACCTCTGTAGCATTGTGTCTTCAACATTGCTTGACCATGCATGCTTCGAGCCTTTGTTTTACTGGTGGTTGTTTTGGTCGAGACTGTGTTCTTGTTTGGTTGTATTTGAGTTGTTCTGGTCGCACTTCATTTTGATGTTGTTCTGATCCTGTTTCACTTCACTATTCACTAATGTATTTGTATTGCACCTGAGTTGAATCCAGCTTATGGCTCGGGTTTGACCTTGTGCTCGTGTCGTGACTTTATTTGTATTGCACTTGAATATTTGTACTTGAGTTGAATCCAGTTTTTGATTGGGTTTGACCTTGTGCTCACCTGTCCCTGCAGTTTTATCAAGTGTATATCGGTGTGCACGGCCTTGTGGCATGTACAGTGATAAACTGTGCATGTCACAAGTTGTTCGTGTTTGATGAATGCAAAATTAAATGATGACGAACAACCTAAATAACTGAGGCAAATAACGTTTTCAAAATACACATTTTATTTTACACTGCAAAAATATTTCTTTTTCAATTTTACTGCGCCAGTGTGTATTTTGCAGATAACTCAAATGCTGGATTCAAGCTGGAATAGAGTTGAAGATAAAATACGAGTGAATGAGTGATATGTAGTGAGGTGCAAATGTAAATGACAATTGTATAGTGAAAAATTGTGATGTAATCGAAATTGTATTGTAATTGAAATTGTGTATATATAGTGAGAGCTCAAATTTGTACTATTCAAAATTATAATAAAATATTTGTTTGAATTTAAATTTTGTGTTATTTATTTTATTCAGCAAATATTTATTTAATTAAGTGAAAATAAAATAGTACATTAACAAATACATTTAAATATATATATATATATATGTTTATTATCATCAAACAAAAAATCATATACTAGCAAATTCAAAACTTTCCACCTTTCGAAGCAAATGGTTTCGAAAGGATTACTTTGTTTTAAAAACTTAGCCACTTCTCCAATGCTTTTGAAGGGTTGGTTTCGACACCATCACTTCTTTACTTAGGAAACAGCTTTCGGAAGCATGCTTTCGACTTAGTAGTTTTACGACCCTTTATTCTGTTGAAGGTAAAACCCAAAGCTTTCGAAAGGAAAGGTATTAACTTGTTTCGAAAGGTTGTTCCATATGTTTTACTTGAACCCAATACTTTCGAAAGGTTTGTTTATAGAAAAGAACTTGAATGCTTTCGAAAGGTTTTTAATGAAGGTTTCGAAGGGGTGGTTCCCCAATGTTTACGAAAGGTTTTAAGTAGAAGGTTTCCAAAGGTTTCGAAAGGTATGCTTATAGTGTTTTGATAAGAGGATGCCAAAGGTTTTAAAGCTTTTGAAAGAAAGGTTTTTCAAGGTTTTCGAAAGATTTATTAAGAATGGTTTCAAAGGTATGTTTTGGTCTTTCGGCCTAAGGTTTTACTTGTATCGAAAGGGGTACTTTCAATGGATTCGAAAGGGGTACTTTCAATGGTTAAATGTTTTCATCAACAAAGCTTTGTGTAAAGTATATATAACATGGCAAGGTGATTTGAGTAAAGCATAGAGTATATTTTCCTTGTTAAAAGTATGATTTAAAGGTTTAAATCAATTTGAGAGAAAATGTTTTCAAGGAAAATTTATGGGTAGTTGACCCTAAGTAAAATGACTCAAATATTAGAATACCAGATGGGCTGGTATAGGGTCGCGCCATATACATTAGCTATTAGCCCCAAGCTAATTTAGTCTCAAATTCCAGTGTGTAGGGCTTTGTCACAGGTAAGACTAAAATGATGTTACACACAGAAATGAATATACAAAGTGAGGATAAGTTATTGGTGAGCCGGCAAAACCATTAGGATCAGTTGACCCTGGAGAATCAAGTTAGGGATAGATCGTCCAGAAGAGGAGTATATAACAAAAGTTAGATTATTTGTTTATTTTTTCTGGTAGGCCCGAGTCAACCAAAGGTTAGTAGTTAGCCAAAAAAACTATAGTGTTCGGACAGATAGTCCATTTGTTACCTGATTTATATGCTTATATGATATTGCTTTATTGTTTTAACCAGTTTTGGTTGTAGGATTAAGATTTGCAAAAGATATGTTTTAAGGGATATTAGTGAGGGGAAACCCGTTCCGCTAAGCGGCGTGGTCTCACTTAATATCATATAACCAAGATGTATAGTATTATTCACACCAGGCTTTATGTCTAACTCGAAGTTTATGTTTTTCCACTTAAACTCTTGGGTGCTCAAAAATTGATTTGAGTAGGCTGAGGGTTGAGAATTTTCAGGTTTAGTAGGTAGATGAATAAAGCTTCTGGAGACGAGCAGGAGGCTGATGATAGTTATATCTAGGAGTTGTTATGTTTTATTCTCGATGTGTTGTATTAGGTCTATTATGAATATTAGACTCTGGTCAACCAAGGGGGCATCTTCATATGTTGCTTTTGGTGTATTTATGTAATGATTATATTTGATCTTAACCTGGGAAACATTTAGGATTATGTAACTTGGATATGAAAAGTTGTTTTGAAATGTAATCAGAAAAGAGTTTTAAATCTGTGATGTTATTATTTCATATTCAAGTGCTACTGATATTATGGATACCATTAACATTACCGTATTTGGTCACCGGAAGTTAATACTATGGATGATTGCAGCATTTGTAGCGCTTAGCTTCGGGCCTCCAAATAGGGGATGTTACAACTTGGTATCGGAGCATAGGTTTATTAAAAACTTTAAACTAAAATGATTTTTAATGACATAATCCTAAGGAATTAAAGAAAAGATCGGGGTATGAGATAACGCTATAGTAACGTACTTGTATTTGCTATACATAAGTATACACTATATCTCTATTCTCCTATCTCTCTTAGGCTATTCTTCTGTATCTTACGGGGCTTGAATACAGATATGGATGCTAGAAGTGGAAGAGTTAACCTTGGAGGGGGAAGCGCCACTACAAATGGAAATGCCGGACCAAATACCAGGAGAAACCAAGGTCAGGCACAAGTTGGAAATATGGATGATGGAGTCCCGCAAGTTGACATGGGAGCAATGTATCAGTTCTTTGTCAACATGATGCAGGCGGGAGTTGCTATTGGAGTAGTTGGAGGAGGAAACCAAGAAGCTCCGGTGGTGAATAACTATGCTATTCTGAGTAGAGATTATGCTCGGTTGGGAGGAAAGACATTTAATGGTAATGAAGACGCAATCGAAGTAGAGAATTGCTTGCTTCCTTGCGAGAGGATTTTCGCTAATTTGGGGCTCAATGATGAGTAGAAGAGATGGCTTGCTTTTAGACAGCTTCAGAGAGCAGCGCTGTACTGGTGAAATAGTGTTACAGTTGGAGTTAATGAGGAGACAATGACATGGGCTGAGTTCAAAAAGAGATTTGAGAAAAGGTTTATGTCCAAGATTGCAAAGTCCACTCTTCTCAGGAAGTTCGCTGAGTTAGAGCAGGGGGATACGACTGTACTTGAGTATGCAACGAGGTGTGAGGAGTTAGCGAGATATGGCTATGCTACGATTGATACCGTGATTAAGAGGAATGAAAAGTTCATCAGGGGTTGAAGCCTGAGCTTGTTAAGGCCATGTTACCGCATATTAGAGATCCAAGCGATGTTGTTGTTGAGATGGACTTGAGGAATAAGGAGATGCTTGCTTTTCTGGAGAGAAATAAGGCAAAGGAAGTCCAGATGGGGCAGAGTCAGAAAAGAAAGTTTTTCCATAAGAAAGGAGCTCAGAAGAGTGGAGCTGCAAAGAAAGAGAAGTCGGAGGTTGTCTGCTTTACGTGTGATAAGAAAGGGCATTTTGCTAATGAATGTCGCTCTAGAGATTGAAAGAAGGTGATCTGGAAGAAGAATATCAGGTTCTTCAACTGCGATCAAATTGGACATTACAAGAACCAATGCAAGGGCCTGCTAAGGATGGGAAAGGGCAAAGTATATGCATTGGAGCCAGCTACCTTGAGGTCAATAGCAGAGGAAAAAGGAAAAGCTGTGTTGGGAGGTACGCTTCTGATTCATGGTATGTCAGTTAGCGTTCTGTTTGATACCGGTGCATCGCATTCTTTTATATCTCATTGTTTGGTAGATAAGCTTAACCTAGAACCTTCATACCTAGTTACTTCCTTAAGGGTTGCGAATCCGATAGGAGGGTATGCGGCACTTGAGATGAAGTGTGACCACCTAGAGTTTGATTTGTTAGGTCATACCTTTGTTTGCAGTTTGCATGTGTTTGATTCTATAGGGTTCAGAATTATTTTGGGTATGGATCAGTTAAGTAAATACGATGCTAGGATATTTTGCCATGATAGGAAAATATCACTTAGACACCCTGACTGTAGTGATCAGATTGTATATACCATAGAAAACCCTAGTTGTGAGGTGAATTCTTTGTTGGGTGTTGTGGAGATAGAGGACGAGTTAAATCAAGTTTTCGTTGTTGGAGAATTCACAGATGTTTTTGAACCTGTACTAGGATTGCCACCGAAACGAGCCATTAAGTTTCAGATAGATTTGGTGCCGGGAGCAGAACCAGTGAGTAGACTGCCAAACAGGATGACACCTACCGAGATGAGGGAGTTGAAGGAGCAGTTTGGTGGATTTGGAGGGCAAGAATTTTATCCGGCCAAGTAGTTCACCTTGGGGAGCATCTGTAGTGTTTGCTAAGAAGCCAGACAGATTATTGAGGTTATGTATCGATTACTGTAAGTTGAATGAGACGACGATAAAGAATCGATATCCGTTACCTATAATTGACGATTTGTTCGACCAGTTGAGTGGAGCCAAAGAATTTTCCCAGTTGGATTTAGCGACAAGTTTCTTTCAGCTTAGAGTGGCAGAGGATAGTATTCCTTTGATGGCATTTAGAAATAGATATGGATCGTACGAATGGTTAATGATGCCATTTGGACTGACTCATGCGCCAACATTTTTGTAGATTCGATAAATCGAGTTTTTCGAGAGTACTTGGATAGGTTCATTTTGGTATTCATAGATGATATTTTGATATACTCTAAGGATAAGGGAGCATGAAGTTCATCTTAGAGTGGTACTTAAGATGTTGAGGTAGCATCAACTGAAGGCGAAGTTTTCGAAGTGTCATTTCTGGAAGAAGGAAGTTAAGTTTCTTGGTCATGTAGTCTCAGAGGAAGGGTTGTCTATAGATCCGACTAAGATTAAAGCGGTGAATAATTGGAAGAGACCAGAGACAGTGACTGAGAATAAAGAATTTTCTTGGATTAGCTGGGTATTATCAGAGGTTCATAAAGGATTTTTCGTGGATAGCAGCATCGATGACCAAGCTAATGCGAAAAGATGTGAAGTTCATTTGGACCGATAAGTGTGAGGAAGTATTCCAAAGCTTGAAACACTTATTGACTAATGCACCTGTGTTAGTTGTTTCGGAAGGGAATCAGGACTTAGTAGTATATACAGATGCATGTAGAACTAGATTTGGAGCTGTGTTAATGCAAAGAGGTAAAGTGATTGCCTATGCTTCTCGACAACTTAGACCGCACGAGGTTGGGTACCCAACTCACAATTTGGAATTAGCTACGGTGGTTTTTGCGTTGAAGGTGTGGAGACATTATCTTTTGGGAGAAAGATTTGAGTTATATACGGATTATAAGTCGCTAAAGTATTTATTCTCTTAGAAGGAGTTGAATATTAGACAGCAGAGGTGGTTAGAGTTTTTAGCCACTTATGATTTTGGTATTGAGTACACACCGAGAAAGGGCAATAAGGTTGCATATGCACTTAGTAGAAAACATCAAAATGCAGTGCTGGCGATGATAGTTGAGTGGAAATATTTGGAAGCGTTGACGACATGTAGAGTACAATGGAGATCGAAAGCTAGATCTTGTAAGGAAACTTTTATGGTGTCATGTTTAGAAGCTTTACCGATGATAATAAAAAAGATTGCTTCTAAGCAGAGTGAGGATCCAGTGTTAGTTGCACGGATCATAAAGTTAAAGGATGGAACTGAGAGCGATGACTTGAAAGATTTCAGTCTTGACCAGAATGGATGGTTAAGGAAGAAAGGAAGATTATGTGTTCCGAATGTAGGAAGCATTAGGAAAGAAGTCCTTGAAGAATGCCATTGTTCGAAGTTCACTATTCATCCAGGAAGAACTAAGATGTATCAGGACATGAAGAGGAGTTTCTTCTGGGAAGGTATGAAGATGGATGTAGGCTTATGGGTAAAGTAGTTTCTAAACTGTCAACCAGTAAAAGCCGAACATCAGAAACCAAGTGGGTTACTTCAGCCATTAGATATTCCAGTATGGAAGTGAGATTCTATTTCTATGGATTTTATAGACGGGTTGCTAAGGTCAAACAGAGGAAATGAAAGTATATGGGTCATAGTGGACAGGTTGACCAAGAGTGCCCATTTCATTCCAGTTAAGTCAACCAGGACGACACTTGTTTTGGCTAAGCTATTCATAAAGAATATAGTTAGACTTCATGGAATTCCTGGCAGTATAGTAAGTGATAGAGATTCCTTATTCACTAGTGAGTTCTGGAAGAGTCTACAGGTTACTTTAGGAACCAAGCTCAAGATGAGTACCGCTTACCATCCACAGACTGATGGGCAAACGGAAAGAGTTAACAAAGTCTTGGAAGATTTGTTATGAGCTTGTGTGTTAGATTTTGGAGGATCATGGGAAGACCATCTATAGTTAGTCGAGTTTTCATATAACAACAGTTATCAGGCTAGTATAGGGATGGCACCGTTTGAAGCTTTGTATGGAAGGCCATGCAATTCTCCAGTTTGTTGGTTAGAGACTGGGGATAGGTTGGTTCTTGGTCCGGATTTAAATAGAGAAGCTGTAGAGAAGATTGATTTGATTCGGGCTAGGATGAAGGAAGCTCAATCTAGGCAGAAGAGTTACATAGATAGAAGACTGAAAGATTTAGAGTTATTTGTTGGAGATCATGTTTTCATTAAGGTATCACCGATGCAAGGTGTAATTCGATTCAGGAAATCAGGGAAATTAGCACCGAGGTTTGTAGGACCATTTCCTATTGTAGAGAGAATCAGGAAACTTGCATATAGAGTAGAGTTACCGAACAGTTTGGCAGGAGTCCACGATGATTTTCATATTTCTCATCTAAGGAAGTGTATTAGAGATCCGAAGACAACTATAGCACCGACTGCGTTAAAAGACTTAGTAGTAGAGCCAAATATAACTATAGTTAGAAAACCAGCTCGTGTAGTCGCGAGAGACGTGAAGAGGCTAAGGAACAAGACAGTCAGATTAGTTAAAGTCCAGTGGAGCGACGATGAGAGAGACTGTACTTGGGAGACTGAAAGCATGATTAGAGACGCTTATCCTGATTTGTTTGATGGTATGTTTTACCTTTATGATTGATTTGTATGTGTACCTTATCGTAATTTCAGGGACGAAATTCTTTAAGGAGGGGAGGTTGTAACGACCCTAATTTTTAGTAACATTATTTAGGATATTTAATTAGTTAAATTAAATTAAATAATGTGATGATTAAGGGATTGAGATTTGTGTTAATAGAAAGGTAGCCGTGCCAATGTTAACAAATGAATTAAAATGTAATAGAAAGGGAAGTTAGATAAAGGGGAAAATAGGAAAAGGCACATTCTTATACCCTAAACTTTTACACATTCATTTTACACGTTCATTTTCACAATGTAAAACAAAACAAGAGGCCGACCACCATTAAGGAAAAACAAGAGAAGATTTCAAGAGGAAGAAGTTAGTCAATTATATCTAAGATCAATTCTCAACTCCTTAGTCTCAAGCAAAAGGTGAATAATAACCACATCTCATGTTTTTAATTGATTTCAGTTTTAGGTTAAATCCGAACTAACTTGCAAATGTTTTTGCCATGCTTTGATTGTTAAATTGGATATATATGCTTGTTGATGAACACATGATGATTTTGATATATGATGTGATTTTGATATATGATGTTATAACTCTGAGTGGTAATGTTGTAAATCCCGGATGAACACAGGGCGATTAGAGATGCGTAATATAATTAGAGACATGTGATGTAATAACTTCGAATGAAACCAGAATGATTGTGATGTATAGATTACAGTTAGGTAGAGTCTAGTGTCTTAGGCTATAATAGATTTGGAACAACTTGTGATTGACGAAAGAATCCAAAGGAACTAGACAGCTCACCAAGGCTAAAGCAGTTGGAAAGCTCAACAATCGAAGACTCATTACCAGAACTTGTTCTGGAGCAAAACACACTTTTCATTTAACAGGCATACTTTGGGGGCAAGGGTTAACTGGGTTTTTAACCCAACAGAATTCAAAAGGAGTTAACACATTCAGATTAAGTCAGAATGACTCAAAACTTGACCCGAAGGCCTAAAAGTACAAGACAAAGAAACATAAGAAGTTTGGCCCAAAATTACGCTAACTATTCGGATCAATACCGATCCAATCCAATTGGATCGGTACCGATCCGAAATGTTGGCTCATGGTTCCTTATAACCACTTGCACTTCACTCCTATGCCTCTACTAAGCTCACCTATCAAGTTAGGTAACATTCCGAGCAACCTAGTTTAAGAAGCAAAGACTCATTTGATCCATTCAAATACCTACCCGCTTTTGAATCGCAGCAACTTGTAATGGACCTATAGAACTTATACTGACTCGGATTGACTTGAAATTTGGAGGGAATACTTAGAAGATGTAAATGAAGGTTCATACCAAAATTGAAGTCATTTAGCCAAGCTAGTTTGGATTGGGACTGATCCAAAATTTGGACCGGATCGTACCTAACTAAAGTGGGTCCCACCACCTGAGATCCATTGTGTAGATCTCACACACCCTCTAAAAGCTACCTGCAAAGTTTCATCTGATTTCGATAAGTATCAAGCAAGTTATGGATGGATCTCCTCCAAATTGAGCTGGTTTGACAAATCAGGTCCGACCCACCTTGGATGGGTCTCGCCCCATGAGAACCGATTTGGAGGATCTCCTACTCATCTACATTACATGTATGAAGTTTCGTGTCATTTGGTGAAGTATTAAGTGAGTTATGGATGGATCTTCTACGAAGGGATGGATTGGATAATCTATGAAGATAGATGATCAAACTAACTCCAAATGACTTGATATTCAGATAAGGCACTTAATTATGGGATAGGAAGACAACCAAATTGAGAAGACTTAAAAATTTCACAACTTTTTGGATCGGTACCGATCCGATCAAATCAGATCGGTGCCGATCCGATCAAATCAGATCGGTACCGATCCGAAAAGTTAGCTCCAAACACCCCCAAACTTCTTGAGCGACCTCTGCATGATGACTATATGCTTTTGGTAAAGTGGCTCTGTCCCGAATGCTCTCTAACCCCTATAAATACCATCCTATCTGCAATAGTAAAGGGGATCTGATCTCTGTTGAAGCTCTGCCATTATATCTTCACTCTTCTTCTCCCACACAACAACCATTAAGGGACAATTGAGATCCTCCTTCTGTCTCTAGCAATGGTGGCTTGATCTAATATAGGAAAGGAGAATTATATTGTAATTTCAGCTCCTTTGTAATAATAGTTGATCAATAAAAGAATCTATAAAGTGGACGTAGGCTTCATTAATAGTCGAACCACTATAAAAATCTCTTGTCTCTTTACCTTTTCTGCTATTTACTATTGCTTTTTCTATTTTATTTGCTTTGGTAAATAGGTCTAGTGCTTTCACACTCAAACCAGGGTGTTGATCCATTTTTTGGGTTAACAGTTAGAAATTATAATGAATCTGTATATTGATGTAATGTCACATATTGATGATTATATATATTTATGTGTATATAATAATAATAAATTTGTATACATATGTTTGTAAGTGCTCACAGCCAAAATCTAAAAAATATTTGAAAATTAAATAATATTAAAAATGATTTTAATTTAATTAAAATATAAATTAAAAGAATAACATAATATTTTATGTTTTAAATTTTATATATGTTCATTTATATGCATAGTGCTTTCGGCAATATTAAAAAATATAATTTTGTGTATGTGTGTATATATATTATATTTAGAAAAGTAATTATTTTTTAAATTTAAATTGATTATACAAGTAAAATACATTATTTTATACAAGTATATATATTATTTTATTATTAATATATATATATATATATGTATGTATATGTATGTATATGTATATCAAATGTGTGTGCGCATATTATTTTCTAATTAAATTTTTCTCTCTCATGCATTACATATAATATTTTAAATATTACTTAAAATATTTTATAAGATGATATTTAAAATAATTTTATAATTTAGTTTAATATATATATATGTATGTATGTATGTATATGTATTTTATAAGTATTTATATAAGTTTATTTATAATTAGTATTTCATAATATATATACACATATATAACTATATTCATATACATGTATATACATATATTATTTTGATGCACACAGATATATATTTAGACATTACATTTGTATACAGAGGGACTAACATATCTATTGCGCTGTAAATTCGAGCATCTATACACGACAATGTTAATCCATATACACCCAATTATGTTGCATGTGTATGTGCACACATATGTATATATGATACACACACACACATCATATAATATAAACTATATTAAATATAACAATATTTATAAATTAAATAAAATATTAATTTTATTTGAAAAGAAAATTTAGAAAAGTTCAAAAAAAATTTAGACTTCATAGACCCAACAAAGATCCAAGTGGAATTTTTTTTTTAAATTTACCCATTTACCTCGCTGCATGCAAGCCCGGTTCCAACATTAACATCAGAGCCAAATAGCTTATACAGTCTATATTAGCAGTATTAGGGTTAACTTATTAAAGCCTACCAATATAGCCAGGTGTCTAGAAAATTAGCGTTTATGGTTGGCTTTGGGTAATCAAGTACTCTGTCCTACTTGGCTACTGGCCTAGCCCAAAAGGATGAGGTAAGCTCGAAGGTTATCCTTAATAGAAAATGCCCAATTTGAATTGGGCCTTGGGCTAATTTCAAAATTATTTTGAAATTAAAATATTTAAAATAAGAAAAATATTACAAATGTTATAATATAGATTTTCAAATTATTTTGAAACTTAAAATAAAAGGTTTAAATTTAAAAGTTAAACTTAAATAAAACACATATTATAGAAGCTATAATATAATCTTTCAAAATGTTATAAAATTAATTTTGAAAATATTATTTATTAATAAGGTTAATAAAATAAGTTAATTAATTAAATATATATATACACATGTATAATATATTTAATGGTGTATATTATGTTGTCTTGAATTGTTTAAGATAATATGAGTATACATATGTGTATAAAAGAATTTCCGAAATTAGTAAAATTAAATTAAAATAAAGAGTGCTCTACTTGAATAAAGTATTACTCGTGCTATCAAAAATCACCAAAATCATCAAAAATTGGTTCCACACACTTCTATATTCACAATAAGTTATCAGTGACTTGGACATGTGTATTTGATATACATGTAGTATGTTTATGATAAGTTCATAGAATATAAAGTGGAAGTAAATGAAATTACATGCAATAGAAAATAAAATGGTTCGATTTGATCAAATAGGTAAGTATACTGGAAAGGGTTCCGAATGTAGCTAAAATGAATAAAGATTCACGCTCAAATTACTACTCCCTATGATGCATAATGATGTATCGATAAGGAGTAATCAACCCTTGTCGAACAAAGTACGATTAATTGTGAGTGAAGTTGAGTTAGCTTCTTTTAGTAAGGTCGTCTACATAAGAGTAGTACATAAGGTTAAAATTAATTTCGTTTGAAGAATAGTTTGTAAAATCAAAGAAGATAAGGTAAGAAACCCCAACATATCATAGGCCATGAGGTTGGTAGGTTGTGTGAGTCAAATGACTATACATAATAATTGTTCGTGAGGGATCTTTTATGAATCGCCCCAAAAGGAATTTGAAAATGATCGTCATTGAATGACCAATTTATGTTTTGAACATAAATGTTGTAAACTAAAACCAAATTAGTTTATATATAAGGCAATTCAAAAATGTTTATGGATATATATTCCGTTGCACTAAGTAACAAATGTTGTTTCGAGAAATACCAACTTTGTGGTGAAGGAATTTCTTTTAAAAATTATCGGTGGTAAAATGGATTTGGATACGATCCAAATATGAAATTGATTACGTGAGATGAAATGAAATTAACCTAACTTAAAATGAACACAATGCATTAGAATAAGCATTCTTTCACATTGAAGAGACACTACAAGTTTCTTATCAATGTTAGAATAGATAATCCTCGGTTTTCAATTAAATCATTAAGAGTATCGACTCTACAATATGGTATGATGCGCAAATCCGAAATAGATTCCAAATACGTTATCAAAATATGATTTTGATACCTATACCCGAAGTGATATGATCCACTGAGTGCGAGTGTGTCTTCAAGAGCAAGACTAATATAGTTGGAAAATAATAATCAACGTTGATAAGAATAACATCGTAAATTCTAATTGTTGAAATTAGCGTAATAGATTCGTTATTCAACATGCTCAAGTTGATTTAGATTTTTACTCATAAAATTATCCCTTCGTATGACTTTGTTTTTGGTATGTATATATTGAAATAGAAAATTCTAAATAATGATCAGTATAGACTATTTACACATAACAACCAAAATGTCTCGAAGTCAGTGGGAGCGATATTGAGTTTGTGGGTTTTTCGAATATGATCCAAGAAATGATATGAAAGTATCATTTTTTAAGCATCAGACTTGAGTAAGTATTTCGACAAAAATATCGAATAGTTTGATTTTCAGTCAAAATGCAGAGGAAGCGTGTGTCCATAAGAAAGAACCACTAAAAGGTACATATATATTTCTAGATTATAAGTAAATAACATACTGCTGATTGTTAACGATGTACTTGTATTAAAATAAGTAATAGTTTGATTGTTTAATACTCGATATTGGATTTGTTAATTATATCTTTTATATTAAGTATAAAGGATGTTGGGAATGTCCCAAAAAGATACGCAAAAGCATCTTTTTAAAACATTTAATATATAACATGTAAGATGAATTTTATATGCATTGGCAGTAGGAATTATTATACATGTTGTGTTGTCCAAAATATCATGATTTTCTTATGTATTTGATGCATGAAGAAAATATCGAATCCAAATCAAGATCACTAAATAGTAGTTTAGATTACTCTAGAGTATTTATGAAATACTAAAGAACTGTTTATAAAAACAACGAACTCTTTATAATGGAGTGTTCGGACTCGAATTTATAAGTGATGGTGAGTATAATATGTCAATATTAAATCCATGTTCAAACCTTAGTTAAGTAGCCTTAAAAACTTGAGTGTTGCCATAAAACAACCGTTGCTAGTTTTCAAGTGAAATTATAGGTAGAGAACCGTGTAAGGATAAATTCCACTTCATTTTTTTTCATTCGTAGCACAACGCACTTAACCTTAAGTAATTTTCAAAACATAATTTGGGTAATAATAATTAAAAAACTATAAAACCCGGTGTTGAGTGGTAATTAATTAGAAATTATTAAGGATGGTTTGAGCAATTAAAATGGATTTTTAAAGAATAAATAAACATAATTTTGGAAATATTTGGAAATATTGGAATTTTATGATTAAATAATTATTAATTAAATAAAATTGTTTTGGATAGAATTATTTGATAAAAGAATTATGGAATAAATTATTTTGGAATTTAATATTTGAAATTATGAATTATTAATAAATGATGAATTAAATTATTATGGAGTAATTAAATTAAAACGAGTTAAAATATGGATATAACATTTCATAAAATCATATATTGAATAATATAATTTATTTTAATAAGAGATAATTTTAAAAAGGAAATTTGAATTAATCTGAGTTAATAAATGAGTTCTTACTATGAAAGGCCAAATATGGAAATTTTGAAATAATTAGTTAAACAAAAGAATTTGTGAAAAATAAATTCTATAAAAATTTCATAATGTTGGGTAACTACTTAAGTAACGTAAATACGATTTTTATTTGCAATTCAATAGTCATTTGAATTAAATATAAAATAGTTTTGGAAGAGGTAAGAAAAGAATGAATATACTTGTTTTTAACATATAGAACCAAGGCCCACTTAATTAAGCCCAAAACCTATGTTTCCTTACTATGCAGGAAAACACTTCACATAAGCTTTCTTTCCTCCCATTTTTCATACTCCACTAGATGAAACAAGAATTATTAGAAATCCTCCTCTTTCTCCTTCTAAATTCAATAAAAACATAAATAAAATTTTCCAACTTTCCAAATTAATATATGTGCATCTCAACATCAAGCAGCACCAACATACATGAAGTAGATTGCATTTTTTTTATCAAAGATTTGAGTTGCTGGAAACTTGCAGTGAAGGAGAAAATGGAAGCAACAAGGTTGTTAAGCAAGAAAGTTTACTGGTGAGGAATTTAACTCACAAAAACTATGTCTATATAGATCAATATGGTATAAATTTCTCGTTGTACGTATGCTTGTGAATTATGTGTTGATTGTACTCTTGAGTATGGTTGAATTATGTAAGGTATGGTTAAATTGAATCAAAAACATTGAATAAGTGCTTCATAAATCGCGACCGGGGTAGGTTACATTGGTCAACAACTAGCGGTCGAACCAATTTCATCTGTATTTATATTATATTATTTTATAAAATATTTATCTAAATATATAATTAATTTATATGATTAAATATAAAAATTATGTTATGGATTTATTTCTATTGAAATCATTTTAAGAAAAGATTTATTCAAATTTGATATTAAATATTATTTAAGGATATCTGTTTAATAAAATTTTTTATTGAAGGTATTAAATAATTATTTAAAATATAATATAATTTTAGAAATATAAATAATGTTTTTTGATTAATATTTTGGTGATTTAAAGTATGTTTCATAATTTATAAGTTATTTACAAGGATATTTATGTGTGTGTTGTATTTAAATGAAGAGACATTTGTATTTAATATTATAAATTCCTTTAATATGTTATTTTATTTTATGAAATTATAAGAAGTTTTCTAAATGTTATTAAGAGATTTCTAATATGATTTATCAATGATTTTAAGAATGCAGTTATGGTTTTGCATTATATTTAATAGTTTGGAATAAAAGAAAGTATGTTGGTAGTTTATAAAATTTATTATAATAAAGTGTTTAATTATAGAAAATTGAGTAATAGTTTCTTCGAATTATATTTGGTTCATAAAATAATTCATCTGAGGGTTTGATTATGAAAAGAGATTTCAGAAGTTATTAAAGACTTTATTTTAATATTGAATAAACAAGATAATAATTTCATATTTGATATATATATATATATGTATGTATGTATGTATGTATGCATGTATGTATTTTAAGAAGTTTACAATATGGATATAAACTTAATTTCTTTACAAATTCTGTTTGTATGTTATGATTGTTTTTTGTTTCTGTGTGATGAGGAATTTGAATAAACAGAGTTATAAAACCAATTAGTATGGGGCTTTCGGTAATATTTCTTCAGTTATTCTTTGGACTCGTTATATAGAATATTTTAAAAAGGATTCTAGATTGTGAGGAATTTGAGTAAACGAATTAATAATACCATTCGGTATGGAACATTTGGTGATATTTATCCGGCTACCCCTATGACTAATGATATAGAATATTATGATGGAGTTGTGACTTGTGAGCACCGAATAAATGGACTAGTAACATGCGATGGTATGGGACATAATTGTGATATTTATTCGATTATTTTTTGCTCGTGGATGACACTCATACAGGGATAAGCATGATGAGAGTATGATGTGGTGCTCATTGCGGTGAGCTAGGCTTCATGCCTATTACCATGTGCCAACATATTTATATGGTTGTGTGTCTAGTGTCGTGTGTCGGTATATTTAGATGGTTGTGTGTTGGCCAATATATAGATAGGTGGTATATGCCTATCTAGCACTCCCCAACTTCGTTTATGATACAAGAGTGAACCAAATTAGGCCAGTATCCACCTTGGCGGCCTGATTGTAGGGTCACACCCTGAATATGTGACACCCTATTCTTATAGCCGTGTGCTATTGCTATATACATTCGCCCTTGTGTTACCTAGCCCAGTAGTCTGTTACCATAGGGGCATGTGCCGAGTCGTGATCGAGTCGAGTCTTGGTGTTGACGGGCATGTCGATGGATCTTGTCATGATACCGAGGGGTGGTAACTTAAAACTACATGAGCCAAGTTAGATGGACACGTGTGTAGTCTGTTGGAGTAAGTGTGTGCTGTCAGTCTCCCGTTTGGTTCTGATGTGTGGTAGGTAGACACATATTACTTATACTCTTCTTTGAGATGATGAGTTGTGATTATACCTGAGACTGTGTCCAGGGTATGGTCAGTCACTGTATCCTTCTTTGACATATGTCGCCAGCTATATTTTCATAGGCTGTGTTGCCATTTATATGTTTGGACATATTGATGTTTCCTATTACATTGTTATGAGTTCAAAAAACCCAGGAATGCCTACTCTATAATTCTTTAGGGCATTGATGTGTGCTAGCCCAATATTTCTTGTTAATTTCTGTGATTTGATGATGATATTTATTTATATGAAATTGAGGGATATACTTGGGCTATGTCGTGTGCTAGCCTAACTATACTTGATGATATCTCAAGTGTTGATGTTTTCTGGACTTTGATGATGATTTGAATATGGATGATTCACCTATTTGACAATAATCCTTGATTTCAAATTTTGTATGATTTTGTATGGGTGATGACGTTTTTATGTAAGGTTTCACGATGACTGTTGTCTTGAGATATTGTGATGTTGTTTATCATGTTATTTTACTATAAATATATCGATACTATATGTATATATATATATATATATGTATGTATGTATATTGACACCTACATTTAGACATAGTCTAACTTGTGTGTTATTTATTAATACCCGGGTCAGTCCAAGACATTTCAGGTTCAAAGGTGAAGACCGGCTTGTGTTTTATGTGAATTGAACATATTTGAGATAGTGAACATTTGGGATGTTTTGTATTCACACCATCTCTTTTATATTTCTATTATGTTTTATCATTGCGATAATGACTCCGTGTTCCCTATCTTTTACTATATATCGTGTATTGTTCTATCCTAGAGGCGCACGTGGTTATTTCTTTATGTCAATACTCTGTATGTTTAAGTGAGTTACTTATTTGATGTTTAAATACCGGTGTTAGCCACAGGAATATTCATGTGTGTACCTCATATAGCCTCATTCTTTGTATTATCTGATAGTATTACATAGTAATACTCTTGGATAGTATGGGTATAAAGGTGGGTTATTTCAATTAGTATCAGAGTAGGTTCAGAACAATACATTGTATATTTGGGACACTGTTCTTGATCTTGGATGAGACTTAGAGTCTTCGTTCCCTTGAATTTGTTGGGTAGTTACCCTATAATAAGGGATGGTATGAGTATATGATGATATCTGGGGTAATTATCAAGGGACGTACTTCTTATTTTTATATAGTATTTTCACTTCTAATTCTTTTGAGTATAAAAATATAAACGATTATGGTCCGACCAGTAGTGTCAGTATTGTTATTGAATACTGGACCTCTGGTGGCTTGTAATTCAATAGCTGTATTCTGATTGGTTATTGATCAGAGTGCGTAGCGGAAACAGATGAATCATTTTTCTGCCGAGTGCATTGACTGTCTGTTTCTTATGTATATTTGTTTGGTTAATAATTGCTTGTATTGGATTTGTAATTATTGTCAAGAATATATTGAGTATGAATCATTATATGAAGATTTGAATCCTACTCATATTGGGAAATAAAACCTTACGATGTGAAGCTATCGGTAGGGAAATTGAGAATTATATTTTTTTATAAGTAATATATTATTTACAAACATTCATTAGAATTGTGAAATGAATAAGTATGATGTTGTTTATCGTTGCTTGTTATTTGATATTTGATGTGTGATGTTTGAATTAATAAAAGCGCTTCATTATTGTCATGTATATTTGGAAAGTACCGGTAAATATTTCAATGTGAGCAAGTATTTTTCAAATGAAGCATTGAAAATTATTTTATCTTATATATAATGTATTAGATAATGTTTTCTGTAACTGAGCAAATGTTTTAAATTATAAATCTTTTGGTAATACATACATACATATATCCAATTTGAATATATTTTGAAATGAAATTAAATAATTATTTTAAGATACATGTAAAATTATGGAAAGGAGATATGTATATTATTGGAAGACATTTTCAAAGTAAGATTTATGTAATCTATCCATTGAGTGGTCAAAGAATTCTGGTTGATGCATCTAGCCAACATTATGATAGGGATTCTTAAACACTAGGAGGAGACATATAGACACAATGTTTTGTAAGGATTTCAATGTTCTGAAAAGATTGGAATTTTTTGGAAGGACTAAAAATGTTTTGAACAATATTAAAAGCTATACTTTGAAGAGTAGTATAAAGTTTAGAAAGGTGTTATAAATTATATTTTGAAAGAAAGTAAGTGTTTTGGGAAAAAAGTATTAGTATGATTTCTAAAAAGATATTTTGAAGATAAATCTAAATTTCAAAAAAAATATTACAAGCTGTATTTGAAAAAAGAAACCCTAGATAGATAGTTTTGATAAATCATATAAAATAGATTAATATGAAAATGTATATTATTTGGAAAGGTAAAAATATGATTTAGGGAAGATATTTTGGTAATTATTTTTAACTCGAAAGTAATTTTATTACTTTGATATAGAAATGGATTGTAAAAGATATTTTATAAGTGTGTGTGTATTAAGCGACGATTGTAGCCAATCGATGTTGGTAGTTACTAAATATATGGCAAGACAACATCGTTATATTTTCTAGTATTTGAAATTATGAGAAGAAATATATATTCTATATGTTGAGATGAATTGTGTGAGATTTTTGGATGGTTGTATATGACTTGAGTTAATTTCTATGGATGTTAAAATTTTGAATATAACACTATGTGGTAATAAATAAAAATTATACACACACATACATATGTTTCCAACTGGAAGAAGTTTAGAATAAAAGAAACTACAAATTATTTACATTTATGTCTAAACAAATTTATAGATTTTGGATATTATAATCTATGTAAATCTACGTGAATATGGAATATTTTATATAGTCAAAATATTGATTTATAAGAATGTGAAATATTCTAGAATATATATATATATATATATATATATATATATATATATAATTTTCCGAATTTGGTATTTTGGGACTAAAGGATTGTTTTATAAAGGAAGTGGGTATTATTTTATAAAGGAAATACCTTATGTTTATGAATACTATTTACTACTAGAAAGTGGAATTTGGTTGATTTAGATTTCGAAGTGAGATTTAATTTGAAGGGAAATTAAAAGTTAAAAAGTGACAATATTTTTATAATTTTTCATTTGAATGGAAAAGAAATTTTTGTGAAATATATTTTTGTGATAGAATATTTTGAAGATCGTAAAGTTTATAATATTTGATAGAAATTTTTATTAGAAGGCTTATTTTTGGAAAGAAGTATTGTTTTATCTAATTTTTGAGTGTTAAACTTTATAAATGTGATTTATAAGGAATGGATTTTAGAAAGTGTTTATATTGGTTTACACACACACACACACAGCTTAAAATGATATTTTGGAAGATGAAAAGTTTATTTTAAAGAAGTGGGAACGTCTTTTGTTTTGTGAGTATTGCTAATTACTAATTACCATAAGATTTGATTCTGTAATCTTGGATTTTAAAGAAGAAATGTAGTTTTAGTTTTGAAGTGAATTATATAAAGGTGTTTAAAGTCCTTTAATGTGTGTGTATAAGAAGTTAAATATTTAGACATCTTGAAGTTTAGGTAATTTTAATTGAAAAGTTGTTTGTTTTGCAAACATATGGAGAGAATTTATGTGAACTAGTTTTCAAAATTATAAATAAGGGTAGTTTTGTTAATCAATATTAGTAGGTTTGAAAGAAATGTTTTGAAGTATTTACATTAAATTGTGAAGTGAAATTTTGGGGAAAATTATTTGGGACAAGTTTTGTTTTAGTTGACCGCTAATAAGATCAAGTATTAAAAGTATTCCACACCTGCTTTCATTCATAACTTATCAGCTCGATACCAAGATCAAGTTGACCGCTACAATCAAATTGAATCATACTACCACCAGAATCATAGGCTCCTCCTATACTCCAGAGCACTTTCTCCAAGTTTTATCCAATTCCGAGCACTTTTGTCTTCGTTTTGCCCAAATTGATGAACTCTTTCCTAACTACACTAAAACACTAGCAAACCATATCGAAACAATCCATCCAAACATATATATCATTCATTAGTATTCTATTAACATACACAATCCATCCAAATAACATAACATGCATGATTTAGCCTAGATCTAGTTTTGCACTAAAATGGCAATATGATCCAAAGAGGTTGTAGAACCATTTATAATCAAATCAAATCTTGTTAAATTCGGCCATAAACATTTTTAAAGGTTTAATTAAAGCTCAGTATCATTTTAACATGAAATTCATATTAAAAAAGTCAATTTTAATTATATGGACAAGCATGGAATAGTGAGAGATCAATAACCACTCACATAGTACCCAAATTACCACTTTAGGTGCCTAAACTTAATATGAACAACCAAGAACACAAATTTCCAAGCACCAAGATGATAGATCTATGATCCCCTTCACTAATTACTCTTCTAATGATGGATTTGGTTAAGATTAGTAATAAAAATACGAGTTATTGATGAAATTAGGTTTAATGGAGGTTAGGAATTGTTTTGGGAAGTGGGAATGACTTAGATATGTCCAATCTCTTCAAATTAGGCACAATTCCCGAAATTCAATAGTGGACCCAACACCTAAGTATGAGCTTAGTTTAATTGCCCACTAATCTGTCCAACAACAACCAGAATTTAAGAAGGCTATATCTCTTTAACGGTAAGTCTATTTTCCTATTATGACCACTCTACGGGAATAAAAACCATAAGCCCAATCTAATGGAAGTGGTTTATGACCCTAATTCGACACTTATCAAAATTTATAGGCCTTACAAGAATTTTGGGTCCCCATTGTTCAATTAAAATTAGTGTGGAAAATGTCCCTAGTAGTCATTTTCCAAATTTTTAGAGTCATACGACCTCATATGAATTAAATAATAATATTTTATGATCCTTCGATATGTAAAATGTAATGACCCAACGTTTCGACCCTCAAATGTCGACAATAATACATCCACGGTATTCGTATGCCGAGCATGCATGTGCTGGAAAGATGAATTGTTATAGTGAAATAAAATAAAAAGAACAGAAAAAGAAAAGACGAACACAATATCATCTTTCAATTAAATGATAATATAAAATATCAAAAGAACATTACAAAGGGTCACTCTAAATACAGAAATATTAGAGTTACTAAAGCCTAAGTACTATCATCAGCCTGGACAGTTATAACAACCTATCCTTACAATAGGTAGAACTCTAACACTTCTCCAGAAGCTCCAAAGCATCCGTAGCAAAATCTGGAAACATATATGGAGCTGACCCGAATATTAAGAAAATAATAACCAGATTAGTCAGGTAAACGGCATGAGAAACCCAAGAACATATGTAACCAGAACAGTTTTTTACTGAGATGGTACAGATACCCATAACGGCTTTTCCCCCTCAAAGAAACCAACTATTTATTAAGTTTAATATAATGATATAACAGATAATGTTTAGGGTGTAGTACATAAATTATATCAAATAGCTGTGTTGCTTACAACTGTCACACTACAACATATTTATGGTACAATCAAATTCGATAAGGTACATTCGCATAATGGATTTTCCGTGGAGATCTCTTCGGGGGAGCTGAATCCAAACTCCATGTATAAGGATTAGAAAAAACCTTCTGAGCGTCGTATATCTCTAGATAAAATATACCATAAGGTAAACACAACTGGCCCAGCGTCCGAACATAAACATGAACAACGTGAACCAAATACCATCAACTCCCATGCGCAACATATCGATAAGTATCTCTAGATATGGAATTGGTAACACCCTGATATGGATCTCTATCCCCCGGGTTATGCATCCTACTCTATCTTTAGCCATTTCTGATGTCAAGGTTACGTTCAACATCTTTCACACGAGCCTTCATCACTCGAATAGAACATGAATCCCAGATTGGATCCTCCCATCTCGAATAGATGTCGAAACCACACATGGATCCCCATATCTCAACAGATCTTGGAATCACACATGGATTCCCACATCCTGAATATATCACAAATATTTACATGTGTTAGAGAAACTTAAACAGATCTCGAATCTCCACATAGATTCCTTTCTTCAACGACTTCCAAAACGTAGAACCCGTATACTAGTTTTGAAGTGGTGTTCAGTAAGTAGAGCACTTATCGATCTCAGACTCTTCAAAACCAATCGATGAATTTTTGGTAAACTCAATTCCGGTTCTTTCAAAAGTAAGTGAGAGCTAGAGATGTTTCGTACCAATACTCCTCCTCGGGGGTTCTTATTGGTATAAAATCGTGAAGCCTTTTGATTACTTCCTAAGTTAATATTGGTCAAGTTCGATAATCGACTAATCGATTATCCAGTCAAAACAATTGCTTATACAAATCACTATTCATATGCTTAACTCATTTCTGATATTCCAACTTAACTATTCCTCGCCCAAGAGTGAAGCCATGTAAGTTTGGGCATTGGTTGCTCCATGCCTTGCCTAGACACTTTATTCTTGAATCTCACAAATAGATAAGTCTACCTCGTCGGCTTTTTGTGTTAAGTGTAGTATTAATGATTTCCATAAACAATAAGAAATCAACTCGATTAACACGTTTTCGACATTTTCCACTTACCTACTCCTCAATTAAGAGGAAAGCCAAATAGGTTAGAGCACTACTGCTCCGTTCCTACTCAACATCAATCTTAACTCACACAAATGGATAAGATTACTTCGTCGGCTTATTAGTGTTAAGCCTAGTTAATTACTTTTATAATAAGTAATTAAAAAATTATCTATTTGGCCATTAAGTAATTACTAACCCCTTTTATATACATTTAAAATATTTGAAATACTTATAATAGGTTTTAAAACATTTGTCCAAAATATTACTTAAAAATAAGAAGTTTGAAAAATCAACAAACTTGGAAAAAGAACATGTTTTATTCTCAAAATTCTTTCTTTAAAAATTTATAACTAATCCATAAAAATTCATATAAATCCTAAACTACTTTTAGATTACTCTAATATGAGTTAGGAAATACTTTTTAAAAAAATGAAACAAAACGCTCAAACTTAATGTCTTTTTTGAAACAAGTGAAATTCAAAATCAAGGTTAAACGTGGCAGTTTTGCACTAGTGATGTTTTGGCCATTTTTAGATGTTACTTAACTTTTTACTATTCAAGCTTTTGATAGAAACAAACATACATATAAAAAAATGCAAATATGGTGAGAAACCCCTAAGGAGCAATCTACAAAGTTCCATAATAATTTCCAAAAACTAGGCAATTCTGAACCGCTTCCATAACGACTATCGCTATATGTGAACTTTCAAATCTGAGTCCTATCTCTACCTATGTTCAACTACAAACTATGTGCTTTGTGCAAGGCCTATTCATATGCCATATACGTCCATTCAAGTCTATTCTAGGTTTGTTCAAGTCCATGTACAAGGATTACATATGTCACTTACTTTTAAAGTAAGAAGTTAAAACCATTTTTTTCAACCTAAGTTAACAACAATTCAAACAACTTTAACACAATCAAACAAAACATATATGTGCTATATTTTTCATCCAAAAATAACCAAGATCCAAGCTAACCATAGTCCAACCCAAGCTAGCAACCACCCTTCCTTCCTTGCTTTGCCTTGCCTTCTTTGCCTCCAAACACTCAATAATGCTCACGGCCTAGGGGGGTTATGGGAGTTTGGCTTTGCCTCTTCCACTTTTGACTTGGTAAAATGGTTTCTAATATTGTAACTCTTGTGGCCAAGTTTGAAGCGATTTGGAGATGGTTTGCATATTATTTGTTTTAGGAATTTAAAGAAGAAGAAGAAGAGAAGCCATTGAAATTTTAACTCAAAGCTTAGGAATATTTGTGACATATTTCCTAAGGGTGTACCCCTCCTTATACAGGCTTAGGAATGATGATGGAAAAAGACCAAAAAGCCTTCAAAACCCTAATGACATTAATTGTTTCTTATCATGACAACTTTATGTCACTTCTCCTTTATTCATTTTACTATTATACCCTTACCATATAATATCTCTTATCCTAATAGAACTTTCTAGAACATTCCATGCTTTATGAAGAGGAGAGCATGTTAATCAGTTGCTAATGTGTACATTTGATCATTAGTTAAGCGCACGATAGTTCAAACAACTTATATTGATCAAAAAACTGTTTATCGATAAACCGAATTTTGGTCACATTATCGATTTTTTTGAAGCGTAAATTTTTGTAAACACTTTTCAAAAACAAGTTTCTTATAATTATTTATTAATTAAATAATTTTAAACAAGGTTATAAAATTATATTTATAACACTTAAACATATCTCGAAATGTATCAATATTCGAAGATGAAGTGTTCGAATTTCCAGGTCGCAATATTCTCCTCTATTTAGAACATTTCGTCCTCGAAATTCAAACAAGAACGATAATCAAAGAAGATAGAAGAACAAGATATATATATATATATAGTATTGCAGAAGCTATATATAAACTAAACTGCAAAACAAAATGCATACTAAGCAACGTCACCTCAAGCACTGATTACACTACAAAAGATACGATACTAAGATAAGGAGAAACCCTAGTCTATAAGCAACACTGGATGGATCTCCTTCAAACTGCCTTCCTTCTTCCTTGTACCACCCAGAGCATCCTTGCACCATAGCAATTCTAACCTTAACAAAAGAATAAGCACACAAACACTCAAATAACATTCAGAATTACTAGCAATCAAAGCCTATGGTTTGCTTAGGTTGACAACTCTCCCATCGCCCAAGGATGATAATACCCACTAAGCATAACTTACGCTCAACAGCCTTAGTTTCTTGCTTAGATGATTATTCATACTACCTCACAACAAATCGAAGAGTCATTCCCCAAACTCTTCATAAGTCAACATAACATATCATATTAATGTACTAAGCCCGTATGATGCACATGTACCATCTGTATGCAATATCTGATCTGATCACTTGCTCAATCACATAGATTTATCTTCCTAACTAGTATAGATCACTTGATCTCTCTAGTATGGACCCTGATTTGGTTCCTTGATTAGAAACCTCCATTCGTCTTGCATAGCCATATACCATGATAGAAAACATTAGGATCGTATCATGAATTCTTATAAAGTGTTCGCCGTTAAGAGTCGAGTGAAAAATTCTTGTTTGGACCGGTGTAAACCACCTTGGAATCATGTATTCAAATACTGGATCAAGAACAGTTATGCGAATAAAACGATATGCGTACAACTTACGTATTTATCCTATTGGTTTTTAACTACACCAATATCTTTTATCACCTTCGTTTGTCCAAATAGTATACCTCTCTAATACCAAAATTTTATGAACCATGACATAAAACATAGCTTCGAGTTTATACTCATTTTATAACTTAAGTTCATACTTGTATAATACTCCATTTCATCCTAAGAGTATGTACCAACATCAAATTTTAACAAGTATGATTAATAAATTTTAAAACTGGTTTTAACTTGCTAACTTCTCAATTCGAGTGTTATATAAACTCAACTTTATATTTTCACAAAACACTTAATTACAAGCTCTATAACTATATGGAAGTTCCGGACTATCCAAAATCGTCGAAAATTTCATTTCATTTTTAACAAATGAAAACTACTAAACAACATATCATATCATGATGTACATCCATACTTTCCTAATACATAAGCTACATGTGTCCATGAAATAACTTGACAAGAGAACTTTAGAACTAAAGACTGGTTTTCATTTCAAATCATTTTGAAATCTTATATACATATAACTTTTGTATATCAAACCTTACTTTGGGATTAAATCAAAATCTATTTTGGCAAAACAACTCTGTAGCATCCCACGCTTAAAAACACGAAAATGAATACCGATGATGCTACAAGCATCACCGAAATTATTTTCAAGCGACCGAAGTGAGTTCAGTACATCCAAATCGTACTTTGGTACTAAACCAAAATCATTTCAAAGCGGTATTAGATACTTTGTATGTTGCTACTAAGTATCCTGACCTTAATCTCCCAAACCAACTTCTCAATATTTACTTTTAAATAATACTATTATTATTTTTGCCAAAATCTTGAAAAACATTTTCAAAGACCTAGAGATTTAAGTTCTCAAATTCTCTTTTTAAATCCTTTTCATTTATAAACCACATTTCATAAACCATACTTACATAGAATTACTTTCTTGTATAAATATTTTAACAAATATTTACCTACAAAATATTCTATCTTTCCTTTAGATTATAGTAAATATCTTTTACTAAATTTTTAACTTCTAACCCAACATCTTCACCGAACGCCTTGTAGTCAAACCGTGAAACTTAATTCACAAGGTGTTCGTTCAATGTACCCACAATTACTGTCTATCCAACCCATGATGTTGAAAGGTAAAACTGCTCGTAAACTAGTTGATCACAAATAAATCACAAATAATACTTAATGTTCTTAACATGTTGAGCATGACTAAACAATCAAGGTTATGGGATATTAAACTATGAGAAGCACTAATATCAAACCAAACACGAATAGGTAAACTATAAACAAATAGTATACCCTCAAGAATTTGCTTCCCTTTCTCAACCACAGAAGTGGAAGGTGCTGGAGTAAGTGGGAAAACCCTAGGTTGTTGTCCTATCTGAAGCATTAGACAATCCCTGACCCAATGACCTGGCTGGTGACAGTTGAAGTAAGTCCTCGGTATAACTTGTGCCTTCACCGTCTGTTACTTAACATTTGGAAACTTAGCAATTGGTTCTTTAGGCACTTTCCCTCTCTTACACTCTCTAGCAAAATGACCCTCCTTCCTACACTTGTAATATTTGAAACTTGAAGTATCCCTCGACGGTTGAAACTTGCACTTGTTGCTTCTGGTTGGGGCAGATACAGATGACTCTAGAGCTGAACCCTCGAACCGGAAAGCCATACTTATAATATGCTTGAATGCACCCCAGATATGATCCGTCATGTCCTTATATACCATGTCGCACAAACTAATCCAAGCTTGGTTCTGGATGATAGTCTCGATACCGTTGAACCTCCTTTTGCCTAATATCTTAAACTCACGCCATATTGAAGAAAAGTCTTTCCATGGTCGATGCTGCACTACTCCTTCCACTATACTTCCCCCAGTATTAAAAACCCTATTATCCATAGTTCTTACTACCCAATCAAAGCAAAACTCCTTTCAGGATACAAGAGAACGCAGATCTTGGATATGATTTTCACCCCAACTCTCTGCCTTTTCTTTTAGATGTAGTCCCAACATAAATGTGGTTCTTAAAATTGAGTTGACTGCTTGGACCTCTTTACTTATCTCGTCTGGTAAGTAGCTAAGAAGAGTAGGATTCTGGTATCCAATTCGGTCCTAGATTCTACTTTTCCCGGATATCCTTAAGGTAAAGATATCCAATAGTTGGCCCAGTAACATTGGATAATTTGTTTAACAAACATGTTTACTTAATTTAAATCTTATCTTCCATAAACCACTTCATATATTACAAGCTAAACACTCATCGCAAGCATTCATAACCCATACTACGGGTTTATATAATACAGATACAATACTTAATTACAATACTTATCTACAATACCTATCTATAAGATACGATACTAAAGCTAAAGAAAACACCCCTAACAACCACACCCCGATACTCTTACATAGGGCTTTCTCCCTTAGAGTCCTCTACCGATGGTCCTTCCAAATCCATGGTCTCTCCATCATTATCCAATTCCCAACCACATAAATTATATCAAATAGGTGCGGTGCTTACATTGGTCACACTACAACATATTTAGGGTACAATCAAATTCGATAGGGTACGTTCGCATAATGGATTTTCCATGGAGATCTCTTCGGGGGAGCCAAATCCAAACTCCATGTACAAGGATCAGAAACCACCTTCTGAGCGTCATATATCTCTAGATAAAATATACCATAAGATAAACACAAGCGGTCCAGCGTTCGAACATAAACATGGACAACGTAAACCAAATATCATCAGCTCCCATGTGTAACATATCGATAAGTATCTCTAGATATGGAGTTGGTAACACCCTGACATGGATTGCTAACCCCAGGTTATGCATCCTACTCTGTCTTTAGCCATTTCTGATGTCAAGGTTACATTTGGAATCTTTCACACGAGCCTTCATCACTCAAAAAGAATACGAATCCCATATTGGATCCTCCCATCTCGAATAGATTTCGAAACCACACATGGATCCACATATCTCGATAGATATTGGAATCACACATGGATTCCCACATCCTGAATAGATCACAAATATCTACATGTGTTTGAGCATCTTAAATAAATCTCGAATCTCCATATAGATTCCTTTCTTCAACTGCATCCAAAACATAGAACCCATATACTAGTTTTGAAGTGGTGTTCGGTAAGTAGAACACTTACCGATCATGGACTCTTGAAAATCAATCGATGAATTTTCGGTAAACTCAATTCTGGTTCTTTCAGTAGTAAGTGTGAGCTAGAGATCTTTCGTACCAATACTCCTCCCCAAGGGTTCTTATTGATATAAAATCATGAAGCCTTTTGATTACTTCCTAAGTTAATATTAGGTCAAGTTCGATAATCGATTAGTCGATTATCCGGTCAAAACAATTGCTTATACAAATCACGATTCGTACGCTTAACTCGTTTCCGACATTCCAACTTAACTATTCCTTGCCCAAGTGTGAAGCCAGGTAAGTTTGGCCACTGGTTGCTTCAAGCCTTGCCTAGACACTCCATTCTTGAACCTTACAAATTGTTAAGTCTACCTCGTCGGCTTTTATTGTTAAGTATAGTATTAATGATTTCCATAAACAATAAGAAATCGGCTCGATTAACTCATTTCCGACATTTTCCACTTACCTATTCCTTAGTTAAGAGGGAAGCCAGTAGGTTAGACTTCTACTACTTCGTCCCTACTCGAAATCAATCTTAACTCTCACAAATGGATAAGATTACTTCGTTGGCTTATTAGTATTAAGAATAGTTAATTACTTTTCTAATAAGTAATTAAATAATTATCTATTTGACCATTAAGCAATTACTAACCCTTATATACATTTAAAACACTTTGAAATGCTTATAATAGGTTTTAAAACATTTATCCAAAATATTACTTAAAAATAACAAGTTTGAAAAATCAACAAAACTTGAAAAAGAACATGTTTTATTCTAAATATTCTTTCTTTAAAAATTCACAACTAATTCATAAAAATTCTTATAAATCCCAAACTACTTTTAAATTAATCTAATATGAGTTAGGCAATACTTTTTGAAAGAATGAAACTAATTGCTCAAACTTAAAGTCCCTTTTGAAACAATTGAAGTTCAAAAATCAAGGTTAAACGGGGCAGTTTTGCACTAGTGATGTTTTGGCCATTTTCGAGATGTTACTTAAAATTTGACCATTCAACATTTTAATATCAATAAACATACATATAAAATAATGAAAATATGGAGACAAACCCCTATGGATCAATCTACAAAGTTCCATAACAATCGCCAAAAACAAGGCGATTCTGAACTGCTTCTATAACGACTATCACTATAAGTGCACTTTCAAATCCATGTCCTATCTCAACCTATATTCAACTATGAACTATGTGCTTTGTTCAAGGCTTAGTCATATGTCATATAATTCCATTCAAGTCCATCCCAAGTTTGTTCAAGTCTATGTACATGGGTTACATATGTCACTTACTTTTAAAGTAAGAATTTACAACCACTGTTTTCAACATAAATTAACAACAATTCAAACAACTTTAACACAATCAAACACAACATATATGTGTTATATTTTTCATCCAAAGTGAGGTGTTAACTCACCATTAATCCAAAAATAACCAAGATCCAAGCTAACCAAAGTCCAACCCAAGCTAGCAACCACCTTTCCTTCCTTGTTTTGCCTTGCCTTCTTTGCCTCCAAACACCAAATAATGCTCACGGCCTAGTGAATTATGGGAGTTTAGCTTTGCTTCTTCCACTTTTAACTTGGTATAAGGGTTTCTAATATTGTACTAAGTCTCGTGGAAAAGTTTGAAGTGATCTGGAGATGGTTTGCAAATTATTTGCTTTAGGAATTTAGAGATGAAGAAGAAGAGAAGGTATTGAAATTTTAACTCAAAGCTTAGGAATATTTGTGAAATATTTCCTAAGGGTGTACTCCTCCTTATATATGCTTAGGAATGATGATGGGAAAAGACCAAAAAGCCCTCCAAACCCTAATGACGTTAATTACTACTTATCATGACAACTTTATGTCATTTCTCCTTTGTTCATTTTACCATTATACCCTTACCATATAATATCTCTTATCCTAATAGAACTTTCTAGAAAATTCCATGCTTTATAAAGAGGAGAGCATGTTAATCAGTTGCTAATGTGTACATTTGATTATTAGTTAAGTGCATGATAGTTCAAACAACTTATATGGATAGAAAAACTATTTATCGATAAACCAATTTTCGGTCACATTATCGATTTTTTTTCGAAGCGTATATTTTTGTAAACACTTACAAAAATAACTTTATAAAATCATATTTATAACACTTAAACATATCTCAAAATTTGTGGATATTCGAAGATGAAGTGTTTGAATTTCCGGGTCGCTACATAAAATATGGATCGTTATAACTTTTTTGCATTGTTGTCTCTTAGTTTTACATTTTTTACAAAGGCATTAGTAACCAATTTTTTCTAATATCACCTTTTAATCGCATCTTCGAGGTTGGCTAAAATTTTAGTCAATATTTTTGACGCTAGAAGGAGGGCCTTCCCCTAAAGCTCTTAACTTTCATCGCTTCTTCTCTAAAAAACCTACTCTAGCTTGTTACCATGGACCCAACTCCTGAGCATAAAGGTAACAACCCCAACAATCATGAAACCAATGGGAGTACCATCTCCAGTGATGCTTGCCCTATTCCTAGGCTCAACAATGATATGTTGCACAACGTGTTGCAGCAATCGACAAACGTGGGCACGTTAGGCTGTGAAGTGCAGATTTTGGGATAAGGTTGGACGCTCAGACAACAGTTACCTTTGTTCCACTAGTTCCTCCAGCGGTTGAATAGACTCCTTAACCAGCTCAACATGCCGCCTATAACCTCATGAGAACTGTCGAACCCTAGAGAGGGTAGTGCTAGAAACCCCAATTAAGGATACCCATGTTATCTATAAGAACACACACACACACTTCCCAATTGCATAAAGACATCCATGAAGTCCTAGGACTAGAATCGATAACAAGCCACCAATCCCCTAAATCTGACAGACAGTCTTCTTTCCATCGCCTTCCAATAGCAGATAGGGACCATGACTTACACCTTCGAATTCCTCGGTGACAGAGTATAAGGTAGAGCTCCAGGACCCAAAGAACCATTAATCCACTCCCAACCCCAACAGAAGGTGCCCCGACCCAAGTCCTGAGAAAGACGTCCATGTCTACCCAGATCACCATCGATTGTCAAGAGTAGGTCTCCAACCCCAACCAGGCATCATCGTTCCCCTTATTACCATCAAAGGTCCCCTACACCAGATAAGCGATAAAGGATTTTTCCTTCAGCAAGGGGCCATCATCATCTATGGCTTTGAATCTAGTCTCTAAGAGGAGGTGGCCGCCCTGAGCCAACAAATGCATAGAGTTCAAACAAGAAAGCTGGTGGTGAGGGATGTCAGATATCAGGAACAAAGACCCTTTCTCCAAAGAAATCCTAAGAAATTATATCCACCGTCGGCATGCCTTGCCTCTCATGGATAAGTATGTGGGGAGTACTGATCAGTCTAATCATATCACCTCCTTCCACTTGATGACCCAGGCCGGCCAGATTTCTATCCATGCAAAATGTCTTATGTTTACCTCCACTTAATTGGGACGACATCTCATTGATTTCTTCATTTGTAAGCTCGCAGTGTCCATTATTAGGCCCAGTTGTGTTCTGACTTCAAGGTCTGCTTCTTTGCATTAAAGATAAGAACCATGATGGCAATCAAGCTATGCCACATAAGGTAGGGTCTGATCGAGTCCCTCCATTCATATGTTAACCATTTCAACAAGGAGTCAACCTGGGCAAGGGGAGTGGATAAGAATAGCTTAGTTGTCGCCCCTTGTTTAAGGGTGAAGTATCAGTCCCGCATGTGGTAGGAACTACAAAAGTAACACGCTTCGTTCTTGACTGACTTTCTTCAAAGGGAAAATGACATTATGAGAGTGGAAGAGGCTGACATCTTTGAAAGTGATGAAGAAAGCAGTCAGAGAAACAAGACTGGCCAAAGAGAAGATAGTTGCTGAAAGAACGATCGGTGGGAAAGTAGCAAAAAGTGTGCTGAGGATGGTATGCGCTTAAAGCCCAGGTATACTAATTATGCAACTCTAAATCATGACATGGAAACTATCTATCTTGCAATACATAAACACGCCCCATTTTAATGGCCCACTCCTCCCCGACCAGGACAGAGGGAGGAGCCCAGGGGCAATGTTAAATAATATGAATTCCAATGGTACAATGGCCACTCAATCAATGAGCGCCGTCACCCTAACGATGAGATTGAGTGATTGATCCGTAAAGGATAATTAGTTCATTATGTAAGATAACAAGTTGAGCAGCGTAAGGCCCGACAAAATCCACTTGTTCAACCATAACAGGCAGACAACAACATGGCCATAGTTAATACCGAAATTTTGTTAATTTGAGGCAGCGCACACGTTGTTGGAAGCAGTTGATGGGCTTTGGTCTGACATAGGAGAGAGATATCCTTTGATCATGTTTATTTAGTAGATCTTCGGACCCCAAAGGTCCATCTGGTTGAGGAAGACACCACTAACATTGCTTTTACCATCGAGGACAAGAAAGAAGCTGGTTTCTCCCATCATGACCCCATAGTCATCTCAATAAGTGTGACCAACACCAAGGTCCATCGGATCTTCATTGAAGGGGGTAGCTTCATTAATGTGATGTTTAAAGAAGTTTTTGAAAAAATGAAGCTTCCTACCTCCACCTTCGCTCCCTTTGCACTACATATCTATGGGTTTGGGAGTGTTGGCATAGTACCCCTGGGGATTACCTCTCATATAGTCACTTTTGGCAAGGAACCTTTGGTGGCCAAGATGCAGGTTAAATTTGTTGTGGTAGACTGATCGTCGGCATATAACACTCTAATAGGTAGACCTACTTTGGCAAACATGGATGAAATCGTAGACTATCAACGTCTGGTAATGAAATTCCCAAATGAGGGAGGAATAGGATGTTTCTAAGGCAACCGACAATCCTTCAGAGACTGTTACATCATCTCCCTATAACAAGTAAAGAAGCGGGTACTCGTGCTACAACAAGAAATAGCAACACTCATTTGTAACGTGCCTAAAAGAACATGTGAGCCCCTCATTGCTCCTGTCTAATCATTAGCATTGCAACTCCCCTAACCAAGATAGCACGACCGATGGGAATAATCTTTCCCTGGCCTGCCTGAGAAAGATCAGAGAACTTACAGCCACTTAGAACGAACAAGTCCACCCCTATTTGTATGCGAGGGCAGAAGGTACTACCTTTCCTTCCCTTTTAGCATTGAGGGACTAATCTATAAGAGCCGAGGGAAGCCATGGCCAAACAGCTCAAGCAAAATATCCGTTCCAACCAAAGATGTTTTTGAATGCATGATTTATGCATTGGACCAATGTGATCTAGAATATAGTATAAGGGATAGTGATGATGATCCGCTTGATCCCCATATAAGAGACTTTAGCCATCATGGTTGGCTAGCTATGCCACTTGAAGCAATGTCAACTGGTAGCAACAACCCCAGCAAGGTCGTCTAAATAGGAACATAGATGAGTTTGGAAGTAAGGGATGGGATGGTTTGTTTCCTAAGAGAAGGTAAAGACATGTTCACCCGGGGGCTCACCGACATGACCTGCATAGATCCTCAATCATATGCCATGCCTTCAAGATTGACCTAGAGGATCATCATATTCGAAAAAATAGACAGCTCCTTAACCAGAATGATAAAAGGCACTCAAGTTGGAAGTAGGGAAACTCCTAACAAATAGGTTCATTCGCGAAGAAACATACTTGGTCTGGGTAGCCAACCCAGTGTTTGTCCGAAAACAGAGTGAAGGCCTAAAGGACTTGTATCTATTTCTCAAATATTAATAAGGCATGCCTAAAGACAGTTTCCCTCTACCATACATTCACCAACTTGTAGACACAACCAGCGGGCATGAGCTACTCACATTCATGGATGTCTACTCCAAGTACAATCAAATTACCATGCACGGTCCAGATCAACAACATACCTCTTTTATCATCAATGTCGTACTCTACTGCTACTAAGTCAAGTCCTTTGCCCTTTGCAACATAGGCACTACATATCTATATGGATGATATGCTAGTTAAATCTGAAAAGGCTAGGGGCACGTAGAAAACCTGGCCGAGCTTTTAGCATCTTCCGCGAGTATAGTATGAACTAAATCCCAGGGCGTTCCTTTATGGTGTGATCTAGGAAGTTCCTCATTTTTGTGGTGAGCACTAAGGGCATTGAAGAAAATCCTAAAAAGGTTCGAGCAATTCAAGAAATGCAGATACCCCACGTAGTCAAACAAGTCTAAAGTTTGAATAGAATGGTCACAACGATTAGCCACTCTGAATCGAAATCCACAGGCCATTGTGTACCCTTCATCGTCTTTATCAAGAAGGGCCAATCATTTGTATGGAATGAAGATTGCATATAAACTTTTAAGTGTTTGAAGAAACATTTAGCCACAACCTTGCTTTCAAAGCCTATCGATGGGGAGGACTTATACTTATACCTCATGGTAACTGACCATGCAATCAATGCCACCTTGATTCGCGATGAAGAGAAAGTTTAATGACTCGTCTACTATGTAAATAGGAGGTTAGCAGGCCTGGAAATGAAATACTACAAGTTGGAAAAGCTGGCCTACCGCTTGTCGATGGCTGCCCGATGTCTACGGTCGTATTTCCAAGATCACCCCATCGAAGTTCTCACAAACTAACCATTGAAGCAAGTGAAGCCAAGCCGATACAGTGGATCGACTACTAAAGTGGTCCATTGAGCTCGGATAACATAATATCAGCTTCCACCCTCACACTTCAATCAAGGGCCAAGATATGGCCGATTTCATAGCCGAGTGTTCTAGTCTAAACAATGGCGATGAGAGGGAAACAATAACCTTGCCTCTTGATATCTCTAAGTTGATGGTGCATCTAAGAGAAGGGCATGGTGGTAGGAATGGTCTTAATCATGTCTGATGGTAGTCCACCTAGGCTTTAAGACCACAAATAACGAAGCCGAATATGAAGCCATCCTGGCCAATCTAAGGATGGCGAAAGAGTTACGAATAGAGTCCTTACATGTGTTCAGTGTCTCTTCATTAGTTGTCAACCGAATTGAATAGTGCTTTCACGTCAAAGGGAAGACATTTGCCCTCTATGTTGCAAAGGCCCAAAAACTCATCAACACCTTTATGGACTTTAAGCTAGAACAAATCCCTTGCAAATGGAACGCCAAGGCTGATCAGCTAACCAAAGTAGCAAGCAATCCCGAGGAAAGCATCCATTTGGTCCCGATGAAGGTGCGAGCTATCCTTTCTTTGAACCGGGGGCAACTACCATAGAGATTGATGAAGCCTACCCGTACTCTTAGATGATCCTATTGCTAAGATATCTCACAAGCGATAAACTACCTGCTGAGAGAAAAGAGGCCTAGAAAATTCTGTACCGAGCACCTAATTATATCATCATGGGTTGAAAGCTTTACTGAAGGGGTACTTAACTCCCCTCCAAAGTTACGTGACAAGAAAGGTAGCCAACCATATATTAAAGGAATTGCATGAAGGCTTTTGTGGAGACCATGCCAAAAGACAAAGCCTGGCAAAGAAGGCTGCCCGCCAAGGCTATTATTAGCTAACCATGATCAAAGATGTGATGAATTATGTTAGGAAGTACGACTGATGTCAATGGTTTGTCAAAATCTAGAGAGCCTCCAAAAATCTCCTAACCCCTATGATGACTCCTAGCCATTTCACACTTGGGGGATATATTTAATTGGCAAGCGTCCAAATGCCAAAGGCGGACACAACCATGTTATAGCCGCCATTGACTACTTTACAAAATAGGTCGAGGCGGAGCCCCTCACTGGGGTTAACCCACCTAAAATCCTTAACTTTATGATTAAGACATCATGTGCGGATTCAGACTCCCAAAGAAAATCATAACCGACAATGGCACTCAGTTTGAAAGCGGGTTGTTCCAAGGATTCTATGAGAGGAACGAGATAGAAAAATGCTAATATTCCATTGTCCATTCACAGGCAAACGGGCAGGTCGAGGCTGTAAACAAGACTATTAAGATAACATTAAAGAAACCCTCACAAAAGCCAAAGGAAACAGAGCTGAAGATCTATCGCTCGTACTTTGGTCATACCGCATATGAGTCGCACATTAGTTAGGCATTATCCTTTCACTTTGGCCTACATGTATGAAGCTATGCCGGTTGTCGAATTCGATGTGCCTTCCCCAAGGAACATTACTCATAACCCCGAGCAAATCAAAGAACTGCTCAAGCTTTGGCTTGGCGGTTTAGAAGAAAGTAGAGTGGAGGCAGAGCTCAGAATAGAAGCAAATTAAAGTAAAATAGCCAAACACTACAATGCAAGGGTGAACTCCGCCAGGTTAAAGTCAGAGACTTAGCTCTATGCCGAGTCTTTGCAAACACAATAAACCCGACCGAAGGAGTATTGGGTTTATTGTGACAAAACTAGGAAGGTCCCTATGTTATCTGCATCCCCCTCATCAATGGCGCCTGCTGCCTTTCACACCCCGATGGCACCCATATGTCCTGCACATGGACCCAGAGTGCCTTTGGGCATATTATGTATGATATTGTATGAACTACAGTTATAAGTCTATATGATGTTGTCGCAATTATAAGGCAGTAGAACTTGCATTAAATCTTTTGGTGTATGGAATGTAAAACAGAACATCGGTAAGCATTCCTTACCTAAGTAATAACCAAGCTAACCGACAGAAACAGGCTTATCCACACCTCCAACCTTGCCAGGGACATTACAGCCATGGCTCTAGGGTATGCCAAAAAAAGCTCATATCTCCAATCCGGAATGCCCAAAACTTCTCCGTGAGGATGCATGGGCCACTCAAAGATACCTTCCATGTCGGAGGCATTGATGAATCGATAGTAAGACCACCCACATTGTGGTTTCAATTTTTTCTGACATGATGCTGCCCATCCCTCTAGCAGAATTGGGCATTGGTGCCATGGCGATGCAGTTACCTATATTGTAACTCCGAGCCTGACATCCATAGTGCTGCTTCGTGAGGATGTACGAGCCACCCAACGCTCCCTTTCGCGTCAAAGGCATCGACGAACCGATAACGAGACCACCCATGCAGTGGTCCCGGTTTGTTCACCTGTGATGCTGCACGTCCCTTAGAGGGATGGGTTACCGGTGCCATGGCGACACAGTTACCCCACGTTGTAACTTTGAACCTGACATCCGTAGTGTTGCACCATGAGGTTGCACGAGCCACTCAATGCTGCCTTCCACCCCAGAGGCATCGACGAACCAATGATGAGACACCCATGCAGTTGTCCCAATTTATTCTATCGTGGTGCTACCCGTCCCCTGTAGCGGATAGGCACTAGTGCCATGGCGTCACAATTACCCAAGTTGTAGCTTTGAACCCGACATCCATAGTGTTGTTCCGTAAGGATGCACAAACCACCATTGCTCCCTTCCACGTTAGAGACGACAATAAACCGATGATGAGACCACCCACATGGTAGCCCCAATTAGTTCGCTCGTGATGATACCCGTCTCTCCAATAGGACAAGGCACTAGTGCCATGGCGGCTTAGTTACCCACGTTGTAACTTTGAACCTAGCATCCATTGTGCTGCTACATGAGGATACGCTCTCCACTCAATGCTCACTTCCACGTTGGATACATCGATGAATCGATGGTGAGACCACCCATGCAGTGGTCCTAATTCGTTCACCATGATGATGCATGTCCCTCTAGTAGGACGGGGCACTGGTGCCATGGCGCCGTAGTTACCTACATTGTAAATTCAAACCTGGTGCCCATAATGCTTGCTGACATGAACATCTAAAGTGACCCTATCAAACAACGACTGGTCCTTTGATGGCCTGCAACTAGAAAACAAAGGTAGCCCTATATGAACATCAGGCGACCGCCTAAGGATGCCTTCGCCAACTCATATCTGGCACATGGAGCTGTGGGCAAGCTGCCTCAATAAGAGACATGTTCTTTTTGTTGGGATGCTCTTTGTTTCCCTTCTGTATACTAATATGCAATATTGTGCATATAAAGCTAAGTCTACGTGTTTAGTTAATAATGCAGGAGCATGTAACGTTCCATATTTTACGTATCGGAGGATTGTAAATTATTTTTATTTTATCCGTATGAGGTCGTATGATTCTATAATTTTGGAATATGACTCTTAGGAACATTTTACACATATATGATTTTCTCAAATTTCTATGTGACCATTTTGACCTTAAAAATATTTTTTGGTCTATAACTTTTGATAGGAGTCGAATTAGGGTATCAATTCAATTCCATTGCTTCATAATAGAAAAATGGACTTACGGTTAGAAAGTAATATCCATTTTAAGTTTTTAAAGCCGTTGGCCAGAATTAGTATGTAACTAGTGAAGCCCATTAGTTAGCCCATTAGTCTAACTAGAGAATACTACAAATAGAAGGCTGAAGAGTCAAGTTAAAACTTTTCTCTCTCATTCTAAATCAGGTCTAAACCCTAATTAGCCCTAGATCCATCCTAATTTCATCCAAAATCACCCAAGTTGCTCTTTAAATCAAACTAGATTGCAGATTAGAGATTTGATCATCAACTTGAAGATAGAGATCATTGTTTTGCTTGATTTGAAGTGCATTCCATTGCTGTCTAGATTGGACTTACATTCATATTGGTTGAATTTGATAATTGGTGAGTGGTTTATGCCTTCTCACTATACTGTGCATGTTTATATGGTAGAATCATAGGATTTAACATGTTTTAAATCGATTTCTGACCATAAAACCTTTTCCAACTTTAACTACATGTTACACTATGTATATGATTTAGATTGATTAGATACCACTCTTGCTCATGCTTATATATTCATGCTATATATAGATCTATGTTAGAAATTGACTTGTTTGTCTTATTTTGGTGAATTGCATGTTTGTTTAGATGAAATTGCTTTTTATTCTATGTTGGATGGTATGATTTGATGTTGTTTGTTAGGGTTGTGATTGCATAGAAAGTTAGGTCGGAGGACTGAGCAAATCAAAGGCAAAGTTGGTCGGAATTAGACGAAACTTGGAAGGGAGGCTCTGGAGTATTGGAAGAGCTCGTGGTTCAAGGTGCAAGTTCCAATTCGTTAACTACACAATTTGGCACCGATTTGAAAGGTCGGTAGTAATGTCTGTAGTTTGGTCCATGGTGGTGGAAATTTTGGGAAGAGCAAGGATGTTACTAGTAGAGGTTGCCTGAGGTGATGGATGGGTGATTGGCTAAGTATTGGAGGCTATGACGACTCTTTGCTAGAATATAAAGTAGGGTGCTTTGAAGAGATGACTTATTTTATGATAGCTTGATTTGTGTATATAAGTCAGGGTCAAAGGATCTAGGCATGAAGTGCTAGAAGCAAGGAAGGAGTGGAAGAAAACTTAGCCATAGGTTGGCTAAGTGGAGAGCTTGGCACAGAGTTGGGGGGTCGATACCGACTTCTTGGTTTGAGTCCAAAGGGGATGGAACTTCTTTAAGGTGAAGTAGAGGTTTTGTAAAACATGTTGGAGGTGCTGGCTCATTCCTATCAGGTTGGGTGATGATATAACAACATGATGAAAAGCTATGGTCTTCGGATGTTGGCTCGTGTTGGGAGTAGGTTTTGAAGATGGTGGCTCACAAAGGAAGTGGGAACGTCCATGGATCAATAAAGGACCTGTATACCCTGAACCAGTGGCATTGGATCTAGTGTCCAACTTTAGGCTGCGAGACACGTATCCAGCTTTGGGCTGAGAGATACGAGAGTACAACGGAGAATCGGGATTTCCATTAGTCCCTAGTAGAAAGGAGGCCATATGAGCTATCATATATTCAAGGCATACAAGTGATATTTAGGATTTTTTGATGGATGCTATGGATGTTATGATTGCTTTGGTCACTCTCTTTAGTAGGCTATCACTCATAGGTATCGGGAGATGTAGGTATTGTAGATAGGAATATGTGAAAGATGGATATCCTTTATCTAGTTTGTGGTATATCTTTATGATATTGTAGAGTAGTATATTATACTAGTGTATGCAAACTCTTTGGTTGCAGGGACAAATCATGTATGGTTCGTGTACTCTTGTTCCTTACCATATTTACCTGTTTAGGATTTTGAGACTAATTTACCGCTCACACTAGACTGTTGTCTGACCCATGATTTTATGCTTTGCCTCTTATTATCTTAGGTACTCTTAATTGAATAGATTAGATAACAGGTCTAAATGACGTAGTAATTGTTCGGAGGACGAGTTGGATGAAGCTATCTCGTATTATATATATATGGATTCTACGCTTATTCCGTTGAGCAACGCTGTGGAGCCCTTTAACAGTGCTTGCTCATTACTGTTTGTGTTAAAGACAGTTGTTGAGTTTGTTTCCATTGTATAAATTCTACTATTGATGTATAAATTTATGAATATTATCCTCTATGATGATGGTCTGTTTATATTATTATTATTATGTCCCTTCTGTTATATTTGTGATATTATATTTTATCCCTGTGCTATGAGATATGACATGTTATATGCTATATTGGTTTATTCTAAATCCTGATGATCATCCTATATCGACTTGGCACAACAGTATCATACTATTTATTACTATTGGTGTCGATGGTATAGGGCGGTCATCACATCACCTGAACCATCGATTCAAAAATAGATAGAAAGCAAGCACGAAGGACAAGTATATATACACGCAATACTGGTAGAGAAATACAGGGAAAACATAGAATATTTAAATAAAAAATTAGATTTACAATGACATATCTCATCATACGGGAAAGGATTCATAATATTCAACTAAGTCTTTTCATTTAAAAAAAGGTCCATGGCCCGATAAGCACATCGACAAAAACACAAAATATCTACAAACTCTCACTCATGGGGGTGGGAGATGATTGGTTGATCTAGAAATCATCATCAAAAGCCATCTACTTATCCACCGTTGGGGGCTTGATGGTAGCTGGCTTACTCGGCCATCCTGTCGAGGAGGCGATCTGCACAGCGGTCAAACTCATTGGGGGAGACCTCTAAATCATCGCCATCTCTGTCGCAACCTTGCTGTGAATCTCATTATACTACTCCAGGGCGAGGAAGATTACTGACAGTGGAAGAAGATAGTTGGATGAAAAGGCCACCTTCAGCATCATGGTCAGCTGGTCATTTGCGCAATTCTCCATCGCAAACTCCTATCGATTTATGCAGTGCACATGCTGCTACAAGCTCTCCCTTATCTCGTCTGCATCCTCGCAACTCACCTCTGGATCTGCCCACACCTACTTGAGCTTCCCCCAGCTATCCACCTCGTCGATCCGCTCCTTGATAGTGGTATCCCTAGCCTTCTCAGCCATATGCCGAGCTCCCTCCACCTCCAGGGCCTACCTCTCACAATCCATGACTTAATCCATTAGCCTCCAGAATTCACTTCTCGAGCTCTCCCTTTACCTCTTCCATCCATTGTCATGCAGCCATCTCCACCTCCACTTGCTTCTTTAGGTCCATCAAACCATGTGGATATGGAGGGCTCGTGGGGCGGCCTTTATAATAAACACAATTCAAATAAGAACAAAGGTGGCAAAGGGAAGGATTGTTCAGCACAAAGATTCTTACCATGTACGCATTCGTCAGTTGGACATTTAGGGCGGCCTCGAAGGAGTGGGTCTCCTAGCTCAACCTGAGCCAATGTCCGTTGGCTAGAGCCACCGAGGCCACACCGACCATTAAGTACGCCAACATCTATAGGCCTTCATCCTCCTCAACTCCTCAACCTCCTCAGAATAGCCGACCCCTCTGCCTCGTACTGTGCGTCTCCGGTAGGGGCCTAACAAACTCCACCTTCTTAGAAAGTCTATAAGCAGGGCCACTGCCGGGGCCCTGTGGCTCGATAGCACGAGACCTTTTCGAACGACTCCTTTCTCATCTACCTCGGTCTCTTGATAGCCTACACAACCGGGACCTGCTGCTACAACATCAAGTCATGATGAGGAATGACGTGCCCCTCTTTAGAGGTAGTTGGGAGCAGGTCATCATCTTCTATAGGATACTAGGATCCGACAACTACTCCTAAGAACTAATGTCGGTATGAGGTTGCAAAACGAGGATCCCTAATTGTGTATTCTCCATGGACACTGAGTCAAGAGTGGAAGCCAAGTTCGAATGCTGCAAAGCAAAAATAAATAAAAAAGAGTTTTGAAAAGAGCATGAAGAAAAATAAAGAAAGAGCGATACAAAGTTAAGTTACCCACTTCAGATTGGTCCCCCGCCAACTCCTGACTAAATGCGGGCTGGGAAACTCCGTGTTGTTACTGCTAGATTGTGTCCTATCGGGGTTTTATGTTAAAGGGCACGATGTAAGTTTGGGTCAGAGACCCATAAGGAGGGGTACTTGAGGAGGAGACCTTGCTCATCGACGTATCCAGCTGCTGCGCTCAGTCGCCCGTCCTTTTTGCCTCAGGTGTCTCTAGAATGCTAGAATAACTAAAAGGCCGGTCAACAACAGGATCATGGCTCGAAACCTCGACATCCTCTAAATGAGCTGGGTCATAAGTTTATCACTTACCATGACTGCTTCATTCCAGCCCAGGTCTGGCACAATGACCTCGTCGTCGTCGTCGTCCACCCCTAGTGCCACCACTGTCGGTTCTCTAATCACGATCCCTGCAGGCCCTGTTGGACTTATGACTGTGGCCCTCTCTATGGCTACACCATCGCCTATTATCTGCCTCGGGCTTAACAATCACACTCATGGAGGTTTACATCATTCATAATCATGGCCAAGTTCTTGATGTTGTTTTCGATCATTTTGATACGACAAATATAGTCCTCATACATATGGCGTCTATGACCGCCTCAGTAAGATTCAACGTAGCATGAAGAAAAAGAAATGATTATAAAAAAATCATCATTAGAGAATATCTAATAAAAGTTTAAAAAGGATATGTACTAGGCACATTGTGTGCCGGTATAGTGAGGGTCGGGTTGACGGTAGAAGGAATGAAGAAGAACTGGTCCTTGTAAGATGTTGCCTTGCTTGGAAGGCTAAAGAGGAAATGGGGTGTATCGATGCCCTAAAGATAGTAGTGGTTTCCTGGGTCAAACTTGGCATATCAGTAGAGCTTGAAGATCAGTTTGATTAAGGTCGGGTCGGGCTCTAGAATGCTTAGGTCATAGAAAACTATGAAGAGCCCAAGCAAAAGCATATAGCTATTTGGGTAAGCTGTCTCGATGCTATTTGATGTGCATTTAGAAAGCTGATGAAATAATGATGGAGAGGAAGGGTCTCCCTAGCTTTCATATATGCGAGCGACCGAGAGAAGTATCCTGCTAGGGGTTGGTTAGCCTGATTTGTGATCAGGGAGTAGAGAGAACCGATGTTTTCACAGCCGAAGTTGGCCAAAGAGCGAGCGAGGTTAATCTGGTCCTCCCGGGTCTTAGAAGCATCTCGGAGGATAGGTAGTCGTCCATTAGTAGCAACAACCTCGACCATCTATAATTAATAACAAACAACCTAGATTACCGAACCACCCCCAAACTATTAAAAAGCAATCTAATTAGGCTCGAAGGCATGCTTATTCCTTACCACTAGAGTAGGCAATCAACAGTACCCCAGCAGGTATGCTTATGCTCTAGCCTATGATGGGTCGTGTGGCCCTTGTCACTACTAGCCTGCCACCTAACTCTATACATGGGTTCAAACTAAGTGTATAATCTTCCTATTTCTAAACATGAATGTGGGCAGTTTAAAAGTATTATCACTTAAAGTCCTATGATGTGTTTTCGGTGTCTGACGTAAGACGATCACCATTGATAACACAACATTGATCGTCAAATGCCGTATACATTTGGAGTTCACCAGTAAAGTTCACTAGTGTAAAGTCTTCTATGGCAATGGCAACTAATCCCAAAAAGCAATACAACAACATGCAAAATAAGGAAGAACACAGTAGAAAAAGTTGGTAATACATTTCGAATGAATTGAAAGGAAATACCCTATTAAAGCAATGGTATGACAAAGATGGTGAGCCAAAGTTGAGAAAACCATTTATTAAAGATGTGTTAAGCTTGTAGTAGGAGATCGAAATTACAATAGAGAATGAGAGCTTCAAAGATCATTAACGGTAGAAATTCTAAAAACTTCAATAAAGAGTAAAATGACGAAGGAGGAGAGAATATATAGGCCGTGGGAAATGATATGGGAGTTAGGTATGCAACATATATGTAACACCCCTAATTTTTGTTTACATTATTCAGGGAACTTAATTAAATAAAATAATGTGAGGTGATAAGGAGAATGAGATTTGTTAACTAATTTGGGTCAGGCTTTAATTAATCAATTAATAAGATTGTTTTAAAACATAAAATAGAAAGGGATTATTGAGAGGGGCATAATGGGAATACTTCCTTATTCCATTCCCTAAACCCTTCCCCTCTCATTAATTTTCATTTTCATTTTCTAAATCAAAACAAAACATAAGAAGGGGCTGGCATTACTTAAGGAAAAAGGAAAAATAAAGTTAAGGAATTCAAAGGGGAAAGTTTAGGTAATCTCAATCTCTCTTATCTAATCTAAAGTAAATAATAATAGCCACCTCATTTTTTTATGCTTTGTTTCGGATTCATGATTGATTCTAAAATTATTTATGATCACATGTCATGCTTTGATGGATTATATCATTACTAGAGTGAATAATGGTTTGTTGGAACTTTTATGGAATTGTTTTGATGGGTTTTTAAAAGAAAAACCCAACCTTTTGATCTCCTATTAACTTGAAATTTTGGTATGTTGTAGAAAACACTATTTTAGAGATGAATTTTCAATTTCATAATTTTCGAAGTTCATATAAATATTTTATGAATTTTCTAAAAGGAAAAAGGTGTGTATTTCGGGTTTTTAATTACTAAAAATAATTAAGTTAGTATTTTGGTCTCGAAATTTTTATATATGAAAAAGAAGTAATTTAGATTTCTGATAATTTTTGGGGATTTTTCCTAATTGTTGTGATTTACTATGAATTTATTATTCTAGAAATGTTTATAATTAATATAAGTTGAAGATATTAATTATATTGTTTTTGCAAAGTTAATTTGGAGGTAGAACATGATCTACCAGAAATTCTGAAAAGGAAATGAAAAGTTTTGTTGTTATCCAATAATTATTTGACATGAGGCATGAGTTAGAAGAAAGCTATAGTTTAAAAAGGAAATAAGTCAGTTTCTAACTTAATTATAGAAATGCCATTATCACAATAGCTTAGAGGCTCGATACCCCTATTTCGATAGTTATATGGTTCGATACACGTGATAGCTACTCGATAGCTATAGGTTTTATCTACATTCTTAGGGGTTTGATACCTTGTATTTTTTAGGTTCGAAATCTGTTGTTTTTGTTGAGGCTCAACAACCCATGATTTAGAGACTCAACAACTACCACTTGTTAAAACCTAGCATCCTTATAGTTTTATGAACTCGGCACCCTCAAGTAAAGCAGACCGATAACCCTATATGTTTTAGAGGTTCAACACCTCATTTTTAAAGACTCGGAACCCCTTGTCAAATAGTGATTTGATAACTTCTATATAGCTAGTTGATAACTATATTTTTAGCGGCTTGATGGGCGTATGTTTTACAAACTCGATAACCTTGTTTTAAAGGCTCGATAACCTTATGTTTATAAACTCGAAAGCTATGTTTAGTGGCTTGATAACCTTATGTTTTATAAATCAAATAGCTATGTTTATAGGCTCTATAGCCTCATGTTTTACAAATTAAATAGCTATGTTTATTGGCTCGATAGCCATGTTATCTAAAGGCACGATTGCCTTATGTTTTGCAAACTAAATAGCAAAGTTTAGAGGCTCGATTCCCATGTTTTCTAAAAGGTCAACATTCTTGTTTTGACTGCAAATGTTTTAAAAGCTATGTAAAGAAGATAGTGCTTTGGCATAAGATTTTGGCTAAGTATATGGGCTACGTTTTCCTTGTTTTAAAGAATGGGTTTAAGTGGTTAATCATTTTTAAAGATAAATGTTTTTAAGGAAATGAAATAGTGTTTTAGCCTAATTTTATATAGATTTTTTCAAAGGAAATTATTACTTAAACCAAGGTAATTTTACTATGGATGTGACAATTGATTAAACATATTTCGATGAATGATGTTATATGTTCTTGTTATTATTTGATTAGTTAAATTTACATATTTTATCATTATCATACTCACACCTACATTATCCATAATTGCACTTTTGGATTTAGGGATATAATTTCCAATTAGGTTGTTCTAGTAGTGGGTATGGTCAGACTAAATTCTTGAGTGAGTAGAATTGCATCTAGAATATCAGATAGAACAATTGTGTTAGGATGCCTTAAACTAATCAAAAATATATGACTCATGGATTTAAAACCAGATAAGATTTCAAGTGGGACTGGTGTAGGATTGCGTCCTATGCTTCGACCACTAGCCCCCAGTTGGTAAAGGTCCATGATACCAATGTGTAGGGCTTTGTCAATAGTGAGACTAAAAGATGTGTATGCACAGAAGGGAATTCGTAGCTCTATATGCTCACAGAATTGTTTGTTTTCTCCTAACCGTATTTGGAGGCCTTCTAAACATATTTGGAGATTTTTGGGACAACCGGTTATGTTTTGGCCCGAGTCAGACTGATAGGTTATTAGTTGGCCTGTGAAAAATAATAGGTCATGGTGACCCTAGGAAAACTATTTGGGATAGACAACCAATTTTATGGGACGAGTAAACTTCGGGAACGCATAACCCTATAATGACAAATTAGTCATATTTAACCATATTACATGCATATGATCATATCATGTTTTGTTTTAACCATTGTGGTTGCAGGTGCATGATTTATGTTCAGATTGACATATTGATAAGATATTAGTGAGGGGAAAACCCATTCCATTCTGTAGCGTGGTCTCACTGGATATCTATTTTGGTTCGAGATGGTATATTATTATTCACACTAGACTTTTTGTCTGATCCTAAGTTTATGATTTTCCCCTTAAACTCTTGGGGTACTCAATTGAGTAGATTAGGAGTAGGGTTTTTAGCTAAGATGAATATGTTTTCGGAGACATGCAGCAGGCAAGCTAATATTAGGAGTTATTTCTGCTGTGATTGGTTGAATTTTTATTTTGTTTGAATGGATGTAACAACAGAATTTATAACCGTCGAGTAGTTAGACTCTGATCAAACAAAGGGTTATCTTCATATGTTGCTCTTGGAATTTAATTGTAAATATTATATTTTCTCCGAATGTGGAATCAATGGGATTATTAAATGAATGTGAAAGTTATTAATGAAACGTGTTTTGAAAATTTTCATATTCATGTGCTCCTTATGCACGCAATTAACTGGTCTCATTTTGTCATCGGGAATTAATACTATGGATTGCAGCATCCGTGGTGCTTAGTTTCGGGCCTCAAAATAGGGGACATTATAGTATAGGATCATTTGAGCCATTTAGGTATCATCAATGCATCGGTCAGATCACCACATTGAAAAGCATTTTATCTTTGTAACGCTTGGGAAAAAGACCATTTTCACCAATGGTTTAACGACATGCGTTACAACATCTAATGTTGCATTAAATGCATGAATGACAAGCCCAAACCGCTCACAGGCCAGGGCTTAAAGGAAAAATATTGCTCGAATTTCTCATAAGAGTGAATTGGACCAACCTGGATGGACAACCGCACTCATCTTAGCCCATGCACTCACATGATCCAGCACTTTGATCGTCCTTAGTTCAGATGGTAGTAGCCTGCTCGTGCACTACAACCGCCTGGTATGTAGCTTGCCTACCTGGTGTGGCCCACCAGCCATCCTGGCTAGCGAGGTTCTCTTAAAGAACACTTCGCTTGCACCGGTATAGGCACATGGACCTCCTCCCTCAACAAGCACCAGGCGATGAGGTCGGACTATGTTGTCCTTCAAAGGGCTTCTCTACCATCAATTAGTCCGTTCACTCAGCCACCCACTAGATAGCTCCCTTGCCCATCTCTAACCTCCTCCACCCATGTGCACCGGTTCCTTTGGCAACATGCAGCCATAGCTTTAAGCATCGGTCCGCTATTTGCTTAGAGAAGCTTCGCCTACATAATTCCCTTAAAGAGATTGACATAACCAAGTACTGTTTATCTGACAAAAGTACCAATATGTAGCCATTATGTTTTTTACTGCTACCACATCACCTCTGCTACAACCATTCCCCAATCCCACATTGCCTACCATACTTCAACCATGTATAGCTACTGATGGCCTAGAGCAGTTCCTGGGTTTAATCATCACAATCTCAGCTGTTTAAGCATAAGCTCCAATAACTATTAATAGACCAAGGCATGCATTCTTATAGGGTTTGAACAACATTAGTTTCATGTATTTACATTCTAATTAGTACCTCTTATAATCAACGTTGTTGTAATAGAAGTAAAGCAATAAGAAATTTCTGATAGTGGATGTAGAAAATTTATGATCAAACCACCCTAGTTGTCATTTTTTTACTTTGTGCATTATTGTGTTTTCATTTTACATTTTTAACAAAGGTATTATTTACCAAACTTTTGCTAATATTACCCTTTGATCATATCTTCGAGGTTGGCTAAAATTTTAGAGAACAGTAACATCCTTTTTTTCTCGCAACTACAATCAATGCTAAACGTTGGTAAATAGCGCTTGCATGTTGATGTCAAGCATAAAATATGGCGATGTGTTAGGTGATATCCAAAAACAACTATATGTGTAAGAGTAAACTCATTGAAGAATAAAATGGTGTATACAAAGGACAGTATAACATAGTTAATCCAAGTAAAATAAAAAACAAACGGCCTCAACTGTAGCACATATGAAGCAATGGGCTCTGGATGATTGACGATGATGGTTGGTAGGTCACGACGGTGGCGATGATGGTGAATAGGTCTTGGAAGCAACGATGCCTTTGGTTGTTGCGACATAGGCCGGTTAGAGTTTTGGAGTTAGAGCGACATGGTGGTTTCAAACTTGGAGTGATCTAGTGGTGACGGTGCAAATACAATGAAGAGATCAACTGGGTTTTGAGGATGATGTAATGTTAGTGATTATGGAGGAGCGGTTTCTATTTAGGGAAGAAGAAGATAACTTCACCAATGACAGTATTTAGTATGATTTTATGTTTTTTTTTCAAAAAATATATTTTTATGTATATTTCTTCTTATAATGTTATTTTGTGTCAGCATTACAAGATTGTAGTACCAATTGTAGACAAAGTATGTATATTAGTAGTTACATTTCATATAATGATACTGTATAGTAGCAATTTATGATGCTACACAAAATGATACAAAATAGCTATTACTTTATTCATATAAAGTATGTATAGTTTTGTTTCATAAATGATACAAAATAGCTACTACTTTATTCGTAGTCATGTTTCATATAATGATACTATATAGCATCAGTTTGTACATACTGCTATTTTTTGTAACTGATGATTGATGATCAAGATGAGATGAAAATTGAACTTGTAATATGCTAGAGGATCTAGGCAGTTGGTAGGTGGTGAGAAGAGACATGGGTTTGTTTGCTAGGGTTAAGGTTTTAAGATATGTAATAAAGTGGTAGTTAAAGCTATAGAATGTGGGTGGTGATTGGGGTGGAGAAAAGCATGGCGATGGCGTTTGATGTGGCGGTGGCAGAGTGGATCGGCTAGAGGTGGAGCTGTATTATGTGTGGTGGTGGATGCGAGTGCCGAGATACACGATGTGACAAGAGAGAGGAAAATGTATGTTCTTTATTTTGTCAGTGTGGATAATTTCTGAAGGCGGTAGCCTAAGAACTAAAGTTTGGTAGATGTTTGTCCTTTAAACAAAATACCACTAAATACAATATCAACAAAAATTATTTTGACCCAATACAAACCTACATAAAGCTAATCCTCCCTTTAGAAAACATAATTCTACATTTTCCTAACTAAAATAGAAAACTATCAAACTTCCCTTCTTCTTTAGCTCACTATTTTGAAAGCATTCTCATGGCAATTAAAAGTTTCCTTGAATGATATTTATAACTATGCGACGACCTCCCTCTATCTCGGATACCCAAATACCAATAAAGTAGTAGCACTATGATGGTACCTGATCGATGGAGGGAAATCATCAAGGGTGATATGATTGATCAAATTAAATAACTTATCATATGTTTCACAATGTATAGGAAAAATATAATATGAAATATAGATATAAAATAGACGAGATAGTAGCATAATCAAATGAACCCAAACTATACATCATTAAAATGAATCTTGATTCACAAGATTATACATCATAGATCATATATAAGCTAATACATTGTAAGTACATCAAAAGACTATATAATATAAAAATGTCCCTAATATATACAATAGTGGTAATAGTTCCATAACATTGCACAATGAAAATAGCAGTAGCTCCATTAAATGGTATATAAGAAAAGCATGAGTCAAATGCTTGTCCTCTACATTGCCACATGCACTATCATCCTTCCCGAACCTCAATCTACTCATTTAAGAGTACCCAAGAGTATAAAAGGCAATACAAATAACTTCGAGTTAAACAACAGTCTAGTATGAGTGATTTATGACCTTAAAAAATTGATATAAACCCAATATATCGTATATAAGAGCAATATGGTATGGAAAATCATACCTCGCCTGCTCCTGCATCCTCAACATGTTACTATACATAAATATCATACACTAATCTACCATCATCAATATGGATGTACTATTCTACCTTAGTACATTTTAAGGAGTCAGCGTATTAGACTCGTTAAAAACCTACATCACAGAAACAACCATAGCAACCATCAAACAATCAACCATCTCTTATACTTATAGTGCACTTAGACATATGATGATAAAAATAATCACCATCGAAAGGTCAATGATTACTCAACATCATAACTTTATCAATGCTCGAATCCTTACCAACTCAAACGATCAACACCTAGACCCACTTAGATGATCTAGTGATACAGATCCACTTAAATGATCCTTATTTATGGTCCCCACCTACTCCTTTATGAGCAAAAAATCAAGCCTTTGGTCATTATTGATCCCTTAACACATGTACTGATAATAGAACCTCCTTGTTCCAACCCACAAGTCATCATCATAGACCTTGCCTACTTAGACAATCCCTAGATGCTTTAGCTAGGCATCCACCATAGCCAACATCGATCCCCTACAGTAACCATTAATCAATACCAATCCATCATGGATCAATACCAGTCCATTCACTTTGCCAAATTTTGGCTCTTGAACCTTGTCAACTCCATTCCCTTGCCTTGTCTCAACTTTAAAGCCCCAAGCTGGTAACAAGTATGATTGGTACTGATCCCTGGTGGATCGGTACTGGTCCATATACTTAGCCAAATCTTTCATTCTTCTCTTATGCCTAGATCCCTTCAGCTCTAAGTCCAAGTTCCCAAACTATGTTCTATCGATCCATATGGTTTGGTTTCTATCCATATCTGTTGGTATTAATCCATATAGTTAGCAATTTTTTCACTAAGTTTTCCAGCTTCATTCCAGTGATCGATCCATCTTTCGCCTTGCTGCTTTGATTTGTATGCATCTCCAGTTGCAACGATTAGCTCCAAACTCTCAAGAGCAAATCAATCAGAGTATTCTATGATCCGAACTCTATCTCTTTGTGTTACTCATCGAAGACTCCATCATATATAGCCTTCCCCATACAAATGAGAATTCACTATCCATAAAATCATAATCTCATTATCCCCAAATCACTTAGAACATATATTTTCATCCATTTAAGGCTTCAAGCTTACATGCAACCATTACATAAAACAAACATCATCATATCAAGCATATCAAATCATACAAGCATATCAAATCATACAAGCAATTCAACATATACTTAAACTACAAATGTAAGCTTATATCATCAAAACACATGTTTAAAACCATTTTAACCATTAAAATATCATTTGGAATTCATTTTCAAATCAGATCAAAAATCAAAACATAATTTTTAGGATGGAAAATGGATTCAAAATGTTTCTAAACATATAGTACAACATATGTAAGTAAGATGTTATAAACCATTCACCTTATAATGATAAAATCACCAAATCAATCCCAAATCATTGAGAACCGGAAGTAGACAGCAAAAGTGACAGATTTCCTCCCTAGAATGTTAATAACATGATTTCTAATGATATCTCTAAGCTCTATTGCTCTAATCTCTTGACTTATCCCAAAATAATAGGTATTTCGATTGATTTTGGTTGAAGAAATGTTAATGGAGGTTTAAAATAGTTTTAGATTTGAAAATAGAATGAAATAGTGGTTATTCTAACCATTAATTACTCCCAAATCCAAAAATTAACAAAACATGTCAAAATATGGGCTTTTGGGCCATATTACCAAATCAGTTTACTCGGGCTAAAACTTAAAATAGTTGTATCTCTCAAAGGCTGGGCCAAATCACTATTATGACTACTCTATGGAATCGAGATATACAAAATCTTTCATTTAAAACAAGAATAAAGAATAAATTATACTCCTATTAAAAGTTATGGTCTCTACTGAAAGAGTTAGTGGTATGCCCTTGGGGCAATTATGAAATTTGTTACATATATCTAACTTTGTACTCAATATTGTTCGTAGTACTAATGTTTATTTTCCTTTATATACTTTGTTATATTGTGATATAATCAATTAAGTAAAGTATATAATAAGGAATCCTTAAATGAAATATTATATGATTATAGTTGCAAATAGCTACAATCATGAGTAATTAACCACAAAATAAAATGACATTTTGTTTTAAATATTTCTGGTCAAGAAGTTTTGAGAAAAAGATATTGTTTCATGCATTATATCCAGAGTGCGTAATGCTCTCCGAGTTTGGGTAATGTATTACTCATATCTTTTGGAGGCACCAAAGGGTTGTGTACTTGTAGTTATTTGATAACCATGGAATGACTCATCCAAGAGTTTCATGTTGGTTGATAACAAGTAGGTCAAATGGGAAATCTCAATGTGGTGATGTTACACAACTCCCTCGACTTGAGAATACTATGGATCTTCAATGTGAATATTCCACTTTGATTATAGTTAAATCATGACATAATGATCCATCAATCGACTATAGTTGGGTCTGAGTTGAAGCATTGAAAGTGGAGCACTATCCAATAGAGAATTTGTCTCTTTATTTGTACGAGGTTAGTATCATAGCCAACTGTAGTCAACTCAAAGTCAAATCTCTAGCCAGAGTAGTACGATTAACAATAAATGTTATTATTGAACCAAGGGTTTTTTTTGTCTAATCAAGTTGAATGTGGATAATATTGGAATTTTAACCACACCAATTTCCATATATCCTAAAATGATATAGTTTGACGAAGAGAATACGTGTAAATATTATCATTACTAAAGGTCGTGCTTAATAAAATATGAAACTGGAGTTTACCAAAAAATATCTACAAGCAACGAATTAAGCCAAATGTCACACCACTAGCTAAGGTGACATGTGAACTTTAATATTTGAATTGTTCAAAATTAATTACCGACTAAATTCACACCTCAACCGTATTTGTAAATTCTCCGAACAAGCCACATGATTTGACCGATTTATATAGATTAAATTAACCAATATTTGAGAAATACTAACTATTGTCAATTTATTTGATGTTTTGGGTGTTTTTAGTAATTATTTGAATACACAAATAGAAGTTAAATATTCGTGTATCGATATACGATATCAGTTACTTTTAGATAGGGTTTAAATGTGAAATAATTACTTGGAGATATTTGGAAATTACGCACCATATAAATGACAACATAGGTTGGTCATATAAGAGGAGAGAAATGGGTGGAGTAATTGAAAATTAAGGAGGGGTTAATTAGGGAAGTTTTAACTAAAAGAGTTGGAAATGTTCCATTCTCCCAATTAAAACAAATCTCCTGATTTAATTTCCTTCAATTGTTTTCTTTCCCCTCTTCTCTTCCATCCTTAATTGCATTTTCCCTTCCTTTTCTAAATAAAATCGACTCTAGAACAAAGCAAAACATCAAATAAAATTAATAGCTACATGTTTCATCCGTCTCTTACAAAGATTGAGTGTTGATTTCAAGAATCTAAGGAGGGATTTCCAAATTAAAGTGTCGCTATTTGGCCAAATCTGCAAGGTGTGATCTAAATTTGGTCTATTTTCTTGGATTTAATATACTTATTGCAATTTTGTATGTACATATTATAGCCACACTTTGATTTAGAATTGGAATACAATTTAAACAACCTGTTAAATGTTATGATCTGCTTTAACTTGATAAATTAAAACCAAAATTTATATATGCGTAAAACTATGTTTTAATATTACTTATAATAATATTCTAAACATATTATACAATTTAATGATCTAAATGTTTTTTACTAAATTTTTAATCAATCCTTAACTATAGAGTTTCCTGATATCATATTTAATTTGACGCACACAATTTTGGTCTTATAATATTTTTGATTATTTTTATAAAAAAGTTATTATTTAGGCTGAAATTTTACTTACACACACACACACACACTCTTACATGTAAATATTTGCAAACACATCAGAAAAGTTTATTGTAATATGGATGTAGGTTTTGTTTCGATTGGAAACTGTTTTGGCATAATCATTATATATGTATGTATGTATGTATGTATGTATGTATGTATGTATATGTATATGTATATATATATATATATGTGTGTGTGTGTGTGTGTGTGTGTGTTTATATTTTATGCTGCTGAGGTATGTAATTTGGAAATAATTTTATCCATACATTTATTTTACATTGAACAATCTAAAATTGAGGCAATTATATACACACATACATACATGGAATACACACACACACATACACTATATACACAAATACACACAAAGTGTATATATACATGGAAGATATAAATCAATCCTAATATTTACACATTTATACATTAAACATGTTATTGTTTATTTTGTTTGTCATATAAACATATTATTATTAAATGTCATTTTATATGAAAGTTAAATGTAGTATCAATTGAATGTTTACAAAAGAGGAAGGTGGAATGAATTAATGATGCCACCAATATCTCTTTTATTTTAAATCTTGATATGCTTATATCTAAATCTAATTTCGTGTTAGTTCCCACCTTTAAACACCAAGTCATTGTATTCATCATATGTTTCACATGTACATCACACCATATGGAAATATGAATATATTTGATATACTCATACATGTTCAAATGACACACTTAATTAACATAAAATTAATTAAGACTAAGACAATCTTAACAAAATATAATTTTAATAAAACAAACAGATTGGAATTGGTATTAAACTTAAGATTTCATAGGCCCAACAAGATCCAATTAGGCATTTTTTTTGAAATCTACCACACCACCAGCTAAGGTGGTGTGTAAATGTTAATATTTGAATTATTCAAAATAAATAACTGACTGAATTCACACCTCTTAGTCTTACAACCATATTTGTGAATTCTTCGAACAAGCCACTTGTAACGACCCAGATTTTTAGCCATCGGATATTGGACAATTAACTCATTTTAATTATTGGAGTATTGATTTTTATAAGTCGAATAGATAAATTTTCTGATATTTAAAATATCTGAATGTATAAATTAATATAAAAACTATATTCAAATTTAAAATATAAATTCTGGGTATGATAAATTTTATTGGTATATGTATATAAACTCCACCATCTAGAATTTAAGATAGAATATCCATATATTTGTATACATATAAATATATACAAGCTTTATGATGTTTAAATATGTATATATAAGTATATAAGTATATATATACATATATGTATATATGCCCATATGAAGGAATGTATTTGAAAATTTGTATTAATGTAAATATATATAATATATACAAGTTTTATGATAAAAAATATAAGTTTAATTTAAAGGTATATAAAATATGTAAAAGAAAATGTAAATACATATATATGATGACAAAAGGAGATATAAGTATAGATATATATGTTTATATTAAAATAGTGCATATATATATACACACACACATAAGTACAACTTTATGATCAAAATTTCAAACTATGATTAAATATATAGGTATATATTTTTTTATGTGTAAATATGATAAGATAAATATGAAATTGTATGTGTATGCATATTTAACCATATATATATATAAAAAAAAGTTTATGATAAAATAGAGTAAATGTATGCATATCCATATATATACACACACACACATACATATAAATGTATGTATAAAACATGGGGGAACATCATCATGGCAAGACATCATTTCAAGCACCCAAACATTAAATCAAGTCATATAAAATCAAATCTCTCATAATAAATCAAATCAATTCATAATAAATCAAATCAAGATAAAAGAAAATTTTAAAATAAAAATCAAATGCATAGTGAAAGGCATGTACACAAATGCCTCAGCCACCCTAGTCTTTACTGTACACTTCACCATATATATGCATATGGCCGAGCTTATCACCTTGTTCATTGTTCACATACAAGAAAAAAAAGTAAATAAAACAACAAGGAACTTCCATTGAAACAAAACATAGGAGGAGAAAAATAAAGCAACAGTTCATCATCTTTTAAACTGTGAGTACAACATTATATTTTGTTAACTGGTTATATGATGTATACATATATATATGGCTGCGAATTATGATATGTGTTAAGTATACGTGTGTATATTTGTAAACATGAATGTATGATTGGGTTCGAAAGGAGCCAGACACCTGCACAACCAAAGCACTTTTTTTATAAAAGCCCCGTACCATGTTTGTTGTTCAATAACAGTTTAACAATTAACTTCAAAAATCAAAAACTCAACACCCATTCAGTTTCAAACTATGGTTTAAAAATAAAAGTAGTTTGATTTTGGGTATAGATTGCTTTAGAAAAATTTTCATCAAGTATCGATAAGCATGGAGATAGAAAACCCAAATTACAGAAAACTACTTATAAAGGACTAAAATCATATATCACAAATTTAATCTTTTGATTATATAAACGCACTTGTTGTCGAAAATGGTGATATTTGGAAGTGAGTTGGAAATTTTTAGTTCGGTATTGAGGGGGAAAAGTGAAGATGACCAGAATTAGGCGAAATGTCAAATCCAGGCGTCTCGATCGATTTAGGGGCACGACACATGTCGTGGAGGAGGAGTAGGGGATGGGGCACTCACGAAAAATAATGCAGCATTTTTCAAATGCCTGTGGTTGCCATACGAGATAGGACTAGGGTTTAAGGTACGTTTTTGTAGGTTCGTTTCCGTGGCAATGGCGACATGACGAGGCATAAGGAGGAGTGCAGTATGGGGGGAAAAGGAGGAGTAGGTGATTACGAAACTTCAGGTAAAGTTTGGTGGTTAATGGTGGTACACGGTGGTGTGGCAAGGCAGTCGAAGTGGGACAGCTTGTTCGAGTGTTTGGGAGCAGGTGTTCGATTTTGAATAGGGGCGCGTCTTCATGTTTGAATGGCCTGGGTGGGGTGAGAGAGTCGTGAGTGACTAGGGAAGATGGTCGGAGGCCAAGATGGGGCATCGGTGGTCGTGTGCATGTGCACGGTGTTATGCACATTTGGGTTGTTCGAAAAGCAAAAAAAATAAAAAAAAGGAAGAGGAGAAACTGGAAGGGAAGAAGAAAGTAAAGAGGAGGTCGGCCATTGATTGTTTTGGGCCGATTGGTTGTATTGGGCTGGTCATTTCTATATATTTTTTTACAAATTGAATAAGTTTATGTAAAAGAATCTTAAATTTAAAAACATATTTCCCTTTTATTTAAAATTCAATCAATGTAAAAATTTATGTATTGAAATCCTATCACCTAATAAATTTAAGTCTAAGTTAATGTTATTAATTTTTCGAAATTTTAAACTTAATTTTAACAATTAAAAAGGGTAATTAATTAAATTCTTATTTGATGTAATCTTATGTTAATTAATAAAATTAGTTATTAATTTGGTTGTTTAAAACCTAACTAACTAATAATAAACTGTTTTGGGAATTTCTAAATTTATAAGTGATTGGGATTAAAAATATAATTGGATTTAGTATATTTTAAGTTGAAAAATTTCCGATTGAGAATTGTTTAAATATTAGTTGTTAATTGTTAATTTAGTTAATGATCTATGCTTGATTTTATTGCTCTTAAATATTTATTCAAAATTTTCTTTGTCGGTGCCATCAAGTGGCCAGACAAGATAAAATGGTTAGAACAAAACGTTGATACATTTTATTGGAATTAAACATATGTAATAAATTCCCATATGTGATATTGACACCCTGAATATGAATTATTTGTTTTAAAAAACCCGCCTTTAACAGTTTATCGTTTTGAGTTTGAACAGACCGGGGTCGGGTATCAACGTTATCCGTAACCACTTCGATCAAATAACCACTACGAACCTTTACAGTTTTGATAATAGAGTCCAATATGCTGGAATTTAATTGATTTAACAAATTCGGTTATTTAAATAAGTATTTTATACTTAGACACTATTATAATATCACTGCGTTTTCATAAATTAGTTGTTTGGGTATCGTAAGATAAAAACTCGTCGTATTTTGACACGGTCTTACGAGTTACCTTGGTTTTCAAAGGATTTTGATAACTTAAGTAATTCAAATTAAGTGTGTTTGCTCACGCTGGTTTCCAGCCTGACTTGGGTGTTGCTTTTATTGTAATGCTCGGGTCAGACCGAGTATTACAATTTCAGGTTAGGATGCTTTTGGAGCTCAGGAGACGAGCTGGATGGCAGAGACGTATTGCACGTATTTGATTATATTCCGCTGTGTATTGTAGGCTGTATATTCAGCATTTAGGGACAAGTTATTATAACTGTCCGAATTTATATGTTGATGATTGTACTTTGATAACTTGTATGTATATTAACAATTACAGTTTTCCTTTGTATAAAATGTTGTTATTGTATATTATATTTTGTTCCACTGCGATTGTGAGATTCTGTGTTGTTATTTCTCTTTCTTCTTCTATCTCTTTTCTTCTTAAACCTTAACAACCTGGTATTTCCGGCACTCGATTGCTCGACACTCTATACAGTGAACATATCAGTGTCGATTTTGGGGTCGAAAATCGCTCGGTCATTACACGTGGTATTAGAGTTGAAGGTTAAGCGATAACCTTGGCTTTTGTGGGGATTACTCATTAGAGATAGGGTCAGCGGTACCCTAAAATGAGTTGAGTGTATTATATATGGAGCGTACTTGTTATTTTCTTACATAATGATTTTAAAAACGATTTTAAAATAATTTTTATGTAAGATTATATTTTGATATAAAAAGAAATATTTTTTTTAATTATTATAGCATATTAGGTGATTGGGTGTCGTTATTATAATCAAATAAGATTATAAAATTTAAGCGGTAATATATATAACCAAATAGAAATTTAGGTAAGGATGAATTATGCGAATAAGTTAAGCTAAAAGTAGATTCAAACCAGAATTTAAATCCCGGAAATTTCGAAGGAGTTTTTCAAAGTTTGAGATAAAATAAGTTACCCTGATTGTATTTTATATATATAAATAATTTTTTAGGAAATTATTATGGAATATAAAGTATGTTTAGCTTCTAGATATGATAATATTGACTATTATCATAAATAGGTTGTAGTGTCTTAATAAAGGATGTTTATTACAGAATTAACAATGAAAAAACATTGTGAAATGTTTTAAGGAAGTGAAATTATATAAGCATAATTTACAAATGCGACTTATAAATTAAAATGGATATAAATTGAGAAGTTTTGAATCTAAGTCTCGGAAATTTTGAAATGTGTTTCAAAGTGTTTTGAAGGAATAATAAGTAATACTATTATAATATTTTTGATATAGAAAATTTTGTTTTAAAAACAAGGGTTGTTTTAAAATTCAAAAGAATTTGTTTTGGATAAAAGCCAAGGTTGGTTTAAATTTAAAAGTGTGATTTGGTATGGAATATATATATATATAAATGATTTCAAGGTGAATTGAAATAAATACTGGTGTTGGAATTCTGGGATCCTCTTGAAAATGAGAAGTATAACCAAAAAAGAAAGTAAGTTTTTGAACTTATTAGTGGGAAGTGATATTAATAAGAAATGTAAATTTGGAGGGTAAAAATTTAAATTGAGTAAGTTTAAATGGATTGAACGAATTGGGAATTAACTCAGGCCAAGTTAAATAAGTTTTGAACTTATAACCTGAATTGGAAATTTCAAGGTGAAATTAAAATTTAACTTATGGAAGTTAGACGAGTTAAATTGTAAAAGAAAGGGTATAGATTTGAGAAAAAGTTGAAAAAGGAGAAATGTATGTATAAATGATTCTAATCAATTTTTGAAATAAAACGGGTTTCAAATTCTGGAAATTAAAAATGAACCAGATTATCAAATTAGTGGATTAAATTATAAAAGTGACCGAGAACAAATAAAAGAATATTTGGAAATAAGAATAAAAGATGAAAATTCGACTAATCGAGGTTTTAACCTATTAATTTTCATGAATAGAAATTAAATACGCTTTGAAATTATTTTTATCTAGCCTAAAACTCAAGATTCCATATTTAAACCAATTTTTAATTATTAAATTTAATAATGAAATTATCCAATAAATCATTATATTCGAAATTTAACCTATTAAATCGATAAATTTTTACTTTCCAATATTTAAAATCAATTAAATAATTTTTTTTAAATAATCCAAAATTCTGGGTCGTTACACCAGTAATCATGGGGAAATGGCTGCCAAAAAGTCCTTTTTGCATTAGGGTTATGGGTCCTTTTATAGTGGAAAAAATAAAGAGAAATATTGGTCACATCTCATACCATTTCTCATGACATCTCAATCATCCATCTTCAAACCCCTCTACCTTTTTAGCTACCTCCTATAAGGCCTATTGCCACCAAAATAACATCTTAACATCATGGGCTAACAACCCATTTAACCCCAAATAAATATTATTAATTAAATCTAATTTAATTGCCTATCGATATCGCATATTGATCGATATGTTTATAACTATTATAAATATATACAATAATATTTATTCCTCAAATCATGTTAAATTTTTTATAATTAATGTTTCATAAAAATTGATTAAATTAATTAATTTATAATAATTTTAAACTAATTAAATCGCTTGGTCTAATGAGAATTCATCATTTCGGTTGTATGACTCGTCATGTGTAAATTCGGTCAGCGATTAATATCAAACTATTCGAATGTGAATGTTCACACGTCATTTAGTAGATGGTGTGATATATTGGCCAAATTTATTGCTTACTTAGTTTCAGTAAAATCCAATTTATATTATTAAGCGTTACCTGGTTGTGATATTTATTTACACCAATTCTCTTTGTCAAAATTATATCACTTTGGACTTAGGGAATTTGGTAATGGTCAAAATTTCAATATCGTCCATATTCAACTATATAGTCCAAACACAAAGTTCTTAGTTCAATAATAACAATTATTATTAACCGAACTGCTCTGGCCATAGACTTTGATATTGAGTTGACCATGGTACTAACCTCATATAACTGAGGAGATAGATCCTCTCTTGAATAGTACTTCACTTCCAATACTTCCACCGAACCAAACTATAGTTAGTTGATGGACGTCGTGCCATGATTTGACTATAATCAAAGCAGAACTTTCATATTGATGATCTACGGTATTCTCAAGTCGAGGGAACCGTGTAAATCAGTCATAATTTTTTTGTTTGACCTTAGTTATATTAGCCAACATAAAACTACCAAGTGATTCGGGCCATAGTTATTGTAACAACCTGCATATTTTACAATTGTATTTAAATGTTTTATTTAAATATAACATCATTAATCGGATTAAAGTCCGAAATGTTACTTTTTGTAAACAGTCGAATTGGGACTCGAGACCACTTCCATAAAGTCCAAAATGGCGTTTACAACTTTTTTGAGTATAAACATCGATATGTTTGGAGTTGAGTAGAATTTTGCTATTTCTCTATTTGGGCTTTGGGTTTGGGTTTTAACCCCTTTAACCCAACATAATACCCTAACTCCACCCCCTCTCCTCTTCGCTCGTTCTCATTTCCTAATAATCTCAAGCTAAAGTAAAAATGGGGGAAGAGAAAAGAAATTAGAAATTCCTAAGCCCTAATTCTCTTAGGAAAAATCAACTTCAAGCTAGAAATCAAGGAGAAGCTTAGGTAAGCATCCTCTTCATCTTCTCCATCTCTATCTCTCTTCAATTCTCAGAAATTCCTAACCCTAACTTAGGAAAAACTTTACCTTTGATAATAGATTGAAGATTCTAGAGGTATATTGAAGAGGAATTGGCCTTTCCTTTGTTTCAGGGCTTCTCGTTCGTTATTTTTGAGTTTTAAAGGTGAGTTTTTGAACTCACATCTATGTCTATATCTTTGATAGTTGTTAGGTAGTAATTCCTAACATCTATTCCTTGTCCATTTGCCTTTGAATTGAATTGGTTTAATGAATATTCCAATTTTTGGTGTTTTGAAGTCAAATCTTTAAAAATCCTATCTTTGATGTTTGAAATGTTTTTGGGGTGTATCGAAGAGCCTATAAGGCTGGGTTGTCGCTTGACATAAATCCCTAGTTTCCGTTGCTCGTTCGATCAACTCCGGTTGGGATTTTTTCCCTTCTTGGGCTAGACTGAAAATACAGCAAATGACAGTTCAGTCGACTGAACTATAAGATCAGTCGACTGAATCTGGGAATAGAAAATTCTCTGGCCTTTTATCAGTCGACTGACCATACAGTTCAATCGACTGAACCTGAAAATAGAAAGCTTCTGTTCATCTATCAGTCGACTGATGTATATGGCCAGTCGACTGAACCTGGAAACCAAGAGTTTCTAGGCATGTATCATTCGACTGACCATACAGTCCAGTCGACTGAATCTGGGAAATGTGTATTTTGCCTATTTTAGGCAGTTTTGTGTGGGTTCCCGATTTTTAATCGATTCTTGATGATCCGAGTTGTTGTTATCATTTATCGACTTTGATGACTTCTTTCTTTGGATTTTTTGGAATATCCATTTGATGGATTTGGTATCGATTTTTATGGATTTAATTCACATTCTCGTATGTGAATTTTTGGGGATTGATTGTTTCTACATTCATTTTTGTGATTTGTCACTTTTAAATACAAACATTTCTATACTAGTAGCAAATACTAAAACTCTTTCATCAAAACGATTTCGACACTATTTGAATTATAAAGCTCTCTTTTACAACCGTTTTCCAATCTATTAGTATATACAAACCTTTACCTCACTCGTATGAGAAATCTAATTAAACGGCTTAGCAAAACAAGTGGTATGAAACACTTGCGTTTACTTCGTCGGTTAATTCTTGTACTTGTTCGATTGAAATCTTGTGACAATTTTCGAGTGGAAATCTACAATCTGTTCGTAAATATTTAAGTTAAGCTAGTGGTTATGGGACATGAAGCTAAACTCATTTATTTACTAGATTAGTGTGATTCACACTTCTTATTGATCAATGGTGATCATTTTGTGTTTTAGACTAGTGATGTGCGATGTCTCTTTGTTTGTGTGGGGACTAAAAACACCGTTTGTGGAACTTTGGTTCAATTTGGTGGGGTAGCGACCCATGGTCTTCGGGCCATTTGTGGAGCTTCGGCTCAAAAATTGATGGTTAGTGACCATGGAATAGCGTTCCGTTTGTGACACACGGATTGGGGAGTTTTCATGCTCCCGTTTATGATAGGTCTACCCCCTTTTTGTGTTTTTTGGACTTCTGGTGGTTGATTTCTAGAATTTGCGTTTCACCAATTTTCGTGGATTGCCTTGATAAGCTCTGTCAATATTTGTGTTTTGGTGAATAATTTAAAGAATATGACATTCTTTTGGTGTTTGAGAATATTTGAGATATTGTATGATTTTTGTTGTTATCTGATGTATACTTGTCACAGTATGGCAGTATTGTTATCATACGTTGTTTGTGATATCTCTTATCCTATCTCATTTTATCTAATATTTATAGCTAGACTGATCCGTTTATTATTTTCTTCTTAAATAATACTCGGGTCAGACCGAGGTATTTCAGGTGCTCCTGCTTGACTTCTTATCAGGGTCCGTCACCTGACTTTTGGCTAACTACTTTAGCATAGTAGTTTTTGTTAGTATACATTTGAGATGGAGACTCCTTGATGTATACTTATTCTTTTGTCTAGCACTTGTATCTATTCTTTTGTGATGTAGTGGATTTAGTTTGACCACTACCTTGATGTACACTTCTATGTGTTATATTCATATCTGTTTCCGCCTTTGTGATATGAATATCTGCGACTGATTTGTGTTATGTTTATTTCTATATTTATTTCCGAAGCTCACATAGCCACTGTGTGGTAGCTTTGAGTTTGTATTTGATATGTCGGATTTCCTCTTGAAATGAAATGTAAGTTATATTATCTGACATATCGGTACTCGCACAAAGCAATTACAGAGATGGTCGCTCCTCAACAGCCTTATTCTTCATGCTAGTCGACGGCATTATCCAGTAGTGTCCTTGGCTAGTGTGAGTATAGAGGTGCACTACAACAAAAATACCATTTTACAACACTGATTCTGCAACAGTTCACCAAAGTGTTGTAAAAATGGTAGATCTTTCATAACGTTTGGTAAAAAAAATGTTGTAACAGAATTTTCCAAACAACGTTCTCTGTACAAATATTGTAAATAAAAAACATCTACAACGTTTGTTCAAACTGTCGTAAAAAACAACTTTTAACAATGATTTTTCTACATTGTATTATATTTACTTTTTCATAACATATATGTAATATTATTGAAATATGCAACTAATACAACAGTTTTTAAACATGGTAAATCTATGGTGTTCAACAATATTTATTAAACGTTGTAAACTCAAAGTTAAACAACAACAAAAATTAGTTGTAAATACTATTTATTTTCTATTTACAATATTTGCATAATGTTATCTCAATTCACATTTAAAACAATGTTTATATTACATTGTTACTAACATTATATTTAACAACTTTTTGGTGAGGTTGTTAATTCTCATATTTCAACAATATATTAGTAACATTGTCATAAGTAGTCTTTATTACTTTTATATGGTATTGTTAAAGGCCTTAATAAAGACAACAAACTATAAATATTATAAAAACAAAATGTTTAACAACTTCAACTTGATGTGATAAGTTTTTGTACCAAACAAAAACATTTTAGTGATATTGTAAAATATTTTGCATTTAATGATGTTTGTTTGCTATGTAAAACCACATCACATTCAATGAAGTTAGCCAATATTGTAAAATATTTTAACAAGAATGTTTTATTACTGATATGAATTGTTCATTAAGCATTCCCATGTTTAAACAACCTTTTAACATCGTCCATCCAAATCAAAAAATTTATAAGATGTGCATCGTTAATACAATTAATATAATTTTCAAATTCATAATTTTCTAAATTGTATTTTTAACTTGAGCTGGAGATATCATTTTGAGCAAGGAGAAGAGACCAGAAATATCGGCTATTTAGAAATAGGTAAGAAATTTACAACGTTTCATAACATATTCAATCAATCGCATTGAATAGCTCATTAGTAAGATACAACATTACAACATTCATAATGATAATTGGACATTCAGTACGTAATCAAACTAAGAGTTACAAATTACTCCAAATGGTTGTAGCAAAATAAAAGAAAATACACCAAATGAAAAGTAAATTTTATTTGAAATGTGTTAACAAAAGAAAGAAAGGGAAACTGTACAAAAACAGATATAACTCTATGATTGATAAATCATTAGAAGCTGGTCTTTATTTTATAATTCTCTTTCAGATCTTTTTGCTTGCCAGGAGCTCAAACTTCCCAGTGTGTTGTTACTACATTAAAAAAATAGAAATATAACAGATGGAATCAAATCATAGTTTGCAGCTCAAATAAAGGACCCTGAATATACTAAATTCTACTTGAAAAAGACTTCAATTAACATGACAATAAAAACCATAGGATACTCAATAACTTGAGCAATCAATACATAATCCTCAAAATTAAAATTGCATGTACTATGTAGTTCTTAAAGTTTTATTACAAAAGAGTTGATAAAGTTTGTTTTTCACCAGCAATAACATGAAACTAATAATAAAAAGTTGTTAAAACAACTTAAATTTTTCTTAACGAGGAGAAATTTAGGAGATTACAATCAAAATAAAAAATTACGAAAAATATATCAATAATTGTTTACCTGAAACACCTGATACAAATACCGAGTAGGATAATGAATTGTCTTTCTCTCATTATCCATCTTGCGGCAATTATTTTTTCCTCTCTTCCTGCATTTCTACAAGCTTGTCACGGATCTGCATATAGCCTAAATGTAGTTTTCCTCCAAAATGGTTGGCCAGACGACCATCATCATCATATACAATCAAGGATGCTCCACATATGTCACAAATATAAACAATTTCATCATTAATTTGGACTTCAACAGCAGTATACTTTGGGATTGAAGAATCTTGTGTCGAATCTTGTCTTGAACTTAACCATAGAAGTAGCAAATACATTATTTTAGTAAACAAGGACTGAGAGAGGCACATTCCCCTATTTAGATCGATAATCACAGTAAATGCTAAAGATAATAATAACATGTAGGTTAAGAGAAACAGTTCATGCACATAGATTGATTGACTTGACTATGAACATGAGTATATGTGCAGTGCATCTTACCTTTCTCAATACTTCTACCTCTTCTAAAGCCTTTTGTGCCTCGTCTATCATTCCTTTCTCACCAAGGTCCTCTGGTTCCTTCAACTTTTCAATGATCATTTCCAGCATTCATAGATCTGGAGGAATGTAGAAGGTAGTGCCATCTGTGAAGGTTTCTGAAGTGGCATAGGACCATACATTACGTCTAACAATCAACTTAGGAAGATTTTTACAAAATATGTTTTTCATGAAGTTTATTTGTTCATAATAAACAATGATGAAATTGTTAAGGAGCAAACCTTGTAATAGGAGCCCAACCTCTCTCGAGCAAGCATAGTTTCGGCATGTAGAGCCGGTCCCTGCCCTAACTGGATCCTAACCTGAAAGAATTAAAGGGTACATAATGAAATGTGGGTGATTGTCAATAACAGAGTTTTATTTCAAACTGAAATGCTAGTTGTATATTATCTGGCTATAACAAGTAGCTAAAATTCAGGTTGGCAAATGCATTAGATAAAGTTTAACAGAAGTGGACATGGCATATGCTTCATGATTTAGGTATCTTGTATTACTTATTTATGCTGTTAATAATAAATTAAACAGTGATGCCAATCTATTCCTACCTTGATCACGACGACTGAGACAGACAATCTGTACCATGTAATCATCATAATTCAATTTAGACATCCTTTAAACAGACTCTAGCTTAGGTTCTCAAAGGAAATTAAAAGTACGAGTGGTAAATTACGGGTCTAGTTGGGTCTTTGGTACTTCAGACCGGGTTTATTCGGGTACTAAGTGTGATTTTCCAAACGTTGACCAGGCTAGAGGTGTAAAACTATGTTGGAAAAAATAATCTGGATAAAAACTTGATTTTTCTTTCTTTTATAAAACTGTATCATGGCCAAACATACTTTAATATCCTAAAAAATATGATTAGCAGTCAAGTCGAATAGGAAAAAGAAAAGAAAATCATAATACCAAATTAGTATATCCATGCTTAATCAGAGTCAAACATATCCACATAAGAATCATGGTTAACTCTATGCAACAAAATAAAGTTAAAAATGAACAACAAAGCCCTATATTTATTAAATGGAGCAAAGATCTGTATGCACATCAGCAAAAAATTATATCACAACTATCCATGATTGACAACCAGTGCTCAATGTAGCATAGTAACTTTTTTATATCATGGTCCATATGAATTAGTAGATTGTACTGCTAAAATAATTCAGTAGCACAGACGAGTACAATTGCAATTTTATTTTAAATAAGATGTAGATATGTTGCTGATCTAACTACAAGGCAGTAAAAAACCACTGTAAACTGACTGAAAGTTCATTAATGATTGACAGGGATAGTTTATATCAAAAATCTTTCTATTAAATCATCCTGGACGTCTACAATTGGCAAAAGAATTAAGATATAACTTGAAACCAGAAGATGACGTGGAGAATTTCCTTGTGGACGACGGTTATAGTGATGATATTTTGGATGACAATGAACTATGTAATAGAGGTATTCATATGTTCATACGGCCAAATATTTAACCAAAAAAAGTTTGGCATATAGTTCTTGATACAGTTGTGACTTAAGAGGTGTATTTATCAAATATGCTTAATATAGCTTCTACTAGCCATGAAAAAAAGTAAAAATCATCCATGTATCATTCATTTATTTTTTTAATGGTCTGAACATCCATTAATAATTTATGTATCATAATTTGTTATGTCAGTGAAAATTTGTACACATTTGATTTGGTGAATGTTTTTCAATGAAATAAAACCTAATTATAGAGGAATACTTTGTCAGAATATGACTGTTAATGGACAAAGTGAAGCATTAGATATTAAGCATGAATTTATAAATTTTTATTAAAGCTTAGCACCTGCTTTAATTTTGTAACATGATTTTAGAATGCAGTTACTTCTTCTGTAGGGTACATGGAAAATTAGAGATTAAATCGGGACAATATTTGTAGAAATAATGATGCCATCTTTAAGTCAGAGGTAATATAATCATGCATTTTTTATGTGGTTGCCTTTTTTGTTAATGAAAGGGGGTATGTGAAAAGGGTTGGTTGATGAAAGGGGATGCAATTTTATATGTTTTGGAAGGAGTTGGGAAAGGGGTATTTAATGTGTATTTTGGGTTTAAAGGGATGAATGAACCTCCTATGGTCCGTTCGTTTGGTGAATGTTTTTTTACTTCATATTACATGCATTTTAGGGGTTATTGGTCCATTGAGGCATGGAAAACAATACGTCAATGTAAAAGTTTATATAAAGCTACACTTGTAAGGGATTATATCCTAATCGCATTTACGTCATTTTTGATCGCAAGTATAATATATTATATAATTAACTACTTTCTAATAAAGCAATAAAGACTTAGCTGGCAGAGTCACATGATTTGGTTATGGAGTGATGTAAAGTAAAAAATAATGGAACAATGCATGCCTATAATAGAAACAACATATATTCTTACACTACATCACTATAATTATTAGAATGATAACATGCAGTCCATTAAAATAAAAAAATAGATGGAAAATGTAATGAACTTTCAAAGACTTCGGTGCTAAGAATTAGAAATGATAGTATTTTAATATGCCTATATCATATTACAATGTATAGATAAGAATAAATGGTACCTTACTCCAAAAAGTACACCAATTACTTTATCCCTGATTTAGAGTGGCTGAGTATTGTTGAATCTCCTCGTCTCTGTGATGTTTCACGAATTTAACTAGTATAAGAGTGATCTAGCACTCAATATTTGGATATATCATTCCAAGTACATGTCATATTTAAGAAATGCTAGATCTTTTGAAGCTTACTCAATATTTGGACATTTTATGCTCAGTTTTTGCTTGGTAGTCTACCTCACCATCCGATCAGATTCGCTCAGCACTTCAACTCAACAGCTTCAACTACGATTCCTCAATAGAACCTACTTCCATTCTCAGTCACCGTGTTAACTTAAATATTACCTTATAGGCAAGCTTTTTGAATAAATGCATTCATCAAATTTATATGCACTAGATGGTTGTTCGTTTTCCAAAATGAATGGCACGATTTGTACTCTTCATAATTAGTTGCTCATATTGTATTTTGTTAGAGCTCCCAAGTCCTGTAATTTAAAATGAGTAAATGTTAACTAACTTTGTATTATGACAAGTTTCACAAGGTAAAGTAAACCACATGCACTGGTAATTCTAAAATACAGTAACAACGATGCAAGTTGTAAGAAATTACCTTTATGATGTCACTATCTACCATCTTTCATTATTTTGGGCTTGTATCAAGTGAAATGCATAAGAATCCCATCACAATTCCAGTCCGCTGTGTAAACATTTGAATACGCAAACAATGGGAATTGATGCTAATACATAATACCTTAATGAGAAGAATTAACTAAAGTAGACAATCCATGAACAAATAATTGACCGAACCCAAAACAAAATTATGAAAATAGTTGGTTGAACATCTAAAGCTTCAAAACATTACAAACATTCTAAAGTGCGAAAATACAAAATCAAACATCCTAATTTTAACTGCTTCATAATGAAACTAAATTACTAGTAATTATTAAGAAACATCTAAACTGATGAACTCTTTGCTCCAAGCAACTGTAGATCCTACAGCATCTCCAACAACTTTAAATTCATCCATACTTCGCCACAAATAAGCTTCTTCATCCTTAGCATAATCAACAGAAACTTCCAAGCATCAAGTCCTAGAGGTTTGAAGTGAACCAATTCACAAGGATTTGTGGAGAAAATTACACCTTCAGCCACCACTTCCCCTTTTTTATACCAGCTCATCAATTTGCATTTAGTTCCAATCACTGGATCTTGTGAAACAGCCGTTCCAATTTTTTCGTAGCTGACAAGGTTTTCAGCATCGTTCGACTGTTTAGACTATAATATTTTTTAAGAAGTTAGTTCACCGAATGACAACAATTTAAAGTATAACAGAATATATTTTGCACAATTACCATGGAATTATCGAACTCATGAGAGTGTGCATTATCAGCTTGCTGATTTGACTGTCGTAAACATGATAATCATAACAAATTAGACCATGGAATTATGTAAAAATGTGGAAAAAAACTCTAGTACTTGCCTGCGAAAGTAAATCCACTTTAGCTGCAAGTGCCCTCAAATTTTCTTCTAGTGCAAGCATTGCTTTATTTGTATGTGCTTGAGCTTTTAATTTTGACATTGTAACCCCGAATCCAAGCCCTTTTACTTTACCAGGTCGGTCTTTACCAAGAACATTTGAAAGGGCATCCTCTTTCAGTGACGGTCTTGGATTTTTGGACTGTAAGCTATTAAACTGATGCATTTTTTTCTAGAGAATATCAAATGATTATTATTCATGATAAATATGAAGGGTTATTAAGACAGTTTACTAATATTACATCATTTCTTTTAGCCTAAGATTAAAAATATATTAACATGCTATTTTGATCTAATATTACTTTTGTTTTATTCTATGTTACTATCTATGTTTTTCTTACCATCGATTCTTCAACAGCTTTATTTGTGGGATTTCGGTCCTTGTTTAAGCGCCCTTCAGTCCACAAGAGGACTCTAGTTATTTCTTGATCTGGCTTTTCTTCCTTCTGCAGCATTTAATTTATAAAATGATTTAGTGATCTTTCGACAAATATATGTATTAATCAAACTATATTAACCACAAAAGTACAAAAATGCAATTTTACCAATTTTTGCTCTAATCTTGCATAACCTCGCCGACTCATCGTGTGTGGTTGAGTATGTTTTTCCCTTACTTTCTTCATCAAAACGCTCTTAGCCTATATCAAAAGAAACTTTTTTCTCACTTTCTTGCTAATACTAATACTCATTGGCAATAACTATTTGTTCATTTTCAACAAAAATATATTCTAGTATCAAATTCGTGGATGGTTATAACTTACTTGAAATTTTACTGAAATTCTGTTGTTGATGAATTCACTCCATTCACGATCAGTCAAGTTTAAAGGCTTTAACTCAGCAAGTTTTTTTGATTTTTCATCCTCGCCCAGCAGTTGAGCTTTAGCCACACCATTCCCTACAAGGCATCTATACTCTCTCAAAGAGTTTGACATTTTCTGCAATATGTAGTCCTTATGTGTTTCATCCAAATTGTATCTTAGCTGCAACAAACATCAAGTATGAAATCAACATAACATAGAATATTAAGCATATGTGCACACACATGTGAGTATATGAATATACACATAAATAAACATGCATATATTTATTCAGTTTGACCTTATCAAACAAAAATCTTGTAAATAACAAACCAACAGCATTGTATGAACACGGTTATAGCATATAATGATATATGACGTACTAAGTATATTCTTTTTGGTTCATTCATGTATTTCTAAACAGTAATGGGATTGTAGGGATACAATCTAACTTGATGGTTATCGTATGTTCAGCTTATCAATTTTGGTCTTGCATAAATTAATGGATATGGGTATGTGTGGTACAAGCTACCAAAACTGAACATGCATTTCTATGGGAAAAAATGAGAGAGAATATTGAACTTACCAACACAAGTGCTCAAAGGTTGTCTTTGTGATCCGATGGAACCTTTCTCCAGTCATTATAAAGTATCGAAACTTTATCACGAACTAACGCACCTATGAAAGAGGCTAATGTAACAGAATTATCACCTATTGGCTGTCCCTTTTCATTGAAATCTACATCCATGCCTACACAGTATGCATCTCGGATTCCCAAACCTTTGAGTTTTGTTATGCCACGTTTCTTCCTTTTAACTTCAAGGTTGTTGTCTTTGTTGTTATGGTTATTTTCTTCCGGCATGTCATCTGACAATGGTGAATCATTTAAACCGGACTGTTGAATATTATCATCGTTAAGCAAGGTCGAATTTGAATGCAAAGGCTGTGGTCTGTTTGTACGCTTTCCAGCACTTGTTGATTTCTGTAACAATGGTTATTGAATAAACTTTGAATACAAAAAAGAAAAAAAAACATAGCATTAACAAAAAGAAGCATTGTGTGTTGTCTTTGTATTTTACTTTAAGTGAAGCTTCTAAGCACAAATCTTGCTTGTCACCCTCCTGGACTCCAATATTGTCTACAGGTGATGGTTGCAGTCTTTTTGATGAACGGGTTATCTTTTTCGGGTGCTTAAAACATCATAATTTTTTTATAAGTAATATGTCAGAAAAATATAATTATAAATTATCATATTAAAATTGCAGTTACCTCCATATCCTTTTGCATGAAATGGTCCTTAATCCAAATTAAAGGCAGTCACTCCTTGAAATAGTTTTTCCAATATTAACAAAAGTTTCATCAGAAATTGATAATCAATAAAGCATCTCAAGAATTCATAGCAACAGAAAGTTTCCCAAATACTTAAATATCATATGTAATAACCATTAAACAATATCAATGCTAACAACTTTCACAAATGAACATAACTCATTAAAAATCTACATCGTATTAAAAAATTATATTAAAGTTGTGTGTGAGTTGAATAATAATTTGATATTACCATTTGGTGCATCACATAAAATATTTCCTATCCCAGCTCAGCAAACTTCAAAACAAAAAACATAGGATCATATCTAGTCTCTGAAATCAAGATATGTTACAAGTACTAAGATACAACATCATATACATAACACTGTTTAGAAGATTGAGTTGGAAAATAACAAACACTGAATGATTTAAGTACAAATAAGAAAAATATTTTACTTTCCTAACTCAATATCTTAAGAAATCGTAATGGAAAACAACTAATAAACAACACGGGAGTTGAAGCAGATAGAAGAAATTTGCTATTCGAAATTAACTAACCCTAAACTTCTAAGAAAAGCATGACAAAAGCAACTGTAAACCCTATGAAAAAGTTAATATTAATTAATACGGTTGGAAATCAACATCAAGATTAACCTATAAACCTTGCCAAATAAGATAAAACAATCAAATTTACCAAGTTTGGGCTTGGAGTTTGATGAGTGATCGAGCGGGATTATGAGAAAATTCACAGGGTTCATTTTAGGGAAGCGAACTTTATATCAGGAATAGAGAACATGATTGAGTGGCCGAATTAAATGTCGTTTATGCTCCACAACGCGCCAAAATATGTGAGATGCCCTCCACGAAGTTATTGATTTTTGCTGGAGCATTTGCCGCGAAAAATAAATATCCGTTAACTTAAACGAGCATGCCTAGAAATCCCTAGAAGCAATAAGCATTTATATTATTGAAGTGATATACAACTTTAATTATGGAGTTAAACTAAAGAATAGTTGATTACATATCTAAACGGAGACTAAATTCACATTTCAAAAATTTGGATTTTCAAAATAAACGTTTTCAAAGTTTAGATTTTAAAATTTTCAAAATTTGAAATTTAAAATTCAAAAGTTGAAGCTTTAAATTTTGAATTTCAAATTTTGAACATTTAAATTTTGAATTTTTAAGATTATAAAATTTCAAAATTTAAACTTTTAAGTAAAAAATATTTTAATAATTTTGCACAAAATAAACTACATTTATTATAAAGAAAATTATGTTTGGAAATATATTTTATTTAAAGTGAATTTTTATAAGAAAATTTACTTAAGTAACAAAAATTTATATTTTGAGGTTTAAAATTAAATTTAAAGAAAAACTAAATTTTTATGTGTGAAAATGTTCATAACAATCTTATGAGTTTAAAATGGAATGTTATATGATTTCACCTCTGCTATATCATTATTTACAGGACGAGTTCTATATGAGTATTTACGAGGCTGAGAACCGATCTAATCATCTGATGAGACTAATGTCGAAATAGTTATTTTGGGCTGAGAGCCCAAAAGATTATGCATAGAATCTCGATTCCAAATGAATATCTACGAGACAGAGAGTCAAATGGATCAATTATTTAAGAGACTGAGAGCCCATATGATTAATTACTTATGAGGATGAGAGCTAAATTGACTAATTAAGGAGAAGGTGTTATTTCATCTAAAGAAAAGTTATGTTACCATAACGAGAAACTTAATGGATCTACCACTCCCGATCGTTCATGACCTATCGTTGACGATCGGTTGGACTTAAGCCAAAATTGACCAAGTTTCCACCGGCAATCTACATCACCTTAGTCTAGATCCACGTGCAAACATTAAGATCTATTATAATTTGTCTTTTTTTATATTTGGTATAACGATTTTAGATCTCGCTCTATCAATATGAATCTCCATTGTTTTGTGCATCCAACTTCAATGATCTAACATCTCCATCATTACATGCAAAAGATCCATTATCATCGCATTGTTTTGTGAATATACTTATACTGATGTGATAAGTGTGTGGATATTTTTCCAAGCATTGAAAGGTAAATGAGAAATGAATGAGTAATATACATATGTATATATTTCGTAAAGATATTTTAATACAAGTATTTGCAGAGTGGTTCTAATTAAAGAATGGATTAACTACAAAGGCTTAGTGGTGGCTTATGTGTTCAATCATGCTTGGTTTTCCATATGAAAATAAATCTCCGATTGGACTGTTTGTTTATTTGATAGTTAAATAACCGACTATCAAATCTTGACCAGATATAAATTTGGTAATATGTAGAAGAAACACATAATTATATGGTACAGTGTGGGCATGGGCAACGGTAGTGGAACAAGAGCAGCCATCGTCCGCAGCAAATGGAAACATGGATGGCCCTGGATCGGGGTCACGGCTCGTCATCAACTGATCATGATGGCAAGGGCCGAGTTCGGGACTTGGATTTCGATCGTAATAATTATATTGTAATTTCTTTCCTTATAATAAAAAGGCTAAGTCATTTACACATTTATGGAATCACGAACGGTCCCTAGGCATTCTCTTTGATGACAATAAACTATCATGCCTAGAGATGCACCCATCGCATTGTTTGATTTTATTTCCTTTTACCATTTTGAATTTGATTCTGTTAGTTGAATTATTTGATTACAAAACTCACTCGAACGTTAAATCTGACATTGATAATTCTAAACCTCAACCGGAAAGATGAAACAGAAAAGCAAAAACAAGTCCCCCCACATGATCTCGAACGATCACAGTAACGCCTCGAACGACACGATCACATTCTCGCCTCGAACGACAACCGATCTCGAACGATCGCATATTTCGCCTCGAATGACATTCGATCCCGAACGATCATATTTCACCTCGAATGACACTCAATCTTGAATAATCATATTTTGCTTCGAACGGTATTCGATCTTGAACGATCATATATCATCTTGAACGATAATCGGTTATAAACGACCATCATCTACCATGAACGGCCATCAGTCACGAATGACCACCACTCGCCTTGAATGGGAACATCAACCTCAAGTAAATGCTAGCCTTAAACGGCTACAGATCTGACTAATGGTCTTGAACGACCACAATTAAGACCCAGAGAGATTGGAGATTTTGATCAATGGATTATGGATTTATAGCGATTCAAAACACACCTTCATACCGCAAGATATGTTTTGGAGGGCAAATATTATCTCGCCTTTTGGTCCGACCGAGATACTATGGGTTTGACTAAAATGGATGGATTGGAAATTGATTACAGTTGAAACTATGGATGATAGTTAAATGGATTCGGATAGACAACACTCAAAAAACGACTAATTATGAAATTAGCACTTCACCTAGGCAACGGGTCGGATCGGATCCTCAATTTATGACCTAAGCAAGGTGCGATTAGTATGGAGTGACAAGGAAGGCCACATAAGGCTGCATTCAAAATTTCAAGTCGATTGGAGTTCGTATGCTCGAGTTATGGACAAAAGAAGATGGATCGGTATCGACGGATTAGTGGTAATTTGCTTGGAGTCTGACCCGGGAAAATTTGCTATTTTCTTGGAGCCGGCGCATGGTTCGCTTGGACTCATAGAAATTTAAAGTGCTGGATCGTGCTTGGTATCAGATACATGTTTGCTTGGAGAAAAACGATCAGCACTGATCATTTTTCGTGCTTGGAGTCAAAATCACGTCTGCTTGGACAAAATTTCAATTTTACCCGAGTCTAACCTTGGGCTAGAATCTTCAACACCTGCTTGGGGTCAAAAAGGTAATTACTTTGGGTTTCGCTTCGGGTCAACCCTGAAGTGGGTTTTTCGATGACTGTTTTGGTGATTTTTGACGATGATCGATTTATAACTCAAAATCTATAAAGGAAATAGCTAAGAAATTTGGAGGATAACTACACAACATATGAGGGACCCACACCATCAATCGTTGGGCCCCACGAACGGAGATCGAGCAATATCTCGCAAACGATAAGTCAGAATGACACGAAATTTGGAAGGGAAGTAGCTAACATCATGGGGGCCCATAAGAAATGATCGCACCCCAATTGTTCCAACTTAAACGATCGCCGCAGATCGTTCCAACAACAAAGTGGGACCCATGATCATACGTACAACCTCCTCTAGATCTGCAGGATCTTTTGGCAAAATTTTAGCCCGATCCACGCACGTCTTCACCTATAAATACAGCGGACTTGGCTCGTAGCAACGGATCTTCTACAAGATCTTCTTTTGGCTATCCTTCATCACTTCTTATCTCTTCCTCCATTATTTTTCGAAGGCAAAAGCATCTATAACTGTACTCAAACAGTATAAATAAAAGATCATTGAAGTGGATGTATGTCAGAGTTTTCCAAACCACTATAAAATTTGCGTGTTCATTTAATCCATTTGTGATCTGCAAACTTGTATTCTCTGTTTGGATCTAAATATTAGGTATTGGTGCTTTCGCATACAACTGGGTGTTTGTGCCTATTTTTGGCGCGAACACTACATATGACCAATTTTAATTTGAAAACAACATTTTACGATCCTCCAATATGCAAAATACATATCGTTACATATAATAGTTAATTCATCAGAAATCGGTTACAAATCAACTATGAATACTAGAATCATAGCTAATATTTGTGACAAGTAATATAATCTCATACCGTACCTAGTCCATTACAAATCCATAATAGAAAAATGATTTCTCTCTTGAAGCTACAAGTAACTTTATATAATAACTACGGATGTTTAACATGAAAAAAAAATCATATTGTGTCTCATAAGTTTTGTTGAAACAGAATATTGTAAAAATACTACTTATTCTCAAATTTCTGCCAAAATTTATTTTTTAATGATAAAATTATAAAAATAATTATCTCCACCACTTAACTAATCTTTCATTTGCCGCTTCTCATAATTACTCCTAAATCAATCGTTGCCTCCCTAAATTCGACCTAATTTTTCTACATCAGATCCACCGCTCAAAAATCATCGACGTTACCATCAGCAGCTCAAATCAAGGCGAACACAAATCACTCAGCCGCATCAGACCGCGCAAGCGAGACCGTTCCTACTCGGCCACTCAAACTTCGCTTCGCGTCTTGATTCCACCACAGCTCCGACATCTTAATTCTGTTACAACTTTGGTTGAAGGTAACTTACGGTTTTAATATGCATATCTATTTTTCTTACATAATTCGTTGAAATTATTCTAAACTGTATATGGGTTTGCAACTTCGGTTAAAGGATATTTATTCGTTTGCTCAGGCCGTTGCTTTGCCTGACAGTGAAATTTATTCAACATAGTGGAATTTTCAATGTTTATTAGCATGTCCTGTTGGAATGGTTAGCTTTAGGATGGGGAAAAAAGTTTACACAGTACAAAAGGTAAATTTTTGACAAAGTGTGTGTGTTTGGTTATGATATATAGGACAAACACTATCACCCTACAAGGCAACTTTTGCACATATAACATAAACTTTGAAATATCGGTTGGTTTAAAGCAAACAAACAATAATGAATGAAATACGGTAAAAAAATAGCGATATAGACAGTAATAACAAATAATCTTTACAGGTAAGTGATAAATGTAATTATTCACATATTGAACCTGAGTAAAAGAAATTTCAGATGTTGTAAGAAGGAAGTATTTGTAGTGATGTACAAATTAAATCTGGAGGGATCATATGATTAATTAAAAAAATGGATTAGTGTAATGTAATTAATATGAATCCATACGTACACTTGTTGATATAGGCCCAGTATGTTACGGGTTAAATATTTCTGTCTTCAATTACCACTATGTTCCTCACCAGAAATTAATGTAAAAAAGAGATGCAGCAGCGTACACAAAATCTGAACTATTGTCAAGTCAAATGTGAGTATTTGTATAACAAAGAACTAATCCTTCTAGCCCAATACTGTTACAATATGTGTTTCTCCAAATAAAAACATAATAGAAGGTGCGATAAAAATAGAAATCAGAAATCACCTAAGCATGGCTGATCTGTTCTTCTCCAGCAGCCTGCATAGCCCAACCTTCAAGCATGCCATCTAAGATAGTTAATTAAAAGAAGATTAGTTGTTAGCAATAAGCTCTCGACATCTATGCTTCAAGAATTATGACTACCTAGATTTCACAGTGGAATAAATGTTGTTATTTTTTTCAAATGGTACTTGTGCAATGAGTATGATCCCTAATCTAGTCAATAAAACATAATTTGACTATTAATGCAGAAATATGAAGGTACATACCATTAGGGGTGGTTTATTTTTCCATTTTCCCATCTTCCATGGTATTCCTTCCAGTTATTTTCTGTAGTTCCATTTTCCGCTATTTTCAAAATATCTACACTCGGAAGGAATTCCTTCCAATGATAAACGGAACAAACTGGAAAATTTTAGCAATTCCACTGGAAATATTTTCCTACCATTATTTTGAATCAGCCAGACTTTTTGGGCCAAAGCCCATAAAATGTTCCCTCCAGACTAAATATTGCAAGCCGATTCCTTTCAATCCAACATTGTTTCAAACGGGAGAAAAACCTAATCCTAATCCTCTTTTTCCCAATGTCCATGATCGAGTCTTCAAGCGCAATGACTATTAGCACTATCGGCTTTCTGCCATGGATGACTTGAGCAGGTTGTTGCTCGAGTTGTTACGTGGAAGAAGAAGGGATAGTGGTGTATGCTTATGATTTTCATTCGTGCTTCTTCTTGAGTGGTGTATGTGACTTCGGGTTCTTTAAAAGTGGAAGGTGTATGTTCTTTATGTATATTTTTCTTTGAGTTTTTTTATTTCAGTAAAAGATAAGGGTGATTGTGAAGCTTAATGAATATGGAAAGGGCTTAATGTGGGAAAAAAATATTCATACATAAATTATTTAATTTTGGGCCTAGTGCTTTTATTTGTTAGGTAGAATAATTCTACAATTTTATTATATATGTACCACTTGCTACTATAGTTTAATTTTATGTAAACATATAAAGCATGGAGATTTATTTTTTCTTTTCCTTTTTTCTGAAAAAAAATTAAGTATCTATAGGATATTGGTATTTTGTGTATTTTGTTTGCATTTATAATCTTGATACTGATACTGAATTTGGTTCATGTACTCTGTGCATCTCAAAATTTGTATTTATCAACATTAGCGTAAGCATTGTTTTGAATTTTTTAACATTCACTGAGGTCATATGTATGTTCAGTTAAACTAGTTCAAAATTTAGATCCAAATTTTGTCCATGTCCAAATTAACTCAATTGACAATACCAAGAATTCAATTCTAGTTCAAAATGAAGTCCATATTTACTTATTAATTGAGGTCCAAGCTTGTACTTTTAGCATCATTGATGAACCTATGAATTTGTGAGTTTAGTTCAGGTCCAACCTTGTTATATATTCAACATCAAAACTTTCTCCAGATTTTGTGATGGATTTATGAGCTATTTTCTTGCATTGCTTGTTATGCGATTCACGTCTAGATGTATGAATTTATGAGTTTAGTCAAGTTTTCATAGTTATGCGATGTAGCCTTGTGATTCAGCAAATCAAGCTATAAATTGCTTGCATTGCTTGTTAGTAATAGTCATAAATTGCATGACATGCACACGCTTTCATAGGCAGGAGAGATAATTGCTTCGTACCAAATCATCCAAGTTTAAAACAGACATCTTCAGTAATCAGAAATGTATCAATACAATAACATAACAAATACACATAGAAAATTTATAAAAATATGATCAATTGCTGTAGATTTCTGACCAGAACCTAATCTAAAAAAACTTCCAACCTGAAGCAAAATCTGAAATATTTTAAATTTGAGCAGTTTCTTGAGGATCCACTGCATCTATACTTTCCATCAGACTTTTTGGACCTGCATATTCATACTCCAAGATCTCCAAAACCTCCTCTCATTTTCCACAACATGCACGTTTTTCACTGTTATTATGAAAATCGCTTGATTGGGCAGTAATATAATAATAGTTATATTTGTAATGTAATTTAACTTGAAGTGCAAGTGTTATATGATTCAAAGTTCCTTATTGTTCCATATATTTATTCAATTGCTTTCATGAAATGTAGAGATAAGCTTTACATTTTATAGATCACATCTAAATAATCTAAACAACTATTTTTCTACAGCTGAAGAAAATAAGCCACTGATTTACCATGGGTTAGAGAAATCTTGGGTTCATCTACCTAGGTTTGTGCTATATCAATTCATTATATTAATAAGTTTTGAATATGTTTCAGTTGTTTCATGTCTCAAAAAAAATTAATTATGCGTTCAGAGTCACAAGTGAATATAGAGAAGGGGCATGGAATTTTATAAACAAAGCTTTAAAGTACAATGAGAAAGTTGTTAAGATGAATGCAAAATCTGATTCTGAAACCATGGAACAACTTAATAAAATTAGTTTTCCGTGCTCAAAATGTTGTAACTTGGGTGCTCATCTATCTGGTTATGCTGTATTTGAGCACTTAGTTTGTGATGGTATGGATCCAACTTACACTACATGGATTTTGCATGGAGAACGACATACTATTGTCGAAAATGCTCGTGAAGATAATGAATTTTATAATACATATAGAATGTATGCCGATGCTTTTGATGATGAAGTGATTTTGAATGATACAAGATGATATCGTAGGAGATTCTTTACTTCCTTTGTATCCTGGCTTTAAAAAGTCTACAAAGATTTCTGCTACATTAGCTTTATACCAAATCAAAACCGAGAATGGATTATCAACTAAAAGTTTCAACGAACTTTTAAAGGCAATACATGATCATATGCTACCAGATGAAAATTTGCTTCCGAAAAGCAACTATGAGATTAAAAAGTTTTTCAAGTGTTTTAATCTCAATTATGAAAAAATACATGCCTGTGAGAATGATTGTTGTCTTTTTCGAAAAGAGACTGCAAACTTAGATAAATGTCCGTAGTGTGGTTTTCCGAGGTACAAAAAAAGTGACAATGATAATGAGAGAAAGAAAAAAATTCCTGTTAAGGTGCTTCGATATTTTCCAATTATACCTAGACTTAGAAGAATGTTTAAATCCCAAGAAACATCAAAGCAGTTGAGGTGGCATGATACGAATAAAAGCGAAGATGGGAAATTACGACATCCGGTTGATTCGTTAGCTTGGAAGAAAATTGATAAAAAAAATGGCCTAGTTTTGCTTCTGATCCAAGAAATTTGAGATTTGGGCTTGCGACTGATGGATTTAGTCCTTTTACTGATTCAAGATCGACTTATAGTTGCTGGCCCGTAATACTAGTTACATACAACCTTCCTCCGTGGTTATGCATGAAAAAAGAAAATTTGATGCTGTCTTTGCTGATTCCAGGCCCAGGCAACCAGGTAATCATAATTACATTTTCATAATATTTTCATGGACTGTTCTCTTTCGTGCATATACTAATACAGACATTTAAAAATAATTTTTCTAGTTGATATTTCTGAATGCTTTTAATTGATATGTTGAATTTTTCTCTTTAAGTCTGCCTTGTTCCTATAACCACTTCACTAATTTAATACTTAAAACTATAGATAAGTGTATGAACACGATTTATTGGGATAGTGACACACGATAGATGGATGGAAGCAGACCATCTTTTAATTAATACAGTGCATTTATTATTTGGATTCAGGATAGAAGAATGTAAATTGAAATGGATATATGAAAGACTTAAGTATCTTGACTAGAAAAACAGCATGTGCATGATGATTGAATACACTTAGTTCCAAAGTGGAACTTGGAAAGAAAGCATGTTGAATTCATTTAGCATCACATATAATGAATGTAACAAAACTAAACACATTATTTATGATTCAAAAAGAAATTTGTCCAACCTTGATTAACAAAAATAGTCAAGGACTAATGGGTATTTACTCGCATTGTCAAAAGTGCAGTAAAAGCTTAGCATTCCATCTGACAGTAAATTTATAAATACTTATTAATATAAATTTTTTCATATTCTTGTATGTTAAATTCATTCTGTTGTTTTTTAAAGTATTTGTGGTATTTAAAATTGTTTTTCTTATTTCTAACCCGATACAACATTTCCATCTTAAACACATTTTATTACAGTAACTTTTGTGAAATTTGATTGCAATGTAAATGTGGTATTAAATGAAGAGAATTTTATTTCTGCCAATCAAGTGATCCTGTCAAGATTGGAACAACAAATCCAATTACTATGATTTATGATTTCTTTTTGTCTATAACAAAGAGTATTTTAGATTTCTCGTTACGTTATTTTTACCATTATTAATCATTAGATAAATGTATGCCCATGGTTTATTTTTGTTATTATTAATCATCATATTGACGTATGTGTAGACAATTATGAATATGTAACATTATGGATTAAGTGATCAAGTTGATTTTGTTAAATTTTTCCCTAGTTCAGTTATTTTTTTTGTTCTCAACACGGTAATCTTTTTATTATATTTTTTTATTACCACTTCAGTTTTTGTGACTATATTATTGTGTGTAATGTAGAGTTTGTTAAGTAAAAACACTATAATTTCACATCATCTTAAATGCTCTTTACATGCTTGTCATGGACAAACTGCAGAATTTTTTTTAATAATTATCATCTATTACATCTTTTAAGTTTACAAAGAACTTTTTCTTTATACTACTAAGATTTTGCTTTTTAAGCCAAAAACACATACATGTATCACTTTTCACATATATTACATAATCTTATTATAAACACTTGTAAATATATAATCATAGTTATATCTTTTTAACAAGCATTAATTTTATTATTTAAAATAACAATCGTGTAAGATAAGTTTTTTTAAACATATTTTCTTTGCGCATTTGTCATATACAGTTGTAAATCACAAACATGACTTTCTAATAATTGTCTATTTCAAAATAATTATATAAGTATTCAAATTTACGCTACACATTTGTGTCTACTTCTAAATGATCCTTGTTTTTCATTCATTGTTTCGAAAGTTCTTGAGCCAAAAATTAGTTGTCTTATAATTTACAGCACACTTTTTTTTATTTTTGAATTTCACACTTTTTCATTAACATAATGTCACATATAATTGGGTCTACGTTGTTTTGGAACTAGAATTTCTTATTATTGTCATACGACATTTTCTATGGTAAATATCTTGGAAATTTACATCTATATTTCAACTGCCTTTTATTTGCATTTACATTTTGGACAGTAGTATAATTGTTGGTTATAACATTGTAAAAAAAATTCATATTTATAATCCATTTTTATTTTGAAAAAAACTACTCATTTGTTATAATATCCTTCCAGGAAAATATATTGATATCACATGTATATCAACTTCCTCGTACTGCAAATTAGTTGCATGTAGTTCTTTGTTTTAATTGTAAACAAAGGTTGTATGTTACTTTGATAGCATATAATGTCAACTCAACAACATAGGAAGTTTCATATTCCTCTATACCGTAATAATGAAAGGGGCAATGTAGAATCATTTAAATGTATTCTAATTTCTAACACTTATGATTAACATTATTTGCTACATGCATAACATTCTTTACTATATTCTGATTAAGGAATATTGATTTTGAAGTAAAAAACTTATGTATATAATAATTTGCACATGTTATTTAAATGGCATAAACTTAATAAAAATTATTTGTTTGTGAGAAGGAAATGACATTGATGTTTACCTAGAGCCACTCATAGATGATTTGAACGAGCTATGGAATAATGGCACAGAGGTATATGATGCTTTCAGTAATTCCAATTTCAAGGTGAATGCTGTTTTACTATGGACTATAAATGATTTTCCAGATTATGGTAATCTGGCTGGTTGTACAACAAAAGGTAAGACAGGCTGTCCGATTTGTGGAGTTAATACATTGTCAGATTGGTTACCTTTTAGTTGTAAGTGTGTATACATGCACCATAGAAGGTTTTTGTCTTCAGATCACCCTTTTCGAAAAAGGAAAAGTTGGTTTGATGGTAAAATCGAAGAACGAGGTAAACCAATAGTAACGAGTGGTATAAATGTGCTAAAATCTACAAGTAATATTCAAAATCGCTGGGGAAAGAAAATAAAAGAACACAAAGGAAAGAATGTGAGAGTTGCTAAGAGAAAGAGACAAAACCCAAAGAAGAGGAAAGCTGCATATGATAAAAACACTTATATGTGGAAAAAGAAGTCAATCTTCTTTAAGTTGCCTTATTGGAAGGTACAAATTATTAATCAGTAATATATGTATTTTTAGTTTTTGATTTGCCAGTTTAATTCTTCCTCATACAAAAGTGACATTTTGTATTACTACCTTCAGGAATTGCTTTTACGTCACAATTTGGATGTTATGCATATTGAAAAAAATGTATGCGAAAGTCTAGTGGGAACAATTTTGAACATAAATGGAAAATCCAAAGATGGGCTGAATTCTCGTAAGGATCTACAACATATGGGAATAAGAAAAGAGTTACATCCGCAAGAAGTTGGTGGAAAGACATACCTACCTGCTGCACAATACACCTTAACAAAACAGGAAAAACAAATTTTCTACAACCGATTTAGGAAATTAAAGGTTCCTGATAGCTATAGTTCTAACATTCGACAATGCTTCTCAAAGGATGATAACATAATAGGAATGAAATCTCATGATTGTCACGTTTTAATGCAACAATTATTACCTGTAGCTTTGAGAGGGCTTTTACCAAAGGGACCGAGAAATGCAATATTTCGACTCTGTTTATTTTTTAATGAACTTTGCCAAAGAATAATAGATCGAAAGAGGTTGGAACATCTTGAAAATGAAGTTGCCGAGATATTATGCATGTTTGAAAGATTTTTCCCTCCATCGTTTTTTGATATAATGACACACCTGACTATTCACTTGACGAGAGAAGTAAGATTGTCTGGGCCAGTACAATATCGTTGGATGTACCCATTTGAAAGGTGACATACTATCACTTTTTTTATTCCTAAAGCAAATTCGTATGATTCACATTTGAATTAAACCCTTTTTAGTGTATGAAAATGAGAGAAAAATCTAATTTCAATTTTTGGACGCATATAGTCTGATATAGTTTAGAAAAATGAATAAACTTTGCTTTTGCCAATGATTTTTAGAGCATGGTTATTATTGAATTTTGTCATACTAAGTTACATATGAGATCCATTTTATTAATGAAACTTTATCATATGAAGCTACAAGTTGAGAACTATTATATTTATCTTAAGCCCCATCCATGTATAAATGACAATGTCATATCAATCTTATGTCATTACATCTACCAAAAAGAAAGCAAGAGGAGATGTAGTCATATAGGAAGACATTTTTTATTTGGATAATGAATAAATTTACATAAATAATAGATTGAAAATAAATTTACTTGTTATTTTTTTTCTTTTTGTAGATATATGAAAATACTGAAAGGATATGTTAAAAATCCCTCACGTCCTGAAGGATGCATATCAGAGAGTTATCTTGCTGAAGAGTGCATCAGGTATTGTGCTGGTTATATGAGACAAAATGCTGAAATAGGTGAGAAGCATGGTCGAAATGAAGAATTTGAAAATAATGCTTCTCATGTCGGGCGCCCAATCAGTAAAGAAAAACATATTACGATGTCTAATGAAATGCTGAAAATTGCACATCGTTATGTGCTTTTTAATACGGTAGAAGTGCATTCTTATGAGAAGTAAGTGTAATAGGATATGCTAAGCTACAATTATACCTTAAAAAGTGTAATACTGACTGTCTTTATCATCTTGCTACATTTTAGAACGCATATGGATGAGCTAAAGCATTCAGATATTCGCTTCATCAAAAATGAAAATTTGCTTTGGGATCAACATTCCACTACCTTTTGTGATTGGTTTCAAAAAAGGGTATCTTATATACAATGTAATTAGTTTGATTTCTATTATTTGGACGTGTATGCGTGTCATACATAACTAATGCACATGTGCACACATGATTGTTATAGCCCATTTTAACTTACTATGTAGGTTGGAATGGAGATTAAAACAAAAAAACACGTTCCCGAGAAGATAAAGTGGTTATCATTTGGTCTTGAAAAGCAAGCAGTTACATATACTGGTTATATTATAAATGGATGTAGATTTCATACCCAATATGTCGAAAGGTCAACGCAAAACAGTGGTGTAATGATTGAAGCAAATAACATGAGTGATTCACGTTTAAATAATAGTACAACTTCAAAGGCATACTTTGGTGTTCTTCAAGAAATTATCGTGTTAGACTATCATATTATGCAAATTCCTA